>JAGWCC010000076.1:0-1200000 GCA_022651775.1 Drusus annulatus | reverse complement strand
TGCTAGATATCGGACAAAAAATAACTCAAGTTTTTAACTATTTACGCACTTTTGACAGTCCGTTCGCCTGACACTCCAAACGTGAATGAAGCTCGTACAGATCAAATATCGCGGACATGGTATTTAGCACGCCCCAAATCGTGTATTGGTTTCAACAATTGTTTGTCTCTTTTTCTCATATGCGTATAGAACCGAGCATAAAGAGAGAGCTATATTTTGCGAGTTTGTCAACGATTTGTCACAAATTAGTACGGTCTCTTTATATTGTTACTCTAAGTTAGGAAGTATGTTTACGAGAGTTGGAAAGGCTGATAAGGATATTAAAAGAAGGGTGAATGCAGGAAACTCAATTAACGGAGGACTGAACGCTGTTGGCGCAAATAAAAAATTGTCCAAAGAAGCGAAGCTAGCAGTCCACAATGGAACGCTTATACCAACCCTGATGTATAGCAGTGACGCATGGAACTGACAGAGGAAAGATGAAAGTAGACTGAATGCTGTGGAAATGAGATCCCTGAGACGTATATGCGGTAAAATCATGTATGACCATATTAAAAATGTGGATATCCGGAAAGAATGCAAGTCTGACGTGAGCGTAATGAATAGGATCAAGAAAGGGACGCTTAGATGGTTTTGGCATGTAGAGCGAATGAACGAAGAAAGGAGTATGAAAAGAATATATGGTGCGAAATTGAATGGAAGAAGAAGTCGGGGACGCCCGAGGAAGACATGGCACAATCAAGTAAATCAAATACTTAAATCGGGTCACGTGAAGAGTCAGAATAACTGAAGAGTATGTATGAGACGATGTGTGAATGTGAATGAAGCAAGAAGTGTGTGCCAAGACAGAGTTGTTTGGCGGTCCGTCCTCTCTACCTACCCCTGCATGGAAACGGCGTGATGGTTAGTTAGTTTACAAGTAACATGGTAACCTGAATAAGAAAACAAGATAAATTTTGGTATCATTATTTAATATTAGAGCAGACCCGTAAAAAATCACGGGATATTATAATGATTGTAGGATAAGTGAAGCTGAATGTGTGAACCTTTCTTTTCAGGTAATATATTTTTAAAAATAATTCGAAAGTATTTTTTTTATTGCTACTGCAGAGAATAAAACCCAGATCAACTTTACGATGAGAACGGCGACATTAATTCACTAGAAATATTAAATTATTTAAATTTTAAAGTGTTACGTGCTCACATCACAACCGAAATTATACCTCCCTTATCTCTGGCAGCAACTCCCAGTGTTACGACACTGTCGAAATTTGCTAAAAAAAATTGTAGCTCTTATCGCATTTTGAAGACCATTCGCCAAAAGTTTATTGTACATTATCCAACCACAACCGCACAATTAAATCAATAAATTACATAAAAAGCACAAACCAAACGAAAGAAAAATCGTTATTATAACAGCTTTTGTGCTCGGATTTTGTTCATTGTATACCACAACAATGGAATGAAATTAAATTAAATATCTTTCTATTTCGTAATAAGTAATAACCTAAAATACTTCGGAGAAATGGAATGGAATTTGGTGATTATAAGAATGCATTTAAAAAACCATAAACGTATTTTTAGAAAATTCATCTGCATTCATGAATAAAGGTGTTTTTTTTGGGTACAAAAATATATTCTTAACAGGACAAGAAAGATTTTTTAGTTAGACCTATCCGTGGTCTGGCGGTTAAGCCACTTGGCTCCGAACTGTGGGTCGCTGGCTCGGAACCTGGCGTGCGCGTATAAATAAAGTTTATTTACTCACGCAACTTCGAAATTAATTCAAAACAATATGTCGTCGCTGGAAAGGCAAAAGGGCTTAATTGATACATTTGTCAAAAATTATTAATTATGCAGTTTTGATCAGTTTTTTTTTCTGCGTCGAATGCTTTGACTCTCGTTTGATTTTGAATACTTTTGTGGCCCTTCAGTCATCTAAAATATATTTACAATTTGGGAAAAGGCTTGACTCGAGCGACACAAGTTTGGGACTTTTTAGCCTTTTGTCGCTTCAGGTAACTCAGTGGGCATTGAGTTACCCGAGTGAATTTTTTTTTTCAAAATTCAACCAGGTACTTGGGAATTGGGAATTTTATTGTTAAAAAATAACATTAAACTGCTCTGTTGTAAACTTCCTAAAATGGCGACGATATAGCTTGCATATTCGCGACTTGTTCCAGAGTATATAAGTTACTTGAAGTGGTTATAGCCATGTTTAGTGACTAGATCTGGATAGCCAGGTACCCAACGTTCCCAACATTCCTCTTTCCCTTCGCCTACCACTCCTTTCTTCCATCAGCTTTACAACATTCCCAAATAGGGATGCCATAGTCCCACTGACTCTAGGCAGTTGGGATTTTTATGCGGTATCCAAATTCACGAAACAAAAAATATAGTTAACAACAACAGAAAAGAATAGAACTTTCCGATTGGAATTGGGTGTAGTTTGGTTTGTAAGAACATGACATAAAAACCTGTAAGACAAAAATGATTTAAAGTCCTGTGCCGATTCCTTTTGGAAAAACCCACTCTGACACATTTCCTGAATCCGAAATATTTGCTCACAGATTACTGTTCCCAACACCGGGAACCGGTTCTTAAACTAACTGGGTAAATAACCGGCTCCTCATCGGTCTCCGGTAACTGAAGCCGCAGTGACAGCCAATTTCAGATCAAAAATCTACTAAGAGAGTATTTATTTAGTCGAGGAGAATATCCAGAGACGTAGGAAGGTTTGAAGCTTTTATTTTGAGTTAAAAGATAAACTCAAGCTGGTACAAGAACCTTCTCTTTCGACTGGTATGATGTATGATGCAACTAGGCGAGCTTTAACACGCCTGAAAGAAATTGCATGAAAAAGTCTTCGACCTGAAAGCATATTTTATATCTCGATAAAGGCTGATTCACACCAACGTCCGGATCCGCTCAGTGCCGATATTGTTCCGCAAGAGAGCTTATTGATATGGTATGAATATCAATCAAGGAGTATGTGCCAAGACAAAGTTGTATGGCAGTATATCCTTCTGCCCACAATGTGATATTTAACTGCTTATTTAGTTAAATAATTATTTTGAAATGTAAAAATACTTACAACGCAGATTTTTTTTTTATGTATTTTTTTATCACTAAATAATATTTTTAATAATTAATAATTAATAAAAATATTATTTAGTGATAAAAATGGTTTTTGGATAAAAAAAATCTGCGATGTTAGTATTTTTACAATTCAAAAATAATTATTTAACTAACTGCTAAGTAGTTAAATATCACAAAGGTGGGCAGAAGGATATACTGCCACACAACTTTGTCTTGGCACATACTCCTTGATCGATATTCACACCATATGAATAAGCTCTCATGCGGAACAATATCGGCACTGAGCGGATCCGGACGTTGGTGTGAATCAGCCTTTAATCGTTGTTTGTCGTTTGCATAGTGAGTCCAAATCAGACTAATTTCAAAATAAATAAGTAACAAATTGATTGGAGATTATCACGGCCAATAATATAACATCGGTTGCCTTTCGTAAACATTTTCTGCATTTAAAGGACTGAACTGGCAGAGGAAGGATGAACGTAGACTGTAGAAATAAGATCCCTGAGGCGTATGGATGTAAAACCATGTATGACCGTGTTAAAAATGTAGATATATGTATATGGGTATATATGACCCGAAAGTGAATGAAACAAGTTGGGGACGCCCGAGGAAGACATGGTACGATCAAGTGAATCAAATACTCGAGTCAGGCCATACGAAGAGTCAGAATAACAGATGAGTATGTATGAGATGATGTATGAATATGAATGAAGTAAAGAGTGTGTGGCAAGACAGAATTGTATGGCAGTCCGTCGTCTCTGCCCACCCCTGCGGAGAAACGGCGTGATGGTTAGTTAGTTACCGTTTTATTTTTTTCCTTAGGTAATAAATGAACAAATAATTCGACTTTCTTGTGTGCTTCAAGGTTCGGTATTCATTTAAAATTTCTTTTGGATGCTGAATATCGTTCTCTGAAGATATTTTATTAATTATCATATTATATGTCATTACTGCCTATAACGTATAGCCATTTAGCTATTTATTATTTGAAAGCCGTAAGTTTACCTTCTGCAGCTTACCAGTAAATCCAGCACCGGAGATAACACTGAAAACCTTGATTTTATTTGTATAATTTATACACAAAAGCAACAATAAAATAACTACGAACGGTTGTTTACAATGCTGTTCTCTCTTTATCTAGTTCTCTTGGAGTCCCTGAGAAAAGATTAATGCTGAGTATTTCAATATTTAGATATGTGGTCGAGTGGCAAGTCATTCGACTACGAATCCAGAGGTCGCGGGTTAAAACCATGTAAATAAAATTTTTAAAAATAATTCATATAAAATAATATATGGTAATTTTCACGGCACGTTCTAGAGTAGTAGATACTCTAAGTATCGCCCCGGTGAAAGACCACCATTTAGAGTTGAAACTTTGCATGAAATGGCTTTAGCTATGTTTAGTGACCAGGTACTTCCCAACCTTCATCTTCCCCATCTCATTGCCCTCCCTACTACCTTCAACCTCACAACATACCCCAATTGAGGATGTTATAGTCTCACTGGCTCTCCGTTGGGCTCGACGGTTGGGAACAGTTGTGACTCTTGTGCGGCAATCGCTAATAATAGACCAGTAATGGAAATGAGAAAAAAATATTATAACGAAAAAAATTTGCCCAAGAAAAAAAAAATTACAAATATTTTCAATACCCGAGCGGCAAAATATTTTTTGTCCACCGGTAATCGAACTCCCGTCTTCTGGTGTCGGCACGTTCACCCAGCCACTGAGCTGGGTTTGTGCGATCTCTCTGCCGATCCAAACAGCAACACTCGCGAGTCTTACCTGACCTACATTATTTATTAAACCAATTCGATCATCGATTCGCATGCTCGTACAAGGCTTTTATTGTGTTTTTGCTCTAGCACGTTTTTGGATCATTATTTTATTTTCATATTTACTCCACACCGGAGGTCTTGAGGGAAATTATTAATAATGGTAATTTCATGGCATCTTTGGGAATGCTGTGAGACTGGTCTTTTTGAGGAAAGGAAGAAGTGAACGTGGGTCTTGAAGAGATCCATATTGTAGGAGGGAGGAAACACAGAGGCCGAAAATACATTCCACAACCGGGCTGTTGAACACAGAATGAGTCGTAATAGTTACCCGTTCTCACGTGACGAATGTCAACGTGGTGCACATGTTGATTATTTCGAACGCTTTTAATTGTAATTTGACATAATTGAGTTTATACAATTCAACTTAATTCAGTTTACACTTTTCATCTGGATTACGTGCACTGTTATACCCATATCTAAATATATATGCAATCATATCTGTTAGTTATTATCTTCTCGTTGTTTTATTAAGTTGGGTACTTTAGTGTGAAGCGCCCTTGAGGTGAACCATCACAAAAGGGCGCCATATAAATTCATTGTTATTATTGTTATCATCAACTACAGAGAATTCGTCTGCATCCCAATTCTCACAGATGAGCAGCTTAGTGACGAGATCGGAATAGCCAGGTTCCCACAAACTACTAATCGATTTTCCTTCCCCTCAGCCGATTAATTTGGTCACACTGTCTCCGTGCAGTTAGGGCTTTGGTGTGGTCACAATTTATTTGTCTCTTTTCGAGTAGATATGATGAGTTATGCAATTATATTAGTCGCGGTAGGTATTTGATACTCGAACCATTTCTTATTTATTTTATTTTCCAAACATTTCGACAGATTTGCGATCTGTTATTGCCGTAAAATAGTTCTTGTCTTTTATAGCTTTGATCGGACATACCTAACTTTTTAAGTTTTAATTACGGCGGAGAGGTACCTACATACCACTTCTTCTAGCTGATAGGCGTGAAGTCTCTTTAAAAAGATAAAACATCTACGGGAAACGAAACGCTTCAGATTTGATAATTCAACAGATGGCTGCAGATACCGATGGAATTATGAGCCTTGGCACCAAAGTGGAGGAAAATTAATAATTTTACGGTGGTTGGGAAAATTTCCCTGTGTGCCCTCCTGCGCAGGACCGTGACGTGTCCATGACTCCGGGTGACATTGCAGACAGCCGTCAGCCGTCACCAGCAGCCGTCACCAGCACCACCGGCCAGTACAGGCCGCAGCGTCAGGTGCAGGGAAAGCTGGCGACGTGTGACCGCGGCAAGTTGCGACAGCGGCATTGTCCGTGGCAATTGACCCGACAAACCCCCGATTCAACGAAGCCTTGTACCCCAGTATATGCCTCGTTCCTCTGCACAATGCCCATGATTATATAAGCGAACAGAGATCGATGCGAGTATTCAGTAAGTGTTCGGTATTTCATCAGTGTTCGTGAACAGTGCTAGCAGCGAGAAAATGAACGGTTTACCTACATTGTGTTTTGTGATCGGGATGTGCTCTCGGATGGTCATCAGCTACCCCTACGGGGCGTACGACAACCAGGAGGAGTACGAGGCGGACCACGCGGCGGCTGTGGCTGCAGTGGACGGGCACTCGCTGGACATCCCCTACTTGGACGGGGCGGCGGCGGCCTACGAGAAGGAGACCGGAGGGTTCAAAGACGACCTGTTCTACTCCAACGGGGGGCAAAAAGGAGACGCGGGATACGATAAATTCGACAAGCACGAAACAGCGCGCCGCGGGCAGTACGGGAAGGAAGGGCACAAGGGACGATACAGCGACCAAGGAGGGCGCAAGAGCGGCTACGGGGACCAATCCAACCACTACGGAGACAAACACCAGCAAGTGCAGGGATCCAAAGGAGCTTCCTTTGCCGAAAACAACAGCTACAACAAAGGGTCCAACACCAAAGGATTCCACAATGTGCACCACAAGGAAGAGTACAAGAAGAACAGCAAATTCTACGAGGAAGGCAACAAGAGCGGAGACTTCCGGAGATACGGAGACTTCGGGGCCGCCCTCCTGGCCGCCTCGGGGGGCGGCAGCAAGGGGGGCAACTACAACCAGGGCTACAAGAAGGGCGACTACGGGAAGGCCGGGTTCGTGGAGAAGGGGGCTCTCTACAACGCGGACAAGCAGTACGCAGGGGCCACTGGCTACGACGGCCACTTCAACAATCAGCAAGATTACGGCAACAAGGGCGAACGGCAACAGGGGCAGAATTATGGATTCTCCCACAAATAAATTGCCACAGGGCGTACAACAAAATGACCTCAAAATAAAAATGTGTAGTGTTTGCGTAAAAAAAGGTTTTATTTTTTACTGGTGCAGCCATAAAAGTTGTAAATTGTAACGCTTAAGTGCAAGTGTATATTATTTTATTTATTCGTTTGTTTAACAAAACACTAACCTAGATGTTTGTAATTTATAAATAATAAAAAAATCTTAAAATATTCGTTAAAAAATATATTTTTTAACTTCAGGTCCCGGTCGCACCAAAGACCTTTTTTTTAAATGTCCGTGTTGTTTTATAATACATACGAGGAATACATATAATTGAGTGGTCGAGTAGTTAAGACGCTCGATTACGAATTCAGAGGTTGCCGGTTCAAAACCCGGCGTGCACAAATAATTTTATTTGATCAATATATTTTATTTCACATTTCATTCAAATTAAATAATGTACGAGTATGGTATATTTTCGGCACGTTCCAGAGTGGTAGTTACTCTTAGTATCGCCCTGGTGAAAGGCCACCATTCAGGATCGAATCGGTGCTTGAAATGGCTTTAATCGTGTTTAGTGACCAGATCTGAATTTCCAAGTACTTTCCAACCTTTATATTCCCCATCTCCTTCCCCTCCTCACTACCTTCAACCTTACAGCATACCCCGATTGGGGATGTCATAGTCCCACTGGGTCCAGACGGTTGAGAACAGTTAGGACTCCTGAGCAGTATTCACTTTAAAAAAGGTTGGTTTAATACTTTAAAAACTTCAAAACCAAGTTTAAAAAAATTCTTTCTACCATTATTTACACCACATTTTACATTACCAAATATAATCATTTAAAAAAACTAAAACAGTTGAGTGCGGTATGTTATAATAGTTTACCCACTTAATTAACTATAAAAGATATGCATACTTTATTCGGAATTTTATTTAACGATTGGGGCAACATTTAACCGCATTATTATTATATTGAATTTAAATTGAAAATACTATGCCAGCTACCTATCCCACACCTACTTAATTATTTACATATCAACTTTAAAGCAGCCATTTTTGTAAAGTCAAATAATCGAATTAAAACATTTTGCGCTGCACGGGTATCGAAACTCCCGACCTTGGAGGACGTGGAGAGACACCTTTGCGAAACAGTGTAGTCAGGATTGCTGACTTTATACTGACTCGATATAAAGATACAAAGATATACGAGTATTAAAGGATTTCGGAATTCAGACATTTTTAATAAATATATTTGAACACATGAAACAAAACAATATCGATACACCATTAAAATGATTTATAAAGTCAAAATATAACACAAACGCTAATAACAGAAAGTTTTCCCAAATAATGATTGAAGATTTTTGTTGATTTTATGTCTTTATATCATTAAAAATGTGAAAATTCTAAAGTTCGGTCAAAAATATTTAAAACTGTTGAAATACCTCTAAAAAGTGATGTTTTAGAATCTTTATTTGATCTTATTTGAACATTTACGCATAGGACACAAATCACCATCATGTTTGATTTATGTGTATAACCACTGCAAGTATTTTAATCAACACAAATATAGTAAATAACCTCAAAATCTGTTGACGTAAGTTATGCGACTCGATGATAATAATAATAATAATTTCTTTATTAAATTCCTTACACATGACAAACTTTTAAATTTAATCTATATAAGAAATAAGATTTATTTTTTACAAAATAAATACAAATTAAAGTACCATATAGATACGCTAGAATTTTTTTTATTTTTTTTTATTCGGGCAGTGGTGATGATCAGGTCAATCAGAAGAAACTCTTTCAGGAATCAATAGGATTTCACTTCTAAATCTCTCCTCACTGACATGAAATAAGTCGATATCGGAAGAGATTTTGTTCAGGAGCAAAATACTCCTCAATACCGGTAGAACCATTGACAGGTTGGTCCTACAGGCAGGAAGATAGAATAATCTATGAAGACGCTGTCTTAGATAGTCATCAGGAACATAGAGACTTACGCGCTCCAAAATAGCAGGGTTTACAATATAGCCTCGCAGCAGTCTGAAGAAGTGAGTGGCGGCATACCCCTCTCTCCTGAGCTGTAAGGAGTGAAGTCCGAGCGTGCCCAGGAGAAAGTTCGTCGGGTTGAGCCAAACTTGTGAGCCAAACTTTAGATGATGTAAAGTTAGCGCGAACGGAGAACATTCTAACATACTTAGAAGTGCTGCGATATTATGTGACGACTTTTCTTGTCTCTTTCTCTGTCATGGTATACGACGTAAAAACCCAGAGTTAAGAGAAAAAAGTGATTTATCGCAAATTTGTATAGGTTGTGTAAAAATATTAGCTATACCCCCCTATATCGTTACTCCAAGCTCCCGACTCAAGCGAGCATAAAAATGCCCCAAATTAATATTATTATTCATGTGGTCATTTTAAAATCAGATTCATATTTAGCCAAGTGTTTCCAGCCTCTATTATTTCCTTTCCCTCTATTTCCGGGCATGGGCAGTTGGGACATAAATCACGATACAAATTATTAAATAAGCATTGCAATTTAAAAGCATGTTCTGCTGACTTCACGACTCCACGAAATAGAACTAAACGAAAACATTCCGAAACTCACGCGTGGTTCAATACGATTGTGCAAAATATCCGAACGTTTTCAACAACTTTAGTAAACTTATTATTTTTTTCCGTTTCATTGGCCACAGTAATGGCTATTTGACAATTAAGTAGGTGTACCGAGTCATTAGTATTCGTGCATAATATTTATTTCGAGAACCGTTTTTTGTAAAGAATATTTGCACTCTTTTGTATTACCTACACTGCAAAAACCTTTGTCACTGCATCCAAATTCGATTAAGTGTTAAATTAGACATTAGATTTGTATTCTATGTGGGTATGACGATTTTATTGCTTTTTCTTTCGTTCATATTTTAGACACACCCAGATACACTTCGGTTTAAAACCTTTAGTTCATATATACACGGTGTCTGAAAAGTCATGGTACCTACAGCAGAAAACCATGATCATGATCATCTGCTGCACACCGAGAACCCAAAAATTGACGATTTAAGCATTTTAATTTTAAAATAAACGTTTTTTTTTTTTTTCGGCAACTTTTAGGTTGCAATGAGATGTAACGGAAGCGGCTATTATTTGTTTGCGGGTACAGATGCGGAAGTGACAGCGGATGTATTGGTATTAGAAATTCAACGAGCACAGTTAATGTAACGACTTCAAGTGACTTTTCAACGCAGTCGTGGTGCCTCTCTTTTGAGAATGCATTTAACACACATTTTTCATCAGGTTGTCGAGTGTGTCGAGTCGTTCAATTCTACAAAATGGTTTCAAACAAGACTTGTTTTTGTTTTCATTTTGGCATTTTTCTAATATAAACAGGACACTAACAGGATATCTTTACAATTTATTTGATTGTCCTTCAACGGGAAAATTTACCCCTAGTCAAAACAGTTCTTCGTAAAATTGACAAAAATGATTTACGTGCTGAATAATAAAAGTTAATAGATTAAACATTTAACTACACCGTACACAATAAATGTGTGCAGAAAAGAAAGCAAACAGAAAACGACGCTTGCGCTTGTTATTTAATTACTAATCTGCAAAACCCTGCGTGTCCTGCAAACCGCTCCAGTCTTTCTGTAGAAAGTTCCGTTAAACTTATGTTGTTATTTTGCAGAAGCGGAAGCAGAATGCAGAAGTGAAAAAATATGCAGAACTTCCGCTAGGACTCGATCACTCGCAAACGGAAGCTCAAATATAAAAAAAGTAATGCTACCAAATGTGATGCAGATTAACCAGTGTTACCAGTTTTTTTTTTTTTTAACCAGAGTTTTCGGACACCGTGTATAAGGGTAGGTAATAACCAATTCTTGTAATTGTTAACATTTCAAAGTTACGACATAATATATAATTTACTCACGAGCAAAACCTAAGATTCTTTATACCATTAAATCAGTTTAAACCATAGGTTCTCAACGTGTCCCCCTTGTGGGCGTTTGAGACTTTCAGGGGGGCAGTAGAAGAGAAATTTTTTAAATTTTTTTATTTTATTTTATTAACGCCTTTAAGGCTTTTACATAAATACATTTATTTAAATAAAGGAGTACAATAGATGGGTAGAATATAATATTAGGAGAAAAGTAAGTATTTAACTGCAAGTATATAAATATAGCGTAGGTTTTATAATTATAACTATAAGTAACAATAACCTTTGAGTTCTATTGAAAACATTCAAGTAAGCTAGATTTTAATTTGGAAACAGTGTTGTAACGGTAAACATCTATTGAACCATATTTATTACCAAGTCTATGCAGTCTTTGAATGGGAGAATTATCAAAATAATTATTTGTAGACGTAGAAACATAATATAGAGCCGCCTGCCGTGTATCACGGGTAGGTACTCGCAAGGTAATAAGGCTCGTTAGATCCGGGGCGTCCAATCTGCCATTCGCTATTTTAAAGAGAAATATTAAAGCGCTCACTGTGCGTCTTGATGATAAATCAGTGAGGTTAAGCAAGTTCATTAAAAATACGTAATCAAGGTCAACGATTGGGATACATAACTTATAATTAATAAATCTGAGAAACTTATGCTGCACTCTTTCTATTTTAAGTTGGTGAATATTATAAAATGGAGCCCAGATTGTAGAATTTTACTCTAGATTAGATCTCACCAACGCAGTATAGAGTAATTTAAATGAATTCAATAATTTAAAGTCTTTTACCGTCCTCAAAATAAAACCCAAGCATTTCATGGCCTTATTAGTAATTTCATTTATATGAGGAACAAAAGTTAATTTACTGTCAAAAATTATACCCAGATCCTTTATTTGGTCAACTCTTTTTAAGTTAATATTGTTAATGCTATATTGATACATAATGAGATTTTTAATTCGGGTGAAAGTTATCGTTTGACATTTTTCAATATTAAGGAACAGTTCGTTACGAGCACACCACTCTTGTAACCTCACAAGATTCAATTGCAATACGTAACAATCATTAAGATTGGTAATTGTTTTTGTAAATTTTTAGATCATCGGCAAATAAAAGAATCATAACTCCATCGAAAACGGTAGTGATATCGTTAATAAATAAATAAAATAATACTGGTCCCAAATGTGACCCCTGTGGAACGCCGCTGAAGATTTCAAACTGATATGATAAGTGTAGATTGAGTTTGACTGATATTTTTCTTTTATGTAAGTAGCTTTCAAACCATCTCAAAATATTTCCGGTTATACCGAGGGTTCTTAGTTTATGAATGAGAATATTATGTGACACTTTGTCGAAAGCCTTACTAAAGTCAGTATACACCACATCAGTTTGAAGACGCTTATGCATGGTATTAAATAGATGTTCCTGATAAATCATTAAGTTAGTAAGAGTGGACCTTTTTGCCTTAAAGCCGTGTTGTTGATTAGAAATTACTTTATTAATCTCAGGCGAGATTAAAGAGAGCAGAGCAGATTCAAATAGTTTTGGA
This sequence comes from Drusus annulatus, assembly GCA_022651775.1. Lineage (NCBI taxonomy): Eukaryota > Metazoa > Arthropoda > Insecta > Trichoptera > Limnephilidae > Drusus > Drusus annulatus. The sequence goes on along the minus strand of JAGWCC010000076.1, from coordinate 1,187,336 downwards.
ATTGATGATTGGATACATATTGGTCTATAATTGGAAATATCAGATTTATTTCCTTTCTTAAAAATAGGAGTCAGAAAACTTTCCTTCCATTTTTCGGGAAAGGTACCAGTTTTTAAAGAAAAGTTAAAAAGCTTAGTCAGAGGCCAAGACAAGACTGACAGGCACTTCGATAGGAAGATAGGAGGAATGTTATCGGGGCCAGCCGACTTGTTGATATCAAGGGATTTCAATTTCGCTTTAATATCACAATCATCTAATATGCACTGATTGAAATCGATCTCGTTGTCGTTATATGTTTTTTGAGAATCAAGTAATGGAGAGATGTTAGCGGTATCATAAACTTTGCTGAAGAATTCAGCAAATAGATCAACGATTTCTTGGGGATTATCAGCCATTTTATTATTTAAATACATATTTGAAGGACTACTGTAGTCGTTATTATTAAGCATGTTAGAAAATTTAAATATATTCTGAGGATTGGCAACAGCCATTTCTTCGCAATTTTCGATACACTTATTGTAACATAATTTTGATTTTTTTTTTGTTGACAATCTTAATTCTTTAAATTTAGAGTAATCTTTAGGATCTCGTGTTGATTTATACACTTTATGAGCAATTTTTTTTATCTCTAATAATATTGATAAGATCAATACTAAACCATTTTGGGTATTTGTGCACAGCAATTTTAGAAACAGGTACAAATAAATCAATAGCACCATTTAGATTAATGTAAAATTTATCCACCTTTTCATCAATGTTCTTTTCTGAATCCAAAAAGCTCCAGTCAGCAGAAGATAAATGACAATTTATTTTATTAAAATCTGCTTTGAAGAAATTCAACTTTGAGGATACAGCTGGAATTGTTGTTGTTATTGAACTGTGGTATTTAATAACCAGTGGAGGGTGGTACTTGTCTATCGGGAGAACAGTTTCAGCGGAAGCGGACACATTTACAAAAGAGGAATTGGAAAATACAAGATCGAGAAGACGAGCGTTCGCATTATATACATAGTTGAGCTGGTTGAGGTTTAAAAAATTTGACATTTCAATAATATCGTGGGACCCGTGATTTGTAATGTCCGGGCAAGAAGTCTTTTTGTTTTCAATGTTCCATGCGACATTAGGTAGGTTATAGTCTCCTATTAAAATCAAAGTAGCTCCAGGAAATTTTCTTCGTAGTAATTCAACTTCGTGGTAGTGGTCTTTATAAAGCTGGGCGTCAGAAGACGGGGGAATGTAAACGCAGCCGATTATAATTTTTTCCATTTTTGTAGACACCATGATGAATAGTTGTTCTAGGTTTGTGTAGAGACATTTGAGTTTTTTTGAATTAAATTTATTGTGAATGGATACTAACACACCGCCTCCTCTAGCTTTATTAGTGGTGTTTTTGCTTCTGTCATTTCTGTACGCTGTATGTTCGAAGAAACCCAACTCAGTATTATCAATGTTGCAATTCAGCCATGTCTCAGTAAATGCATAAATTTCGTGATCAAATGTAGGTAGGGTTGATTTGAGGTCTTGTAACTTTGTCCTTAGTCCTCGTACATTTTGGTAGGAAAAATTAGGGGGGAGTTGAGATGACACAGTGAGGGCGTGGGCAGGTAAACAAATATAGCCTAAAAATAAATAAAAACACGCTAATCACGTACTAATAAAGCTAATTAAACTAAAATATTGGTAATTTTTTTTATTGTGTGTATTGTAATCATTTTTATCACGTGTGCGAAAATTCATATTCGAGTATTTCGGTAGTTCGGGAAGTGGATTAAAATTTAACTGGGTTTTGGATCCTTTTTCAAATCCATCAGGATCATCCCAGTTAGAAGAAGAGCTAATTGAACTGACGACAGATGAGGAATCAAAAATTAAATTTAAGAATGGCTAACAAGAATTTTGGCTGCAGAAGCCGATCTTGCAACTGTACCCAGGATTATGGTCGATTGCTCAACGATTTCTGATAGCATTCCCATCGTCCTGTTTAGTTGAACGTGGATTTAATGCTGTAGCAACGTTGGTCACTAAAAAGAGAAATCGGCTCCATGTTCTTGAATGCGGCGACTTACGGTTGTTAAAGTAAAATCGAGCCTGATATTAACTAACTCCTTAAATTCATCAAATTCAACCTTCTCATTAGATAAGTTTTACATTTAAAATTAGAATTGTCTCCCTTAAACGCCGATTCTAGGTCCGTTTCAGCCTTTGTTTAATTGACAGGTGATTAGTTTGTTTCTGCGTTCAACTTATAATCCATTATTTTATTTTTATTTTATTTTAGAGAATGTAAGCATATTGAATATTGAATGATAAGCCAAAAATGTTTAAATATGTAAAAACAACTAGTTATCATTAAAATTTAGATATCCATTTAAATAATAATTAGAGAAAGAGAAAGTGTGTATTACATTACTACAAAAAAGTATGTATTATGAAATAAAAATGCTTATTTACTCACTTTACAAGAATAATAAAATTTTTAAAAATTAACTGATATGTAGGTACCCACCTATGAAGTAAATGATATGCGAGATTCTTGACAACAAAAACATAATTTTATAGTTTATTGGGGCATGCGGTAGAATGTTAGTTTTCCTCGACCAAGAATTTATTTTATTTTTTTATAGTATAATTTTGTGTTAATATATATATATATATATATATATATATATATATATATATATATATATATATATATATATATATATTTTTTTTTTTTTATGTATATTAACAAACTCCTTAAAATCCACCTAATTCAACCTTTTCGTTAGATAAGTTATAAATGCAATGTATTTTGAATGTTCATAAAAATACTTCTCAATATAATTAAGTATGCGTTTTAATTGTTCTCATTGAAACATTCTTCTTTAAACTTAGAAATAGGATAGGAGTCATATCCTATCTTTCGACCATATAATATTACAGTGTAATTACGCGTTTAAATATAATCGTGGCAACAGCTGTTTCAGATTTGCGATAGATGATAAGTATGCAAAATTAGGGGGGGGGGGGACTAGAAAAAAAATCTCAAAGTGGTCGGTGAGCAAAATAAGGTTGAGAACCTATGGTTTAAACAGATCAAATCGTACTATATTAGTTCGTGGTTTCTTTAGGTACTGCAAGTAGGAACCGCATACGTGCAAACGTGTAATTGCATACGTGGCTAGGTATCTGCCTAACTGTTATAAATTATTGTATATTATCTTATTTAAAAACCACAAAAGGTACATAAGTTTGAGTTTTAAAGTTCCTACTTTTAACGAAAAAGATTTTAAGAGGTCGACAAACAAATCACGATTTCACTTTTTAAAAGTATCGAACTCGGAGCATTAATATACTAGAGAGAGCGCTGTAGTCAGTTTTCATGAGTTTTGCCGGACTCGGCTAGATCTGCTGACATAATGCTTTTGTTTATTCGTATAACCACTTTTTCACAGTATTGTAATAAACAAAGATTTAGCATATAACCTAAAAAATTGTTGACTTACGTCCATTTATATCGCATATTAAAACGTGTGGGCAGAGTCAACGGAGACGCGGGGCACGAAGAACATCCTTACGATACTTTAAAGCGGTGTGATAATTTGGGAAATTTTGCTGTCTCTTTCTTTCTCATGGTGTACGACGTAAAAACTCGGAGAAAGTGATTTATCCCAAATTTGTATAGGTTGGGTAAAAAGAATTAGCTCTTTCTCTCCATATATTGTTACTCCCAGGTATCGAAGGTCTAGAACGGGAAAAAAGCCATAGCGCTTTGCCATTTCTGCCTTCCTCTGAGGGACACTGTAATAATGTTAGTGGCGATGTTAAATCCATGCAGGTGTAATACGTGGTTATGTATGCGTTAAATGTTCCGTAACACTTATTAATTAAACTTATTTTAAACTGTGGTGGTAAATAGTAGATACATTGTATTAGAAAAAAAGCCACCAAACAAAATGTAAGTACCCATTTAGAAAGTATTTACACCTCTAAAAGCTGTGTGCTGGGTTAGCCAAACGAAAACAAAGACACATCATCATAAGTTCCGACAAAGAAAGCTTTTATATTAATGAAAATAATAATAACAATAAATATTATCATGTCGTCCATTCAAATTTCGCCTCAACATTAACGGAGCCAATTGTTAATGTTACTTATTTAAATTAAACGACAATAGACCAGTAAACGTGGGTTACGGATGACCAACCTTGTGGAAAAGACAATGCGATACATGGATGTCGAAACAGCCGACGGGCATTATCAAAAAATGACTGTGTAACCTAAATGCGAGCAGTCAATACAGCTCTGTTTTTGTCTTTGTTTTGGGGCTTCCTGAGATGTCGCAATGGATTATTAGTAACGCCAAATAAATACCTAATTATATTTCAGAGTGCAATGAACAACTCCGATAGTAAATAACAGTCTGATCAATTTCGTTTTTCCTGTTTTCCGTTAGCGCATTTTTATTTTTACTTATTCTATATTTCATTAAATGGTTTTGAGTGTTCAGAGAATATTTGTAAATATGAAACGTTTATATTTCAGTAGAAAGCGATCCTTGGAGTAAGAACATATGTGGAGAGAGAGTTAAACGGCGCGGCGCCTGACGCAGGTAAAATTTCGTTCGAACAGAAGATTGGTAAAAGACGAGAGGCGCGGGTTTTTATTCCGCGCCGTTGGGCCGGGAACTTACGGGTTGAATTGCCGTCCATGAATAGTATTTTTTTAAATTATATTAAGGGATGGTTGATATCGGAAATTGGATGTACCTGCGGATCCAGTTATGGTGACCGGCGAGGAACCGGTTATTTGTCCAGTTCTTTTTGGAACCGGTCCCTGGTGCTAGAAAAGTTCCACAAAGGAGATTTTTATATTCAAATCGAAAAGTACTAGCAAACCAACAAAAAATCCTCCCAAAAAAGTACTAGTCGGTAGAGAAAAGAAGTGTGAACTGCCGAAAAATAAAGTAGTTCTTTGTAGTCTAACTTCAATTGAAGTATTCGCACACTCAAAAATGTGTGAACTGTGCAAAGTGAAGTAGTTATTTGTAGCAGTTCACACAGAGCGGTCACAACGCTAACTGCAACTGTGGAACCGGTTTCTCGTCAAAAGAAAAATAATATCGACGGTTCCAGTGACCGGCTTGGAACCGGTTCCTTTTAACCGGGACAGGAATATCGACCATCTCTACATTATATATAATATTTATAAAGCACTGTGATTAGGTACCATCAGCGCCTTGGCGATTCGCCGCCTGGAGCGGACTGCTCCAATTGCCCCTGCACAGGGCCGTCCCTGGGAACAGGCACAAGGAACTGGAGGAAGGCGGCAGAAGTGGAGGCGTTTCAGGACCCTCCAAGGGTTGTAGCGTCGATAATGATGACAATGACACGCGTTTATGAGAGGACATGATGAGCACCGGTATAACATCGTTTTGTCCCCTTTTCAGCACAGAAATATTTAGATTAGATTTATTTTTTTATAGTGAATACCGCACAAGAGTCCCAACTGCTTCCTACCGTCTAGAGCCAGTGAGACCATGGCATCCCCAATTGGGCAATGTTGTAAGGCTGAAGCTAGTGGGAAGGGGAAGGAGATGGGGAAGAGGAAGGTTGGGAAGTACCTGGCTTCTGAATGGTGGTCTTTCACCAGAGCGATACTTAGAGTATCTACCACTGATGCACAATACAGACGATTAAACAGGACACTAGGCGATGTAAGAGCGTGGTAATAAATCACAAGGAGTTTCCTCTGCTACTATGATCTCTAGAGCATCATCAACATTTCGCAAACGATAAGAATAATAATTAACGTTGGTGTTACATAAATACCTGTATATCAACAAAAAACCGAGCGCAATTAGAACGAATCGGAAGGCCCAGCTTAGCGAGCGCAGATCGGACACGCGGCAAGTCGTTTTCTCCTTGCGGTAAGGCTTTATGGTTCCCTTCGTCACCAGTCAAATACGGAGAACGTCAATTAAAGGTACCCTTACTTACACTCGGAGTAGCTAAATATTTTTACGCAAACTATACAAATTTGCGATAAATCACTTTCTCCGGGTTTTTACGTCATATACCACGAGAGAGAAAGAGACAAGAAAAGTCGTCCCATAATATTGCAACACTTGAAACACGTGAAAAATGCGGACGGAGAACATTCTTACATACTTAAAAGTGCTGCATGCATTTTTGTGCAGTCTATACCGATTTGAAAAAAACCTGAAAAACTGAGAACTGAATAAAATTAAAGTAAAGAAAAATTAAGCTTTCTTCGGACACATGAACACATTACTTTAATATATTTTTATTAAATTCCGAACTAGAGTCCCAATTGCTCCGAACCGCCTGGAGCCAGTGGAACTGTGCTCTCCCCCAATTGGGGTATTTCGTGAGGTTGAAGGTAGTGGTGAAGGGAAGAGGAAGGTGGGAAGTACCTAGCTATTCGGATCTGGCCACCGAACACGGCTAAAGTAATTTAAAAAAACGTTTCGATTCCGAATAATGGTCTTTTACCAGGGCGATACTTAGAGTATCTGCCACTCTGGAACGCATAGCAAATAAACTATGTATTAACAAATATAAAGACCATGGAAGCCGACGTAGTAGGTATGCAAACATATTATTTTCAATAAATTGTTATTATAGAATTAACAATAATAGGCAACTATTTAAACACAAACTTCTACAAAGAGTGTTATTTATCTTCAATAATCGCGTAGCTAGTAGCAAGCACGTAGTACTTATCAGTTGTTATATTTTACTATCACCGATAATAGATATTTTTAATAATTTGTATTTTTGTTGCTAACTCGCGAAGGATTTTGGCAGATACCTGGTAATTATCCCGAGCTAGTACGTTATGGCTCAGACTTCAACGAAAACCATAATGATCGTACTAATTATTACACATAAAATATGTATTACTTTTATGTTAAACAGAATCTCATCAAAAATACAAAGTTCAGGAATGATACCCAGAAATGAAATCCGTTGAATAAGCGCGCCAAGTTTGTTGGTAAAACAGGAATCGTTACGATTGGCCGAGCTATGTCAGGAATCTGCCTTATCATTGTGTTTGGCGAATCAGCTGTCTTTTGGTGACTATCCATGACGCATACAGAATAAAGAGCCTGTTCCTGTTACCCTCATACGCATTTAAATAATCAACAAAAGAAAGAGCTAGCACTAGAACGTTATTTATAAGATAAATATCACAATTTGGATAAAACTATAGTGTATTCATTATATTCGCTCGAATATTAGTTATAACGAAAGAGACAAAGATAAGAAATCTCTGAAAATTCATAAATGACAGTGTACTTGTGTACTACGTTTGTTTTGTGGGTTGATTAATCGAGGGTCATTTTTTATGTGATGTGTTTTGTACGGTTCATCAAAATAAGTGATAATTGTTAAATGAAGTCTCGAACTGTGCGTCCCTTGAATCCTAATGAGTACGGAAGAGACGCTGCTGACCCTAGAGACAGACACGAACTCCTCGTTTCCCCCAGCGCGAGTTGATGACAGCGTGGTGTCCTTGTCCAGCAGCACGGAGGAGATCTGCCTGGTGCCAGACGTCGGCTTCGACGGCGCCGTGGATTCTCCGGGGGTCGACCGGGAGTCCGAGCCCCTGCTAGGGGGCCGCGGCGACCTGGACGTGTCCTACAACCAATTCCTAGGTACATCCGACACCCCATACCCTCTGTCTGTCACCCTATGCTCCGCCTGACAGGTGTTCTTATCTGTACTGCGTACCACCAACAACACATGTACGCGGCGGCGATCATTACATTATGACTCCGATACTGCACAGCGCCGTGTCGGTAACGCAATCGTAAGGCTTCTTACTTTCTACGTTCAAGCAATCGGTAACGCCGATTACCGCAAATTTCCGCTAGTGCGGTTTACACCGAGCTCGCGAAGTAGTGCATTGTTGTACCCTGCCAATGTAAATATTGATATAAGAAAGCTGTTCATGTGTACTGACGAGGGGGTGAATGCATGTTGCATTGGGTTTGCCTTTGACATTATAATAATATGATTCAATATGGATAAACTGCAGCTAGATCTAAACATACTGCACAGTCGGAGTAACGAAGCAGATGCAGAAGCCTCCAGTCCACAAGGCATCACCGATCCCATTTGCATTTTTGACAATGAGTACTTAAATCCCATTTCAGACTTCAAAGGTAAAATCTGCTGAAAATAATGTATTGTTGCAATATTGATGTTAATTAATCATAAAAATCTCGCAGTGCCAACTCTACAAGAGTTCTTGGAAAACATTTCTAAATTGCGCTGAACTTCTTTTTGTTTTCTATTTTCCAATTGTGTAGTTTCCTATGAAAATCTGCTGTTTTTCCGTGCCATATGCTACTATGTGAATTAATATGCTTTTAGCTGAAATACTCATTCTATAATCAGAATTGGTGTCGCAATAGTTTTCTCTTCAGTGAATTTTTCATAAAATTTCTTAATCTGAGTGTCGTGGCAGTTACGAATTAACTCTGAATGTAAAAAATGGCATTTAAACTTTGTGGCTTTGACTCACGATACCGCAGGATGCTAGATGTTTTATTAAATATAATCCGACAACAGCGGAATTAGCATTGAATAATGTAAAAACTCTATGTATGTATTTAAAATACTCACATTTATTGGTAATGTTCGTTAACCAGATGAAAGTGACTTTCCATTCGTTTTTATAATATATTTCACACAGTTTAAATTAATAATGATTTATTCTTGCATATTATCATAATACTTTTTTTTTTTACTAGTTTCACACAAATAAGCGTCAACAAATAGAGGTTTTGTAATAAATTATATTTAACATGAGTTGAAAACAAACTCTTGTTTTAGTGGCCGGATTTTGCCAACGCCACATTGATTGTAGGTGTTACAACCACTTGAGAGTGCTAATTGAATTGAAATCAAGTCACAAACCCGCTTGCAATATTGCCCACAAACATTGAGCGTTGTTGCTTTATCTAAATAATTAAGTTTTTTATGATAAGAGGGCACTCCATTCGTTTTCCCCTAATTCTTTATTTTCCAGTGTGGCGTTAAAGCTAAAGGTAACGCAAGCAGAGTTGTCAGAGGCACGATTGCTAGGATGGGAATGTTCGGTCCCTAATGAGGCATCAATAAACGCTTTATAGGTAGCTTATCGCGAGTGTATATTTTATGCACATTTTAAAAATGTATAGTTTATAGTCCGGTGGTAAATAAATAGTTCAAATCTTCGTCTATTGTAATCTCTTGAAAAACTGCACTTTACCTTGCGTAATGTGCTAACTTCAAGGTACAACAAACAAACGCAGGCACTCAGACAGAATATATTGATATTTGAATTACACATTACTTTTAGTTTTTCCTGCACAAGACTTATAATAAATTTGATTAATTAATTCAGATGAAAATTTTCAGTATCGTTGTATTCATTAGTCGATTGTTTTTCAAATCAAAATGTAAATAATTTCAGACACGTCATGTTTCATGCTTTAACATTTTTAAATTTAAGTAATACGTGGTGAAACAACGATGCATGCATTTTCATCTAGTTTTCGTTATCATGATAAAGCGGGAACAGATCACATGTTTTTAATAAACTGTATATTAGTTTGCATCTAATTCATTCAATAAGTCTTTCTCACTCTTCATTATTCAGTCTCTGCGCTGCAAAATATGTAGTTACAATACAAACCCTGTTTTTGAGAGTTTCTACATGAAAATTACTATCATAAATAGGGATGTCCATTCTACTGGTACTAAATACCGCTCCAATATTCAATAAATATAATACATGATATATATTTGAATGTTAATTAAATGGATTATAATTATTTTCAGATGACCCGGAATTCAGTGAACTAGTCTGGCAAGCTGAGATCGCCATTGACAATGGCATCTATCCCGAGAGGATATACCAGGGATCCAGTGGTTCATATTTTGTTAAGAACCCAGCTGGTGTAAGTTTAATCCTATATTATTATTTTGGCCTCAATAATAGAAATGTGATATTTTCTCTTTTTTGCATGAAAATATTAAAATACAACATTGTATAACAGCTGATAGTTTAGAGTTTCAATATCAATAAGCAGTCATCTAACATATTTGTTGATCTTTAAAGTTAGCAGAAAACTATCCTAACCTAATCTAAGTTTATTATAATCATTGTTATCCTTGAAGTTGAACAATTTTGCGCATATGCGCCTAATCTACATTTGTAGAAATTAAATTAACTCAATGTTAAGATGATTTCAGTTTGTTGCGAGATCTGTTCAATATTTTATAATTAAACTCTATTAACTCTTATTCATAGAGCAACCCGTGTATAAAAATTCAATAATCTTATTATTTAAACACTCTTTTTACAATGGCTGTATTGTAAAACACCTTATAGTAAACGAGTTGTTTTAGTCAAATGAAACATAACATAAAATAATGATTATGCACACTGATATGGACAATTTTTTCTATGCCTTTACCCATTTATTATTAATGGTTTATTGCTTGATTAGATTGCTAACTGTAGAGAATGAAATTCTAGCACATAAATCAAAAAATACACTCACCAAAACTATTTCTCTAAGATGGTTGACTTTTGTTAATTTAACTCGCTGACATATTTGTGGCATTATTATAAATATTTTATTTCATTGTAAGATTTTCTCCTGACGGCTTTTGATTGTAAAATAAATTTGCCTAGATTCCTGATTCCTAAACATGGAAAAGTATTACTGGTTTATTAATAAATATTGGGTATTTTTTAAACTCTTTTGGTTACTTGAATTGACTAAAGAACCTCAAATTTATATCTACTTTCAATGTGTTTGCGCGTAAATCTGCTAAGTTCACGGCCTCTAAAACATTACTATTGAATGTGTAAATTGGCTCGTCTAAAATAATCATCCCCATGATATGTTAAAGTGCTTTTTTTAGTATTGGTGATAAAAAAACTACGAGAAAAGGGATGAGATGAACTATTTGGTTTGTTAACTAGTCCAAAGGGTTAAAGACAGAAAACAACATTTGTTTTTGAAGACGCCCTTGACAATTGTGATGAGAATTAAATAGAGAAATGTCAAAAGCCGAGTATGTATATGAAAGTATCCTCTATAACTATGTATTAGTTGGTTGCTTAGTTTATTACTAAGATGACCTTGCATGGTGTTTGATTGCTCTATATCGCCCTGCATAGTTTAAAGAATAACTAAGGCAGACTGTGTTTGAGCATATATTAATACTTACTCAGGTGTGCGGGGATTTGCCATTTTAAAGACTCATGGTAAAAATTGGTGCTCACCAAACAATTATTTACGTTTCCGTGACGTATGCAACATTTTTATATGTATTTACGCACAAAAAGATTTCAGCAAATATCATTTATCACTCTAAGTATTTTGACTACTCTTCAAAATTCATATTGTCATGCAAACATATTTTTTGACAGGTGGAATCAATCTAGATAACAATATAATATTTGAAAATATGTACATTTTGATTCTAAATAATGATTAGGAAATGTCCATAATGAGTTCTGATTGACTTCTGGTCGTACAATACTAAATAATATGTAGGTATTGTATATTTTCTAAATAATGCTGGTCAAAATTATTAATATTTGATGTTGAATGCTCATGATTTTAAGCTAGGAGGTTGCAGATTCTTTTTGAATTTGCAAAAATTGTTTTCTAGCTGTTGTAAGAAACACTGATAAATAATAAAAGTCTACAAGTCAACCACAAGAAACCCTATTAAATTTAAATAATTCATCAATAACAATCTGTTTACGTTTAAAATTGGTATTTTAATCCGCTTTATGGGTCGGCATGTACACATTAACACATTATCCGGATTTGAATATTTCTCGTGCAAATTACTAGAAGCCATAATAATATGTGATATATTCTTGTAGAAGTTGCAGACTCAGAGTCATGCTTTGAACTCATTTATCATTCATACAATTTACTCACTTATGCCACAATGATCATATATTTAAAGAATAATTTTAATTAATGCCAAAGATATGATACACAGTGGCTTGGAACTATGCAGAATATCGAAGGACTTTATAGATTAGACGTTTATACCCTATTCAGTCATTTACACACACATATCAGCATCTGAAAATAGACAGGCCTTTTTAATGCATTGGCAAAACATTTAAGATATTATCGCACATCAAACTAAAGGGGTCCTTTTTTATTACTACTGTTTTAGACAATATTATTTTTCAAATTCAGATTTATTTTTTACAAAACAATCTTTGATTACCCGGTAGGCATGTTTTCACTTAAGTAAAGGGGAACTTTTAACACAACGCAATTTGACTTCCATGTGAGTGGAGCATAAAGTGGACCTTCAATGCTAATAACCATTTATTACACTCTGACTCTAGTGACAGAGTTTCGTAGATATCTACAGTACAAAATATACAATAATACTATGTTTTCCTCAGAAGTAGGTAATTTAAAACTACATAGTAACTATCTGTGTTCATAATTTTTTTATATAGCTTGATTTGAAAAAATGTCGAGTAACTTTTTGAAATTACTGTTTGAAATAATATGCAATTGATTTATTGCCCTCAGCAAAAATAAATGATATTCTCTGTAGAATGTTTCAAAATTGACGCTTGGTTTTAATAATATTGTTATTTTTATTTTCAGAAAATTGTAGGAGTGTTCAAACCAAAGGACGAGGAGCCATACGGCCGACTGAACCCGAAATGGACCAAGTGGATGCACAAGCTGTGCTGCCCGTGTTGCTTTGGTCGCGCTTGCCTCATCCCAAATCAGGGCTACCTCTCGGAGGCCGGAGCCAGCCTGGTGGACGCCAGACTGGGTCTGAAAGTGGTGCCCAAAACCAGGGTTAGTTGTTTGTTTTTCAGATATATCAGCTTTCAGATCTCTGATATCTATGTAACTTTACATAGAATGAGAGCAATATTTCCCTTAATCACCGAGGTCAATGAAATGTTAATAATGGATAAATGCTATCAGGCGTCATTAAGCCTATGAAGTGTGCAGTACCGCAACGACTGTTCAGATGGAATTTCGTTATCAGCCTTGGAAATAATATGAGTAGTATTAGAATGCATCAATATTTTTTTACAATTCTAAATTTGCTCTTTCTTTGGTAACAACTTTTTTTTTATTATTTGGTCTTCATACAAATATTTTTTATATAATACACCATCAATTTTAAAATTAAAAAGACAAATATTTCCTTGTCTTCACTTGTAGCGCAAAATTCAAAATAAGGAAAAAAGTATGCTTTGTCAAAAGTACTCACATTGTACATTTATTTTGTGGCTAGTTTTGTTTTTAATTCTATATGTAATCATTTGCCTTCTTAATTATTATATTTGGGTATATATCAATTATTATAAAGGAAAGTAAAACTGCTGTAAATTCCAAAAATCTATTTTTACTCCCGATTAAAAAAACTAGCTGTTATAAATACATATGTATTTCATAGAGCCACGGGACTCGGAAAGATCGATACAGAATAAATAAATGTATGTCTGTAGTGTTGATTACTTTCTTTTACGATACATTGCAAATATTAAATTCTACAGTACAAAGTTTTAGTTTTGATGAAAAATGTATCAATGTGTGTTCAACCAATACCATTCTAAGGGGTATTAGTTTATTGGGGAGGCAAAATACACTGTTTTGGCCCCATGCCATATAATAATATGTCTTGTGTTCAAATGTGTGACACAGATAACAAACAAACATGTACATATACAGATAATAATATTAATTGTTTTCTGGACATATCTGCCAAGTTGTTTCTTTGATAAATTTTGTAAATAAATGTGCACTTGGATGACAAATTTTGTTTGTGTACCAGCTGTTGCTTGACTTCTTGCCAAATGTTTTGTGTAGATTATTTACTATTTACAAAGCATTTTACTAATAAACGCAAGTGTATCATATTTACAGAATTACTTAGATTGTAGTGGCATTGAAAGGAATCGGATATTTATGACAATATAACCGAGTGTCACATTATCTGTGGTACTTTTGCCTAAGAAATTTTGTTGGGGCCAAAGGATTTGTGAGTGCAAGAAACTGGGCCTCGTTCCAAACTGTAAAGGCTCCCCTGTCAGCAATAAAACAAAACCCTAAGTTACAGATGTTCAAAATGATATAGACTCAATAATAATAATATTTGGATGATTTGTATAGCGCCGTTTTTGTGAAAAATCACCTCAAGGGTGCTGGCAATAAGCGTCCATTCCGTACATTAATAGTATATATATCATAGATTTACTTAAAATTGTACCAGTCTGAAGATACCCGTTATAAGGTGAAACTGGTCCAGTGTTAATAGAAAATATTGGAATTAAGTTTAAAATCAGGTATTATTAAATCATTAAAATGGAGTTCCACCATGAATTAACAGTTTCAAAATTAGAAATAAGCCAAAGGATTTTAAATATACACTTTATCTAAAATAATTTTCTTGAATTTTCCTTGATCAAAGGATTTGTGCCACTATAACAAAGTGCCATCTTATATATTATATTATAATCCAATGTTATTTACTTTTAAGAAATTAGCCAGAACTGAAGGTTCCGTGTCACGATCTGAAGTCTGAGTCAATATAACCATGTTGAATGTCTACTGTTTTCAGTTGTTTGATTTTAAATGCCATGCATTTTTTTAATTCTTTCAGGTGGTAAAATTAGTCTCAGAAACATTCAATTACACAAGGCTCGACAGACAAAAGGCCAGAATGAAAAGAGCCATCATTGAACAGTTTCCCAACATGCGACTGAGGTTTAACAGAATGGGACTTCCGCCAAAGGTAACTAACTAAACATTGAGTCGCTTCTTGTAGGGGTTATCAAGAGAAGATGGAACACCAGAATAACATAATATGTACTACATCTTCTTTGATTCATGACTCAAATCTATACAAATATTCAGAGTTAAACTAAAAGTGATGCGTTTGCTGATAGATGTGATCTTTGACAAACATTTAGTGGAGAAATTTACTACCGGGAAGTAAACATCAAATTCAAAGAATTGTGACTCGAACATTTCTGGGTAATTTACGCAATTGGTGAGGTTTATTCAATATGTACTTAATATATCAGTAAAGCTCAGAAGAAATTGATCTAATTAATATATTTTTCTTATCTTGCCTACAACCTAATTGTATTGTTAAGGTTTAAAATATTCTATTGTGCAGGGTACATAATTTTATGCAACTCCTTTAGAGTAATCAACACCATAAAGACAAGAAACTTGTGAAAATTGGACAAGTTACTTATTATTGGGTAGTAACTTGATATGCAGTGAAGAAACACAATTTAAATAACCAACAGTTAAGTGTGTCACTGACATGTAGATAGGAAACTCACTCGAAACTTTTTACATGAATATTAATTAAGAGCCTAACAGGTTTAAAAGGAAAGACAAACATTTTAAAAACTAGCAGAAGCACTATTATTCAAGTGATCAATCTATTACTATCTAATTAAGTCAAGCAATTATATACATCATTTTATCTTTTTATGGGTATGTTGTGAGGTTGAAGATAGTGGGGAAGAGGAAGGTTGAGAAGTACCTAGCTATTCAGATCTGGTTACCAAACATGCCATTTCAAGCAACGCTTCGATTCTGAATGCGTTTTTGCGCACGCCGTGTAGGAACCCGTGACCTCTGGATTCGCAGTCGAGTGTCTTACCACTCAGCCACGAAAGCCGTCGTTCTACTCGCAATATTTAATTAAAGAATCTAGGATAATATTGAGCAACCAAATTTCAAGTCAAAAACATGATTTTCACAATTTTGATGATCGTAAACCAATGCATCTGGTTTGATTTTGGCTCATATTTAAATCAATTCATCCCTCTTTTCAGGCGGGATCCTTTCAGCTGTTCGTGGACGGCTTCAAGGACGCCGACTACTGGCTGCGCCGGTTCGAGCAAGAGCCGCCCCCCACGAGCATGGCCCTGAAATTCCAGCTGCAGTTTGAGAGGCTGGTCATCCTGGACTACATCATCAGGAACACGGACCGCGGCAACGACAACTGGCTCATCAAGTACCAGCAGCCCAGCGTGCTCAACCACCAGAACGGCACGGGGCAGCTCTCCAACAGTATAGCACGGGTGGAGATGACGGAAACTACCGTAAGCGTCTTTAAACATTATTTTGTTAGTGAGGAGCTATACGAAAAATGCAGAATGTTGTATAACCAATTGTATCTGCAGAGATTATAGTATATAAGCCAACAATAATAGAATGCTTAGCTTAAAATCCATGTGTTTCTACTGCCGGTAACAAATGAAAAGCCTGAAATTGACCACAAGTCGATACTCAGTCAATCCTAGTACACTTTCTTTGAAATATTACAGGTTATCATATCAGTCCTTGAACTGAATAGTCGAGGCCCGAACGATTTGCGTACTAAAATGCGTTATAAAGTTCGCTTGACTTGCGCAATCCAGCAAAACGCGGACATTGTGGTAACATCCTTGTTTATCACTTGCTTGTACGATAGCCTTAGCTAACAACACAGATGACGATTTACTAAATCTAGTTAACACCTCAGTATCATTAAGTCTCTCCAAATGAGACGTAATTGCCCCAATAGTTGATACAATTGTGTTGATTGTCTCAGGTGTCGAAGCAAATACCTCTACTCAAGGCTGGTCGAAATTATTGTTATTTGATGCTGGCACTTGCTTACTTACGTCACGAGTCCAAGAGATGGTGTAACTTATGAATGTCACTTAATGATTCATTTTCATGAATTACAGCATCAAAGGTATTTATAAAATTAATCCACTTTGAAATTCCACCCGAAAATATTGGCAGATTACTTAAGGTAGCGAAAAACCAAGACATTTGCTATCTTTGCAGAGTGTCTGTCTTCTTTGGGTGGAAAAACTTTAATATAATTCATTTGAATTTCTAATTTCTTCTTCGAAATAAATCTCCATAATTTTTTTGTAACGCATTTCTAATTCCTTCAAATTAACATCTTTATTTTTACCGCTTTCCAAAACTATGTAAGATTCTACAAAATCATGTTTTACATTTTCAATATCCTTAAATTTAATTTTTAAATATTTATTGTCAATTTAATTACCCGAATCCACCGCCTTTATTGAACAATAAAAAATATCACGAATTCCAAAATTAGCCAGCTTATTTCTAACAATTGCGTTGACCGCCATTTTTATAGTACCAGCCAAATAAATTCGAGAAACTATTCTAATAAAAAAAACGTATACAATTAATGAATAATGAAAAAAAAATTTTAAAAAAGCAATATTCGAAATATTCAAATTTTGAATGAATGTAGCTAATGTAGCCAGTACGAAAAGAATCTGTGAATACCAATAACCTAACACCTGTAACGTATATTTGTAACGTCATTGGTGAATACAGATTTTTACTTCAATAATGATAATTTGTTAACCTCAAATTCCTAAATGTCTTGATATATGGAACACAGAATCAAGGTTTTTTTAGGAAAACAAATATAATCAAACTAATCCCATCAAGTAGATTAACCAATAAAAGATAACAAAATATCCGGTTCGAAGGGCCAAAATGTTGGATCCGAAGCTGCGATAAAACATCGAATGTGTTTTCAGCTTCAGAGAAATTTGGAAAATAGCAGACTGTAAAACGATAAACTATTCTACTTGATGGAAGTGTCTAATTATGGATGTTGAAAGATTATTGAAAATGAAAAGGTAATGGGAAACCATTTACTCACCGATGTGGTTGAAGTGGAAGTTCTTGATTGTTCTTACACACAACAAAACACCACACTTAATTCAATATTACTTGAAGAACAACAACAAGCGACAACCAAGCTAAACATCAACAAACCGACGACCAAGCGATACATCAACAAACCAACACGAAACACGTTTTTTCACATAGCTCTCTTCTGTTTCGATTGTCACTTGTTTTCAAACACAGTGTTGTTGAATAAGAAAATCGAATAGCGAAATGGCGGGAAATGATAGGTAGGAACTGGATGAAAAACTGAAGGCAAGAACCTATCAAATTATCACTTTGAAATCCAACACTTGGCGCAATGATTTTTAAAGAATTATTATAATAAAATGACACAACTTGGAAAAAAAAACTCCTCTGTTAATCACCTTCATTAGTTTTTTTTTAATTCGCAGACGATTAGGGCACCGAAAAATTTGTTCCGGGACAGTTTATAGTGCTTTTTTTAGGAGGACATTAAAGTGGATATTAAATGTGATTGGATATGTTGTGGGCAGGTTTTGATAATATTATATACAAATAGAGCTCTAGTTGATTTGCCATATATTTATTCCTTAGATGGATTGGCCCACTTCGAAACAACGTTGATTTAAATTTGTACACTCAAAATCTAATGTATGCCAAAATAATGGTATTTTGTTTTTAAATCATTAAAAAATATTTCCACGACACCGCAAGTTTGTGTGAATGTGTACAACTTATTTATGATAATATATTTCAGGATTGGAACCTGGTCCAGCTGCCGGAGATCTGCATAGCTGCCATAGACAACGGCCTGGCCTTTCCCTTCAAACACCCCGACTCCTGGCGAGCCTACCCATACCACTGGGCATGGCTGCCGCAAGCTAAGAAACCCTTTAGTAATGATACAAGGTACGCAACCGTATTAAAACATAGTAAAACTTTCATACAAGGTTTTTGATGGAACCGGAAAAAAAACTGCTTACGTGGGATTCAAATTAGGCAACTTTTTTTAACTTTACGTACGTGCATTCAAGCATGGTAAGTCATTTGTACGATACAAAAGAGATGGAGATGTGAAAAAAAACTATTACAACAAGCTTGTGACTGAATAGGTACATTTCATTAGGAAATTTCAAGGGACTGGGAAAATAAAACTTATGTGAGTTTTACTATAGTAACATTTGATAATTTCCCAAAGTTCTCTAGCATGCTGAATCTCAAACAAACTTCAAATTCACTATTCAATGTCCATACGTAATTGAAAATGTGTGCATATTTTATTCTATACTGTGTTTATTGAAGGAACCGGAAACAACAAAATTTCTTCGGCGTGAAAAGTTCTTCTATATTTTTCAATGTATTTTTATTTTCCAGAGAACTAGTCCTCCCCTTACTATCGGATATGAACTTTGTTCAAGAACTCTGTGATGAACTGTTTCTTCTATTCAAGGTAATTAATTATGGCTGTCTTGTATAAGAATTCATAATGATTATTAATATTTATCTTTGTTAAGGTCTAAAAACGCCCTATGAAGAACAGATAGCGTCTTCACCGCACTCTTTTGACATGCATATACAAACTTTAAATAAAACCTGTTTCAGTCTGATTGAATGGTTTTTAAAAGTCAGAGCTTTGAAACTTAAAACAGTTCACCTATTTTAAGTTTATGTTGAAATCTGAATGGGATTTTATTGTCTCGTGTAATCAAGCTCTAATCATCATTCTCCCTTTGATTTGCAGCAAGACAAGGGCTTCGACAAGCGCCTGTTTGAGAAGCAAATGTCGGTCATGAGGGGACAGATCCTCAACCTGACGCAGGCCCTAAAGGACGGCAAGAGCCCCGTGCAGCTGGTGCAGATGCCGGCTGTCATTGTGGAAAGGTATGTTTTTTTTATATTTATGTGTATTGCAACTTATCCAGTTCAACATTCCTTGCCGTAGACTCAGAAAAAATGAATTGCTGTTCCTCAATCATCACAATACTAATTATGGGTATAATTCTCCAATGTCAAGATTTGTTAACTCAAGCCATGGTTTTGAAATTTTTGGTAGCAGTCTAAATGATTTTTGTCATTCTTTACGACTCTACCAAAACTACTGACTAGACCATGGCTTGAATGTTCTCTCTTATGTTTATTTTGTCCTATTTTTGTCATCGCTTCATTTATTATTATGTATGTGCTATTCCTTCTCTGTTGCTCTTTTTTCCATTTCGTGTTTTATATGTCTTTTTTGTAATTGGACTTAAGTCCGTTAATATATAAATAAATAAATGTGTAATATTTTCTTTATCAGCCCTAGCTTTGAACATAGGCCTCCCTAAAATATTTGAAATCTTCTCAATTCCTAGCATTTCACCACAATACAAATCTGGCAGCTTAAATATAGCCTTGGAACATTTTGTAATTGTGTGTTTGTGCAGCTTTCAAAGAAACAGAATGATGTACTTATACAGTACAACCTCATTAATTCAAAACCCACGGGACCTCAAAAACCAAATTTTAAATTACCGAATTTCCATGAGATTTCGTGGCCACGCTATGGCCGACCTATTAGATACAGATTTACAAATTTCCGTACATGGACCAACATAAATTTCGAATTATGAATTAACAAATTTCAAATTTTATTTCGCTTTTGTATGAATTTATTTTAGGGGACATTTTTTCTTGCAAAAATTTCAACTGAAAAAACGAAACTTCCTAACTGGGCTTTACTGCATCCAATAGAATGTATTAAAGTCATAGAAAATATGGTAATTTGGTTGTTTTTTTATGTTTTCAATTTCATATTTCAGATCAAAAGGCAATGTGGCTGCTCCACGATTTTTCTCATTCAGTGACACCTTCACACAACGCTTTCAAAACAAAAGCCCATTCTTCTCTTGGTGTTAATATTAAGTAAGAATATTTTGCTCTCTTTACATTATTTATATATAACATTATCTTAATATCTGACTAGAGATAATGATTTAGGTATACAAATACATATTAATTTAAACAACTGTCGGGGAAATCTGTCCCATTGGCCATTTGGCAACTTTATCTTGAATATACATATTTTATTTTCAAATTTATAAGAATAATCTTGATCAGAGATAACCTACAATAACTATGTAATGCCATTGTTGTCTATGATTTATAAACTCACTTTCTTGGCTTTTAACATTGAAAACAAGATTCAATTGATTATAATTTACATAGTTTTGTCATTTTTATAGATGTCGAATACATAATCCTTTTTTTATTTCGTGGTTATAGTACACAATTTTTTTGATTAAAATCTTTTTAGATACGTATCTAATGTAAGCAACATAAACCTCCCAACAATTTTTTTCTAACCTCTCTTTTTCCCGCCACATTACACCTGTCAGAAGAACTACTTTGCTTGTTTAATTCACTTTAAATGCAAAACAAATTCTAATGTGAAAGAACATCTTTTAAGAAAGTATCCTAGTAGTTTCCTACCGTAGATATTATTAAAACTTGTTAATTTTTCAGGTCAACCCTCTACAGCATTTCATCACATCCAGTATACTTTTTTTTTCTCAAGAATCAATTTGTAACGATTATATTTAATTATAATGAACACTGCTGCAATTTGATTTAATTGTATATTATTTAGAGTTTATCCTTTTGTGTACATTGATAATAATTTCATTAATAAATGTAAATCTGAATTTCCGCCAGAGAAATATTTTAAATCCCTTTGGCCAACATTTTAAGAATGATCTGTCCTTGTAAAATGTTCATCCTGATATGTCGATAGTCTTTATGAATAAAATAGTATTGCAGGCAGTATGATTTTAATTCTATTGAACTTTGTATGACTGGTGTATAATAAATTAAAAGCATCAATGCTGAAACCTTTTAGCTAAATTTACGTAGGCCAAATCTATAAAGCTGGGTAGGATCATTGTCAATTATTTTTACATCTAACAATCACCACCAACTTACCAACTTTTGCAGTTTTTGGACAAAACACAGTCATGTACAATGCTTTTGAGGCAATACAGTAGAAGATTACACCAAATCTGGAAAATTGAAGAATATCGGTTATGATTTCAGATTTTGTATTGAATACTATCTTTTATGTTTTCTTAAAAATTGGGCTATCCATCGAACTAGGTATGGAGTTTTACAAGTTAGGCGCAATAGTCATTTCGTCACAGAAAGCCTATTGTTAAACATAATTTGCATATGTCACTGTCTTACACCTAACATAGACCATGTCAAATAGTATACATAATTTGTTTATTTCTCTGAAGCAATGAATAGCAGATACATTGTGCGCTATATGCTTCTCACAATTAATGCACTTGAAATTGGCATTAAACCTAACACTGTAAATGCAATTTATGTGATATTTTTTAATTAACGTAATTCACCCTGTTAACCATTAATTAATTATAAATAAATGTGTAAATTTAGTTAATTGGCTGGAGTTTTAAATTTAACCCTGTGATAGCAACAGGTAGAACTTTGTCTAAAGGTGTCCAAGACCATCCTGCAGTTTCTCCCATCTTCCCGCCGCATTGTGCAAAGATAGCATGCGCCCGACACTCTGTATACGTTGAGCACCCGGCGAAAAGGTTAAATACCATGGGCCATAGGGAACAATTGAAAAAATGGGAACCCTGACCTCGGCATGAACTGACAACGCCTTTAGAATTATTGTTACCTGTAAATGTGAAACTTTCAGTGAAGCAATCCACTTTGATTGGTAAACGCCTTGTTTTATAACATGATTATTTTTTATAATAAAATGGATGGTTCCTACCAATACCTTCCTTCATAAGTGCCTAGACACTGACAGCCAAGATGGACGCTGAAATTATTTAAGTCAAGTTCTTATCTCTAATAACATACTCGTAGCAGCCATATGTGAAAATTACAAAAGATAATTGTTAAAATGTATAAATTCAAACAAGGTATGCCGCTTCTGCCGCTAGAAGCACTGTCAGTGTTTAGACATTTGTATAAGAAGGGTTTGATTATTCCCCCAGGGTACACCAGTTCTCTCGCCATTACAACTGTAACATTATTTGAACAAGACCGTTAATAAATTTTCTTTTATAATGTATCTAATTTTTTTTTTATCATTATCATAACGCAGTGCTGTGCAAAACATTGTCGGATCTTCCCTATGTGTCTATAAAATAAAATGCATTATACATATTTAGACATAAATTCTGTTGAAAACACATAAGTTTAGACGATCACTTTTCCTAAAGCTTTAACATAGGTGAAAGTAGAGTTATTAAAACTTAGTGAATTTATTCTTAGTAAACTAGATTACATAAAAAAATAAACTTCATACCGTTGTTGGGCGTGCAATATCGTAAATGCATCATTGTTATATTTATCTCAGAACGCTAGTGACATAACTTATGAAAACACAATAAATTGTTTACAACTTTGGCTATACACATTTAAGGCTGACAATTCAATCTTTTGATCCATACCAACTAAATCAAGCAAAAGAACTGTCGCGTTCAAACAGATTGTATAGTTTATGACTTTGGTTGTAATTTGCAATTCGTTGATGCGAATCCATCTCGCAAGTAATTGACAAATATCTCGAAGATGCTAATAACCGGCGTCAAGTTCACTCATTTGGAGCTCATCGGAGAGTTCAGTGATATGTACTATATATCAAACGTCATTTGAGGATCACTTATGTGGTGGTGTTTTATACTTGGTTATGGATTCCCAGCGACGTTGTGAACATGTAATGCATATTATATAACTTGAGGTTCTTCGCATCATTTCTGGCTGCAGAATTGATATCCGCTGTGTGTTCATGTCTGATATCCCCGAGGAGAACAGTGTGCTGGCATAAACATTAAATATGTATAAACAAATTGTGATATTTACGTGACCAGGTTGTCCTGTATTTATGGTTAATATCATAAAGCCATTTGATTTATTTGTTAGAGACAAATTTTTAAAATCTAGAATTAATATTTTTAAAACACATTTGCGTAAATTTTGGCTTTATTGAATTTACTTTTGTTTTTCATGACATTAGGATAAGGTGCCTTTAGCAGACTTACGTTAATTCAAACATTGTTAATGTATAATCATTTGTACACTTTATAAAATTTTATATATCCATAAAATATGTATGCATTTTGAGAATTCAACAATCCTAACTTCCAAATACCTAGGCAAACTCTGTATTTTTTAAATTTTATGTGATGTGTGAATCATATAATATTGTATGTATAATATTGTGTAGTACATTCCCTTCAGTAAATAATTAAACTTAATTTTTGTGTCTTTTACCAATAAGAATAAGTAGTAACTCTAAGAAAATGTCTAATTACGTTTGAAATACATATATGTATTATTTAGTGGCTTGGGCTAGTCATCTTATTGTTTTCAGATATTATGATCAAACTGGTTTGCCGCATAATTTGATGAGATTATACTTTTATAGAAAACAAGCATCATTTCACATAATTAAGTAGTTTTGCATCAGCTTATGTACTAATCTGCAAAAGCATTAAACAAATAAATCTTGATACTGGAGAAATGAAATTTATGACTTTGGTTTTCATTATTTTATTAAAATGAAGTAAATAAAGGAAAATGCGCCTCTGTGGGCAATGCCACTAGGTGATTTCTTTACTACGTCGCAGGTAACAAACATGCTAGGTTTTTTTTCACAAATACCATAATCATTTCTCATGTAAAGTGCCAAATTAATGAACTATTCCTCCACAATGAATCTGTTGTCACAATATCCTACTCAAATACAAATGGAAACATTGCCACATATCAAACTCGTGTATTCATTATATTTTTATTTCAGGAATAATTGGCTTGTCTGGAAAATAATGTCACCTTTTAAGTCAAACTAAAATATTTTGTGTCTATTTTACATAGGGTAAGAAAAGCAACCAAAAAAATGATGTTTAATGGAATTAGGTTAGTAATTATAACAGATAACACTTATGTTTCTGATTTGGTATAAATTCTATTATAAATAAATTGCGTTAGTATTATTTTCTAAATAAAGAAGATGATACGATAATATTTTTTCTTTAAATCTACGCTATGTTTTGTATATTTTGATGGTGAACTAATATATTGTAACTTATTTATCTTTTTATTTCGTTGCTTGATTAATATAAAACGTTGCATGTAATGAAATGTATAAGTTTTTCTCTTATGTGCGTGAATAAGTAAGAGACAACTGGATGATAAATTTTATTAGGTGTTGAATTGAATATTGAAGGGAGAAAGGGAACAATGAGGAACATTAAACAATTTGATGAAAGAGAAGGATCAAAAAGGCTTGTGAATGAATGTTGGTGAACCATTTTGACATGAAGATTGAAATAACGATTTATAAGTAGATAGGTATCCAAGTACATTTATCCTTCAACAAATTCTTTCAAATTTTAATTATCTATCTAATCAAAAGTATGTTTTTTCAACCAATTAAACAAATCTTGTAAGAACATTACATGTACATATATGCTTTCAAGCATGAATTTATCATGCATCGGTATCCGTTGGTAAGCGAGAATGAATTGAAGACTGCGTTTACTTCCCTTACATTATTATGTGAGATTATTAACTTCTAATAGCCTCACAATGTATGTACATATTCTTTTATCTCTTTTTTGTATATTAATTTGAATTATTGTATTCACACTTGGAAATGTTTCTAAAATGGATAGTCAACTATCGACTTGGTTAGTTTTCTTAAAATTTACAAAATAAATTAGGTTTATGCACATTTTAACCTGTTTCATTTTTCCATATAATGAAGAACACCCTAAATATCATATCTTCACGAATTGATGTATTATTTTAACTAATTAATCATCGTTGAAACGTCAACAAATTCGGGCGCACCGCCATTATTATCTAACTAATACATACAGACTTATTACAGTCAATTCATTACTCACGTCTTCCATGTTGGACCTCTGCAACGGCTCACAATTTTTCACGATACACTCATAATATTATGAATGAAAATGAAATAATAAAGGACCACATACATATTTTATTTTAATTTTTATGACCGACCGGTTTTGCTTAGCCTAAGCATCATCAGGGTACAAAATTATACCAAACAAAAAATACATAGTGTGTGGTTATACATTCATACATACAGAGGGAGAACAAAATATAAAATAAAATAAGAGAACAGTAAGAAAACAAAAGAATAACATTTAAATTATAACAAAGAAACAGAGAGAAAGAGATAGATAATATGAAATGAAAGAGGCAAAATGTCAACTGAGAATTTTTATGAGTTTACGGAAAATATACCTAATATTGGACTACTGGACAAATTTAACTGTTGCCATGACAATTTTTATAGGTATGATCATTTTCAATAAGATGATTGGCGAATTCTGAAAAATCGTGGTTATTTAAGAAACCGGTCGGTCATAAAAATTAATAAAATATGTGGTCTTATACAAAGTTATTTTTTCATTAAATATGTCAAACCAAAAAATGATTACTTTCTATGAAAATATTGTTTTTAAACCTGATTATTTATTACACTATTCATTTACAGTTTATTAACATATCAATAGGTTTTTTTATTAATGGTAGACTTTAAAACACGGATGAATACATAATGCCACATTACATTGGGACACGTATATTCGTCTGTGGATTGGTTTAGGTTTTGTATTTGCACCAACATGGTAGGCTCTGTATGGCTTGGATATTTTTTTATGTTGCAGATATTTGCTCAGGCATATGGTCTGATACCTCTTTTGAAACAAGACGTAATGGTGTGCCATGATTTGACGAATGAGGATTTTTGCACCATCTACGAGTATATGGAGTGAGTCGATATATTGTAAGATGAAATTGAAATCAATAATTTGAAATCATTTATTCTTGCGCCCGGCAGTGACGGCTCGGAATTCTGAATCACATATAATGTCCGCAACCTTTTCACACGTATCACAGTTTATATTACTCCTTTGCGTTTTTTGTTGCTCTTACGATAAATAAAAGATAAATGATTTAAAACAGATATTTATTAACCAAAGCAAGATGAAATAACAAACAGACTAGATGGTAAATTACTACGATCATATAAATATCACAATACTATAAATATTTTTAATACACAAGCTTAATGGAATGGTAAAAAAATGAACACGACATAGATAAAAGTATAAGAAATAAAAACAAGTTCAGAAAAGCTGTAGAGCTTTGTGACCGTAATAGTATCTAAATGATATCCATCAAATGGAATCCCTAGTTTAGCGCAGAAGATTATGGACTGATGGTGTACTGAGCTGTGCTACAAAGTACTACGCTATTGAATATAGGGTCAGTTATAGAAACCTGCGGAGCATTTCGCATTTACATACGTATCACTGGTGAATTATCTTAACGTTAAAGGTTTTACCTGTTGAAAAAAAGCTATATTGTTAGTATAGTACATATGTATTGACGGTCTCCGTGGTCGAGTGGTAAGACGCTCGACTACAAGTCCAGAGGTTGCGGGTTCAAACCTGGCTTGCGCAAATAAATTTTATTTAATTAATATGTGTCGTGTCACATTTAATTAATATAAAATAATACGTTTATGGTATATTTTTGCAGCACGTTCCACAGTGGTAGATACTCTAATTATCGCCCTGGTGAAAGATCACCATTCAAACGTTGCTTGAAATGACTTTAGCCATGTTTGGTAAGCAGATCTGAATAGCCAGATACTTTCTAACCTTACTCTTCTCCATCTCCTTCCCCTCCCCACTACCTTAAGCTTCACAACATACCCCGATTGGGGATGCCATAGTCTCACTGGCTCTAGACGCTTGGGAGCAGTTGGGACTTGTGCGATATAAACTATATGAAAAAAAAAAAGTATAATGTATTATATCTAGTGGTGAAAAGGAAGTTGAAACCCGCTGTGGGATTCAAATCTATCCGACTGCAAGCCTTTCAACCATCTACTTTAAATAGTACTGTAATAGTTTGTAAGGCATACAATAATTAATTGTTTATTTAATAATACATAATTATCTCTCATTTTTAAGTACATTTTTATGTTGCCTGAATATCAATTGGCAAGATTTTTAGACATGTTTTCATTCAATGAGTAGTTTAGCATAAACATCTGTTGAAACAATTTAAATTTGAAATGATGATTGTAAGCAGCATTTTGTTCATAACATTTTACAAAAGTTGCTGTTTTAATATCATAAAAAAATTCAGGTATCACATTGTTTAAAAATAAATATTTATCATTTATTCAGCCACAATGAACCTTCCTAATTAAAATAAATTAGAACTCCACGATAATTCGAATGAGACCTCAAAAACCAAATTTTCACAATACCTAATTCTAAATTTTGAGAAAAAAAATTTTTTTCATTAAAAAGTAGATACTGGCATAGCCGATCTATCAATTAGGTATTCAAAGTAAATTCGTAACAATAAGAGGTATTCCCGTGTAAATCAAAATTTCGCAACCGATTACCGCAGCGACCAGCCTGTCAAATTCAAAGTAAATTCGTAATAACATCACGTATTTCCCGAATTAATCGAAATTTCGCAGGAGCGGCCTAATTCAGATTTATGATATGAATTAGTACATTGAATACCCGCATATAGAAATTAATTTATCACCAAGACCGGTCTGTAAGATTCAAATTTACGAATTAATGTGATATATTGAATGTTTTCGAATTACAAATGTTTGTACGTGAACCAAAATTAATTTTGAATTAACGAATTAATCATTTGTTTGAATTTTTTTTTTCAGGGGATATTTTTTGGGCAATTTGTTTTTAAATATCGGGGTACGAATTAACGGGGTTCTACTGTAAAACCTTTTTTATATTATATAAAAATCAACTATGGTGATCTACATATCATTAGACTACTACTGAATTTCATAAAATATTTATAATTAAAAGGTAAATTAAATTATGTACCTGGTGAATTTATCTAGAAGTAGATTGCAGAACATATCAGTTGGAGTACCTACGTCATAATTTTAAAGTACAAATCAGCAATTTATAGCGTCAAGTAGCTATTATGTCATTTTATTTTTCATTTAATCTACAAATTAATAATGCAAGCAGAATAAATTAAAACGTTTGTACATAATCATTTTACAAGATTGAATTTCAACGTGACAAATAATATAATTTTGCAGTGGAAGGGAGTTATTTTTCCGGCATTGTAAAATTGGATTGTATACAACCTAACCTAAGAATAAATAACACACATAAGTGATTTTAAAAAGTGACAGTTGTATCGGACCCAAAAAAACTTAATTTTGTGTGTACACATAAATAATCGATATAATTATTTTAAATTACATTAGATTTTTTAAATAATTTAGGGATGTGGATAAAACATGTTTATAAATCTAGTATTATGCATGTATAAAAACCTTTATGACGAATTTCTGACAAAACCTTTACACTGGTTTCGTCTTCTTCATGTTCCAATTCCATTGGAGGTTGGACAACATCATTAAAACCTGAACTCTTGACACTGTAGCCTGCAAGAGATGCTCTGCGGTCAAACCACTTTTGGAGATTCCTTACCCACAATGTTTATAGCAGTTATTTTTCCGTGCATCTTTCCTTGCATAACAAGTGTTTCATTTTATTATTATTTGTTCTTTAGTCTGCGCTTCTTGATTTTTTTGATGATTTTCTTGTTTTTGGACAATCTCCTCATGGCTTCTACATTAGTTACTCGGTCTCTTCGAGGAATTCTGAACATGCAACTGCTTCTTTTGTTATTTTGTTTATTAAAGTGTTTTTTTTTTATGACAAACCCACATAATATCCACATTTCATTACATTTAAAATATTCTAATATAATTGACAAAATTATATTATGCACAAGTTGACGGCAATATCTATACGCACTTTATGAAAATCCCAAAACGAGAGCAGAGAATGACAATAACTTTTTACTTTCTTCTAAGTGGTTGATATTTTATAATATATAATTTATCCATCAAATCATCCGTGCTAAGACGATCCACCTATAAATTAACTTACTTTAACTGAAATTTAATGCTAAGTAAGCCACAAATCTTCTATAAATTTTTCACACAATAGATTGTGATGGTAAGTTATTTACCATTCTCCACTATTTGCTTTGAGTTGACTGCACAGAAGAACTTGAAGCTATGGATAAGACAATGGAGTAGGCTTTACTTGGATAGATCAGGTCTCTGATTGAAAAGACAGTGCAAGCACAATCAGACTGCAGAAGGCTGGCAGGAGTGGTGGTACTTGACAAATGATATGGCCGCTAGCTCCTTGCAAAATTCCTCCACCACAATGAGGCTCTCAAACACCGGCTCACTCTTCTCACTGAAAAATATAATGTCACGCATTTAGAAGGGTGTTGAAAATTTACTGTATTACATTCAGAAGTAACAATATTGTGATTTAGTAGTGTATTGCCTTTTAAAAAGTATTTACATATTCAAATTTGTTTTTTATTGTTTTGTAATAAACTATCCTATCATAAACTTGTTTTGAATAATAAATTAAAATTATTCAAGAAAATTGTTGATGAACCTACAAAAAATACTACAACTCTAAAGTTCCTGCAAAGCATTACATTTCCAGATGACATCAAACATATTCTCGAAAAAACTTATTATGTGACCTTATATTATTTGATTGATAGTAGTTTTAATTAAAAATTAAGTCAATATTAAATAATAATGTACATAGTTCAACTTACTTTTCTTCATTGGAATTATCACCAAGTAACCTTCCTCTGGTCTGTTCGATGATGGTTTCAAAATTCTTCACTTTAGGTATTTGTGCCAAAAAGACTTTGGCCAGTTTCTGCAGTGATTTGAACAGTGTCGGCACGTTCTTTCCCGTCGGCAACACCGGGTTCAGGAGGTACTCGTGAAGATACGGATGAGGCATCATGGCCAGCTTGGAAAAGATGGCGGTCAATTGTAGATTTATTTGGTAGGGCTGATTGTGCATGTTGGACAACAGTTTGAAGAGAGCCCGGAAAAACGGGCCTTCGTCAAAAACTATTTCTTCGTCTTCGGCCATTTCGCTCAAGCTGCAGCGGTCTCGTGGACTTAAAACTAACTGTTGGTGGAAGGAATTCGAAAACACTTCTTGCGGATTTATAATTCCTAATTCTTTATCTAATTCTGATGTTTCCGAATCCTTTACATTTACTTTGGTTTCTAATTTGTGTATTTCCATGCTTTTGATTTCTTCAGTTTCTTTCTTTCTTGTTTTACAGTTTGTGTTACTAGTTTCCGCGAAGCAGCTATCGTCTGAATTGCCGTTTAGTTTTCTGTCTTTATCGAATAGATTGACGGATATTCCGACGGATCTGGTTTCTGGGGGGTTTTTGTATCTTTCGTAGGCTCTGCACGGGGAGCAGTTGTTGTGGAGGTCAGCTTCGGGTCGGCTGTCACAGCTGTGGGTGGAGCTGGAGGTGGGGTCGCTCCACACGGCCTCGGTCGGCCAGTTGAAACTGGATGTCGCCTCGAGCCAACCCTGGAAAACGACATGATCAGTAAGATTGAAAACATATTGATTGATTGTACGTTCTTCACTTGTCACACAATTGTCAAGGATACGGCAGGTCAGAGCTGTGTTCATTTGTGAAATATGAAAAGAAGATAGATATTGTTTTAGCTACCGAGTAGTGCCTGTGGGCATCCTGCATGTACTGCTCATAGCCCACACCTCCGGGATCTGAGAGTAAACTTCTCGGCAGTAGAAGGAGAAAGCTGAAAAAACAACAAAATTAGCGACAGTTAAGATTATCAATAAAAACAAACGTCTGAAACGATTTTCAACTAAAAGATGAAAGTCATATCAATTCGAAATTATGCTATTTGAAATAAATTAAGTAGTTACCTGTTGATAACTTTGTGAATATTACTGAGGGACATTGGCTGAGCTGCTTCGGGCCAGTGGGCAAATGTATCGTCTATGCGCCCCTCGCAAACTTTCTTCAATGTTTGTCTGCAACGGAAATAAACATCATCATATAAATGTGCGTATATTACATATTATTATTTGCCAGCTATTACTCTGCTCAGCTAGTACCTATTGCTTTCCCTTTCGTGTTGGAGCGACTGCGCGTTGAGGCGGTCCCTCTCCTCGTCCTCGGGATGGTAGCACTGGCGCGGCGGAGAGTGGTAGCTGCGCCCCTCCAGAAAGCCCAGCACCAGGCAGTGCAGGATGTGCTCTGACCCCTTCTCCAGCATTGTCTGGAAGGGTAAATAGCCAACTGAATCCGACAATGCCTACTACAAATCTAACCAAACTCTCATTGTTCAGATATGGGAGGCTTGAAAACTAATTTCTTATCTCATCTTATTCCCCTTGTTCTATTGCTTGCTCATCCCAAAGTGCTTTCAGGCGTCCCTGTCCTGTGCCACTTTAGCGGCCTCTGTCCATTGCAGGCCCTGGTTTCCCCAGCTCTGTGGGGGCGGCCAACTGGATATCTTCCCATTGGAATTACCGCCTAACAGGAGTTTGATGCATCTGTATCCCATTTTGTGAAGCCTGCCACTCCTCTCAAAAATCTCATTTGGGTAGCTTGTACCCCAGTTAACATCTACCAAAATAGTTGACACAAATCATATTGAATTACTATTGAGAACTGACCTCAAATAACCTCAGCGTTTCCAGACACAAGTGCTGGCCGCCTTCCAAGCAATTCTCTATTAGGGTTTGGAGAACAGGGCTGGCGGGCCTCACCGTGACACTCGCACAGTCGCCTACGAGCCAGCGACTTATTTCTAAACAGAAAAACAAGGCCCAATATTATTAGTCAAACATACTTGCATGTTAATAATGCATAATCTTCCTGCAACAATCATATAATTAGACACTCTAAGTGACTCCGCTCAACTGGAGCCTGCTGTGGCCACACCTTGGCCAGGCCAAACAGTCGCTTACGACACGTAATGTATTGCTAGCCACTACTGTCGTAAATATTTGACTAATTTCGGCAAGGTTCAGCATGGTTTGTGAGCATCGTTCGACTACCAAATGCTAGATCCCCCTCTCCGTACCACGTAACACATACTGGGCTGACTACTCTATTTTATATACCTCTGTGGCAACAACAGAATATCTAAAAAATTGTTGCCCTGGAGATTATAACCTTACCATTGAGAAGTTCAGTTGAATCAACTGATTTTAAACATTTTCCAACAACTGCCGTCACCAATACAGCGTGATGTCTTCCGGCCAATCCAAGCTCTAGTTCTGCAGCTAAGAAATGCCACCTGGAAACAAAAGTATAACATATTTTCTAGTAATATTATCTTCGTAATTCATTGCCGTGTCTTGAAAAAAAAAACAAACATTTTTACCATTATTTTACAAATACATACGTAGTTAATTTTTCAACAGTGAATTAATTCTCCATCTTTTTTTGTTTTATCTATTTAAAATTTGAAATGAGAACCACTTACACTGTGTTACTGGAGGTGAATGTTGATGGATGTGAAAGGCATAGTGGAGGGCAACCTACTAATTCTCAAAAAAAAAGCCTACTAGATTGCGAGTTTGTTTACAGATATTATTACAAGAGGATGAGTATTATTTAATTAAACATGTATGTAATTATAAAGAATGAAAGAATATTTTCAGTTTAATTTACCGTAGTGTTCTTGCTAAGCCCATCGCTATAATTGTGTGGCATTCCTTAGACAGAGTATCGCAGTAATCCAGCCAGGAAAGAAATCCTGTAGTTTCCCTTAATCCAATTGATTTTGTGCACTTGTCAGCAAATTCCTGACTCGCATACCTGTTAGATACAAACATTTTAATTATTAATCTAAACTCTCACAGGAAGCAGAAGAAACTTTTACATATTGTATTATTCAGGGGGAAAATACAAAGGAGTCAAGATAAAGGACCTTGCTTTACAATACTGGGATATGTAAAAGGAAAATTAAGGAAGGGAATGCCTGGCTTTATAGATCCAGTCACTGAACATATTTAGGGTCATTTCAAACTTGGATGGTGACCAATTCACCAGAGCACGAAAAGACGATTAGTTCTTACCCCCAAGTTATATTCAGCTGGTCAATATCGCAGGGATCTGTATCCGCTGGCAGTGCCTTGTATTTGTCTATCAATATTTCTACAAGGCTTTCGGAGAGCATATTAGTACTGACTATCAGGTGGGCAATTTTATCATCGGGGAGGGAAGCTACTATCATGACCCCTTCACAAGCCCGGAGAACTATGTGATTGTCCTAGAAAAAGTAAAAAAACACAGGTGCCTTTACACTGCCAAATAACCGATGTTTCTTCTAATTTGCGTTATAGAATTAATGGAATTAGTATTATTTGAAGATTATTGATTAATTAATAATAAAAGAAAAGATTTTACTATCAAAAGAGCCATGTAGGTGGATACTGAAAATTCTCAAAAATATTAATTATATTACTATGTATACACCAAACTACAAAAAGTAACAAAAAAAACTTACTGCGCTCATCAAATAAGACAGGAGGAGATCCATGAGTATAAAAGAATCATTAGCACGCAGGTCATTTTCTCCATTCTTATCTATCATATCATCTTCATAGGTTGAAGAAGTGGAGTCTTCTTCAATGGACTCTTTCTGCGAGGAAGTCTTTGGGAGTTCAGCCGAAGGTTGGGAGACGAGGGAGTAGACCTTCTTGGGTGGGACCGGCAAGGTGTCGTAGTCAAACAGTTTGTTTTTCTTTGGTTTTTTCATGGAGCAGACGGTGGCCGATGGGTAGAACACGTCGTCCGAACTGTTTCTTGGCAGGAAGTAATACGCTAGGTCTGGCTGCTTCCGGACCAGGCCACACAGCGTTAAAAGGAGCTCTACCTCTTCCTTTTCTGTCGGCGAAGCGTGGTTGTTTTGGCATGAAATGAGAAGTTTCTGAAATTAAAATACAAAAATGATTATTTTTTTATTCATTTAATGTAGATGACGTCCTTAAGCACAATTCTTTCATTTTTAAGTAAAATTATGACAATCACAAGGCATTAACGACTTGGGCTAGCTTTTAGAGAGTTATTTCTTTACCTCCATAATATTGATTTCCATGAAAATTTGCAATATCTATAAATATGTGTCATAGTCATGGTTTTCAAACAATTGGACCATCATCAAAAAGTTCACCAAAATTATGGACGTATTATTGACTCAAGTCAAGTTTGGGAAGATTTTTTCTTTGGCTATAAAAAATTATTGAACCGTAAAATCAACAAAAAGTTCCATTACGATTTTATTTATTTAAATGTGACAGTCTTGGAGTAGGTGACAGTTCATTCACCTTCTGAACGCATTCTCAAACTGTTCACGATTTTTCTAGCAGAACTTATAAATCATATTGGATTAAAAAAGTTAATTTTCATAATTTTGTTGGTTGCTGTAATGTGAACAGTAAAATTGTTTTTTAGAAAGAATAATAAACAAACAATGTCAATAACTAAATACTTTCCAGTGCTGAAAACAATACATATTTTTTAAATCAATGGTAATTGAAACTATTTGAATACAAATAACAATGCTCTGCTTCTTCATTATTAGAGCATAAATTTGTAATGAAATAAAGCTAATAATTAAACAGTTATAGTAACACTATTATGTATGTATTCCTATTTACCTTATCTCACTTCAATGGTTAATAATCTTGAATGAAATTATCACATTATGTGTGTGTTCTGGTTGCGTTCGGATTACATTATTCACGTTTGTGTTAATTTCAATGGAAAACTGACCATTTACACAGAAAATAATATAAAATCTCATATTACATCTATTGTACGAATTTCAGCTGATGTTGAATGCTTTTACTTTAGAAAATAAACAGATTTTTCCTCTACCATCAGAGAATATTCATTTAGAGAAAGAAAAATATATATTATTTTCATAGTCAGTGAATCAGTTATAAAAATCTTTGACCATTACAGCTTCCTTTTTTTTCTATTTCTGATGCCCACTTTTATCAGCGCTTGGCTATGATTAGGGCAATCTTCAGCCTGCAGATTATAGCCTGGAACAACTTAGCAGAATTGTATTTGTACCAGTCACATACATAGGATCTGCGATTTTCTCTTATACGTGTTTTAACAATCTTTCCCTGAATTATCATTGGGTAATTTACCAAAATACTGGAGTTTTCTTCCATTTATATCTAGTACAATTTCACAAATTTTGGCCATTCGATGAAGAACTTCTAAAATTTACTTTGCTAGAAAATGAGAATGTTAATGATATAAGCATGATTGTATGATAACACAATGGTTTGCTGCTGGAAAGCAACTATTCAAATACAGTGAAACTCCCTTAAGCGAGGGAACTTCTTATGTGGGAAAACCTTGTACGTGGGATAATTTAGACCATTTGTTAATTTCTGTCGAGGAACCGAAAAAAAAACCTCTTATTTGGGAATCTAATGTGGGTTTCACCGTATTCAATTAAAAGTGTTTGCCTAACCTGAATGGGAACATGCAGCGAGGGCTCCTGAACAGGCACCAGCTTGACCCTCCGCAGCAGTGCGGTGTACCAGGCCAGCACGGCCCCGCGCATCCCCGGAGGCCGGTCCCCCTGCCCCAGGGCGGTCAGGCAGGAGGGCAGGCCCAGCCGCTCGCTGACCAGCTCCCCGAGACATGGCCCTATCGCAATGGGGTTCTCCAGCTCTTCGTCCAGGAGATACTGGAAGTCATTATGGTTTTAGTCAGTTGGCAATTCTACAAAATATCAAACAGGGAACAACTTGATCGATATGATGCCATTCCAACAGGTAA
Source organism: Drusus annulatus (assembly GCA_022651775.1). NCBI lineage: Eukaryota > Metazoa > Arthropoda > Insecta > Trichoptera > Limnephilidae > Drusus > Drusus annulatus. The sequence goes on along the minus strand of JAGWCC010000076.1, from coordinate 1,150,852 downwards.
GTACTTCAATAAAGAATGATTGAGTTATTAACATTCATGAACCGCATGGATATTACAAAAATGAATGAATGTGACAAACATTATTTCTGGAGGTAAAAGTACAAAATAACTTAATACGTAGTAAAATACGTCAGTATTTTCAATACTAGATTAGTAATGATTAAAGCGATTGTTGGACTTGCATTTCAGCAATGTTGGCAACCTCAACTGAATAGTTAATATAGCGAGCGAAGAGGTCAACCAAGAGTTTCCGGGGAGTCTGTGATGGATGCAACATGTAAACCTAACAATATAAATAATAAATTTATTTAATAAAAATAAAACAAATTTACTTGGATTAGAACCACTTCATTTTTGTATCGCCAAACAGTTTCAGAAATAACTTTCTTTCTTCAGAAAGAATATGCAGGGCAAAATAAATCTAATTCTATTTTTCTCCGAGTATGTAGATTAATATGAAATTACATTTAAATTATTACCTGAAGCATTTGATGCAGATGCAGCGGTATTTTGGTGTTTTCAACGTGAACATTCTTTGGAGCACTATCACTGATGTAAAAGTTTTGAATTAATTTCCAGTGGTACTGGAAATCCACAAGACGGCTGGCGGGCGGAGCAAGCTGGAAACAAAATACACCCTCAGTTTTCACCAAAATTGTCTGCATCAATTTTTTTTTAAATGTGTCGGAAAAACCGAATTACGAAAGTTTTGTGCAAAACGTATTCAATAAATGAAGTATTGGAAAATCTAAGAAAAATCGGTAAAATTACTACGCCAGCTTTATTACTGTTCAAAAACATAATATAACTTCATCAGTACTGGAAAACAATGGTTCGTATAATTTTCAAAGTCATATTATTAAATAAGAACACTAAAATCCAATTTGTTGATAAATATACTTGTTAAATTATGAAAGCATATATTGTATTTTTTTGCAAGCTTTCAATTACTTTAACTCGTGGATGAAAGGTAAATTAATAAATAGATGAAAAGAATCACACTCTCAAAATATACAACATTCAACAGTGATAAAAGACGAAAAGTTAAAGAATTCTATATACGCTAGCGTCATTTCTCGATTCCCGACGATTTACAAGTTATTTGTTTGTTTTAAAGATGAAGTCATGGGTTCGAGACCCACCCAAAGCATAAAAGAAATTTAATAAATCTTGCATAAGGGCTATGTTTTTAAGTTGGGATCTCTTTAGATTTATTAAAATCATCAGTGTGGAAAAATAAATACAGTTTTAAATATTTGATTGTGTCAATTGAGTGGACACCGTTTATAGTGAACTCTGATTAAATAGTGCAATAAATTTAAGGTTGTAAATATGTCAAATGCCTCGGGATAAATAGTGCGTTAATAGTTGGAAAAACATACCACATCCGCCGCCGTCTGCAAAACGTCGGAAAACCTACTAAGCATCTCTAATGGTGTGATAATGTACGATATTAACACCGCAATTAAAAATATACTATAATTTTATCTACATTTAGTATGACACCTTCGACAAAAATCAAAACAATCTGCCGGTGTTGTCATACGAGTATACGACTAACAATATCTATATTTTGTGTTGAATAAATCATTGCTAGTAAAGAAATATATCTACTTTTAGATAGATACTTAAAATATTAATAACTAATACATTACCTATCAGATTTTTTTTTTAAATACAACTTATTTAAGGGGTAATACTGTTTCAATAGTTGATATTAAAATAAAGCATAATGAGTGAGCTCTATTTTTTTAACAAAAACAAACAAAACCTCGAGGAAGATTTTGCACAAATCTGCTGATGAAAATGTATTGAATAAGACAAGGCACAATGTATTGAAATGTACATTGTTAGCTGAAAAAAGAAACGGTCGATATTCCTACTTCGATGTCCTGGTTGATATTCTTCACCCAAAGATGTACTGGCCAACTCTCTCCCTAAATATTATGAGGAACAGGTTATTCTTTCCAAACTTAGACATAAATAATTAACGAACCTTCCCGCTATCAGGAACTAGGTCGAAAAGCAATTGGATAAAGAACCGGTTCTACATGGGTCTCCGGTAACTTACTAAAATCGCCGTGAGAGCCCGTTTCAGATATTAACTTTTTACGGACATAATCGGAAATTTTTGATACTCAGAATATACGGATTTGGAATATCGCAATGATCGGATGTTTCAGAATTAATCACTCAAACTTCATGGGAGCAATAGCTTCCGTCAAGGGACGGTCAGCTGTATTGTGGGGGGAAGGGTAGGCGGGGTTGGAGGGTTCAACAACAACAAAAAACTTTAAGTACTGCAATCGCATAAACAAAAAAAACATTTCTGATAGTCAGAAACTTTATTCATATTTGTATCTATCTACAAAGAGTGATTTACAAAAATTGGCTTTATGTCAATAAAACTACCAGCTCTTCGGTATTCATTCATGACGTATTATTTTATGTTTATCTCGTGAAACGATTATTCTACCGATTGATTTCTATAACTTCCAATAATAATACGTGAAAAAAGTAACCTCAAAATAACACGTAAACATTCTAAACTCATTTGTTAAAACAGTCGCTATCAAATCTCCAGATAAACCACAAAATCTCAAATACCCACATAAAATATTATTAGATGTTGTTCAGAGAATCACAAGAAAAAATATTATTAATGTCATTTAAAAACTCTTCGCATATTTGAGATCCTCGTACATCTAATATTATTAGTTGCATCTCACGTATCAGCTTTTTATTACAAATTATTATTTATTAAATAATAATTTATGTTCAAATAATTTCTTTTAACAAAGTATTAAATACAATATAATAATTACTTAATAAAATACATAAGTAGGAGTTAATAATTAAAATAAATATATATGGCTTCCCTGTCACCAGAAGAGAGGCTGAAGAACCCGAAAGATCTAGTAAAACATTTTAATAAAACAATAACTTCCATATTGTAAAAATATAAAAAGGCCTCCCTTACTGAGGCAATGGGCGACATGATGAAACATATTGAGGCATGGTTCAAGAATACTAAACCCCACCTAACAAAGCAGATGAAGGAATCGAAAGGATATATCGTTTGTTATGCAAAATCGATCAAAATATTGAAGATATAAAATCAAACATGGGGTCAAAAGCGTATGAAGAAATAACAAGTTATGATTGTTATAATTAAGCCAAAAGATGAGGATAAAAAAATACTCTCACAAAAGAGAAAATAAAACAGAACATCGAACCTGTTGATATTCATGTCACTGAAATGAGAAAACAATATGACGTGTATATTAAAATATTGGACACACCTAAAATTACAGGTCATAGTATCAAATGCAGTGATGACAAAAAAATGATCCAGTGAAACTAAAAATAAAATTAATTAATAGAAGAAATCTCAAATAAACAATAAAAGTAAAATGATCAAAGAATTATTGACTCAGTACTGGAAAGAAGTAAATAACTTAGATATTCACAAAAATCTGAAATTATTGTAAACAATGTGAAAACAGCAATAAATAAAAATTATTCCTGAACAAAACATAGTATGTAGAACCAGTAATCAATGGTATTTTAAAGAACTAAGGCAGATGCAATATGAACGATACATATAATATAGAATAACAAAAAAATAAGAGCATTGAAAAAAAATAGTATTCAAAACTCTAAAAGGAAAAAAAAAATAAAAATATATAATGATATAAAAGAGACCTAACAAGAATGTGAACACTTTAGTCGCTTATAAAAGTTGACTGTAAAGATGTGGAGAAAATTGTATATTCCCAAAAATTGATTAAGGAAAATAACATAGTCAATAAGTTTAATAAACATTTTGTTACAAGTATCGACGAAATCAAAAAAGCATCCCTATCATAAAAGAAGAAACCTTTTTTAATTTCGAAGAAAAAAGCTGTGAATTTGAATTTAAGAAAATAGATGGTCAGAACCTAAAAAAGATAGTAACGAACATCAAATCAAAGACCAGTCAAGATGGGATCTCTATCAACATTTTACAAGATGCATTCCCTGTAATAGGAAAACATTTTATTAGTTTAATAAACGAATCATTAGAAACAGGAAAATTTCCTCAATCGTGGAAAAAATTATGGTGATACCGATTCCAAAAATTCCGAAAACCAAATGTGAAGAGTTTCGACCTGTGAATATGTTATAAAAGTATGAAAAAGTGATTGCGTACATAATTCAACCTTAACTTGAAGAATACTTGGAAAATAATAGCATCCTATGTGACGAAAAACAATCTGTATTTAGGAATAACAATTCATGCAAAACAGCGTTCAATTTAGTTAGAAAAAGAGTTTGACAAAAATTGAAAACATACAGGATAAAAGGGAAAAATGGTTTCAAAATTATTTAATGAACAGAAAGCAAAAAACAGAGATAAAAAAATTATATCAAATCCGATTGAAAATACCCTAGGAGTATTCTACATAAAAGACATTTTAAAAATAGTGAAACATTGCAATATATGAACATAAGCAGAAAAAATACAAACGAGGAACCGAAACTATAAAAAGAGTAGACGAAATTAAATACCTGGGTGTCATTATAGACTCGAAGCTAAACTTTTTAAATAATGCAGACTAAAATTATATAATCGAAAAATGTATTTTCTTAGTGGAATAAGAAACAGAGTTAGTAAAAAAACACGTCAGACTATATTATGTAATACAATAATACCACTGCATTTGAACATATTGTTCAAGCATTCTTTTTTCTTTTTAATGAAGAAAAAATGCAAAATAATAATTCGAGGCAACATAATATTTACAGACGGATTAGGATTTGTTAAAATAGCTAAATTCTATGACGTTGGAGCTAACTACATATTTTAATGTTTATATTTTTATTCACAAAATTATTGTAGGGATAGTGTCTAAGAAATTCAGAAAGGATAAATAATAATTACGAGATACACGGACAAGGGAAGAGAAAAGCAAAATTAATTAGATTGCCTACAAGGAAAAAAACATTTTATTTCATTCGGTTGATTCATCTTTCTGTTTTTTATTCCGCGGGCCGATATATAATCGCACAATGTGAATGATGTGTACAATCACGAACATGCAACATGGGCAGCAAGTAGAGATGGTGATATCTGAAATAGGGTATCACTGCGGTTCCAGTTACCGCAGACCAACATTGAACGGATTATTTATCCAGCTACTTTTGGAACTGATCCCTGGTGGCGGGAAGGTTCATCGGTAAAAAGTAACCAGGACAGTAATATTAAACATCTCTTCTGAGATCCATTATCACCTCACAGTGCCACCAACGATTGGTTATTGTCACAACAAGCACAGTTTGAGTGACGAGACAGAGAGAGACCTTGCAGCCTTCTCCTGAACTTCCCAAACCTACTTGTCTAATTCTAAAATATAATATAGAAGTTCTCTTCATCTCTAAATTATTTGGAAAATATTAAGAACCAGTTAAAAATAAATTAATAAATAAATACTTATACCTTTTAACCCAATGGTCAGGCTTGTGATAATAATTAAATAAATTTCAAAGCACTCTTGAATCCTGAAAACTTTTAGTTATTGAAAAAAAGCACTCACTACTTGGTGATGATTTTATTCGACTCCGCAAGGAAAGATTCCATGTATTTGCTATGCTGATAATCCAATCACATGAAATTCACATTTTACAGGACCATATCTTATTATTTATTTTTTTAAACTACTACACTTTCACTTTCACAACAATTTTTTAGAAAAAGATTTATTTTATAGACAATTTTAGATTTAAATGAAAACACTTGTTAGAGGAAAATATAGTGCCGAACTTTGAAAAATTAAACGTTTAATTATGATTGAATAAAAATATAAATCACTTAAACAATCCTTATTAACCTTTAATCGAAAATATTTAAGAGACGCTATTTCATCATACTGTGGATTTTTTCCGATCGCGGTTTGAATACTAATAGACATTGCATTAAAATTTTGATCAACTTTAAAGCGAAACGTTTTGTGAATAATTCACGACCAATCAAGACAACAACTCGTCGAATTACACACTAGCGTTGTGACAGTTTTGAAAGAACTGTTTCAAAGAAGTACTTCTTTTGACAGCAGTCCCAACTTCATTCATTTTTCATTGAACAAATACTTCAATTGAAGTTGGTTAAGTTGGTACTTCCGATTGAACAATCTATGGCATCTACTTCGAACTTCAATTTTTCATTCGTTCGAAAGACTGAAATATTGCATCATCCACAGTTCAATTGTTCATTCCCTTCTTCCTTCGATTTTAGTTCGAAGAATGAATGAAGCAATGAAGCAATGAAGTATCTTTTTAGTTATCCGTTCCCTCGCATGTACCCGTGACAGTTTCTTATGATTTCTGTGCTTGTTTTGTCTATAGGACTATATAATCTCTACCTAAAATTATGGATGGCCGTTCAACGAGAAAGTGAAATATGGGCTTATTTTAAGGAAGTTGGGGTTTACCAGGCCAAATGCAACTTTTGTTCTAAAGTTATATCCATAAAGGGAGGCAATGCCTGTAATATGAATCGTCATTTGCGCAATATTCACCCTATTGCTAAGCAAACTGTCAAACTGTGTACAGTAAGAAATATTCAAATTGTACTTCAAGCCCTGAAAAACGTTCACATCGCTCTTACAGAAACTGGAAATTTCGCAATTACTACATTTGCTTTTTGCAAATTCTCTGTAAGGCTATGCATACTTATTGTACATCATTCCTTTTAAGGCATGATACCGCCAACAACAACAACTCAAACATATGGGCAGCTGTCATCGAGAAACAATAGACGAGAAACTAGTAATAGACAATTCATTAATACACACATAGAAGAAAGAAAGAAGTAGTTTTTCTACACGGTATAATTTTTGTTATACAATAATGGAGGAGTGGGTTATGTGGTTGGGAGAGCTGTCCCGAATAAAACTATTGAGAAAAAAAACGTGACTATTATTTGGTACATTTATCGCTAGCAACCCCCCGACGGGGAATTCTGTGATTAATATGTTACTTCAATTGAAGGGTTCATCGTGAAGGGTTCATTTTGAAGAAGTATCAATTCGTGAAGCATTCACAAATCTGTGAAGCTTTTCCCATCGCTACTACACACTAATGTACCTCGGGCTCGCTGCGAGCTGTCAAACAGCAACTTCATTTCAAACAGTTTGCGCAGGTTTCTACGCATGCTAGCACATAAACTAAAAATAAGGATGGACATAATTTAAAAAAAAAAACATTTTTTCCGATAAATAAGGAATTTTTTTTTCTGAAATTTCCAGACAGTTTTACCAACACACCAAAATCTAAAGATAGTAAATCTAGTAATTCTAGTGAAAAATAACCAGAACTGGATTAATTTCGTCACGAAATTCGTACTAAAAACTAGCGGTAACTCCCAAATGTATATATATATTTCGGTGGTTCCAGTGATCAACAAGTCACCGGGACAAAATAGCAGGGGCCGGAATTTCGAACATCTCTAGCAGCACATAAGTACATAATGTTATTACGATAAATAATCGAACCGTCAATTCGTGTGTATTTGTCAATTCCGATTAAATATGCATCAATAGCTGGATCTGCTTTCATGTTTTTAATTATGGGGATAGGTTTTTTTTTCAATGTGTAACTCTGCTATATGGTGTTTATTATTGTTTCCAGTGAAATATATTCTTTTTACGAGTTATAGTATTTCCATGACGTATGACGATAGGTCATGTCTGCCAATCTTGGAATTGTGACAGCTCTTGAAAAATGAAGGGCAACGATAGACTTGGTAAACAAGACAGCGGCATGTCTCATAAACCCATTATAACATGTAGGTGTCATTCCCAAAACCTTCCGTTTAAACGTTATAAATACGTCCTGATGTCTTATTGACATCCCCAATTAAAATTTTGTAAACATACGATTCAACTTTTAGGTGCTGGAGATTGGAATTTATTCTGTAGTCTCGAAGCTCCGCTGGTAGCTGCCATACCTCAAGGATTCCACCGAGTGGCGAAGGTCTTATGGGAGAGTTTTTAAATCAGTGTTTATCGAAGCTACTTTTGAAAAATTTTCTAAGGAAATTTTGCCTGGAGAGAATGACTGGAACTTACTGAAACAACCCGTATTTCACATCTACTGGACTGACTGCACAGTGAGTAGTATTTATACGTACTTTCTTATTTCCATGCTTAATGTTTTTATGAACACTAATTATTATGTTTGATATTATCTAACCGCTATTACTGTGGTCTACTTTCGAACCTTACATATTTTTAACGCCTCGTTTTCTTTTCAGGATGTGGAATCGTACAAAAACACAACTAGAGATGATATCGAAGCCTGGTTCAAAGTTCTGGCCCAGAACAACATTACAGAATGGATGATAGTTTTGGTAGAAACGTACGATATTAGGAAGACAAACAAATTACTACCTCGGACGACGGTGTTGGACAAGATCAGGAATGACTTTGCCTCAAAGCACGGAGACAGGTGCCTATCGGTTATCAACCCCATCAAGTCAGAGTCCAGGTCGGCGGAGTCCTGGCGGGGCTTGGTGTCCCGAGTGAGGCACCTCGTGCTGACAGCTTACAATAAGACACTTATCAGATTCGAGGAACACATGAGAGAGCAGAGAGCGCGGAGAAATGAACCTGGCTGGAATTTCTGTCATTATTTTTTATTACAAGTAAGTTATAACATTTTATTCTTTATGTATAAGCAAATTTAACATTTTATTGTTAGAACTGTATTGAAATCTGGCAAGTTGGCCTATTAATAATAAGAATAAATTGATAGCGTGCAATTTAGTGATTTTTTCACCCTGGGTGTGCCTAGTCTTAATGCACTCGAGGTGAAATATCACACAACTACGCTACATAAATGCTATGTTATTATTTATAGTTTTTGTGTTTAATTTGTAGAACTCCATTTTAATTTTTATAAAATCCAATTGAATTAAATTTAATATTATTATTATTGAGTTCCTTAAACGCCGAAACAGCTGTCACTAAAAACTAAAATAAAAAATTTAAAATAGCAGAACTCAGCTATGTTATTAATATTATTAATGCACGGAATTAAATCAGTGGATTAAACACTCGAGTGATGGTCTTTATGATAAGAAATGATTGCATATTTGAATGTAAAATGTAGTGCTTTGTACCGTTCATTTAATTTTAACCTTTGCAATAAGATCTGTAATTTTCAATGACTTCTGCAGCTTTTCTAGAAAGCTATTTGAAAAATAGTTTTTTTTTTGTAAAATTACATTAGCAAATAAATAAAAATATTTTTTAGTGCAGAATAATAAAAGTATCTACAAGATTCTCATCAAAATTACTACCTTTCTAGAAGGCTCAAAAATATTATCTTTTCTTTTCTCAAATTTTGTATGTAGAATAAAGTAAAATGATCATAAAAATATGCCTGACTACTGTTTATTGTACAAACAATTGATGGAATTGCTTCTCATATCCGCATTTATGTTAATCACCCATATAATATACATGTAATTTCAATCATAATCATCGTTGGCTTTTAACTGTTAGAAATTGCACAAATAATTACAAAGTCACTGAAAACAAACTTGTTTAAAAACACAGTTTTTTTCAGAATTCAACCACTTATTTAACGCATGCTCGCTTGCATACTTACAGGAATAATTTACAATAAGGCTTAAGGCCCAGCAAAATCAACCTTATTCTAAAATCATAGTTTTTATTTTTAATTTTCGATTGGAATGCCGGATTCCCGCGAGCTACAACTTTCGTCGTGTGCTGGGCGTAAAAGACGTTCTGCGCGCCTTGCGCTTGCTGACTGTAATTCAATTATAAAATTATGTTTTTGTAAATTGTACCTAATGTATTTATTGAAATTACATGTAAAGTATTACTGATTTTCGCAGAAAAGCTACTTATATTCAGAGAATTTTTTTTTTCTCCATCATGTTACTAAAAACGTTGAATTCATAAAGAAATACAGAGATATTTTTCCAATTTTTTTGTATTTTCTTAAGACTAAATAAGTGTCTTTCCAAATAAAAATATAATCGTATGATGTTTTCCTGTAAATACATACAGTAATGTAACTTTGAAAATCAGAATTTTTTTTTGCATTCACCAGTTTCAGTACACAGCAATTTCAAATATTTATTACCTGTTATAAAAAGTAAAAAAACACACAAAATGGTAATTTAGCAAGTTTGTGAGATGAGAAATTAAATAATATGTTAATATTATTTCCAGGAGCAATTGGGTCTGGTATTTGAGATGCTCGGCTTATATGATGAAGCTTTGGTCCAATACGACGAACTAGACGCTCTATTTACGCAGTTCGTATTAAACTCCTGCATCGGAGAGAGTCCGGGCTGGCTGGCCAACTTCCAAAAGCCCATAGAGACCTGGCAAGGGGTGTGCCTGACCCCCAACATTCCCCTGAAGAGGCGCGACCTGCTAAAGGAGGGAAAGGCCACTCTAATTGACTTTAGGACCTATTTATTCCAGAGGCAGAGTGCCATGCTGTTGTTGACCTGCCGACCCTGGGAGGTCAGTTACTTTAGTGGAATTTAAATTATGTTAGGGAGGTCGACCTTGTAAATAATAGAATGTAATCAATTTTGATTGAAATTTAACAACTCTGAGTTATACAGTCATATTATCCACATTATATTTTGAAATTTGATACTTTGATATCTAACAAAACTAATGAAATTTGAACTTTGTTGTAAAACTATTGTCGGTATGTTTTATGTATTTTATTATGAAAAGATAATAGCATATTGAGCTTTTAAAATTATTATGGATTTTTCATTAGTCACTGTATGCAATGTTAATTCTCTTATAAGTATGTTGAACTTTGTGAAAATGTTCTATCGTCTCAACTTATTATCATTGACTTTTTTCAATAGATCATAAAAATAATGTAGTGTCAAATGATATCACCTTACTCATCAATAATTGACTTATAAATTTATGTCAGTCCTTCAGTGTGTTTATGGAAGTACTCCTTTATAATCCTCTATTTATTCCTTTGCCCCTAAAAGATTTGATTTAACTTGCAACTGGTTCCTGTATTTATATTTTATGAAAACAAAGATGAAAAATACTTTTTCATCCAAATACGAGATTGGAAAAGACATCAGCACAGCTTAAAGCTGTGTCTGTTATATTACAGATATTGAACACGTAGCTCATTTACCTATAGATACATAAATGCACCACCCAGTTTTAAAGAGCAACAACCCGTTGGTAAATGCGTTATTCGAACTTACGTTGCGTGCTTGGAGAAGAGATTTTCCAGTATAATAATGGTTTAGTAAAATAATGGATATTTATTATTGAGACAAAACCTATTTCAACAATGTATTAAGGGAAAACTATTGCGAACTTGTAGAGTTACACCACTGCCGATATGTTGTCAGTTTTACTCCCATTGAAGGCCCAGTAAAAATCTTTTCTCTTTGTGCATTCCAGATTGCGTCCCGATGTTTGTCAGTAATCCATAATACCATAAAGGAGCTCCAGCTCTTGGAAATGACGATGCCGGTAGGTGCTTTTGCTTGCTGGGCGCTGCTGACCTGCCTGGAGGTGCTGCAGACCTGCGAGCGCCTCGCCAGCAACCCCACGCACCAGTTGGTGGAGCAGTGTGCCATGCAGCAGGCCCCTCTGTGGCACTACGCCAAGGACAAGGTTGGTTGGTTTGTTTAGTTAGCGAGGTTTATTAGCTTTGTTGGCACTGTTGACCTGCCTGGAAGTGCTGCTCTGAGAACAGAGTTGGTTAAGTTAGCAAGGTTCATTGACTTTGCTCTATTTGATTCACTCAAGGTCAAAATTGACAACTTTTGGTGCGTAATTGATAAATATTAGTTTTTTTTTTTTTTTTTTTTTACATGAATACCGCACAAGAGTCTCAACTGCTCCCAACCGTCTAGAGCCAGTGAGACTATGGCATCCCCAAATTGGGTATGTTGTGAGGCTGAAGGTAATGGGGAGGGGAAGGAGATCGGGAAGAGGAAGGTTGGGAAGTACCTGGCTATTCAGATCTGGTCACCAAACACGGCTTAAGCCATTTCAAGCAACGTTTCGATTCTGAATGGTGGTTCTTTCACCAGGGCGATACTTAGAGTATCTACCACTCTGGAACTATACATTATTTTTATATGAATTAAATGTGTTATGACACATATTAATTAAATAAAAGTCATTGGCGCATTTGAACCCGCGACCTTTGGATTCGTAGTCGAGCATCTTACCACTCGACCATGGAGGCCGTTAATTGGTTGTTTGTTTCACTTGGTTGTCGAGGTATTGTAATTGATTAAAAAAACATCTACATTATAAGAATATTTGCATACATGCAAGCATAATGTAGATTTCCAGTCTGTGAGACAATTTTTTTACTGTACAACAGATAATGATTCTAATTATTAGAGTACAAAGAATTCATATTTTTTTAGGTTGTACATATAACATACCTTTTTCATTGAAAATGCGTTGATTTATTACTGTTTTTAAAATAAATATAAAACTTCTGGAATGATTTGTAAAAGTCATATCAAGTTAATCTTTCAAACTTCTACATATTAAGAAATGAGATTATATTTTGACCGGTTAGTAGATGAATGGATTCAATCGGAAGGAATGGATGAAAATCTCCGTTTGTGAAAAATGTGAAAATGTTTCTATCTGTTTAAAAATCAAAGTTTATTACATAGAAGAATGCAAACAATAGACATACAAACAGACATAGGAATCATTCGTAGTGTGCAGTTGTTAATTATAAAACGGTAATCATTGAATAGCTGTAATTTATACTCTGATGGTTATGTATTACCTGCCGATGCGGCAAGTGGAACATCTTGGCAATTAGTATTACTAGAGATGCGTCGGAAAAGATAATAGATAAAAAGTGTTCATGATTGGGCTGACAATTAAATAGAAAAAGTTTTATGGTGATTTAATCATGTTTGCACAAACAAATCATTTACAATGTAGCACGATCTTGACAAATCAAGAGTTTTTACCTGTAGAATTGTGTAAACATCTTTGCTAGGTTTAAACTTTAACTAATAAATAATATTTTCAGATCATTATGAAGCAGCAAAATTATGTTAATACGGTAACACCTCCACTATGTGAGGGTTATATTTTTAGGTCTGTTATGTGATTAGCTATTTGCAAATGCGAAATTTGTGGATTTACCGCCAATCTTATGTGGTTTTGTAGTTATGACTGGTTAACGTGACTTGTTTCTAAGAAGTGCATCACCCACAAAGTTTTGTAGTTTTTTTTACTTTTTATTTTTGTGTTTTGATGCATTAAATTAATCTAACTACTTTAATTACCTGTTTTTTAAAATTTAAACTCTGATCAGCTGTTGTACAATGTTACATTTAACACTAGACTTGGTCTGAGCCTCGTAGACGTGATACTAATCAGTACCAATTAAACGTTTTTGAGTTGTGTAGATTTCTCTGTCTTAAATAACACCCAAAAGGGGAAAAAATGGTAAATTTATTTGTGACAAAAAATATGCATTTTTTTAGGAATAAATCTTTTTAAAATCAAAAATATTTTGGTTCATTAGCTCATTCTATTTTTATTTCCCCTCGATTTGTATAATTCCAGCTCTGCGAACTGGGGAAGCTTTGCGGCCTGCTTCCCGGCACCCCGGACCCCTCCTCCGCCCAGCTGCACCTCGTGGTGATGCTCTCCGCCGGCATGGGGGACACGGAGACAGTGGCGGGGGTGCAGGGGGGACCCGCAACTCCCAACATCACCTCCAGCACGCCCATTGACCGGCTCAAGGAGTCACTCGGGAGCAAGCAGGCCTTCCAAACGCACTACTTAGAGCTGGCTGAACTGGCCATGGGGACTTATAAACATATTGGTAGATTAAGGTAAATTTTTCATTCCAGAGGCACTACATACATACTTTCAAGTCGTATTACAAATTATTATTATCGTTTAATTTTTTATAGTGCCGTTCAATAAAGAATATAAGAAAGAAATTATTATATTTAAAGTGTATATTGTGGGTTTTATTTTCAAAGAACCTGTTTCTTCAAGACAAATGTTCACTCCTTATAAAATGTCCTCTTTCTAAAAATACCCTCCGTAGTGCATATTTATAAGTGGTATATGCTTTGAGAAAACCCTCGAGGCCTCTTGTGTGTGATTTTAATAAAAAAACAAAACCTTTCTGTTTCCAGGAGCGCTAGAATAATAGGCCGCGACCTCGCAGCATTCTACAGTGAACTGGGCGAGACCAGCAAGGCGTGCGTGTTCCTGTCGGATGCGCTCCGATCCTACGAGGAGCAAGGCTGGAAGGATCTGGCCGCTCAGACCAGAATGGAGCTCGTCGCTTGCTATCACAAAATGGCTGATCACGAAAAGTATATACATATTTTTTTATGTTTATTATATCTTTTGATGTTTTCTCCTTTGGTAAACCTCATCTTACTGTGGAAGATCAACTCTCTCTCCACTTGAGAAACTGCTGTCTATAATGGAAGGAAATAATGTGCTAGTCCTCCTTTTATATTTTGAATCTCCCCAATATATCAATTGATTAGTTTTTTCTACATTTTTATTTTTATTTATCAACTTCATTTTTAGCTAAAGTTCTTACAACCACCAAATTAGGCACATTCCAGTATTGTGGTAGTTAAACTTCGTTTTTATACAGTACAGTATAATATTAACAGTGCCCTTGAGGTGATTTTTCACAAAAAGACGCCATACAAATTATCCTAATTTTATTAATAGAAAATAAATCATCAATGAAATATTAACTTCTAATAAAATGTACATTACAACCGATAAGTAAACAAATGGTTAAATGAGTGCAAAATGATAAAAAGATCATACAATGAAAGAGGTAAAATAATTTAATGACCCATATCAAAAACAAAATAAAATCATTTCAAGCAACCTTTCTTTTAATCCATTTTGTATTTGGATTACATTTGGGAATTCCATGTTCCAGATACACAAAGCTGTCCGCCACAATATCCTGCACCCTAGAACTGGAAATACTAGTACGGAACTTCTACTTCGATGAGATGCAGAAATCCATCAAAACACGCTTGAAAGACACCACCGAAATGATACTAGCCGAACTGAACGACTGCTTCAAGGTGGTGGCGGTGGAGGTGTTGTCGTCAGAGCGAGAAAACCACATTAAAGACTACCCGGTGAAGGTGGCTCTGTGCATCGAGAGCTTCTTCCCCCGGGAGGTGATCTGCCAGAGGGCCTCCGTCAGTCTGGAGGAGCAGGACCCAAAGAGGCCGGACAGGCGCCCCCAGGAAAAAACCAATAAGACTGAATTATCTAATGTAAATAATAGTAATGTTAGTCAAGCTTCACCTGTGAAAAGGAACGTCTCCATTCTTCAGAACAACGTAGAAGTTGTTGAAGAAGAATATATTTCGAGGTTAGTTACATACCTTTCTTAATTCGCTCAAAGCCACAAGAAATTGATCATCCCCAATATAAGCGTCCTAATAATAAGAGCTAAAATATGAACACCCTTTAAAAACTTGCATAGTTAAAGGGGTAAATACGTGGGGGAATCAGTCGAGAGAACTTGTTTTTTGTCTGTTGTGTCGGCTTGTTGAAGGTTAAAAACAAATTTGACATTTGAGAGAAAATGTCACTGATTTTATCAATACATAGTATTCAATTCAGTCTTTTATAAAATAAGATAATGCAAATGACATAGTGCAAATGAATAAGTGTAAGAAAACAACATAGAAGGTTTATCAAATTAAATTCACAAGTGTTATGTTTAGATACTCTAGTAATTGCAACTTTGGTCAAAGGGAATCTTTGAAAATCAAATAAAACCTCTAGAAATATTGTAAAATTAATAATTGATGTTTTGTTTAATTTTAGCTGTAGATTAGATGACCTTAAACCTCCCAACCCTTTGCTGCGTCCCCTGAACATGACGCTGCACCTGGACTGGAAGGAAGACAAGACCCTGGACACGGCATCCGTCCAGTGCAACGTCAACACCAAGACCAAACTCAAGCGCTCCGACAGCGCCAAGTACCGCAAGCCCTCGGCCACGCGGAGAAACGACTTCACACACTGCATCAGCCTGGACAACTTCTCCATCAAGCCCGGAATGAACGACATCGTCCTGGAAACCGTGGCTCACCAAGCCGGTCTGTTCAGACTGAGCCAGATTTCGTTGGTGGTAGAACAGAAGCTGGAGTACCTGTCCAACGCTCTGTCCGCCTGCAGGATCTGTTACGAGGTTGTTACGAGGGGTATTAACGTGGCGCTGAATAAAGTGGACCCTAAGAAGGATCTGCTGGCCGGAGTGGAGCATCCGATGGAGCTTGTTGTGACGAGTGGGAGCACTAGTATCACTGAAGTAAGTTTTTCAAATCAGTTTCATATGATGCAGTATTCTAGGTTAAAACATTTGTTTGTTTCTAATTATTACACATTTGCTCCAGTGGTGAAGCCATTTTTGTACAATTTCAAACATCAAACTCTTCAGTGTGATGGTCGCCCTCTCCAACCACTCGAACTTAGCGTAATGACTTTAAAGCGATTTTTGTTTTTAATCTTTTTAGCCTCAGTGTTTCATGAAATTTGGATAAAAGTCTTGTAACCTCAAGGAATTTAAAAATGATAATTTAATAAATAAAACTTAATTTGAGCAATAAGTTTTAGTAAAAATGTAGTAATTTAGAAATCAATAAACATTTTTTGATAAATGTGTAAGGTTCAGATTATGAAAACATTTTGACTCAAATATGACGTCTTTCTTTTTTCAGAACTGCACAATTCAACTGAAAACATCCCTCGGTCTCACCGTGAAACAGAGAAACGCCAAGTACCAGAGTTTGGTTAGAGAGTTGGAGATAAACATCCCTCCGTGTCAACCCTTCAACACCGTGTCCATACCTCTGACCGTGTTTGCCACCCTCCCTCCCAAGAGGGACGATAAACCCATTGAACACAAGGTAAATAAATCTTTTGGATTAGCGCAAACTCTTTTGAATTGATTAATTCATTTAACATTTACCTGCCTCAAATAGAATGGCAAAAATTGATACTTATTGCTAGTTATCGTATAATCTTATCACCAACCTATCAAAAAGTACCACTGTAGGTGGTATTTTTAAAATTTTAATTATGATAGGATTTTATAATTTTATTTGAATGTATGTAGTTTATTCCTGGCTTCGCCTGGTTTTTGACACTCTTTGTTCTTATTAAACAATTTAAAAATATGGAGCATCAAATGTTTTGCCTTAGTTTTTGTCAGTAAATTAATATTTTGAATCTTCATAGCCCGCCCGGCCACTATGAAAATAATGTTGCAAACTGAAAACAGTTACGACACCCTTGAAATTTTCAACTAAAAAATCCATGCAAACTTTATGATACCAGAGCTCACTGATTTAGAGTTTTTTTTTTGTGGGACACACAAACACACTTTCTGCTTTATAGTTAAGATATTTAAAATTCATTTTTTATAAGTATAAAAAGACAACCGAATATCTTTTTTCTTCGACCTGTTGAAAATCCATACCATTGCAAAAACCACAATTTTCAAAAGTTTGATACTGTGAATGGTGAAACTTGTTACCCTTATAAAGTGAATGAAATAAATAATAATTTAAATAAAATATAAATTAAAAAAATATATCTTGCCTCCAGAGAGAATTGAACTCTCGACCCCTGGTTTACAAGACCAGTGCTCTGCCACTGAGCTATGGAGGCATGTGTGGCAATGGCAAAGATGTACCACTTAAGCTAAAGCATTCCATATCATAATCATAAATATTTTTTATATCTTTTTATCAGAATTCTCAAAATTAATATGATTATGACCTCATAAATAATTTAATGTGACATGACGTCTCAAGATTCTGATAGGAAATATTTTTGCCGTTTTCGAATATTTGATTAATTTTTAAATCTCTGTTGGCAAGGAATTTTAAAATTAAATTAGATTTATTTTCCAAGTACTATTAAATTAAATTAGAACACTTAATTAAGCTTCCGCATAACCCTACAAAAAATCTGATTTGAACTCCTTAGAGAATTTTCAAAAACAATCAAAAAAATCTTGGTGGGGATTTGTTTATTAATACTACTCCAACTAGATTTGTATCATTATTTTAACTATTGTACCCTGTCTCCTTAATATTGTTGAAGTCGAGGGAAAGCGGTTCCAAACCTTTATTTTTCAAACGAAAGAATTATTTTTTTATTCAAATTTAAATAAAGTTTCTCCTTTAAGTTTGGTTTAGGTAAAGTTAAATCTCCAAGAACATCAAAGGCACTATTGACATCCTCCATCAGATTAATACATTTTAAGACAAGTACCGATCGTTAGTAGTGTAGTCAGATAGTTATCATTATGAAACGTAAAGAACATATCACAGGCAAGTGACCTCACGCAAGCCAAACTGTGGTGAGCTATACATTCCTACTTACTGACACACCACTTAACCCTACTTTACAAACAATATGGTGTACTTGTCCAGGTTTGGTTGCAATGCCCCTGGTGGGAGACCCCCGTGGTGGTGACGCTACACTTTGCCCCCCCGCTGACTGCCTCCTGGAGACTGCTGACCTCCAACACCAGGAAGGTGATGCACGTGACCCTGGGCGCCTCCACCTGCGACCAGGTCTCTCTGGCCGTGTTCAACCCGTGCCTGCAGACGCAGGCCAATGTTACGCTGGTGGACCTCAATCCCAAGGGGGGACGCAAATATGTAAGTTGTTTTTGCTTTATAAATGTGTCTATAAGGAAAAATAAGTTATTTCTTTTTTTGTGTTTATTTTTCAATTTGTCTTCTTAACAACATTCAGATAAATAAAATGTATTTGCACTTCTTTCCAGAGTGGAAGATACTCGGTATTGCCTTTGTTCTCACAACTAACATTACGAATTGAAACATTGTCTGATCTATGTTTAGTAACCAGATCTGAATGACCAGGTTCCGTCCAACTTTCCACGATCTTTTCGTTTTCTCCCCCATTATTTTCATTTCACAACATGCCCAAATATTGAGGTTCTATAGTCTCAAAGGATTCAAGCAGTTAGTTAAGCAGATAATAGAAATCAATTTCGTAGAAACCTCTTTTTCATAAGCCAGCTTTTTCTGATTTTATCTGAGGAACCTACATGTATGTATGTATCTAGTATTTTTAAATTAATGTGAGTATCCCATAATCATTAATTTTCTAATTCTAATATGTAATTGTATGTCATTTTGTACCATTGTGTATCATTATAATTTATCATTGGAATTTAAAAAAAACTTTTTTTTATTCAATTTATTTATCATGGGCTTTTTGTTTTTTTTTTTAAATACTGAATGGTCATTTTCCACCAGGGTGATGATCAAATTACATATCTTATATTAAAAACAAGGTTATATATACATATATATATATATATATATATATATATATATATATATATATTTTTTTTTTTTAATCTAGCTTATAACAATATTTATTATATTTATGTCCCTAGCAATTTAGCCAGAAGTAATGAAACCAAAATGTTTGGGAACTGCTGCTCTTGATGGAATTTCTGACATATGGTTCTACCTGAAAATGGTTTGAGACTTTGCTAATTTATTCCAAGCCAAGAAAATTTAAACAGTGACTTAATTTCCAGATGATGGGCGCCAGTGGAATCACCGTATCCTTCATGTGGGAGCTGCAAATGGATCCTCTAGAAAAGCCCATGCCCATCAAGTCCATGTTCTCCATGTCCTACACGGTGCTGGCCGAGGGGGAGGCGGGGGAGCAGACCGAGGGTCCCCTGGAGTACCGGTGCCCCTTCGAGATGCAGGACTACACCACGCTGTTCCTCGTCAGGTCCAAGGTGGAGCCCACAAAGGGGTCCGAGTTCTGCCGGGCATCCCAGATGTGCTTCTTGCAATTGTCTGTGCAAAAGGTATGTTTGCGCTTTTTCATTTTTCTACTTTTGAAACTGCTACTACGTAGTGAAATTCCATTGTAATGATTTTACCTTTCCGTACCTGAAATTAAAAATCAAATATACGATCCAAAGGGGGGTGACATAGTTACCCCATTTTTCCCTTATTAAAGTGTTTTCATGACATCATCGTAATTTGTTTTAGTATTCAGTAATCTTTATCTAAGATATTGCACAAAACTCTCATTCGGGGTTACAATAGAACCCCCGTTCGGAACGGGAGTGTTAAAATTACCTTATTAAATTAAACAATATTATTAATTATTATTATCCCACATAGCTTTTTTTCCGTCCCTTGTCAAAGTAATATGTACTTCTCTTTCATTCAGAAAACCTTTCAGTTTTATTATCTTCTTATGATATATTATGGTCTTTCGGTGAACTTTAAAAATAGTAGTAATAATAATTATTTATTGTTAAGTAGTGTAGTATTTTATATTCCATAAAAACATGCATAAACTAGACAACTGTGTGCGCATACATTTGTTTTCTTAGAACAGGCAACCTGCAGCTAGGGACCAATATCGACTTTAAAAAATAAAAACGTTTTTGTCTTTTTTTTATCAATTTCACTTTACTTTTTCTTTAATCGTTGATTTTTTATTATTTACTTTATACCTACTTTATTTTTACTTTTCATGTTATGTTTTCAACATTGTATTATGTAGATTTTTTCCATTCCTGTATCTTATTTCTATAGTATGTATGTAAGTATGATATATATATGTACATGTTTATAAATAAACACGTGTAATGGGTGTTTGTATTTTGCAGGTGAATGAGACTGATCACAATTCCCTCATGTATGAAGTGTTAGCTGACCAAACCATGTGGGCCGTTTGTGGAAGAACTGCAGGTAACTAAAACATCTCTATATTACATGCTTTAAATTATATAATCTCTTCCATGACTTAATACCCATCTGTTTTTGTGTGAGCATAAAACACTCATCTGCTAAATTCTTTAGTATAGGAATTTTCGTTGCCATGTTTAAAATTTGTCCATTCACAAGGTATCTTGTATCGATATAAATGTTTTATTTGTCCAGGTGTGATAACAATGGAGAACACAGAACCTCAAACAGTGACCCTGGACGTGATGCCCCTCATCGCCGGCCATTTGCCGTTGCCGGCCGTCAGGCTGTCCAAATACATCGCCGCCAGCCAACCCGCTTCCATCAAAGGTAACTGCATACATACTTTCAGTATCACCCTGAACAACTGAATTGTGACAGTTGTTCGCTTGCTACCTCTGCATTACATAAGCCAACTGAAGAAGAATGTTATGAAGGGGGAGAGTGACCTGTCAAGTGGTGCAAATATGCTTTTCAGCAAGTAGCTTTCCACTCGATAATCACTTTATTACTCACATTTTAATGGTCTTTGTGGTCGACTGGTTAAGACGCTCAACTACAAATCTGGAGATTGCGGGTTCAAATCCTGGCGTGTGCAAAAAAGAGTGGTAGATAGTCCAGTGGCGGCTCGTCAGTTTTTAGTATGCTAGAGTGCTAGGATTGAAAAATACGACATTGTTAGTGTGTTGTAGCCGAAAATGATTTTTATTTTTTTCCAAGATATTTTTTTTTGTATTAAGATTTTCTGGATTTTTCAGTTTTGGTGGTGCACTGCACGGATTTCTGAAAAATCTTCATACAAAAAATTTAAATTTTGAAAAAAAAAAATGTTTTCGGCTACAAAAACATCAATAATAATGTTTTTTTCAATCTTACCACTCTAGAACACTAAAAAGTTACGAACCGCCACTATTAGATAAGTATCGCCCTGGTGTACCATTCAGAATCGAATCATTGCTTGGAATGGTTTTAGCCATGTTTGGTAACCATATCTGAATAGCCAGGTACTTCTCAAACCTTCCTCTTCTCCATATCCTTCCCCTCTTCGCTTTATTCAGCCTTATAAAAACCCCAATCGGGGATGCCGTAGTTCCACTGGCTCTAGACGGTTGGGAGCAGTAGGGACTGGTATACAGTGTTCACTAAAAATTCCGAAAAATTTTATTGAGATTCTTGACATTATTTTTTACAGTGATTATACACTTGTGTTATAATCAAAGTAGGTTCTCTTTCCTCGTGCCCCCCATCTTTCTGTAAAAATATGTAACCGGACCATTTTACATTATTATTGAAATGCTAGTGATTTTTGAAAACATTTTTACCGGCTTTTGCTTTGAAGTTTGCTAATAACATCAAACTGACGTGTGCTTTATTTCAGATGGTCGCAAAGCGGACGCGATGAGCAGCTCCCACCACCCCCGGCTGGAGCCCTTCTGTCCCGGCCAGGTGTACCACAGCGGCAAGGCACAGCAGGTCCACGTCCTGGCCAGCGTCAGCAGCAACGACCCCCATTAGCCTTCACTTCTCACCTCATCACTGAATACCATCAACAAGACAACTCGACTATAGAGACCCATGTTGTGGCTCCTCTTTAATTCTGTAACCTACTGTTTATATAACAAGCCTCGAGTCAGGGAACTGAATAGCAGGCAAAGTGACAACTCCTAGTGCTTGCAAATATCTTAGGAGAAAAATACAGACAATTTATGTCCCAGTCATCTCAATATGTCTATAGTCAAGTTGTGCTGTACTTATTTTAGTCTAGATGCTGGACAATGTTAGAAGCTTGAAGTAAGAATATACATGGACAGGTATCTTTGTGAAACAGTGTAGTCAGTATTGTTGACTTTATACTGACTCGATAGAAAGAGACAGTGATATGTTAAAGGAAGTTGGATAGCTTATTAGTTATCGCCCACATGGAATTTGGACATTTTTTATAAACTTATTTGAACACATTAAAAAACCAAATCAATACAACGTTAAAATGATTTATAAAGTCAATATATTACATAAACACTAATAACAGAAGGTTTGCCTAAATAATGATGGAAGCTTTTTGTTGATTTTATGTCTTTATATCATTAAAAATGTGAAAATTCTAAAGTTCGGTCATAAATATTTAAAACTGTTGAAATACCTCTGAAAACTGATGTTTTGTAATTTTTGTTTTTTTTTTTTTTTACAATAACTCCACACAGGAGGCCTTGAGGAAAACAATTTCCCTCAGGGCCTATGTCATCTTTTGGGGATGCTGTGTGGAGGGTTTTTTGAGGAAAGGAAGGAGTGAACTTGGGTCTTGAAGAGGCCCATGTTGAAGGAGGGAGGAAACACAGAGGCCGGCAAATCGTTCCATAGCCGAAGCTGTTGAACATAAGAACGAAGTCGTAAAAGCGACCCGTTCTCATGTATTGAATGTCAACCGTGTACAAATGTTGGGCGCGCGTTTTGGCGAAGTTTCCCGACTATGCACCGGTGCCGAAGGGATCAATGACGCAAGTTCCTCGGAGCATCTTCCATTGAAATACCTGTAGAACAAGGACAGCATTCCTTATTCGACGCCTGTGCTCCAAAGTTTGCAATCCGTTTGTTAAGATAGGAGAATCTATCAAACGGGCCGCCCGTTTCTGCACAGAGTCAAGGGTTTTTTTCAGGTATTTAGGGGCTCCAGACCAGAGGTGGCTACCAAATTCAACAGTGGGGCGTACTTGCGATTTGTACAAGGTCAGCAGTTGTGTACTATTGAAGTATCTGCGGGCCCTGTACAACACGCCCAACTTCTGAGAGGCTAACTTTACTCTGGCTTCGATGGAGCCCCGGTGCCTTAACTGGTCACTTAGGGTTACACCAAGCATCTCAATGGAAGGTTTGTTGGGAAGATTACTTCCGTTGAAGGAGACTAAATTATCATTTGGATCCCTTTTAGTCGTAATCAGACATGATTGGGTCTTTGAAACATTAAATTCGACGAGATTATTCTTACCCCAAGAGGAGATTCTCTCAAGGTACTCGTCCATTCTCTGCTTCAAAGCCCATTTGAACATTCACACATAGCACATATCACCATCATGTTTGATTTATTTGTATAACCACTGCAAATTTTTCTAATCAACACAAATGTAGGAAATAACATCAAAATCTCTAGACGTAAGTTACAAGACTCGATGATGTGAAGTTAGCGCGGACGGAGAACATTCTTACATACTTAGAAGTGCTGCAATATTCTATGAAAACTTTTCTTGTCTCTTTCTCTCTCATGGTATACAACGTGAAAACCTGTAGAAAGTGATTTATCGCAAATTTGTATTGGTTGGGTAAAAATATTTAGCTATCTCTCCATGTATATTCTTACTCCAAAGTTAGAAGAATATTTTGAAAACGGTTTGTTTTAGGAATATTTGTGTAAATACATATTATGAAGGTGATCTAATTCCCAAGTGCTAAATTTGAGATGGGTTTAATTTTTCCACTTGCAAACATTTCTTTGTCAGTATCTGCATCCTAGGAACTAGAAAGGTTTTATTTTCTTTTTTGGGATAATTAGTGCCAGATTAATTTGATTCACATAAACTTCCCGATACAATAAACAACCTGGCTGATTGGATACTGTTCTAGAAGTGGGTTTTCACAGCCTTTATCTATATTTTACCTTATTTCTTGCAACACAGCATTCCTCAACCAATACTGTATGCATCCAGTAAAACCCGAAGTTTCAGAAACCCTTGTCTTGTGTCAATATTTAATAATACTTTTTCTTTAGATTGGGAATTAGAGGAAAGCCAATATATTATATTATGTAATTAAATAATCATCAGTGGTACCAATTTTTTCCCCTGGTGGCCGCTAAGAGCACATTAGGGGGCCTCAAGAGCTTGGTTTATCGAAGATGAATTTATATAGGAGAGGGAAGTAGATATTTGGGAACTACTGGTCCTTCATTTTAAATACTAGCGTTGGCATTGTGAGTTTTTTAGATGATTTGATGCTTCCAAATTTCTATGTTAATTTAATATCTTGTATAAAATATGACAACCTTATTTTAAGATGAGCTTGTGTATATTGTAAAGTAAAGTGTACATTAATACTCACCTTGTGTTGGTTCATGAAGTTCCAACAGATGGCGCTTTAATATCTGATAGATTGATATTTTTTTAACTGAATATTTTTTATTTGTCATCGAGCGATGCTAACATTTACTTTCAAATGTATGTGCCATCAACTACTACCCACGCGTTACGATCTTTATGTATATTTTAATTTATTTCAAGGCTTTATTGTTTAATTTTTTATGTGTAGATTTTAGGTATCATTAAGCTCAGTAAAAACATCGAAATCCTATATGAAACTGTTAACATTAACACACGGTATACAAAACATGATACTGGCTCGTGCAGTAAACAGAACGACTCTCATTTGATAGACTCGATAGTCTCCCGTTTTCCTCGCGGGCAAGGACCACGCAAATTGAGTGCACTTATTAGTATTGTTGTATAGTACGGTCAGTGGTAAGTTGGTGACTACTCATAAGGTGCGTCAAAGGACTGCATAAAAGATGTTTAACATCGGTTGTTTGCTACTGTTTAATTACTAGTGCATTTTTTAAATGAGCACCAAACTGCCACTGTATACTCAAAAGTACATGATTCGGGTTACGATAATATTGCATTCTCTTATGTTAGTTATTCAAGGGTTAACCTCCGTACTTGGGCTACTAACATTCATATTATGCTCGAGTTATGGAAGTTCTAAATACATATTATGATTTTTTACTGTTATTTATTTTAATATGATTTATTTGAGATCGCAGATTTGTACTTTATAATCTAGTCAAAAATGACATACCTACCTTCGTTTATTTTTCATCTAATTCTATGAATATATAACGGACTAAAAAAGTCTCAATTTATACTTTAAAGTTGATACATATATACATTATTTTACTCTCTTAAGTACCTATGTCATTTTTAAGGTGGATAAATCGGTGAATTAAATAATTTTAGTTTGGTGCATTGTGTAGGTACTTCTGTTTATTTTTGTAACCAATTATCGTAGGTATCACTAATTTGGATCTTCTTGTTTTATGTTTATAAAAAAGAAAACTGATTAGTTTGTTTAATTTACTTTCATAAATTTTATATTTTCCGGACTCTTTACGTTAAGATATTTTAAGCCCAGTGTCATTTTACGATAAGAAAATGGAGTTCTTAAAAATGGCCTAATTACAATAAGAAGTTGACTAGCCTAGAGCCTCCCCTAATTTAAACCTAAAATATTGCGCTACTTAAATAATACACTACTCGTTCTCATTAAATGTTTACCTGTTTACTACATTTCAAGGCATTCCTTTAAACACCAAATCTCGAACTTAAACACAAAAATATAACGATCATGTAAAAATCACTAACCTCCAAACACAGTTTTGAGAAACTTAAGATAACCACGAGCTGTTTTGTAATCATTATGCCATGTGTCAACTGCTTCGTAGTGAACTATGCTAATTTTAGCTACCCATATGTTGAAGACAGCCATTTTCTGTGGTCCTACAACATCTAATATGATGACCACCATTGAAATGAAAATTAATAGATGACCCTGAAATCTACTGACATTCAAACATGGATTTAAAAAGTTCTCAGGAGTCTGTCGAACCAAAAATAGCTTCATAAAAAATGTCGTCATTGTATTCACGTGACAATATTGCTGAAAAAAACAGGGCATTACAGAATTGTTTTTGTGAAAATATAAATATTTAAAGAATTTTCGGCCACAACAAAATTAATAAAGTCGTTTTTTCAATTTTACCATTTAAGCACACCTAAAAGTAACGAGCCATGGCTGAATTTTTTTATTCCTGTAAATCAAATTAAAAGATTCAATCAAATCAAATTTCCTTTTTATCAAATGGTCACCTACAAGTTATTTCAATTGTTTAACACAGTGAAGATGTTTATGGGCTAAACATATTTTCAGTTTGCAATAGGTAAATAATACATGTTTATAAATTATATTATGCTTTGTAAAATGTTAGAAAAAATTCCATTCAGTACCTTCAATATTATACATATTCAATATTATGAATGTTATTAGGATTGTTAAATAGAAAAAAAATATGATGCTTAAAAGACTTGTATTCATATTATTTTATATATTTAAATAACAAGGAAGAGCTCAAGAAGTAGAAGGATATAAAAATTCTCTTTGTTTAAAAAAAAAAACTTTTATTTTAAGTGTAAAAGAAACCTTCTTTAAAAAGGTGATAAAGTTTATGTCTACCTTTGGGAACATGTTTTATATTCTAAAATAATTTTCGATAAAGGATTGAGATTTTGAAAATGACCAATTGAAAATTATACGCCCTCTACAAAGAACAAAAAGTTGATTAATGTTCAATTTATGTAAAAAATTATTTCAGTGTAAATATTATCGACAACTGGATTCTTGCAATATCCGTCATACTGAAGTTAAAATGCGCAAATTTTGTTATAAAATGAATTATATGTGTAATAAAACATTGTTTTTCATTCTCTAGACACTAAACACTATTTTAAATGATATTTGATTTTAATTTGTTAGAACTAGAAAGACTAAATATTTTCCATTTAATTATTAGATATACTTAACAAGAAAACAGAAGTTACAATTTTGTACAAAATATTAAAATAAATTTATTGAAAATACCCATACGAAAAAGGTATGAAAGAAATCTGAGAAAGTTATTTCCTTAGAGTATATAGTGGTAACAATCCAAGACAGTGTAGTCAGTTTTTAATAATTTTTACCTGGCTCGGCGGACCTGGGCGTGGATAAGACTAAGGCTAGGGTATTTATACATCCATTCATATCACATATATCGACATAATGTTTTTGTTTATTCGTATAACCACTTTTTCACAGTATTGATATCAACAAAAATATAGCATCTAACCTAAAAAACCGTTGAGTTGTGTCAAGTTTAGTGGCATAATAAAAAATGTGGGCAGAGTCCCGCGGTGACCCAGGAGCCCAAGATCATTGTGACAGTACGTAGAAGCAGAGTATTATATTTGTTGTCTCTTTCTTTCTCATGGTGTACAACATAAAAACCCGGAGAAAGTGATTTATCTCAAGTTTCTATCGGTTGGGTAAAAATAATCCATACATTGTTTCTCCAAGGTTATTTCACACTAATGTTTTTTTTCGTTACTAAACAAATCTTTTCTTTATACAGTATAAAGCAAAAAAATTACATTATTCAATAAGTACAGGAATCACAAAACACAAATTTTAGAAATAAGGCATCGGTACCTATTTTACCACAACAAACTTCACCATCGTTGTTACAATGACATCAGCGAATAATATCCCTGGCTTATCACTTGGGTGTGAATGGGGCTTAATTTTTTTTCTACAGACGAAATATAAACCAACTTAAAAAATTAGTTGTATTATTGTAGGCAGCCAAAAGAGGAATTAACAAACTAATTGTTTTTAATCCATGTTATTGTTTATCCACGATATCTACAGGAACGACAACAGCTACACAGATAAGGTTGTAGATTTGCAGAGATTTATAAAGTTCTCTGAGCTGGCCAGTATTATGTCATTGGTGCTGGCAGCCAAAAGGGGAACTAACGAATAAACTATTTTACACTGGTAACCACAATGTCTACATTAGCAACGCCCTGACTGCACATATAAGTATGTCGATCTGTACTCGTCTTTGCGCGTGTTGGAGAAGAATTTATTTAATTAAAATAAAACATAACTAAGTAAAGCAATTTTTCAACTTATAAATTTTAAAAAATTACATTGCCTAAAGTACAAAGGACTGAAAATGTATAGTGAGATGCCTAAAAAGTGTGAAAAATGAAGCTTACTGCAAAAATGTAATATTGTAAAAAAAATTTACATGTGGGTACATACTTTTACTAGTGATATGACACCATGCAATATGAACTAACTCAATAAATAAAAAAAACTTCATTCAGGAGACCCTGAGGGAAATAATTTCCCCTTGAGTCTATGTCATATTTGGGGATGCTGTGTGGAGGGTCTTTTTGTGGAAAGTAAGCGTGAACCTGGGTCTTGAAGAGGCCCATGTTGAGGGAGGGAGGAAACACAGGCCGGCAAAACATTCCACATCTTGAATTAACAATTTATGGAGGGAGAGCTAATTATTTTTACCCAACCTACACAAACTTACGATAAACCACTTTCTCCGGGTTTTACGTCATACACCATGAGAGAGAAAGAGACAACAAATTTCATAGACCGCTTCTATATACTGTAAGGATGATCTTAAGCTCCTGGTTCACGGCGGGACTCCGCCCACATTTTTTATTATGCCACTAACTTGACACAACTAAACGGTTTTTTAGGTTATATGCTATATTTTTGTTGATTACAATACTGTGAAAAAGTGGCTATACGAATAAACAAAAACATTATGTGATATGAATGGATGTATAAATACCGTAGCCTTAGTCTTAGCCACACCCAGGTGCGCCGAGTCAGGTTAAAATCATCAAAAACAAGTCAAAAACTGACTTCACTGCCTTGGATAGATACTACTCTACCAACTCTATGTTCCACATCCAAGCTGTTAAACACAAGAATGAGTGACAAACGTTGACCGAGTACAAATTGTTAATATTAATACAAATACACAACCGTGTCACCTTTCGCATTGGACCTGCAATAAGAAAACGAAACATCTCCGCTACCCTTTCGTTGTATGATTTTTGCAACTTTTTAATCGTATTTTCGAAGATTCGAAAGTTTTTGAAAACATTCAAAATCGAAGCATTTTTGTGTAAACCATCTAAAAAGTTATTATTTATTGTTTGAATATGATTGTTATGATTATACCATAAAGGATGGCTGTATTCTTTTTTTTTCGAAATTCGAGTAATTTAAAAAAAAATGTGAATTCAACCTACTAGGCACCATAGAGTTATATAGAGTTATAAATATATTGAAACATGAAAGATCCTATTTAATATAAAATATATTTTTTAGAATTTTCATATTCTCACTATAAAAATCTATCATGACTTTTTAGAATCCAGTTATTCTTCAAATTCCACGTTACTTATCCAATGAACACAGCTATTTCGGCGGTTTATCATTGCGCATGACGTCATCTGATTATCCCCCCACAAACACGAAGACTAGACAATTTATTGTTAAATCGAAAGGCATCTTCCTAAATTTATTTCTTTCGTGATGGAGACGGGGAAGCCGACATTGATCTCTGCATTGTGTTGATTGAACAGACGAATATCACAAGTGACTAACATATTTTCATCATCAATGCCAAGACGTCAAAAAATTCATAACATTAAAATATTTATATAGGTAGGTAGGTACTAAAAACTGAAATATTAAACTACATCTTCATTTAAAAAAACGTATTTTTCAATGAAACAATAATACTCATGTTATTGCATCAACTTGGTCAGTCATTTTACACTACTAGTTACTACCCGCTTCCAAGTTTCAGCTTTCTTTTTTCGTCGTGAGTTTAGCGTTTTCTCATTTGAAAAACATATTGGCGTCTTGTCTAATTTTTAATTTAAATTGACAGTTAAATGCATAGACATAAAATACAAGACACGTCATATTCATACAAATCGAACGATAAATGTGGCGCGGTCTTGATTTAAATTTCAAAGCTCATAACGCTTATGAAAAGGATAGAAATACTAAACAGAATGTGTGTGTACGGATGAGATAGCTACACGAGTATGAACGAACGTCCCGCGTTAATGTTATAATCTCTCTTCCCCGACGAACTTACTGAGGGACTAGCCAAGTAGAGTACGACGTACGGAAACGGTTGTCTTCCACACACCTATGTATATCTGCATTCGGTATCTCACATTATTTCGGTTGAAGAGCTCCCGTTTTCCCGTGACAACTTGTCTGTCGAACGAATGTTTGTGTGATACTAAACGCAGTAAATCTCAGGTATGTCTCACGGACTCAGTTTAGTACTTTCACGCGGGTTGTCTCAGTAACGTATCTTCATTATTTAATCCATCTAAAATTAAATGGATATTTTAGAGTCCATCATTGTGGTGATATCGTTGGGAGAAGCGTTAGGCACCTGCCTAAATTGCGTTCAAAGTCCCGAAACTTTATCATTTGTCATCACTCCGACGCCAATTCATTCAACAGCAGGTGCTATTTTGTTCACTCGTACCAGCGCAGCCCAATAAGCAGGTACCTATCAAAACGATAAGTGTTGTGCAATCATTTAAATATTCACAAATGTCCTATTTTATTGTATGGACGAGCGGTGATAAAGGAAGCAATAAACTACATGACTTACTACATAAGTACCCAGTACCTACACTACCTACCCACCAGTGAAAGATGCAGCACAACCACGAATGTGGGTACCTATTTTTTGTTACTTCTTTCATATTATTGTGTCAACTATTTAGCCTTTCGACATGTCACATCGCGAAATTACAAGCGAAATAAAATGAATAAAGGTTCGTAATTCTCTTCAGGCTAACTAACTAACCTTCACGCCGTTTCCCTGCAGGAGTAGGCAAAGAGGACGGACCGCCATACAATTTGTCATTATCTCTCGATATACGTACAAGAGTGACCGTTAGGTACATAACGATTTACATAATCTTAAATAAAACGTGTATTATTTTACACACCTTTTTACACTTGCCAATTCAACGATTACCTCATAATGTGTGTATAAGAATGAACCTCTCTTATATCTTATCTTTTTTGTTTTTCATTGCTTACCTTATTTGCGTTATTATATCATATACGAGGCCTGTTCAAAATAAAAGGTGAATTTTGAATTCTCGCGGGCTGTGTACATTCGATTATCGTTTTTTTTGTTATGTTGGTACACATATGTTTATCATATGTTAGCATTATCAACCATTTTGGATTAGTGGTTTGTTTTTGACAACTGGAAAGGTTAGTCACGTTTTTGTGTGTTATTCGATTTTTTACTTATGAAAAAAATGGATCAAGGAATATTTATTAAATTTTGCGTTAAAGATGGAATAAAGTGCTCCAACGCACTTAAAATGTTGACTGTGGCATTCAGCGAGTCTACTTTGTCTCAAAAAAGTGTTTATAAGTGGTACAAGCGCTTTACAGAAGGCCGAGAAGATGTTAATGACGATGAGCGTCCTGGAGTTATGGAAAAACAAATCATGGATTTTATTCTTTGATCCATTTTTTTTTAAAGTAAAAAATCGAAGAACCCACAAAAACGTGACTAACCTTTCCAGTTGTCAAAAACAAACCACTAATCCAAAATGGCTGATAATGCTAACATATGATAAACATATGTGTACCAACATAACAAAAAAAAAATCGATAATCGAATGTACACAGCCCGCGAAAATCCTAAATTCACCTTTCCTTTTGAACAGGCTATGTATAGTGCGCCACACTACTTCAGTTTGTACTTATATAACTCGTTTGGATATATAATACCTTGTCTATATGTGAGATATACATATTTTTTTTTTATTTCTTTTTTTACACTATGCATGTATCTACAATATTTTTATATCATTCATCTCTTAATGTATTTGGTGAACAACTGTTTTTGTGAGATCTTGTTAAATAAATAAATAAATAATTCTGTCTTGGCACACACTCCTTGCTTCGTTCACATTCATACATACTCTTCTGCTATTCTGACTTCACGTTGTCCGATTCAAGTATTTGACTAACTTGATCGTGCCATGTCTTCCTCGGGTGTACACGACTTCCTCTTCCATTCACTTTCATTCTCTTCAGGCAAAGCCGGGAGGTCGGAAAATGACTTCATGCGCGATGTGGCATGAAAATCGCCTGGAAAAGTGGAAAATAACATAAACAAGATTTGAAAAGTTAATTCTGCCACTCTCCTCTTTCTCTTAAAACGTTCTCGTTACTCATGTTTTGCTAACGGCCGCCATTGGGATAGAAAACATCCCTGGGAGCATTTTCACTCCCTATGTGAACACTTGCAGGGAATTATTTGATGTTTGTACTAGAATCGGTACCTACATATCGACATAGTTATCTTTATCGGCGGGAAACGGGAACTACAGACGATCTGTTGTCGGTGACGACGCTCCCGACTGCAAACCGCAAAGTTATGTGTGTCGATCGGTACACTTGTTTGTTAGAAATCCAACAAATATAACAAAGCTCTTTTAAAGTTTTTTTTTCTGAAAGTGTTTCAAATCGTCACCTTATTTTGGGCATTTGGGTAGGTGTTGGAAACAACACGAAGAAAAATTCACCGCAAACCGATGTTTTGCGAGTATCCTCTATAACATGTAGTTATTTAATCATTATTACATAGTGCATCATACAATATTGTATCAATAAATATCAATATGGGTTCGTTCACACTTCAAGATATTATTTCCTAGAAATCACACTGAAACGGCCATTTCATAAAACTAAAATGACTTATTTTAGTTTAATTTATTTCTATATTTTATTTTATTTATAAAGTGCTTCACAATAAACCAAAAAAAACAGTCGACATTCCACGTGCGCATCAAAGGCCGTGTTTGCCAACGTGTTCTAAGAAAATAATGTAAATACACACGTCAAAGGGACATAGAGAGTTAATCGTGAAGTAGCATAATCGGAATAAAATTTCAACCTTTTTTACGTATGAGCAAAAATTACCAGTATTGTTTTTGCATAAATTAGTGCCCCACACGGCGATCTAATGAATCATGTACAGAAGACGGCTTAGCGTATTAATACTATCAGATATTCATTCGACCGGCTAGTAGCCGAGTGGACAAACGCGTCGGATTCCCATCCGGGCGTCGTGGGTTCAATTCCTCTGCTTGCTAAGTCCTCCATCATTGCACAAGCAACTTCTTATCATTTTCAAGCTTATTATGATTGTCATGCTTATTATGGTAGTAGAAGGTTTTCAAATATTGTCAGGTTATTCGTAACCTGTAAAATACGATACGATATTTGTATTTTTCTCTGTGCCCTTTAGTTTCCTCTTTGATTTTCCTTGTAAACTGCTTTTTCCTTTCATATTAATTTGTTAAAACTCTTTTTTTTTTCTAACCGGCTTTAACAATATCTAAATTATTGAGAAAAAAATCAAGTACTTTCTACTACCCCAATTTCATACAATGTATCAAAATGTGTATTTTAAAGATTATATTTTACTTAACTATATCTAACTTAAAACAGACGAAAACAAATAAATCTAAATAAACCGGTTAGTAGCTGAATGGCCAAAGTCGAATTCCCACCCGGACGTTAAATAAATAAATTTTAAATATTTTTACCCAACCAACAAAATTTTTCGATAAATCACTTTCTCCGGGTTTTTACGTCGTATACCATGAGAGCGAAAGAGACAAGAAAAGTCTTCATAGAATTTGCAGCACTTCTAAGTTTGGAAGAATGTTCTCTGTCCGCGCTAACTTCACACCATCGAGTCGCAAAACTTACGTCAGTGGATTTTTAGGTTATTTCCTATATTTGTGTTGATTAAAAAACTTGCAGTGGTTAAACAAATAAATCAACCATGATGGTGACTTGTGCTATGCGTGAATGTTCAAATAAGGCCAAACAAAGATTATAAAACATCACTTTTCAGAGGTATTCCAACTGTTTTAAATATTTTTGACCGAACTTTAGAAATTTTACATTTTTAATGATATAAATACATAAAATCAACAAAACCTTCAAACGTTATTTAGGCAAACATTCTGTTATTAGTGTGTGTGTGTGATATTTTGACTTTATAAATCATTTGAAGGGTGTATTGATATTGGTTTGTTTAATGTGTTTAAATACCATATGTTTATTAAAAATGTCCGAATTCCATGTGGGCGGTAACTAATAGGCTATCCAACACCTTTAACATACCTTTGTCTCTTTCTATCGAGTCAGTACAAGGTCAACAATACTGACTGCACTGTTTCGCAGAGGAACCTCTCCATATATTCTTACTCCAAGGTGCCTAAGATAATCAGTGTTTGGAGATCACAATCGGAGTGTATTATATTCCGAATCGCTTTATTAAATGACTTCCCGGATATTAGATCGAACTGTTGCGTAGCGTATGAATTAGCTGCGAGTTTTGAATTCTGTTGGGCGAGTTGACTGCCTCATGGAGCATCCAGCGGGTGATCTAAATTTGTAGATCTATTCGCAAATCAACATCACTATATTATTATGTCTGAATATAACATAATTTCGTACACCGCAAGCGCATTACAATGACTTCATTCCACATCATATCTCAATTACTCTGTAAATAACCCCGATGCGTAAGTAGTTATTATATCATTGTTACTGGCGTTATTAATTATTATGCGTTGTTGATTCTAGTACACATTCATAATTAAAAATAATGGACCGTTACAATTATTGTTGTAACACTATCACCAACCGCTTTTTATTTTTTTTTCGATATAAATACCCCAGAAGAGTCCCAACTGCTCCCGAAGGTAGTGGGGAGGGGAAGGAGATAGAGAAGAGGAAGGTTTGGTAAGGTTTCCTACCTGCTTATTCAGATCTGGTCACCAAACACGGCTAAAGCTATTTCAAGCAACGTTTCGATTTTGAATGGTGGTATTTTATCAAGGCGATACTTAGAGTACCTATCTACCAATCCTTGTATTTTTTGGTCAAGAATATTTCTAATTTTAATCGGTCTAGAAACCTGGCGCGGATAAATAAAATTTAATTAATAATAATAATAATAAAAGTTTTATTCCGGAAGGTATGCAGGAGTAGTGCAATGCAATACCTTCCATAATTGATATCAATACATTGTAATAATAATAGTAACAAAAATAAAAATGAACAGAAATTCATAAGAAATAAATAAATAAGTAAATAATAAAATAAAAATATATGAAAATAAAATAATAATAATGAAGATAAAAAAATAAAAAAATAAATAAAATAAAATAAAATAAATAAAGAATATAAGTAAGAAAATATTAATGGAGTATATTAGGTATATCTAATAATATAGACTCTATTTTATAGAGAATATTTGCACTTCTTTCTAGAGTGGAATATAGTCCTAGTATCACCCTTACGAGGGTCGAATAAAACCTTTACAACGCTTTGCTTTAAATGGCTTCAGCTATGTTTATTATTCACATCTAGATAGCTCGGTACTTCCTAACTTTCCTCTCTCCCTCCCTCCTCCCCCCAAATGTTCTTCAACCTCACAACATCCCCCAAAATGGAGATGCCTTAGTTCCACTGGCTCTTGTGCGGAATCACATAATAATAAAGATATTAACCTCAAAAGTTTCCCACTAACAAACAAAACCAACAAATAATCCATTGAACTGATTAGTTATCGCTTATAAATTATAAATCTCAAACACTATTTATTTATTTATCAGATCTTTCGTCGTTCTGAAATCTAAATCCAAGATGGCGCCGGGTGTAGGTACCTACCCAAAACGAATTCTTTCAGCGATGGCTTGACGGATACTAATTCCTTGAACTTTTCAGTCATCGCTTGCACAACGAAGAACGAAGCTCATTCATTGATTCATTACATTGCACATAGCACCGACCAGCTAAGCCGAGTGTTGGCTATACTTTATTGGCTGTCGCCACGCTCCTAGCCGCTTATCATTGTTAACGAAAGCCAGATTAAAAGTTTAAACTGTGACTAACAGGCCGAGACGAAAATGATAATCTTACACACTTTAATATTACTTCAATTACTCGTTTATGGCTGTCAAATAAATCATAAGGTGCTTGCTTTAAAATTCAGGCGATGCGGGTAGGAGAAAGAGATATGTTAAATATCCTTAAAAGGAAGACCTTTGTAGTTTTATCTGTTTGAGTTGTTTGAGATAAACTGGCTTATCTTATTATTTTGATAAAGGCGAGGCGTATAAAGTAATGTTGTATTAGGGTAGGTAGTGTAGGTAGTATTCGGTACGAATGATGCTACTTGAGAGTCTGATTTTTTTAATGCACCGCATTATTTTTGTCTTCAAATTGTTTACTATTATTATTATTACAACCGGTCTCCTAAATAATATTTAATGCTCACCGATATCTTGGTAAGCACCAAATACATTCATGCATTTTATACTAGAACATAACCATTAGCTTTATATCAATGGGTTAGGTTAGGTCAGCTTAAACTAACCATTATTCCTCGTTACAATAGTAAATAATTAATCCGTATTTTCTTCTATAACTAACTAACCATCACGCCGCTTTCCCGCAGGGGTAGGCATAGATGATGGACCGCCATACAACTCTGTCTTGGCACACACTCCTTGCTTTAATCATTCATACTTCGTCTCATACATACTTTTCTCTTATTCTGACTCTTGACATAACCCGACTCGAGTATTTGATTCACTTGATCGTGCCATGTCTTCCTCTGGTGTTCCCGACTTCTTCTTCGATTCACTTTTGGGTCATATATTCTTCTCACACTCCTTTCTCAGTTTATCCACTCTACATGCCCAAACCATCTAAGCATCCCTTTCTTAATCCCATTCATTACGCGTACATCAGCCTTGCATTCTTTCCGGATATTCACATTTTTAACACGGTTATTCATACATGGTTATACCGCACATCTCATTTCACTTCCTCTGCTAAATCCTTGCCTCACTGCCATTTATCAGGGTTGGAATAAGCACTCTATTGTGGACTGCTAGCTTCGCTTCTTTGTCATTTTTTATTTATTTGCGCCAACAGCGTTCAGTCCTCCATCAGTGGAGTTTCCTGCATTCACCTTTCTTTCAATAACCTAATCAGTAGCGTTGTGACCGCTTTGAAAGAACTACTTCAAAGAACTACTTCTTTTGGCAACAGTTCCTACTTCATTCATTGTTCATTGAACAAATACTTCCATTGAAGTCAGTAGTTCATTTTAGCGTTCATTCATTTCAATAACTACATTTCATTGAACAAATATTTCAATTGAAGTTAGTAGTTCATTTTAGCCTTAATTCATTTCATCAACTTCATTTCATTGAAAAAAATACTTCAATTGAAGTTGGTAGTTCATTATAGCCTTCATTCATTTCATTAACTTCATTTCATTAAACAAATACTTCAATTGAAGTCGGCAGTTCATAGAACTACTTTAATTTGCAGCAGTACAGTTGCGAAGGTGAACTTTATTTTGGCGAGAAACTGCTTCCAGTTCTTTTCACTTTGAAATGTCTGCCGACTGTGCTTTTTCGGCGAGGAACCGGTTCCAAAAAGAACTGAAAAAATAACCGGATGAATTCAAATCTCTTTTTTGCGAGTTCGACTTCAATTGAAGTGTCCACTTCGAAGGGTTCATTTTAAAGAACTAACAATTCGTGAAGCATTCACAAAACATTGAAGTTTTTCCCAACGCTACTAATCAGCCTTTCCATCTCTCGTAAACATTCTTCCAAAATACAAAAAACTCATCCACTTGCTCCAAGTATGCATCATTCACAACTATATTGCACGCTGTTCTCCTTTCAAAAACCATGACTTTGGATTTACTTACAGTCATCGTCAACTCATTTTGCATACATACTCATACTTGGTTCATCCTAGACACGAGAAACTGTAGATCTTCCACACTGTAGAAATCATCACCGCATCTTCCGCATACCTTTTTTAATTTCTGTATTATGATCAAGCTAATTTGAGTTAATTATCCTATAAATTACTGCGCTTATTTTAGTGCTCGATTATTATTTTTGATGGCAAAGGGCAAATATTTGGGCACCAAATGTCCATTCTGATGAGCAGTTAAATACAAGCGTTTTTATTCATAAAAATCTTATGCTAAATGCTAACAACATATTTACTGTACATTTGTCTCAGTATTTGGTTATATTATTTCATTGATTTTGATCACCAACCAAAAAGTATTTAGTACATACGGAAATAAATTGTTTTTTTTTGCACGATCGCCAAAAGCGTGACCGACGGTCCTATATAATGAACTGGTCCCATCAAGTCTCCCGAGGGCCCGATCCCTGATACCAACTGACTGATTATTTCATCTGAGAAATTGATTGCCTTTATTTTCAATAGATTGGTCCATTCGACGTATTTATCTCTTCTCGTGATGTTGCGGTAGGTATCGGGTTGTAAATCTAGCTTGTTTATATCAACTTATTCTGTACTCGTGTGTCTTTCAATCTTTAGCACACAATGTTTTAGCATTTAATCAAAATAAACCCTTTGACCCGGCTCGATAATCAATATCAAAAATAACGATTTTTTTTTCATATTTCCTTGTAACAGAAATTAAATTTTAAAATAAAATATTTTATCTGAAACAACAAGGGTACAATAAATGGTGTGCATCGAGGTGGAGTGAGAGATAAGCTTGTGAATGACTTCCTGTAAATGCATAGACATAAAATACAAGACACGTCATATTCATATAGATCTTACGAAAAATGTAGCACCACTAATGTTGCACCACTAAATGTTTCACCCGCATATGAAAAGGATAGCCATTCAAAGAATATGTGTGTGCGGAAGAGATAGCTATATGAAGCGTGTTTCGAAGGTATGTCTCGTTGACTTGGTTTAGTGCAACCAGACGCGTTGTATCAGTAACGTATCTACATTATTTAATTCATCTAAGTGTAAATGCGTATTTTTGTTGTTTTGTGAGCAAGAGTGTATTTTTAAATTAAGTGCTCGTTTTTGTCATAAGTTGTATGTTTTTAACAGGAACATATTAATTTCTGATCTGTTTGTTATTGTATTTGTTTTGTTTGATTTTGGTACTATTATTTATTAATTGGTTTACGATACAAGCACCTTTGACACAAAAGAAATCACTCAAAATATTTACAATTAATGAATAATATTGACATTCTTGTAATGTGATTCTGTAATAAGTAAATTAACGGCGTGGCAATGAAAACAAAAATATTTATTGGTAGCTGTTTAAATAAAATGTGTGTAATGCTTTTTAAGAAGCTATTTCAGTGTTGTTGAAAATATCCGCTACTTCTGCGTATTGGTTACCGAGGCTATGTACGAGCATGCCTGCTGTAAGAGAGTTTATGAACAAATTAGATCTAAAATTATTGTTTAAGTGAAAAATGATTTTTGGTTCGTCTGATTCTATTAGGTGTGTACAATTAGTAATGATATTAGTTGCAGTAAAGCGGGACTGCCAATAGTGGAATTAATGATTTTAAAAAGACAAATTAAATCGGATACCAATTTTGTAACAGGCAGCTTTACTAAAATTAGATTTTTCTTCAAACTTATAGTTTCAATAGGAATTTAAGCTCACAATTTAAATTTCGCACCTACTTCGCAACTTACAAATGTTTGCAACGTCATTGTAAATAAGTGGATTAAGATCGGGGTGCTTCAAACTCCAACACACTTGATGACCACAACATCAACGACAACAATACGATTCACAATTTGATAAGTAGCTAATTGGGCGGAGAAGCAAACTCCTTCACATTATTTGATAACCACCAAATCGACGATAAGCGCCATTTTGTTTTTTTTTTTAAATATATATTTGGACGGTCCTCGTTAAACGCCGATTCGCGGCCCATTTCGGCTTACGATCAAATTGTGACCAGCTGTCAGGCATAACGTACATATGGTTATGCCTGTTAACTGATTGCAATTTAAAACAAGCCAGTGATAAAGAGCCGCTCATCTATCTTAGAGTTTCTTGAGTTGACACATATCTCCACAAAGTGAAAATATTTACACCACACGAAAGCCGGAGAACCCGTATTATTATATTTGCTCAAATGCCAACGACTTGTTGAGGTACAGCGGTGCGGCGCTTCCCTTTGTTTATTTTACCTAGTTGGTGTTGCACGATGTACGTACGACCCTAGCCACAAACCTCACCATTCCTTTATCTTTAACCAGCCTAGAATTTACTTACGCACATATCACTTTACAAATGTCAGTAAATAATTGAGTGTTGTTACCTTAACCGTTCCGGAATAACGGCTAATGGGAGCATCCTGCGTCTTGTCACCAGTCACCAGTCACCAGTCGCCACGGAACAGGGAACTAGATAATGGTATTATAGCGAGACAAGTGGAAAACATTTTAAAAGACTGGTTTCTTGTTTGTCTCCAGATTAAACACTGTATCAATAATTATGTCGCCTGCAGGATTTCTATGGGGGTTGGTGGTAAGATTACACTTTTTTTCTGAATAGCCAGCTACTTTATTTACCATTCATCTTTACCATTTTTCTCTTTCCTTCATTTCCTTCCACTGGCTCCGAGTGGCGGAAATCTTGTGGTAAAAGCTCACATTTTTAAAATGACTTGGAAGTGAATCCACAACCTTCCCACTCAATGTCAAACGCATATCCGATTCTCGAAGGCCATAGCTCTGTATCCGACTCACCTACGAGAATACAACAAACAATTAGATTTATTAGCGAAGCTAGCAGTCCACAATGGAGTGCCTATACCAACCCTTGATGTATGGCAGTGAGGCATGGAACTGACAGAGAAGGATGAAAGTAGACTGAATGCTGTGGAAATGAGATCCCTGAGACGTATGTGCGATAAAACCATGTATGACCGTGTCAAAAATATGGATATCCGGAAAGAATGCAAGGCTGATGTAAGCGTAATGAATAGGATCAAGAAGGGGACGCTTCGATGGTTTGGGCATGTAGAGCGAATGAAAGAAGAAAAGAGTGTGAAAAGAATATACGACCGGTCGGTAGCTGAGTGGACAAACGCGTCGGATTCCTCTGCTGGATAAGTCCTCCATCATTACACAAGCAACATCTTCCGTTTCTTATGATGGAAGTAGGAGTTTTTCAAATACTGTCAGGTTATTCGTAACCCGGGAATGTTTGTCTTTCTTTAAAACAAAAAATGATGCGAAAGTAAATAGATGAAGTTGGAGACGCCCGAGGAAGACATGGCACGATCAAGTGAATCAAATACTTGAATCGGGCCACGTGAAGAGTCAGAATAACAGAAGAGTATGTATGAATGTGAACGAAGCAAGGAGTGTGTGCCAAGACATAGTTGTATGGCGGTCCGTCCTCTCTGCCTACCCCTGCGGGGAAACGGCGTAATAGTTAGTTAGTTAGATTCCCATCAACTTTATGGACCAAATGCAGACCTGAGCTAGGTTAAATAAAACGTTCTAAATAATGATAACGTTTTGGTTTTGAGAGAACGGTGCGATGGTGTGAAGACATTTCAACAAGAAAAAGACATGCGAGATCAATCAAAATGAGCTGACGCAAAACGTTACAATAACCAACTGACCAACATTTATTTGAAACTCGACATTGTGCAGGAGAACACAAGAGAATTATCCATCAAGGAATAGTTGAGAGATCAAAAGTTTACCATGACCGATACACCAGCCATGCAGCTATTTACAAGCAGCGGCAGTGCGCAGTGTCTGTACCTTGGAGTATATAGAGTGGTATCTATTCAAGGCAGTGTAGTCAGTTTTTGATGATTTTTACCGGACTCGACAGACCTGGGCGTGGCTAAGACTAAGGCTAGGGTATTTATACATCCATTCATATCACATATCGACATAATGTTTTTGTTTATTCGTATAACCACTTTCTCACAGTATTGTTATCAACAAAAATATAGGACATAACCTAAAAGAACCGTTTAGTTGTGTCAAGTTTAGTGGCATAATAAAAAATGTGGGCGGAGTCCCGCGGTGACCCAGGATCTCAAGATCATCGTGACAGTACATAGAAGCGGTGTATTGTATTTGTTGTCTCTTTCTTTCTCATGGTATACGACGTAAAAACCCGGAGAAAGTGAAAGTGACACAAGTTTGTATAGGTTAGGAAAAAATAATTAGCTCTCTCTCCATACATTGTTACTCCAAGGTCTGTCTGTACCTTGGAGTAACAATATACGAGTATAAAGAGAGAGAGTTAATTATTTTTACCCAACCTATACAAATTTGGGATAAATCACTTTCTCCGGTTTTTTACGTCGTGAGAAAGAAAAAGACAACAAAAAAAAAGCAAAATATCACACCGCTTTTAGGTAAGTAAGAATGTTCTCCGTCTCCCGCGTCTCCGGCGACTCCGCCCACACGTTTTGATATGCGACATAACTGGACATAACTCAACGGTTTTTCAGGTTATATGCTATATTTTTGTTTAAAACAATACTGTGAAAAAATGGTAATACAAATAAACAAAAACATTATGTCGACATCTGCTATGAATGGATGTATAAATACCCTAACCCTTGTCCTAGCCACGCCCAGGTCTAGCCGAGTCAGGCAAAAATCATCAATACAGACTACAGAAGCGCTCCCTCCTGTACATTTTTGCTCCGAGGTCTGTACTGTAGCCTGTAGCCTGTTGGGTGTTGAAATCTCCAGCACTGTACCAGCGCAGTGCAGTGCGCTGACTCAGCACGATGATCATCCATCTATTTTCAACAACTCTATTGCGAATGCAATGTCCTCAGGGCTGTTCACTTCCACTGGTCAGTCAAAACGGCCGCTAAATACTCCGCAGCCAAACTTTGGGAAAGGTATATTTAGAATGGTGTCAAAACCTGGAAAAAATACTCATTTTTATGCAAATTCGGATTGTATGGATGCGTGATTGGCTGGTTCACAACACTCAGCA
This sequence comes from Drusus annulatus, assembly GCA_022651775.1. NCBI lineage: Eukaryota > Metazoa > Arthropoda > Insecta > Trichoptera > Limnephilidae > Drusus > Drusus annulatus. The sequence continues at coordinate 1,107,446 of JAGWCC010000076.1, read as the reverse complement.
ATCAGCAATGACGTTACATATATATAGACACGTTGTAGCGCTCTCAAAGAGGCAAGCAATAATCATGCTAGTTGGTGTGATCGGTGTTTAAGCCGATTTAGTACTAAACGGTGAGGTCGTTCCGAGCAAGTATGGAACGCGGTCCGAACTTCGGATCTGTTTCGTTCATACACATATATTCTATGAATGTCCATCTTTGTCATACATGACCGATATTTGAATGATGAATTTACTGGTAACGTGTGTGTTTTGCTTGCCACATTTTGTGTTAATATTCTAAGGCTATAACGTGTCTATATATATATAACGTCATTGGCAATGAGGGATCCACTAAAGAAGATGTGTCAATAGAAATTTGGCACCTTCAGTATTTAGGTATTATTTGAGTTGATGGAGTGTAGAAGGAAAAAAAAGATAGAAAAAGGTTGGAAGAACCTAGCCATTAATGTGTAGTAAATGAACAAAGATGAATTCAATTTAGACTTTAAAACCTACTTTAATTTTGATTAGTGATCTTTCACCAGAATACTAGGACAATACAGAAAGTTCAAAAAGTACTGAGGTACATTTTTTTAAAGCTTTTTTTTAGTTAATACCGCACAAGAGTTCCAACTGCTCCCAACCATCTAGAGCCAGTGAGACTATGGCATCCCCAATCGGGGTATGTTGTGAGGCTGAAGAGAGTGGGGAAGGGAAGAAGATGGGAAAGAGGGAGGTTGGGAAATACCTAGCTATTCAGATCTGGTCACCAAACACGGGCAAAGCCATTTCGAGCAAAGTTTCGATTCTGAATGCGGGTCTTTGACCAGGGCGATACTTGAAGTATCTACCACTCTGGAACGTGCCGCAAATATGATATATATATATATATATATATATATATATATATATATATATATATATATATATATATATATATATATATATATATATATATATATATATATATATATATATATAATTTTATATTAATTAAATATGTTACATATTAATCAAGTAAAATATATTTGCCCACGCCGGGCTTGAGCCCGCGACCTCTGGATTCGTAGTCGGGCTTCTTACCACTCGACTACGGAGGCCGTCTACTACAGATGAAAATAATTTATTCCCCTTCGTCCCATTTTTTACAGTCAACCTAGACATGTATACGTACCTTTATATCTCATTTGTTGGCATAGGACACCTGTAATCAGAATAAGTTACATGGTGCCCACAGGTAACTCAACCTTCAAACACCTATACGAGTATATTTGGGTTCCACTAGTTTACTCGAGGACACTCGTGAACCAACGAACAACCAGGCACAACCCTGAGTTGCCCGACTATAAATATGTTCCGATTGTGTTTATTTGGTACGCTGATTGTCTTCGTGTCTATAATCTCCTAACTTAGGCACACTGCCTGGTGGCTGGTGCGACGGAGTATTTCGCAACAATAGGCGGAAGGCATACTAATGCAGGGAGACAGTTACAATACCCAATAAATTCTAAAATTAGTCGGACGAGGCTATTCGAAGGCCATAATATTTTGTTGATACGCAACGCTATGCAATGTTATTTAAATGTATTACTGATTTACACTCGTTCCCGGCTTCTTATGGCCATGGCTGGGCAGCGCGAAGTGGGACGCTTTATGTTTTCAACCAACGTTGATAAAGTTAACCACGCATTGAATTTGCTTTGGTATCTAGGTAATAAGTTTAGTAATATAACTAACTATCACGCCGTTTCTCCGCAGGGGTAGGCAGAGAGGACAGACCGCCATATAACTCTGTCTTGGCACATACTCCTTGCTTAATTCACATTCATACATCGTCTCATACATACTCTTCTGTTATTCTAACTCTTCACGTGACCCGATTCAAGTATTTGTTTTACTTGATCGTGGCATGTCTACCTCGGGCGTCCATGACTTCTTCTTCGCTTCTGTAGTCAGTATTGATGATTTTTGCCTGACTCGGAAGTGGCTAGGATAAGGCTAAGGTATTTATACATCCATTTAAAGCACATGTCGACATAATGTTTTTGTTTATTTGAATAACCACTTTTTCACAGTATTCTTATTAACAAAAATATTGGATATAACCTAAAAAACCGTTGAGTTATGTTTAGTTATGAGAACATGCTTACATACAGAACGGTGGTGCTATATTATGTGAGAACTTGTCTCGTCTCTTTCTCTCTCACAGTTTATGACGTAAAAACCCGGATAAAGTGATTTATCGTAAATTTGTATTGGTTGGGTAAAAATATTCAACCATCTCTCCATATATTATTGTTCTGGATATGGTTTTAAAGGATCAAACAGGTATCGCAGTAACGTGATACCTGGATTATCCACTAAAGCATAATTAATATTGATGTTGACTATCGATGTTCCCTGCTTTAATCGATATTATGGGATCTAGATCCAGGAGAGCGGAATTAACCGCAATATGACGAACGAGAATTTTCTTTTAATACAAAACACCGGCCTTGAGATCCCTCGTGCAAGGTCTACTCGTGGTCAGACCAGTGAAAGTTGTGATCTGCACATATTCCGGGATGCAATACTTACCACTCTATAAAAAAAGATTCCACTTTTATAACACATAACATTTTTACCTACAGCTGTTTCATTCCTTTCGGTAAATGTTTTTTGTGTATACCCGCACCCTGCACTGATCTCAAAGACGCATCAACAAATTTGAGCTTTTAAAAAGGGTGTGATAGGTCTCTAGGTGGACCTTTGTTTCTTGTTATGTTAAAATGTAACATTTTGCTTAGGTACCATGGTTTACAAAGCGTGTTATTACCTGTCGGTACAAAACTCACCTTTCAGCCGTTTTATTTTCACCTTTTTGCGGTCTCAAATCGCGTGATTAGATTGTGCAATGGAAGCGTATGAGAGACGCAGCGTGCACCATGTACCATTGTGCCATCCAACGCTTCATCTCCCATCCACCTCACCGCAGGATACGAGAGACGCAAAAGATATTATTTAAGGTTTGTTCACCGCCGGCCTTTTTCCTTTTTCACAATCACCTCGATTTCTGCACCACTTTCTGGGCAGTTTACAGTGTAAGGCGCTATTATAATGCCCGATAATGTGGGGCGATCAATTTTAATGCCCTGGATGCACATTATTACTGCGGGAAGTTGAAGATTTAATTTGCTTGAGAAAAACCAGCACTCATCTCAAAACCTACCTATTTGATAATTATTAATATTTTGATTTACAAGGAAAACAAAGTATATTTTTTTGCGGATGGATTTAAGAAGATATTTTTTTTGATTTTTCGGATTGATATTTTCGTGGATTGGTCTTCCCATTGGATTACAATAATTGTAAAGGATACGTTTTTAAAACTATAGATATATCAATTATTTCATCATATTTTTGCAAGAGTGTACGTATTCTGTTGCGGCACGTGATTAACCACAGTAAAACAAAATAATAATATCAGTTGTGATGTGAGCACGTAACATTCTAAAATTTAAAAAAATACGTAATTCTTATTTTCAGTATGAATATAATGGATTTATACCACCGCTCACAGAACAGTTGGTGGTGTAGTGGTTGGCATAGTTGTCTTCCATGCAGTTGATCGGGGTTTGGTTCTCGGTTGCGGCAATTTATTTTAAATGAACAATTTTATTTTAAATTTTGGTAGAAAGCAATCACTTTGTGGTTTGACATATTTAAAGAAATGAAAAAATAACTTTGTATTAGACCACGAGTATTATTTTAACTTTTATGACCGAACGGTTTCGCTTGCATCATCGGGATCCAAAATTAAACTTTCATTTTTTAATTTTCTAACCTGATGATGCTTTGGCTAAGCGAAACCGGTCGGTCATGAAAATTAAAATAATATTCGTGGTCTTATAGAAAGTTATTTTTTCATTTCTTGAATTTTATTTTAAAAAAAAAAATCCCATTCTATCTGAAAAGAAAGGGGCAAACATTCAGCTTCACAAAACCTACAATTATTATGATATCTCGTGATTTTTTACGGGTGCTGGTAAAAAATAATTTCGGTACAGACGAAAGATATTTCGGTATAACTGTGTTCTGTGATCCAAAATAATCCTTCAGCTTTTTTATATTTATTCAGTCCTCGGAAGCTATACAGGAGCAAACAGAGAACATGTTCAAGTAGGAACTGCAGGCACCTACTCAAGCCATGCGACAAAGAGAGTGAAAAGACGACATAATATTATTATTGTCTGTTTACACTCTGGTAGGAACTAGGAACATATACCAATTCCCGAAGAGGGAGTCTTTTGTGTAGCGTGCAGTGAGGTATGTGTTATGATAATAATTCCAAAACACAATAGATCATAGACTACCAGATTCTAATTAGAGTTTTTTTTTCAGCATAAATTTACAAGGGAAAAATTAAAGGTTTTTGCCATTTAAGGTAATCCACGGAGAATTTATTTTGGAAAATCAGTTTCTTATTAGCCTTACTACTACCACTGTACGTGATGGCTGTCTGCTTATCGACATCGATACTTTAATTACCCGTATTACAACTTTGCATATCGCTTAGTTCGAAATTGGTGGATATGAAACTAAAATGTCGTTTTAGTTTGATTGAACATTGGTAACACAATTTTTAAAATGCTGTACAAATTAAATGAAGTAAATAAGTAGGTACCTACGGCATCACATTTTTTTAATGATACTTGCTTACATGATAATTAAGAACTAAATTTAGTAATAAATAATATAACGATTGTTGTATTCACGAAGTATTGGAAGTATTCACAAAAAATTGTAATATTATATATTTTAGTTGGTATTTCTAAATACCTAGCTATTAGCTATAATACTTACATACGAAAAATAACAATGAATAGGCCTCACACAATCTAATTTCAGCGTCCTTGAGGTGATTTTTCACAAAAACAGTGCTATACAAATTGTTAAAATATTTTTATTTTCTGAAAACAGCTACAAGTTGATAAATAATGTTGCCTTCCTTAGCGAACTTTCCTTGAATTGTTTATTGGCAGGTACTTGCCTACCCGCATAAAATAATATGTAGGTGCGTGAATATTTCTATATTTTCAATAAATACTTATTCATTGCGATTATACAATAATAATTGGAATTTCCGCTCGCGTTACGCCTAATGTGACCATACGTCCCGTGTTATTATTTATTATTATCGTGGAGCCACTGTCTAAAGATGGTTGATTTTCATGTCCCGATGACTCTGTGGTAAACGGGTACAACGCAAACAAGATTTGGTTAAAATGGTTTGCACCCAAAGTCTGTTTTTATTCAAACCCCTCCCCTTACAAAGTAAAAACATCACCAGATTTTTATACATAAGTCATCTCTACCAATGTCCCGTATTAGGGCCAAAGCAATCTATGCCCCAGCACGATACTAAAGATTCTGCAAATGAAGTATGGAATCCTCGCGACTCGACTGACGTTTGGACATTGTATTGTTGAAGAAGTTATCTTCAATTCACGCTGTGGTCAATAAACTTCCTCGTACAAACCTCACCGCGGGAGTACACCCCTTCATAAAGAAGTTTTATTCGAATAACTTTTAAAATCGACGGCTCTTCGTTGGATTTAGACTCTTTTACGAGCGCCCCGCTCTTTTCTTCGCATCTCGCGGATGATTGAGGTTCCAACGCGTAAAGTTTTAGTTGACCGATCGTGGCGCGCGCGCTTGAACGTGTCTGGCTGACAAAAGAACGAAGCGAATTCGAACGTTTTGGAGCGAAATACGAAAATTCTAACGTAATTTATCTATGGTTTCGTAGTTTTCTCATTCTAAGTGTTGTTGTGGTGTTATTTTATAAGTGATACGTTTCAAATTCAATAAACAATTGAATTACTGTGTTGTTCTTCGTATTTTAAAGTTAATACAGTGTTTATTTGGGCATTATTAGTTCCCCCTCGTTTTTTAAGCGCGACCAATTAAAATTAATTGTCATGAAAGTGTTGAACACGATGTTTATTTGCAAATTGTTCCGTATTATTATATTACCAATATTGGTTCATGTTATCATTAACGTGCTTCAATTTGCACGAATATTCGAGATATTATATTTTCCTTATCACTATGGAATTAGAACTAGATTGTTAACCTATTTACTTACTATAATTTTGGGCGTGAATATTCAACAATTGAAGTAACAAACGACAATGAAAGTACAACTCAGTAGTACTTATTGTCACGTCGGCTTCCGTAACGTAGTGATCAAAGCATTCGATTTTAACGGATTCGATCCCCATCTCAATGCAATTTCCCCCCCATAAATATAGATTATTATGTACGAAAATTGGTAATCGTTATGTTATGAGGTTTTAAGTAGTTTTAAGGAATACGTTTTTAATAATTAAAACCCAACAATATTGATAATTGATTCGTAATAACATAACTGGAAAAGTGGGTTGGCTAAAATAAAGTTTTTGAAAAAAATCGTCAAACGTGTATAGTAAAACCCCAAATATTAACGGTTGTGTTTGATGCACAAAATTGACCTAACATCTGTCGTAAGGAATATTATGATCGCTTTCATCCCATCGCTTTGTACTGTATACTTACTAACAAAGGTTTTTTTTTTTAAATGTTGTAATATCTTTAGAACTTTTTTTAGTGGCACTTGATTTCCTTTCGCTCAGGGTATTTTCATTGTTTTTTATTCTTAAAAAAAAATACGAAAATAGTAGTACCGATTTAAACTGTGCATATTTAAAATTTGGGATTTTGGAGCATTTTCAAATTCGTTGATTATTTATAAAAATATCAAATACTATTATTAATTATTAAATATTAATTTTAGTCAGACGACCAGAAACAAAATAAAAAATCTTAAAAATTCCACATTTTTTTCCATCCAATTTTGTTGGATGAATATATATTTTTAAATTACCAATTATTTTCTAGTAAGAAACTGGTTATTATAAAAATATGTAGTAATTTTATCTTATCCTCTAGATAAGATAAGATAAAATTATCATAAGTTTGCTAACGATAGCAAATTACCTAATCTTAGTACGCAATTAATTATCTTTGAATTCTGAATTAAACGTATTTTATAGACGGAGTGGTAGATACTCTAAGTATTGCCCTGGTGAGTGACCACTATTCAGGATCGGAATTTTTCCTTGAAATGCCTTCAGCCGTCTTTGGAGACCAGATCTGAATAGCCAGGTACTTACCAACCTTTATATTCCTCCTCATAACATACCCCGTTTGAGGATGCAATAGTCCCACTGGCTCCAGACTGTTGGGAACAGTTGGAACTCTTGTATGATATTACCTTTAAAAAAATATATTGTTCCTACAGGCTAGTTGCTTTAATCCACCCATTTCAAAAATAGAATAGTGTCTCACAAAATACATTATCGGTAGGTAGGGGTTTTAAATGATTGTGTTTTAAATTTTAAAATTTTAATTAAAATCTGTTCCACATTTGAAAAAATCACACTCGTACGGTCATACGTACTCACAAAATAAATTATTGATAGTTAATGCTTTGCATGCAAATATTAAAATTGACTATGTGCAGAGCTCATAATAACATAATAAATTCGTAACAAATAATTATACTGCAACCATAGCTGATATAATACCTCTGATATCAAAATGCTTCAACGCTATTGTTACAAAGCAATACATTCCTCCAATTTATAAATTCTGAACACATTAAAACATTGTTTAATGTGTATGACTAACTTGGTAATATTTACAAATATTAAACAGCAAACATATAAGTTTACACTAATCATTTACACATTTTTGTCGCTATAAAGTTTTAAATCCAATTTTTTTTGAAAAACCCGAAACAATGAAAAAACATTTAAGTTATTAGCTTTTTTCTACAAATTTAATACAGAACTATAAATAGATAAATTATTAGCACTCGAATACGACAAACTTAAAAAAAAACTGAGAGAGAGAGATATACATGTAGTAACATAATATATTTAAAAATCTATAGCTAAAAATTAGATATTATACTTTATTTCCTTTACTTTATTTACTATTTATTTTTGACTCCCATTATTTAGCTTTTTAGTTTTTGTTTTAATTTTTATTTTCATGTCAGCCAAAACTGATCGGGGTTCAAAAGTTAATAAGCACACATTTAAAAGTCATTAGAATATAAAAAAAAAAACAGGGCCTGCCTGCTTGATTACACCACCCAAATAACACTAGCCTATGTCGAATATGATTATCCAGTCAAAACTACAAAATAGCGTGTGTTTGGCAGCAGTTGTAAATTTGAAGCAAAAAAGAATCTGAATAGTTCACACTTCTGGAGATTTTCTGTGCAGTGTTGATAACTCTAGTACTTATGATCCTTTAACACACTGGAAACTATAATTTAACGCTGGGTATATTTTTGTTAGTGATTCAAACGTGTCCGACACACATTACAAACAATAATGTCTATAAATTATGTGTAGAAAAAAATAACGAACAGTTTTGTCCACCACGACCGCGGAGAAGAGCCTACTTTTTGGTACAGGTTTATTTTTCTCCCAAATGCCAAATAACAATTTGCGGTAGTTCTTAGGAAACTGGTTTTCGGTAATTCCGAACCGTCTAAGTCCACTCTATATTCACTAATCTGATTCAACTAAGGTCATAAAATTCTGAGCAAATTCAAACGCGTGAGTTTACAAGACAAGGTGTTTGGTTAACGACGTTAATACTTTTACGTCACACAAAAAGAAGCTCATTACTTATTACGTATTTCAAGCTTATTACGTATTACAAGCTTTACTACCTGGCTTCGTTCGAGCTTCAACACTTTTTTTTCGCAATTTTTTTTATTTTGCTACAGTTGGTAATGGGAAAAAAACAATTTGGCGACGTGTGTTATTTTAGATACTCAAGTTGACAATATTTATTTTATTTGAGGCGCCATAGCTCATTACCGAAATGACGTTGCAAGCCGAAAATACCTAGATATCTCGAAAAGAAAAAAGTGCTATTTTCATTTGGCCAGAGCTCTCCGTGACTTCTTCGGAAAACAGTCGGCTTTAAATTATTATATTGCTGTATTATTTTTCTTTTTAAATAAATATCATTCTTAAATTTTTTTAAACTTCTTTATATTCTTTTTCTCTCTTTAATGGTGTTTTTTCACATCTCTATTTCTTCAAAATTATATCAACTTATTCACCCTAGTAACTCTAAGTCAATATAATCATTTGTATCTTTTGTATCCAATACTTAACGCATGATGAGGGCATTCAGTAAATGGATTGATGACATCAATAAATATATTATACTAGATGTTATTAATCTGTGAAATGTTCCTAATGAGTAATAAATAATAAATAGTAATGTTTTAGATGCAAATAAATAATTATTGATGCCTAATTCAACTTACCCTTTTATAAGAATATCACACAAGAGGTTTACTGCCCAAAGCCATCTGCGAAACTCATAATTGTGGAATTTGTGAGGCGGAAGGAAATCGGAAAAGTAATAAAGAACGAAAAATAGGAAGCCCTGATTATTAAATATTACTAAAGCCATTTGAATATCTCATCGGATACCGCAGATATCATCCGTTAAAATTTGTCTCGATTAAGTTAATAATTAATTTAAGTTGCTTAATTGAATAAATCATCAAATTTGATACGGGTTCCTGATAAAGCCCCCAGGCACTCTCACTATATACTTATCTATTTTTTTATAGAAGTTTTGTGGTTCGTTTACCAAACACCCTGTATTTTCATGACCGTAACCATGACACTTGAAAAATTGAAAAAAAAACAGAAATAACTTTATTATGTTAATAAATAATAATTTTTTAAAGTTTTGTGGAATATTAAGATTTACGATTTGAAAAAAATAACGTTATTCACAGAAAATTTGGTGCATTCATAAAATAATCTTTCTTTTAAACTAAAAGTTGTCCTAAAATAGAAGTTGTAATCTATAATGTTAAATATGCTGATAACCCTAACATTATATCTGCTATTAACATGTTTTATTGAAAGATAACACTTTCTGTAGTGTGTAGACAAGTGGAGGGAAGCATTGGTTAATGTCTATTTACATAACATTATAATACAAGATTGTTGGCTGATTTTCTTCTGGAATTAAAGAAAATAGTGTTACGTTATGTCTACGGAGTATTAGAAATATGGCGGGGGCTACTATTTAGCTTTAATAATATTGTACAACAGTGCATGACCGAGTAACGGGAAAAGTAATTATTCTTCGTGGTAAAACCATTATCATTTGACCCCCGAGACCCTAGTTCATCTAGAAACATTTTTTTTCTCGAATTATCCTTGGCGTGACTTAAAGTGACCAGCTGAGGCTCGGGGGCTCCATCGAAGTCGGAGGAAAGTTGGCCTCTCAGAAGCTGGGCGTACTGTACAGGGCCCGCAGTTACTTTAATAGTTCACAATAGCGTTGGGAAAAACTTCAATGTTTTGTGAATGCTTCACGAATTGTTAGTTCTTTAAAATGAACCCTCCGAAGTGAACCCTTCACTTGAAGTCGAACTCGCAAAAAAGAGATTTGAATTTATTCGGTTATTTGTTCCGTTCTTTTTGGAACCGGTTCCTCGCCGAAAAAGCACGTACTAGTCGGTAGAGATTCGAGAACGAAAAGGACTGTAAGTATTTGTTCAATGAACAATGAATGAAGTAGGGACTGTTGCCAAAAGAAGTAGTTCTTTCAAAACGGTCACAACGCTAGTTCACAACTGCTGACTTTGTACAAACCGTAAGTGCGCCCCACCGTTGAATTTGGCAGTTACCTCTGGTCTGGAGCACTTAAATATCTTAAAAACCCTAGACTGTGCAGAAACGGGTGGTCTTTTAGATTTATTCTCTTATCTTAACAAACGTATTGTAATCTTTGAAGCGCAGACGTCAGGTGAGAATACTTTCCTTATTCTATCGGTATTTCTATGGAAGATGCTCCGAGGAACTTGCGTCATTGGTACCTTCGGCATCGGTACACAGCCGGGAAGCTCGCCGACCGCGCGCCCAACATTTGTACACGGTTGACATTCGATACAAGAGGACGGGTCCCTTCTTTTATTTGTCAGCTCGGCTGTGGAATGATTTACTGACCTTTAATATTTCCTCTCCTACAACACGGGTCTCTTCAAGACTCAGGTTCATGTCTTCCTTTCCTCAAAAAGACCCTCCATACAGCATCACCAAAGGCCTCCTATGTGGAGTTAATGTTTAAAATAAAATTATTCACTCAGAGAAATAAAATATCAGAAGGGAGCGCTAGTGCAGTCAGGATTGATGATTTTTCCCTGACTCGGGCGTGGCTAGGGCTAGTGCTAGGGCATTTATATATCCATTCATAGCACATGTCGACATGATGTTTTTGTTTATTTGTATAACCACTTTTTCACAGCATTGTTAAATAAAAAATAAATAATAATAAAACGTAGTGGACGGAGTCGTCGGAGACGCGGGAGACGGAAAACATGCTTGCATACCTAAAAGTGGTGCTATATTATGTGAGAACTTGTCTCATCTCTTCCTCTCTCACGGTTTACAACGTAAAAACCGCAGAAAGTGATTTATCGTAAATTTGTATAGGTTGGGTAAAAATATTTTGCTCTCTCTCTGTGTATATTCTTCTTGAAAATTTTCCCGGTCTCATTTGATCGCTTGTTATCGTTGTTAATATTTATAGAAAATTAATGAATGTTGAAAACATCCACTACTTATTAGATATCCTTGATAAACTGTTGTACACTGTTTTCATGACAAAGGTTAAAATCACATAACCAGAACATAAGAATCAAGTAAATGGACATCCTGGCTTTGCCGCCGAATTAACCATCCATCCGGTCTTGTAATGATTACTAAACATACGCCCCAGTTTCGGAATAGGTTTTTCTTATCATTTGTGAATGTTTAATATCTGTCGCTCTCTCCCTGGTGTGGAGAGTCGACGAAAAACAAGGATGGCAAATGTTTATTTCCCTTTCTTTACTCCATACTGTCGCGCAGGTGGTTCAGTTGAAAATATTTTGAATGGTAATGTTTAGAGCGAGGAAATTATGTAACCAGTGGGCGACAAATGTAACAGGAAAAAAGGCTACGACGGAGCTCTCAGCGGCAGAAAAATAGATTTTTTATATATATTATTGCCACAAAGCAATGTTTATATTTTTTAAACTCTATTATTGATTGGGTGATGTTGATTGTTTTATTAATAATTCTTCGAAATAGCTACTTCCCATGAATCGGTTATGATTCATTCGTAACGTTATGAAGCGATAGCTAAAATTATACTAAATCAGTCTAACCAAACTAACCATCATGCCGTATCCCCGCAGGGGTTGGCATAGAGGATGGACCGCCATACAACTCTGTCTTGGCACGCGCTCCTTGCTTCATTCACATTCATACATCGTCTCATACATACCCTTCTGTTATTCTTGACACGGCCCGACTCAAGTATTTGATTCACTTGATGGTGCAATGTCCACCTCGGGCGTCCTCGACTTCTTCTTCCATTCACTTTCGCGTCATATATTCTCCGTACACTCCTTTCTTTGTTCATCCGCTCCACATGCCCAAACCATCTAAGCGTCCGTTTCTTAATCCTATTCATTACGCTAAGCGCTCTTGAGGTGATTTTCTCACGAAAACGGCGCTGTAAAAGTTATATATTTATTATTACACCAGCCTTGCATTCTTTCCGGATATCCACATCTTTAACACGGTCGTACATGGTTTACCGCACATTCGCCTCACGGATCTCACATCTACATCATTCAGTCTTCTTTCATCCTTCCTCTGCCAGTTCCATCGTTCACTACCATACATCAGGGTTGGTATAAGCACTTCGTTGTGGACTGCTAGCTTCGCTTCTTTAGTTATTTGCTTCTATATTTTTTTAATTTGCGCCAACAACGTTCAGTCCTCCATTAATGGGGTTTCCTGCAATCACCCTTCTGGTAAATTAGTCAATACTCAATATTCTAACGAACGATGTAACAATACTGGCCATAGCAAGAAGCGTGCCCTTTTTTTAAATATACAATTACAGGTATAGGAATCGCAACCAGAGTTGATCCGAGTATCCACCCAGATGCATTGCTTGTTTACAGCACGTTTCAAACTATTATCATGAAATAAAATTCCAGTTATATTAAAATATACTTTTTTTAAATAAAAGGAACACACTGAAAACTTTTCGAATAGGTATCACCTTTTAGCCTTATACCTATGTATACATTAGTTGTCCCTTTCTCGCTAAAAATAACAAGCACGCGTACATGAAAAAATGCTGTTTCTCAGTGACGCTTGGCAAGGAAATCCCCGTCAGAAGTGAATACATATGCACCAATACACACAATCCTCAGTTTGTATTGTTTAGGTCAAGTTTAATTATTTCTTTGTTTTTTTTTTCAACCGTTAAAAATTGAGAAATAACATGTTGATTGTGTTGCATTCTGTGTTTTTTTATTAATGTTGTAATGGCTTCAGTTAATTCCTCGCCACGTTTTGGCCATCTATGTGTGTTTAGGACCAACAGCCAACAGACTTGCAACACGCCCACTGTTCGACCACGCTCCATTATCTGAACAAACCGTAATGTTACGCACCCAAATTTGATAAACAAACAATAATAGAAGACGCTCAGATCTTGAGCGGAAATGAATGTCAAAATAGAATCTGATATTACAATATTAATACCGCAAAAAGTCTGTCGTACACACTTGCTTTGAAAGCATTCACGTGCTAACTACAAACGAAACTGCTGCCATCTTTGATATTCAAAGGAAACTATTAATTTAGAAGATAAAAAAAATATTAAATTTTATTGATTGCTAGTAAATAATATTGTACTGCAGATTAGTGACTAGTCATTTTAGAGATAATAGAGTACAAATAATCAGTCACGTAAAAAGTTTTTTAGCTACGAATTTTTGAAGATGGTATGGATCTATGCACTCGTCCCATTAACCCTAAAGGCGAAAACTGAGTAGCCCTTTGACACCCAATGCTGTTTTCAAACAATGGTAGATACTCTCGGTATCTCCCTGGTGGAAGACAAATATTCAGAATCTAAATTTTGTTTGAAATGGCTTTAGCCGTGTTTGGTGACCAGATAATAAAAAAATACGAGTACACAACCTGGCCAAATCTCTTAGGCCAAATAAAATTTGAAAAGGTTTTTTTTATTTAAAGTAATTCCTTGTAAAGCCTTAAAACCAATAATTCCTCCCAATTGTCACCATTTCTATGATAGCCTACCCCATGATTAGAATTTAAGATGCTCATTTTTTATAACTGTAAAATTATGTGGCATGTTATTTTTTATGTGATTTTTTTTTTTTCGATTTTTTATGTTTCCTGTAAAATTTGTGTTATGTGGGATACAAGGTCTTAGAGTATACAAGAGGTAGCCCAAGCCAAGGCAGTGAAGTCAGTTTTGAACTTGTTTTTGATGATTTTAACATGACTCGGCGCAAATGGGCGTGGCTAAGACTAAGGCTACGGTATTTATACATCCATTCATATCACATATCGACATAATGTTTTTGTGTATTCGTATAGCCACTTTTTTCACAGTATTTTTATCAACAAAATATAGCATCTAACCTAAAAAACCGTTTAGTTGTGTCAAGTTTAGTGGCAAAATAAAAAATGTGGGCGGAGTCCCGCCGTTAACCAGCGAAAATAGCCAGCTTAAGATCATTACGACAGTAAATAGAAGCAATCCAAGAAATTTGTTGTCTCTTTCTCTCTCATGGTGTACGATGTAAAAACTCGGAAAAAGTGATTTATTACAATTTCGGATGGGTTGGGTAAAACAAATTAGCTATCCCTCCATATATTGTTACTTCAAGTACAAGGTATTGTTTTGTCATGAGCGAAATGTTTTTTTCAAATCGGTATTATTGTCTGTGAAATTTTCATCGAAACTTCTCACATTTCGCAATCTCCACGATTTTGCAACAAATCTATTTTCGAGAGCGCGGATGCAATTCACTTCGACGGTCGCGGCGAGACAATGATTGACGAGTCTAATGATTATTCCGTACTTTCCATTGATTTTCTTTTGAACAAATTCTGCAAATCTAATATTTAACGAAGAACATCACTCGTTAATAGTAGAACAAACAAGCTTCTCGATGTTGTTCATTAGTTGCAAGGAATCATAAATGACTTCATTAGTTTATGGTGACCTCAGAGCAATAATATACAGGAGGGAGCGCTTCTGTAGTCAGTATTGATGATTTTTGCCTGACCCGGGCGTGGATAGGACTAAGGCTAGGATATTTGTACATCCATTCATAGCACATGTCGACATAATGTTTTTGTTTATTTGTAAAACCACTTTCTGACAGTATTGTCATAAATAAAAATAAAGGATATAACCTAAAAAACCGTTGAGTTATGTCCAGTTATGTCGCATATCAAAACGTGTGGGTGAAGTCGCCGGAGACGCGGGAGACGGAAAACATTCTTACAAACCTAAAAGCGGTGTGATATTAATCTGATATATCTGAAAATAGAAGGACTCTAAACGGTATTAGAGAACTCGGACAAAGATGAGGTGAGAGATGTATGATGGACCGGTATAAGCCAAATGATTGAAATAATCCGGTATCTACCATAGATTAGACGTTTTTAAATTTCTTTCAGTTTGTTCATCTGGCTAAGAATTGATATTATGTCCACGTGCTTTTATGGCTTGTATACTATTATTTCACCTCTATAAAATTTATCCTTTAACATTTTGCATCAAAAACCAGTTATTTATAACAACAATTAATATCTTGTTCGTCGTATTGTAGAGGTACGTATACCTACATGTATCCATACATTTCACTAAACTGTATGCATAACTAAATAAGATTCTAGTGTGAGTACCGTATACAAAGCCGAAAGGTCAGAGATAAAGCAAATTAAATTACAATAAAATGTTACATTTCTTATGAATATTTTTTAATTTATTACTATCATGTATTTTTAAAAATTACATAAAAAATATTCCGATACCGAAACACAAATATTATAAAAGGTTAACGATACAACGATTTCAATAATATAAAACAACGACAAAGCATAGTTTTCAAAAATTATTTTACTAGGCACAACTTATTTCTTGCTGACTATTCGTGGATTAATCTAATATATTACAATAATATTATTATTTGTTTATTTCAGTGGGTATACACAATGTTGTTTTCCCACATCTATTGCTCACATATGACTTAGATCCTTAGAGTAACGTAGAGACCTAACTTTGCGAAATTTTGTCCGCACTTTTTGACCAAGCAATGACCAAAGGGTGTGGCCTAAACTCAGAGTAAAATCACTAACAGGGTTGTCACAAATTAAGTAAATTAGGTATTTTGTTGTGAGTAGGTAGTTGTAAATCATTAAAAAGAATGAATGTTGTATATTTTTTTGTTTATTCAAAGATACATTAATCAATAAGATTATTAAAATCTTATTTATAGATAAAAATATAAACGAATTAAATTATTAGTACAGAACATTTTATAATACATCTTATAAAATGAACTTCAGTTCCATCAACAAAATAGTTTACAAACAAAAAGTAAAATAAAAAAAAATGTACGGTGATAACAGATGTTAAATCATTTTCTTAACCTTCGAGTAAGAATATATGGAGAGAGATCATTTTTTTTTACCTATATAAATTTGCGATAAATCACTTTCTCTGCGTTTTCACGTCGTACAACATGAGAGAGAAAGATACACAAAAAATTTCACAAAACATGAAACCGCTTTTAAGTATTGTAGGGATGTTTTCCGTCCCGCGTTATTTTGTAAGGAAATTTCGAATGCAGATAATAATAACAGTGAACTTTGTGATATTTCACGTCAAGTGCGCTTCATACTTAATTAATTAAGCTAATAATTCTAACTAACAAGGAGAAAATAATATATAATATGTATACAAAATTAAAACTATCTAAATGCATGATCGTTATCATAAATCATCAGAGAACAGGTTCAGAAATGGGTACAATAGTGCATGTGCACATCAATAGATATAAAAAAAACAATTAACTAGAAGCTAAGGGTATAAAAATCCAGATGAAACGTATGAATTCATATTAACATATTTGTTAAATCAAAGAAAAAAGAAATTAGATTTTTCTCGTCTTTTTTCATCCTTTGGAAATCTAAAAATAATTAAATAAATAATAATATTCCAATTTTGGCATAGCCCTGAATCTGGGGACGTAACCGAAATTATAAATATAACTAAGAGATAAACACTATTCTGTCTTTATCTGTTTGCCAACAATTTAGCGTTAGTATCATGAGAAAGAAAGAGACCGGGATATTTTCAGAAGCCGTACAATATGGGGATTCCCCCATGTAATGGTTTCTTATGTGACAGCTAGTAAATATCTCCAAGTTAAAAAATATTACGAATCCACTAAAACTCATTTCAAACGGAAGTTTATTATATTGGAACGAATAGTCCAAAGATTAATTACATATTGGTGTAAGTTACTAGTTGTTTTGTAGGTTAGAATGTTAAATATTTGAGATCTAACTAAAAAAGACGATTTTTATGGTACATACGTGTGAAAACTGTTTGTTTTTGGTCCTTTTGTACTTCGATTGAAGCAACCAAGTATAGCACATATGGCCATGATGTTTTGCTAGATATCGGACAAAAAATAACTCAAGTTTTTAACTATTTACGCACTTTTGACAGTCCGTTCACTTGACACTCCAAACGTGAATGAAGTTCGTCCAGATCAATTAACCGCGGACATGGTATTAGCCCGCCCCAAATCATGTATTGGTTTCAACAATTGTTTGTCTCTTTTTCTCATATGCGTATAGAACCGAGCATAAAGAGAGAGCTATATTTTGCGAGTTTGTCAACGATTTGTCACAAATTAGTATGGTCTCTTTATATTGTTACTCTGAGCTTAGATCATTGGGATGATGTCATTTATCATGTAATTAATGTCAAGTTGTCTTTTTAGGCATTTTTTGTACGCTGTTAAAAATTATCCAAAGAAACGAAGCTAGCAGTCCACAATGGAGTGCTTATACCAACCCTGGTGTATGGCAGTGAGGCATGGAACTGGCAGAGAAGGATGAAAGTAGACTGAATGCTGTGGAAATGAGATCCCTGAGATGTATGTGTGATAAAACCATGTATACTCGTGTCAAAAATGTGGATATCCAGAAAGAATGCAAGGCTGATGTAAGCGTAATGAATAGGATCAAGAAAGGGATGCTTAGATGGTTTGGGCATGTAGAGCGAATGAACGAAGAAAGGAGTGTGAAAAGAATATATGATGCGAAAGTGAGT
Organism: Drusus annulatus; assembly: GCA_022651775.1. Taxonomy (NCBI): domain Eukaryota; kingdom Metazoa; phylum Arthropoda; class Insecta; order Trichoptera; family Limnephilidae; genus Drusus; species Drusus annulatus. The sequence continues at coordinate 1,089,164 of JAGWCC010000076.1, read as the reverse complement.
GGAAGAAGAAGTCGGCGAGGCCCGAGGAAGACATGGCACGATCTAGTGAATCAAATGCTTGAATCGGGCCACGTCACGAGTCAGAATAAGAGAAGAGTTTGTATGAGACGATGTATGAATGTGAACGAAGCAAGGGCGTGTGCCAAGATAGAGTTGTATGGCGGTCCGTTCTCTGCCTACCCGTGCGGGGAAATGGCGTGATGGATAGTTAGTATTGTTTGTATAAGCATGTTGAAGAGGTTCACGAATGTGCTCCCATTTCGACATTTGGATTCTTACGAGATACTCAAATCAAATGGAGCATCCTTTAAACTTCTTCAGGGTGCTGAACGCGCGCGGGCAGTCCTTGCAGGGAAAGGACCCCGTCGGCTTGTTCGAACAGGCTTAAGAATCTGAAAATCAAAGAGAGTAAGATTGAGCAAAATGGTAAGCCAGATGTCTCTGCAGCTGTGGCGTACCCTCGGTCCGGGCAGCATCGGTAACCGCCTAGGACCCGCACATCGAGGGGCCATGCACCAAGACAAACAAAACGGATATTATATTGAAATTAGAATTGATTAATTTAAGCTTTACGCTTTATTGTGATATTAATTATTGAAACAATATGAATAATTTCTACGAAATATGAAATAGAAGAAGACACAGAAACTAAAAAAAAATAGGTTGCCACCTAGACACGAACTCAGAACCTTTATTCTATTCGAGAGTAACGCAAGTAACTCTGTCAATTGAACTATCGAAACCTTTTTTAATACTATCTTTTTTTACGAATACTTTTATGAAAATTATCTATTTTTTAAAATTTTCTTAAATATTTTGTTAAAAACTATTGATATTTAAAAAAAATATGTAGTTCGAAATATACGCCTTTTTGTTTCTAAGTTACCTCATTCTTCGACTGAAATTTTTTGATTATCTACTAGATTTTCAAAAGGTATGGACTTTTTTTTAAAGATTTTTGTCGCTTCAGGTAACTCAGTGAGAGCATTGAGTTACCTGAGTAAACTTATTTTTTCAAAATCCAACCAGGTACTGAAGATTTATGAATTTTATTGTAAAACATTAAAAAAAACTTTAAAGTGCTTTGGTATAAACTTCCCAAAATGGCACTTCAGCCCTTTTGTCTTTCCGGCGACAATATGCTATAACGCCACTGTTAATGGTAATCTTCATAATTATTTAACATGCATTGAATACGAGCGTAGGACGAAATCACAAAAGGTGCGATCTGCGAGAATCTCACCTTGCTTCACAAAAAAATGCAAATTCAGTTAGGAATTTTAAATTTCATTAATAATTATACCACGTTGGCGTAGGTATTTTATACGCAATATATTATTTAAAACATTATACAAGTATTGGCAAGCAGACCGAATGCAGTATAAATAAGATGCCTGAGACGTATGCGTGGTAAAGCTATGTATTGTTGCATTACGATGAGTAGATCTGAAAAGAAAGCAAGGTCGATGTAAGCGTAACGAAAAATGTTTCGGGAGGAACATTTCGATGGTTTGGATATGAAGAGCGGATGGATGGAGAAAGTGTCGAGGAGGGTGCCAGGAATGCGCAAGTGGGCGAATGAAAAAGCCGGAGACGTCCGAGGACCTGTTAATAGTAGAAATAACGAAATAGTTTGTGTGAGAGTTCGGACACTATCTGTTTTAAGAGTAATAGCTATGGTTAACACGTTCTTTGCTAACTGAAATTCGTACATATTAATGCCATTTGAATGACGGATCAATTAAAACTGACGAACAGTGACGGTTTTCCCTGTGCCCTGTGGAACGACTCAAAACAACATGGCTGCGTCTGTTTAGATCGGGTCAAAGCGAAGAGGCGACAACGAGCGTGGCGCGTTGTGCGCATACCGGTAACATGTATATCAACGCGCGGTGTCAGCAATTAACGTGTTAAGGAACGCACTTTTACGTTCGCTAGAATAAAAACGAAAGGAACGTTAATTATTGTGTGCAGAAGTCCTATAAATAATCGTTTACATAAGTAACTCACTAATATTATGCATTAGTAACTTGTGTCAAATTGTGTTCACACTTGTCGTTATTTTTATTAACTTTTGCCGGTTATAAAAAAATACACGCGAGCAGCTAGCACGCGCCCAACCCACGTCGGCAAAGAAAAACGTCAACTGAAGAATATTTGTCTTTTGCCGATAGGGGGCGTGTTATGATTGATGTTATTAGAAGTCCTGATGTTTCGTACAAATCTTATAGTCCATCTTCATCTGAAAACACAGGCCCCGCCCTATCCCCCCCTCCTCGACTCCACCACAATTAACGCGCGTATCGTTATAGAGGTAATCACTTAAATCTTGATTTCTGGATTAAACGGATACGCGTAAGCGATCAGTTAAAAATAAAACTTAAGACCACATTACACGGGTTGACTGAGAAAAGTATTTTACACATACATGGCCTGTTCAAAAGAAAAGGTGAATTTTGAATTTTCGCGGGCTGTGTACATTCGATTGTCGATTTTTTTGTTGGTACACATATGTTTATCAAATGTTAGCATTATCAGCCATTTTGGATTAGTGGTTTGTTTTTGACAACTGGAAAGGTTAGTCACGTTTTTGTGTGTTCTTCGATTTTTTACTTTTGAAAAAAATGGATGGAACAGGCCTCGTATATATATATGTGTATATACATTATATACAAACTAAAATTTACCTACCATTTGCATGGAGTTTCTGTTTAATGTTGCTCTCGTCATCGGGGTTGATGTCATTGCACCAATGTTGACGACTTATGTCATCCAATTTAGCGTTAGACTTTAGCCTGGTGCCATCAATGATTAAGCTTAGCTAATTCAGCCGACTCCATTCTTCATTAGGACAGGAATGCCACTAAAATTAACAACTCTTAATGAAAGTCACAGTTAATAACGGAGTTATCTGCGTTTTGTATTCGATATACAAGTAGGTACCTTAGAGTAACAATATAAAGAGACCGTACTAATTTGTGACAAATCGTTGACAAACTCGCAAAATATAGCTCTCTCTTTATGCTCGGTTCTATACGCATATGAGAAAAAGAGACAAACAATTGTTGAAACCAATACACGATTTGGGGCGTTCTAAATACCATGTCCGCGATATTTGATCTGTACGAGCTTCATTCACGTTTGGAGTGTCAGGCGAACGGACTGTCAAAAGTGCGTAAATAGTTAAAAACTTGAGTTATTTTTTGTCCGATATCTAGCAAAACATCATGGCCATATGTGCTATACTTGGTTGCTTCAATCGAAGTACAAAAGGACCAAAAACAAACAGTTTTCACACGTATGTACCATAAAAATCGTCTTTTTTAGTTAGATCTCAAATATTTAACATTCTAACCTACAAAACAACTAGTAACTTACACCAATATGTAATTAATCTTTGGACTATTCGTTCCAATATAATAAACTTCCGTTTGAAATGAGTTTTAGTGGATTCGTAATATTTTTAACTTAGAGATATTTACTAGCTGTCACATAAGAAACCATTACAAGGGGGAATACCCATATTGTACGGCTTCTGAAAGTATCCCGGTCTCTTTCTTTCTCATGATACTAACGCTAAATTGTTGGCAAACAGATAAAGACAGAATAGTGTTTATCTCTTAGTTATATTTATAATTTCGGTTACGTCCCCAGATTCAGGGCTATGCCAAAATTGGAATATTATTATTTATTTAATTATTTTTAGATTTCCAAAGGATGAAAAAAGACGAGAAAAATCTAATTTCTTTTTCTTTGATTTAACAAATATGTTAATATGAATTCATACGTTTCATCTGGATTTTTTATACCCTTAGCTTCTAGTTAATTGTTTTTTTTTAAATCTATTGATGTGCACATGCACTATTGTACCCATTTCTGAACCTGTTCTCTGATGATTTATGATAACGATATGCATCTAGATAGTTTTAATTTTGTATACATATTATATATTATTTTCTCCTTGTTAGTTAGAATTATTAGCTTAATTAATTAAGTATGAAGCGCACTTGACGTGAAATATCACAAAACTGTGCTATATAAGTTCACTGTTATTATTATCTGCATTCGAAATTTCCTTACAAAATAACGCGGGACGGAAAACATCCCTACAATACTTAAAAGCGGTGTCATGTTTTGTGAAATTTTTTGTGTATCTTTCTCTCTCATGGTGTACGACGTAAAAACGCAGAGAAAGTGATTTATCGCAAATTTATATAGGTAAAAAAAAATTGATCTCTCTCCATATATTCTTACTCCAAGGTTAAGAAAATGATTTAACATCTGTTATCACCGTACATTTTTTTTATTTTACTTTTGTTTGTAAACTATTTTGTTGATGGAACTGAAGTTCATTTTATAATATGTATTATAAAATGTTCTGTACTAATAATTTAATTCGTTTATATTTTTATCTATAAATAAGATTTTAATAATCTTATTGATTAATGTATATTTGAATAAACAAAAAAAAAAATATACAACATTCATTCTTTTTAATGATTTACAACTACCTACTCACAACAAAATACCTAATTTACTTAATTTGTGACAACCCTGTTAGTGATTTTACTCCGAGTTTAGGCCACACCCTTTGGTCATTGCTTGGTCAAAAAGTGCGGACAAAATTTCGCAAAGTTAGGTCTCTAGGTTACTCTAAGGTAGGTACCCACCTACCAAACAACTGGCGGATAATCTTCTACGACTGGTAGAGGTTAGAGGAAGAAATTAGTTCATTCTTTCCAGACCTTTGTTGGGAACCTATTTTGAAGTTTCGTTAAATTGTTACTTCAAGATTTAATAATACCGATAGAGACGGTTTAAGCCATTTCAAGCAAAGTTTCCTTGTTGTAATTCACTAGGGCGATACTGAGAATATCCTCCACTCTCAGTTTCGGCTGTTTATTATCTTAATTTTATTTAAAGTTAGTTAGTACTTAGCTACGTTGGAGGAAAAACAAGATGAAAGTAGACTGAATGCTGTAGAAATGAGATCCTTGAGGCGTATGTGCGGTAAAACAATGTATGACAGTATTGGAAATGTTAATATCCGGAAAGAATGCAAGGCTGATGTAAGCGTAATGAATAACATTAAGAAAGGGACGCCTAGATGGTTTGGACACGTAGAGCGGATTTACGAAGAAAGGAGTGCGAAAAAAATAATACGCAAAAGTGAATGGTAGAAGTCCGGGACGCCTGAGGAGGACATGGCACGAACGAGGGAAACAAATACTTAAGTCCGGCCATGTTAAGAGAAAAATAATATCAGAAGAGTATTTATAAGACGATGTACAAATGTGAATTAAGCAAGGAGTGCGTGCCAAGACAGAGTTGTATGGCAACCCATACTCACAGCCTACCCCTGCAGGAAACGCTGTGATGGTTAGTTAGTTGGGTCAAATTTCCTTTTCACTGTTGGAAATTGAAAATTTCGTTTGTTCGGTGGAAAATGTAGGTGCGATTTTGTGTTTTTTTACCCGGATAGGCATTTCAGCTAGCCACCATTGCATTGTCCACCAGTATGGCGGAGTATCTGGTCTATGATCTTTTTCATTCACCGCTTTTGACAACTGTAAAACTAATGGTCACTTCCCATTCAAACTTTCAAAGCGCCACGCATCAGTGAGCACGCGCCGTGTGATGATTATAGCGCAGTGGGGGATAGAGTCACAGATGATATATTTTTATTTTTTATAACAGAAGAATCCCACTGGCCAAGACCAGTTGTTAGTTGCACCCCGAAGTCGAGGGATAAGAAAGAAATATTCAAGTGTAGTCTCTAGACTTAAAATTCATCGTATTTGTACTTTTAATAATGTTTCCCTCTTTTGATACTTAATAGTAAGGAACTACTTCAAAGAACTACTTATTTTGGCAGCAGTTCCTATTTAATTCATTGTTCATTGAAAAAATACTTCAATTGAAGTTGGTAGTTCATTTTAGCGTTCATTCATTTCATTAACTTCATTAACTTCATTAAATTCATTTCATTGAACAAATACTTCAATGGAAGTTAGATTACAAAGAACTACTTCAATTTGCAGCAGTACAGTTGTGAAGTTTAACTTCAAATCCCATAAAGAAGTACTTCATTACAAGTACTTCAATTGAAGTCCGACTCCAGAGTACTTCGATCTAAAGGAACGTGATTTTTTCGGGAGTTCTTTTCGTTTTAAAATTTACTAGATAGACAATTGACTAGTACTTTTTACTTTGGCGAGGAACCAGTTCCAGTTCTTTTCACTTTCAAATCCCTACCGACTAGGACGTGTTTTTTTCGGCGAGGAACCGGTTCCAAAAAGAACTGAACAAATAACTGGATAAATTCAAAAATTCACATTCACAAAACATTGAAGTTTTTCCCAACGCTAATAGTAAGTAACTTTCGGAAAAGAAATCGGCGTAATAACTAATGGATAATGAAATGTTTAATTTAATGTGACGGAAGCAAGGAGATTTTTTTAACCCTTTCGTACCTGAAAGTAAAGATCAGACGATCGATTCGAAGGGGGGTGACGTAGTTACCCATTTGACCCTGCTTATCAAAGCATTTTCAAGACATAATCTTCCGTATTTTGTTTTTGGTATTATTTAGAGATAAATATTTAAGTAATCTTTATCTAAAAAATCGCACAAAACTCTCGTTTGGGGTGCCATAAGAACCCCTCTTCGGAACTGGATTGTTAATGTCAATACCGCACAAAGTCACAACTGTCCGGAGCCAGTGGGACTGTAGCGTCCTCAATTGGGGTATTTTGTGAGACTGAAGGGAGTGGAAAGTACCTGGCCATTCAGATCTGGTCACTAAACACGGCTATTACCATTCAGAGTATCGTTTCGATTTTGAATTGTAGTATTTCACCAGGGCCATACTCAGAGTATCTACCGCACTGGAACGTGCCGAAAATATCCTATGTATTAATTAATTTTAATTATGTGTGAAATAACACATTCAAATTAAAATTAATTTATTTGCGCACGCCGAGCCTTGAACCCGCAATCACTGGATTCGTGGTCAAGGATCGTAACCGTCGTCTAACATTATTGTAATTCAAGTTGTTACAAAATATGTATCCATCATATATACTTACTTCTGATGTTTATTTATTTATTTATTTTACGTACCGACTTAGTTAATAAAAATAATTGTTTCATAAACCCACAATTTGTTAAATTGTATTGCGACGCCCACAATATTGTTATGCTACGCTATCGTATCAGCATGATATCAGAATCTAATAGGATTATTGTAAGCGCCAGTCATAATAATAATAATATTTGGATAATTTAAATCTATACAATAATGATAAAATACACGCTAAGAAGTCAAACTCTCTGATTTGATTTCATCAATGAATCACAAACCTATAAATTCCCAAATTAACTTTGTGTGGACCGGGAATCCGGTTTTCTATACCCGACCGCTAGCAAAGCAAATGCAGCTGAGTAATACATACATGCATATTGCACAGCATGATATTAAACTATTCCTGTTGCAGATTGCAATGGCTTTATCTAGTCGTAATAGCTACAAAAGGTGGCCATTGTTGTCACATAAAAAAATGGCTACCCTTTCGGAGGGGTGTTTCTTTACGTCCCGTCTGATTTCAGCCTAATCAAACAGTATAACTTCGTCATCAGTTTGATAATGCCCTCAGAAGGCGAAACAGCTGTCACGCGTAAAAATAATTACATCGCAGAGCTTTTAACTAAAAACTGTTTTTTAAAAATTAAAATAATAATAATTATTGTTTAAATAAAAGTAAAAAACCTAAAAATTAAAATGGAGTTCTACAAAATAAACTTTAAAACCATAAATAAGTATAACTTCGGTTTAATTTTTTGGTTTGGTAAAATTTAAAAATAGAAAAGTTTTATTTTCAGTAGGTAGATAAAATGGATTCATCCCGCCGGTCTTTTACTAGTTGGTGGTGTAATCGTCACCATAGTTGTCTTCCATGCAGTTGATTGAGATTATATTTTCAGCCAAGGCATTTATTCAATATTAAAGTTTTAATATTCCATCTGAAAAGAAGGGTGCAAACATTCAGCTTCACAAATCCTACAATCATGTTATTCCGTAAGAACTTTTCAAGTAAACTTCCTATAAGAGGCCCCGAGGTTTCCCCCGGGACTAATATTATACCTGGAAATGGTGTGAGCAGAGCAGGGGCGCTGCGTCCATATGTGCAATGTGTGCGGGGCACACAGGCGGAGATCTTCAGTGGCGGCCGCAATTCTCATTATATTCGAAAAAATATAAAACTTCAGCGCATCTCTACTGAAAGAAGTAGCCTGAAACATCTGCACACCTTTATTAAAAAAAAATAGATAGCCAAAAAGTCTTGATGTGCCGTCTTATCTCTTAATTCTATTATCGGCGTCGGTGTTTGATGGTCGAGGACCGTGATAAGAAACGAGAATTTGGTTAAAAAATCTGGTTTCAGCTTTAATGTAAACAAATTCGGTTGAACGTATTGAATATCACGGCCATATAACTTGATAAACAGTCTAGTCGATTGAACAAATCAGTCAGAAACCATACAAGTAATTAAAAAAAAGTATTTTTTCAATCGAAGAACATTCTTTGTATCATTACCAATCTACATTGAAAATAATTCACAATTACGACGTTCACAGACTACAGTATGTATCGGTATAACTTCACAAAATTTGTATTTCCTAGCATAATAATGTGTGTGCATTTGTAGGCCTGCTAGTTAATAAAAAAGCATAACTCCCTTCTTTTGAACTGGTACACTTTAAAAAAAAAATCTAAATATTCTTTTACTTTATCGTAAAATTTATTTTGGAAATATAAACAACAAACCATGTATTTTTTTTTCTTCTGATTTTTAAGGATACTATGTTTGTTCTGCACATGCAAGCAATCGTTTTACTTTTAACCAGTATAGATTCAAAGATACGAAAAAGTTTAAGGTTTTTTTAAGAAACGAATAAATAGAGAAATAACGTCGTTTAATAATATATATAGCAGTGCTTGTCACCAGTTTAAAATTAGTTTAAAAAACAAATATTATAATACTTATAAAAATTACGAAAGGTAAAGTTATAATTGTTCTGAATTAATAGTGCTAAACGCTGTATCCGACTGCAATTAAGAAATAAAAATAGGTGTACTTTTTAGGAAAATAATCTCAAAATAATTTTATTTCATATATTCGTAAAAATATACATTCTCCAGATACTTCAAAACATACATTTTTTGATCGTGTGCAGAATTTGTTTTTATTTTCCACATATGTTTCTTCCAGAAGAGATGAAGTTATTATCTAAAGATTAATTTAATATTGTCCTGATGATGGAAGGGTACTTCCGAAACCGGTAGACAAAATATTAAATAAAAAGTGGTTAAAAACAAAGTGTATGTGTTCTATTTATTAATTTTATTTCGTTTTAAAACGTCATATTGCGCAAATCAATTTGACTGCAATGAAAACAGCGTGCATATGAGAGGGTGGCATTTTTATATTAACGCACACAGGCGGCGGCACTCCTCGCGGTGCCCTGAAGCAGGGTTTTTTTAGCGAGGAAAAGGAGCGGAGTCGAGTCTTGATGACTGAATTTTTTTTATATGAAAAAATTAAAATCTATCAAAACAATGTAAAAGTAATAAAAGCAAAAATTAAAGTTTTAAAATTTGGGCACTGATAATCGAATTCTGCACCTTCCAGGCGGACGCTCTACCAATTGGGTTACCGAATTTTTCATACTGTCTTTTTATCAACCACAAATTTCTTGAAAATCACTAGTATTCTTTTTATTTATTTCTATTAGAGGCTACTTTACATGCAATCCATCTTTTCGATCCAAACAAAATCCTACTTCATATTGCTGAATTTTGTTAATATTGTTTCACTTGTAAATACATATTTTTTATTATTTAATAAATATTGCTCTGTAGCAGAGCTATACATGTATGTATAATTCATTGTTATTATTATTATTGCAGCCCGAAATAATTCTGCAGATGTAAATAGAGGGAATATCTTGGAGGTTCTCAATGTTTCTCACCCCGTATTATCCCCTTCCCACGTCATTCAGCTTCACAATATACATATAATTGGGGTGCTATAGATCCACTGGCTCCAGGCTATTATGACGCACTTTGAAATGTGCGAAATAAAATAAATATGACACATATATTTAAATTTTTTTACAACAGTAAAAGTTTTTGCAGACATTAGCGCCCTCTATAGCGATTGATCGAACCATGTACGACAGACGTTTTACGGTATTAATACTAATATTATCAGATATGTGAACTAAATTGCTAACGGGTCAGCTAAGTCGTGATAGGTTTGTAGGCTTCCATGTATATTGGTTCACGCCATAGTTGAAATTATAAAAAAACTACACGATTTCATTTGAACATGTGTTTTGCCTTATTATTATGCGGCTTGCCGACCCATTGTTTTAACAGAATATACATTTAACTTTAACACCGTGTGAAAGTACGTTTAACATCGTAATAACTTGTTTTTTGTCTATTCAATTTTGAACAATCGCGTTTAATGACCCTTTTGAAATGGCTTCACACTTGCTGCAATGGGATTCCGGAATACATATATATATATTTAATTTACTCAAATAATATTTAAACGAGTGACATTTAGGATGTTGTTAAATGAGAGACATTTTTTTTAGTAAAACACTAATAACTACAAAACGTCTGTCCATCTGAAATGTATAGTTTAATCCAATTATTTTCAGTTGGCAATGTCAAATCTATCATAAGCTATGGACCTTTCAAATAACCGTTTAGCTGTCAAAAAGAAAGACACGACGCCATATTGTTCAATAATTGCTCAATAATAAAATCCATTGTAAAACAGAAATTCAGAGAAAGTAGTAAAGCTTGGTTACAGTAATATTATGTCTAATAAATAAAAAATAAAAATTATGAACAGTTTGTACCAAATGTCTTATAAATTTTGTGAATTTTCAGCTTTAAACGAAAAAAAACCACTAAAAACTGTGCTATTTAAGAGATTATAAACTAACCAAGGAGGCTTGCAGTGCTGTGAGTTAAAACTAATACAAGTGCTGTTAAAATAAGTTCTTAATTAAAGTGAAAAAAAAAACAATTAAAACGGTGCATTACTGTGTAAGTGGCAAATTCGAACAGGCATTTCTCGCGCGGTGAGATGCGTCTAGTGACGGGGCGTTTTGCAATCGACCCGATCGACACAATCGCCATCTGATAAGTAATTATCTTTACGGCGGGATAATGTCATCACCGGTCCAGCGGAAGGTGACGTGGGTGGTGCAGGTGGGTGAACCTCCCGCGCACGAGAATGAGCCGTTCGAGACCCACATTCACCAGAGCAAATGTAAGTCTTAACTTCCATTTTTTATCAAGATTTTCGTGCCGTTGCGTAACAATCGATGATATGCAATTGTAAAAAGAAATCAGTGGAAAGATAGGTAGGAAATTATTGATATGTTTCTCCAAATGAAACAGATTGTGGGGTGATGTATAATGTTTTATTTATTTTTAATGTTGTCTTGATAGTAAAAAAAAACTTGGCGTAGGAATATATATGGAGAGGTACCTTTGCGAAACAGTGTAGTCAGTATTGTTGTCTTTATAGAGACTCGATAAAAAGAAACAAAGATATATTTAAGGATGTCGGATAGCCTATTAGTTACCGCCTACATGGAATTCGGACACTTTTAGTAAACATATTTGAACACATTGAACAAAATATCAATACAACATTAAAAAGATTTATAAAGTCAAAATATCATACAAACACTAATAACAGAAAGTTTTCATAAATAATGATGGAAGCTTTTTGTTGATCTTATGTCTTTATATCATTAAAAATGTAAGAATTCAAAAGTTCGGTTCAAAATATTTAAAACTGTTATAAATACCCCTAAAAAGTGATGTTTTATAATCTTTGTTTGGTCTTATTTGAACATTAACACATAGCACATATCACTATCATGTGTGATTTATTTGTATAACCACTGCAAGTTTTTTAATCAACACGAATATAGGAAATAACCTCAAAACCCGTTGACGTAAGTTATACGACTCAATGATGTGAAATCAGCGCGGACGGAGAACATCCTTACACACTTAGAAGTGCTGCAATATTCTATGAAGACTTTTCTTGTCTCTTTGGTATACAACGTAAAAACCCGGAGGAAGTGATTTATCGAAAATTTGTACAGGTTGGGTAAAAATATTTAACTCCCTCTAAATACGAGTACATAACCCTAGATATAAATTAAGATTTTCACGCTAAATAGTATTTATATTGCTTGACTTTTGTGGCTGACACCAGTGTCCATCTTCAGACCTGACGATGGAAGGAGTTAATGCAAGACGGCACAGTACTTCAAAAGTTGAACAACACATCGAACTAGATGGGCGCCTACTTTCTAAAATATTGTTTGATAATTTCAAAACAAATTTATTGCCAGAAATTAATAATAAACCAGATGTGTTAGGTGGGTAGGAATCTGCATATATTATTTTACCAATGAAGAGATTGCGAAGTAGCGTGAATTGTTTCGCTTTAGTTGTATTGTAATCTTTGTTGTTGAAAGACCAGGTAGGTACCTATTTTCAAAATTACTGCATTAAAAACACACACACACACACATTTACCCACTGAAGAGACACACTGATGTAAAGATGCTGTTGGCCCGTCCGTGTGAAATTCTTTCAAGAGCAGATAAATAATTTCACTGCCATCTCTGGAATCTGGAAGTCGTTTTTTTATTAAATCGGGTTATTTCACACTTCTAGGGATTACCTGTTCAGTTCATTTACCCGAGCTAATTTATTGTTGAATTTTTCACAATTTTGTTAGCAATGAAATCATTTCTTATGGGTATCTTCCTCAGAACAATAATATATCAGGAGGGATAGCTTTGCGAAACAGTGCAGTTAGGATTTTTGTTTTCTTCCTGACTCGGGCGTGGCTAGGGTTTTCATGGACACACCTTTTCACATCCATTCATAGCACATATCGACATAATGTTTTGTTTGTTTGTACAACCACTTTTCCACAGTATTGTTTTCAACAAAAATATAGGATATAACCCAAAAAACCGTTGAATTATGTCGAATAACAAAACGTAGTAGGTGGAGTCGCCGGAGACGCGGGAGACGGAAAACATGCTTACATACATAAAAGTGGTGCGATATTATGTGACAACTTATATTGTCGCTTTCTCTCACGGTTTGCGACGTGAAAACTCGGAGAAAGTGATTTATCGTAAATTTGTATAGGTTGGGTAAAAATATTTAGCTATAAAAATGTTTGGGAGAGCTCCATATATATTCTTACTCCAAGGGTGTGTCCTATAAGCTTTTGTTTAATCCAATATTTACTGGAACTTACAGCATAAGGTCGGGTTGTTTTCCTCTAAGCTACCTGATTTTATTTGGGCTGAAACAAACAAAGCTAAGCTTGACAGAGTATTATTATGTCACGCGCTACTCAATCAATCTTCCTACACATTCCTCCTGCGTTTCTAACTTACCAAAGCAGGGCTGGCAACATCATGCACATGTCACAAAAACACATACTATTTTTCTTCACTAATTTCCTCTGTGAGTACGTACAACCGTCAGAGCAAGAATATGTATGGAGAAAGGGCTAAATATTTTTACCCAACCTATGCAAATTTACGATAATTCGCTTTCTCCGGGTTTTCACGTAGTAAACAGTGATAGAGGAAGAGATGAAATACAAGTTCTGACATAATATAGCACCACTTTTCGGTATGTAAACATGTTTTCCGTCTCCCGCGTCTTCGGGGACTCCTCCCACTAGGTTTTATTATGCATCATAACATGACATAACTCGACGGTTTTTAGGTCATATCCTATATTTTTATTTATAAAAATATTGTGAAAAAGTGGTTTTACAATTAAATAAAAATATTATATCGACACGTTCAATGTATGTATGTATAAATTTCCTAGCCCTAGCCACGTCTGAGTCAGGAAATAATCAACAATCCTGACTACACAAGCGCTCCCTCCTGGTATATTATTGCTCTGAGGTACAACCATACGAGTGCGGACTTTTTAAATTTGTAACTGATAATGATTGAAATTATCGAATTACAAAAATAACGTACCTACATATAACTATTTTAGCAGACATTATTCTATATTTGAAATGTGTGGATCGAAGGAACTTATATTTTTTCTTGGCAAGTCAAGTTACATCGCGTGATTTTTCACGGGTAACAATTAATTTGATGTAATGTCTAATTTAACTCTTGGATTTCGTAAGTAAATAGCGTTGCATAAATAACAATTTCACGGAACTTTAAATTCAAAATGCAACAAATGATTGAGAGAATAAACCGTGACTTTAATGAGTCAGATGACACAAAAAACAAAGAGAAGTGAAGAGAAAGATCTTTTTAGAAGTCGGTTTTTGGACTTGTCATCCTGACAGATCCGTTCCGTCAGATGGTTTCTAAATATAAGTTTTGTCACTTGAACGTTCGACGAATTCCCAGTATTTGAAGCCCTCGCGATGCAGCATAACAAGTTATTTATTTAGGCGCCTGCTGCTGTTGTCTGCAAATGAAATATTTAGGATCCATTGTCGTCCCAGTTCAATCACAGCATCGATAAATTTTATTGATGGACAGAACTACAGAGTGTTAGATACTTCAAGTATCGCCCTGTTGAAAGACCAACGTTCTGAATCGAAACCTTACTTTTATTTTTATTTTTATATTGAATACCGCAGAAAAGTCCCAACTGCTCCCAACCGTTTTGAGCCAGTGAGACTATGGCATCGGGTACGTTGTGAGGCTGAAGGTAGTGGGTAGGGGAAGGAGATGGGGAAGAGGAAGATGAAGGTTGAGAAGTATCTGGCTATTCAGATCTGGTCACCAAACACGGCTAAAGGCATTTCAAGCTACGAGTACGTTTCGATTCTGAATGGTGGTCTTTCACCAGGGCGATACTTGAAATGGCTTTAGTCGTGTTTGGTGACCAAAGCTGAATAGTCTAGTACTTATCAACCTTCCTCTCGCCAATCTCCTTCCTCTCCCCACTACCTTCAACATTGAAATATACCCGATTGGGGATGCCATAGTCCAACTGGCTCCAGACGGTTGGGAGCAGTCGGGACTCTTTCTCGGTATTCACTCAAAAAAAGGACTTGAAACTTTTTGAAAATATCCAATTGTGTGAATTTGTACCTAATTAATACTAACTGTTTTATTTCTTATAAAAATGGGAGTTTTTTGTATAAATCCTTCGACGGTGTAAAAATGCTACAAAATTTGAGTTATTCTACTCAATTTATATCGTTAACAATCGATACAAAATTATAAATGGTGCGGCTAGCGAGAATTCCACGTGAACTCTCAGACGTGGAAATGTAAGTGCGACACCTGATATAATAAAGCAAACGCGCAGCAGGGACAACAAAGAATTTAAATATAGAATACCGAAGAGTCCCTTTTCAAACTGTTTGATGCATGTTCATAACCGGTCCGCGATTACTCCTTCCTCCTTGCACCGCTGGAATATGCACGGACCTCAGAGCAAGAATACATATGGAGAGAGAGCTAAATATTTTTACCTAACCTATACAAACTTGCGATAAATCACTTTCTCCGGGTTTTTACGTGGTCAGCATCACCATTCAGTATGTAAGCATGTTTTCCGTCTCCCGCGTCTCCGGCGACTCCGCCCACTACGTTTTGTTATGCGACATAACAGGTCATAACTCAACGGTTTTTTAGATTATATCCTATATATTTGTTAATAACAATACTGTGAAAAAGTGGTTTTACAAATAATTAAAAACATTATGTCGACATGTGCCATGAATGGATGTATACATACCCTAACCCTAGGTCCTAGCCACGCCTAGGTCTAGCCGAGTCAAGCGAAAATCAAATACGAGTATACTGACTTCAGGAGCGCCCTTCCTGTATATTATTGCTCTGAGGCACGGACTGACTTGCCCCGGGCTAGGAAAGGTACGTAAATACCTGGCTTCTGCCTTCCTTAGCTTGATTATTTGCAGTGGCATGATTTGCACCACCGTGAGGACGATTTATTCAGTAGAGAAATTCAAATCGTTTTACCCGTCGCTTCAATCATAAAATGTAATTGAGTAAAACGTCCCTTTCTTATAAATGAAACTAAATTTGACCAGTATTTAAAAAAAAAAATAAAAATAATATTATTCATTTTGGTAAATGCAAAATTTAAGAAATTGCTCCGTGTTTGTTAAATTCTAAGTCACATTTACAGACATATTCTAAGTTGCATGGTCGAATGGTAAGACGTCCGACTACAAATCCAGAGGTCGCGGGTTTACACCCGGCGGGCGCAAATACATTTTATTTAATTAACACGTCTCATAACAGATTTAATTCATATAAAATAAAATATGGTATATTTGCGGCACGTCCCAGAGTGATAGATACTCCAAGTATCGCCCTGGTGAAAGACCACCATTCAAAAAGCAATGACGATTAGAAACCTTACATTTATCTTTAAAACTTTATTAAGTAAACTAACTAATTAACCATCGCACTGTTTCCAAGCAGGGGTAAGTAAAGAGGATGGACCGCTATACAACTTTGTCTTGGCACACACTCCTTGCTTCATTAACATAAAATATATACATCGTCTCATACATACTCTTCTGTTATTCTGACTCTTGATATGGCCCGACTCAAGTATTTGATTCACTTGATCGTGCCATGTCTTCCTCCAACGTCCCCGACTTCTCCTACCATTCACTTTTGCGGCATATATTCTTCTCACAACCCTTTCTTTGTTCATCCGCTTTATGTGCCCAAACCGTTCAAGCGTCTCTTTCTTAATCCTTTTCATTAGGCTTACATCAGCCGTGCATTATTTTCGGATATACACATTTTCGACACGGTCACACACGGTTTTACCGCACATACACCTCAGGGATCACATTTCCACAGCAATCAGCCTACTTTCACCTTCCTCTGCCATACATCAGGGTTGGTATAAGCACTCCATTGTGGACTGCTAGCTTCGATTATTTGGACATTTTTTTTCATTTGCTCCAACAGCGTTCAGTCCTCCATTAATGGAGTTTCCTGCATTCACCCTTCTTTCAATTTCCTCATCAGCCTTTCCATCTCTCGTCAACATACTTCCCAAATATACAAACTCCTATTGCGTTAGCATTGTAGCATTGTAGCATTGTAGCATTTGTACACGGTTGACATTTTTCACAAGAGAACGGGTCGCTTCTACGACTCGTTCTTGTGATCAACAGTTCGGCTGTAAAATGGTTTGCCGGCCTTTGTGTTTCCTGCCTCCTACAACATGGGTCTCTTGTAGACCTAGGTTCACCCCATTCTTTCCTAAGAAATACCCTCCGCACAGCATCCTCACAAATGACACAGGCCCTGAGGAATTTCTTTCCCTCGAGGCGTTCTGTGTGGAGTTATTAAAAAAAAACTGAAACAACGTCTCTACAACAACATAGCGTGTTTATTAGATCAATAAATATCGGTTTAACCAAAATGCGGGGCGCGCCATCAGCCATAATCATAAATTGATTGAAGTAATAATGAATCGATGAAATAATGAAGATTGATTATTGTTAAATTTCAAAGGATTCCTCCACCAATCACTCGATATAAAACAAAAAAACATTGAATATCGTCATTACCACCTTAATTAACCACATTAAGGCTGATTCACACCAACGTCCGGTTCCGCTCAGTGCCGATATTGTTCCGCAAGAAAACTTATTGATATGGTATGAATATCGATCAAGGAGTATGTGCCAAGACAAAGTTGTGTGGCACTCAGACAATGTGTTTATGCATTTAAAAAAAATTCTATGTGAATAGTATTAAGTGTTTTTTTTGGAATGGCTACCTATATTCGGAAAATTGATTTTTATCCAATGATGTTATATATATATATATATAGACACGTTGTAGCGCTCTCAAAGTGGCAAGCAATAATCACGCTAGTTGGTGTGATCGGTGCTTAAGCCGATTTAGTACTAAACGGTGAGGTCGTTTCAAGCAAGTATGGAACGCGGTCCGAACTTCGGATCTGTTTCGTTCATACACATATATTCTATGAATGTCTATCTTTGTCATACATGACCGATATTTGAATGATGAATTTACTGGTAACGTGTGTGTTTTGCTTGCCACATTTTGTGTTAATATTCTAATAATAATAATATTTGGATAATTTGTATAGCGCCGTCATTGTTTTTATCTCTCTCTCAGTCACCAAAAAAGTGTGATTGAGTTTTTTTGTAATTACAAACAGTAAAGGCACTTTAAATTTATAAAAAAACTGCCCCTCTGACGTAAGCAAACTTTAAATACTTATTACTCGATTTGTAAACGCAATGCAAAATATCTTTATGGATTGATTGTTTTGTTGACAAGCGAGTACTCTTCATTTAAATATACGAACAACAGGTGTTAAAGGATAAAAACTCCAGACAATGCCCGGTGATTATTGGCACCTCCAGCATATTAGAGGTTAAATATCAAATAAGTTTTAGTTTCCCGCCGTACAGCGTCCATGTGTAGTACATCATGCTTCAAGTTTTTCCAGCAACAAGCAACGCAGCAACAGGCGCAGGCGGATCTCTTGTGGCGGTAAAAAACTTGTTCAAGTTGGTTATACTGCGCAAGCGCGACTGCAGCGGAGGCGTGGCTTCAGCGCAATGTTACCAACAAGAAGAGTATTCCCGGGATTAGGGAAAATACTTTCAATTTTAAATGCTCTATCGCCATAGTAGTATTGGTTTGAACCAAGTCACCATTATATGATAATAATAATATTTTATAATTTGTACAGCGCCGTTTTTTGTTAAAAATCAGCTAAAGGCCGCTGTACAAATTTTAATTCCTAGTTTATATTAATATTTAATTCAATTATGTACAGAGACACGAATAAGAAAAAATAATAAGAATATGTAAGAGACGATGTTTGAATGTAAATGACGCAACAAGTGTGTGTCAAGACCTTGAAGTAACAATATATGGAGGGATAGCTAATTTGTTTTACCCAACCCATCCGAAATTGTAATAAATCACTTTTTCAGAGTTTTTAAATCGTACACCATGAGAGAGAAAGAGACAACAATTTTCTTGGACCGCTTCTATATACTGTCGTAATGATCTTAAGCTGGCTATTTTCGCTGGTTAACTGCGGGACTCCGCCCACATTTTTTTATTTTTCCACTAAACTTGACACAACTAAACGGTTTTTTAGGTTAGATGCTATATTTTTGTTGATAAAAATACTGTGAAAAAGTGGCTATACGAATACACAAAACCATTATGTCGATATGTGATATGAATGGATGTATAAATACCGTAGCCTTAGTCTTAGCCACGCCCATTTGCGCCGAGTCATGTTAAAATCATCCAAAACAAGTCCAAAACTGACTTCACTACCTTGGCTTGGGCTACCTCTTGTATACTCTAAGGTCAAGACAGAGTTGTATGGTGGTCCGTTCTCTCTGCCTACCCCTGCGGGCAAATGGCGTGATGGTTAATTTGTACAGAGATAATATACTATACTATAGAAACATACTTACCTTCAGATAAACACAATCACTTTATTGACTTTGGCAAACTCATATCTGATATTCATTTTTATTTATTTTTACTGTTTGATTTTAGGACATGAGAGCAAACAAGAAAATTTTGAAATTTTCAGCTTACCAATACATCTATGCAGCTCCTATTTTAGGATTATATTTCACTTGAATTTGTTTGCTTTCAATGGGCAATCATGTGAAATAAAATGAGCATTCTAAATTTTAAATTCATAAGCGTAATTGGGTACCCGGTACCCCCGTGGTATAATTAAAATTTAAAAAAATAACCGGTTTTTATATACGGCACAACAATCAACACACCATTTGTATATTAGTAAGTTTTGAAGAAGCACAATAAAATTAGTTGTGATAAGTATGTATAAAATAACGTTAACATATTGTGGAGCGCCGTTCCGCTGAGTTATTTAGGGCTGCAGACTGCAAGGGGAAGATTATTCTGAATACAGCCAACCTGCAATAGGGCACCAGAAGAAGAATAATGCTGAAAAGTGTTAAAGTATTAAAAAAAATATTTTGTAAGCCTTTTTGATTGGCCAACAATTATTTATATTTAAACACATGCATTCATTAACAGACGTCGGCGATAGACAAACGTAAATATTATTATCTCAACGATAAAGCGGGTCTTACCGCCACAGAATTACAAGACTTAGTTTGTAACTTTCCGCTCTGCTTGTTCCACTATCGCCGTTCAAATTCATTCATTTATATCGGTAATATGTATTGTGTGCCCTTTAAATTTTTCCAAACAGTTGTTTTTTTTTCTTTTAAATTCGACAACATTTTGTTTGGGCAACGATAACGATGACGCAGTTTTTATACTATGCACAAGATAGTTATAGGATATTTTGTTTGTAAAAAATGTTAAAGTTAATATATGTTTTTTTTTCACTGAAACTAAACAAAAAATACTAAAATTGTTTTTTTTAAGAACGTTTACAGGCTATGAAAAACCTTGTAATATTAGAAAACCTCCTACTACCACCGATGTGTAGAAATGTTGCTTGAACAATGGTGGAGGACTTACCCCGCGACGTGGAAACCCGACGACTTGGACCGCTCGACCAACTAACCACCTATGTTAACATTGAGTTTTAATGGGTTTTTGAATAAAATAACCTCTTTAAAATAATTTTCAATTTAGTAAAAAAAAATAAGTATGGACGATTTTATGGTTTTAAAGTTTATTTTATAGAACTCCATTTTAATTTTTAGGTTTTTTAATTTTATTTAAACAGTAATTATTATTCTTTAAAATTTAAAAAAGAAAACAATTTTTAGTCAAAAGTTCTGCTAGATAATTATTTTTTACGCTTGACAGCTGTTTCGTCTTCTGAGGGCATTATTAAATTGTGAAAAAAAAATGTAAATCATGAATTTAAAATAAATAACAAAATAATTCACTTTACTTCAACAATAACAATATTGAAAATGTTTAAATTTAAAATCCCAACTTTCACATTAACAGTTCAAGGAAGTTAATTGTAGGGAAAATGATTATTAGTGTACTGGCAGCACTGATAGTTAATGCCAGTTTTAGTTTTTACGGGCGGCCGTTGTTATGTTGTCATACCATACGGGCTCTCTGTTTTCGCTTCTGTCATGTTTGTGACTTTAACAGCTTTTAAAACAGTATAAACTTATTAAATCGACGCGCAAGTGCATAAAAAATACAGTGTTTAAGTTAAATATAAGTGTTTAGTGATAGTTAATAAGTTACAAACAGTTTGGTGAAGTTTGACAAAAGTTTTTTCGGATGGGAGTGGTATATGCCATGCCGCAATCCTTTTTTACCATTCGAATCCAAAGAGAAAAGTACCTTCAAGAGTTTTTTTAATGTTTCTAAATCAAGTGCAAGGATTTGAAAACTAACCATGGAGACTCCATTTATCGGTAAGTTGATGAAAATAACTAGATAAAAGATTGAATCCACAGGTTGTTTACTTTTTGCCGGCTACGCATAGTTGCTTGATAATGCTGATTCTCTTGCGTACATATTTGCGCATGTAAGACAAATAATAATTCAACTTCATCTTCGTCTCTGTACAACGTTGTATTTCAGATTATTGCGGTATTTTTTGCGATTCTTATTCAAATTTGACATCGAAAGGCCAATCGAGTTGCAATAATAATGCTTCGTACCTACGTCCTTCAACCTCAAAAAAGTACCAGCGTGTAGGTTTGATCTAAATGAACAGTAAATTTTAGCACATTTATTTGTTTTGGATGAATTTCAAATATAATTAATGATAATCCTTATAATTTTAAAACAATCTTTAAAAGTTATATCGAACAATAGTTCGCACAAACAAATATTGTTGTGCAATTATCGTTAACACACCGAACTAAATGATTATTTTTCTTAATTATTTGATTTACTCTAAAGATTATGCGGCTTAAGTTTCGCTTTGTGTTCTGTTGGACTTGAATAACGCATAATATAAACTGCATTGAAATATATTGTGAACGCATCTGATGAGGTCATCAACATCAGGGATTCAATATTGAGATGGAAAATTGTAGCAATAAATATTTTTGTGGTTTTTAGAGATAAAGAAATAAACTTATATCGTATACCTACCTACTTAAATTTCTCGACCAAATACTATATCATGTGGGTTGGTTGCATGTCAGATGTTATCTGTGTGCAAATACTAATGAATAAAACAGGCCATAAAATGTAAATTGAAACTCGAAAGGTTAATTTTATATTCTCATTTGTGAGAATTCTACTAGAATACAATTCTTTCGTTTATTCTCTTTATTTATTACAATATCCATTCACAAGCAATAGGGAAAGTTCAAAATAAATCCCTTTATGATAGTTATTAACAATAAATCAAAATAGTTATTAAAAATAAATCTCAAATTATTTTAGAATACCACAATATGCGCCGTTCTAGACATTTTTTCCCCATGTGATTGTTCCAAAAACGAAATCATTATATTCCTACTCTGCTACATTAAGATTATTAATGCTATTTATTTTGTAGAAATCCAATTTAAAATTATTTGTATGCTTGTCTTTGAATTGTCACAATTCTGACACCGATGTAGCTTGATTTGCCAAGTAAAAATATTATTTGCTTTAATCCACCCATTTCAAATATAGAATAATGTCTGCTAAAATACACTATATTTGAAGGTACTTTATTAGTAACGTAGGAATTTGAAAACATTATTTTTAAATTTTGATAATTTTTGAAAAGTTCACACTCGTACGATCGTACATACTCACAAAGGAAATTATTTTGTGATAAAAAAATAAATCTGTTAGATTTAAAAAATGTTTTCGTATAATCGTACCTTCAATAAACACATAATATTCTTACACCTGCGCTAAAAATCCCTAACCGTTTCTATTGAATATTTACTGATGCCTGTGACTGTAGGTAAAATGTAGGTGTTTTTATGTTGTGCTGCTGTAAACATGGCCTTCTTGGGTGTCAAATTTCTCTTTTGTACGTCAAGAATTTATTTCACTATGAAATGGATATTGTGTTTATTTCTCCTATCAGGTGGAGATTGTAATAATGTGTAGTTTAAATACAAAATCTAGTTTGTGTATGCATTCCTTTAGTAATCATAATAATAATTGTATTATTTGTATAGCGCCAATTTGTGAAAACTCGCTTCAAGGTCACTGCAAAAAAATAATTGACTTAATTTCTACTCAATATTAATTCTTATTTTATATATTCGTATTTATTTAAATTATGTACAGAGATAATATACAGACACATATTTACCTGGCAGGTCACTTCAGATAAACACAATCACTTTATTTACTTTGACCAAATTATAGCTGATATATATAAAAAAAATATTTAGTTCTCCTTGTTTTACTTTTTGTTTTTAGTGACAGCTTTTTCGGCGTTTAAGGCCATTATCAAACTGTCTTAAACGCCGAAACAGTTGT
Organism: Drusus annulatus; assembly: GCA_022651775.1. NCBI lineage: Eukaryota > Metazoa > Arthropoda > Insecta > Trichoptera > Limnephilidae > Drusus > Drusus annulatus. The sequence continues at coordinate 1,065,635 of JAGWCC010000076.1, read as the reverse complement.
CTAAAAACAAAAACTAAAACTAGTAGAACTAAATAATCATAATATTAAGCTTAATTCAATTGAACTATATAAAAAATGGAGTTCTACGAATTGAACACAAAAAATATTAATGATATTTATTTAATTTTTATTTATTGCTTTCTAATTTTTTAGTACAGTACAGGATTTGGTTAAAAAAATTATATCTAAAGGTGATTCGTCTTTCAATAAGAAACAGATTATGGTGAAAATCTTCTACTGACATTACCCACGTTTGGACTACCCCCACTTTAAAGTTCACCTGGTCAGCTTAGCTTATAAATGTTGTTCGGTACTATACTCTAGAACTCTAGATGATAAGTTTCTCGTAAGGTTATTTATTCAAGGAAAATTATACTTAAGGAACAAATGACCTCTTCAAAATGATAATAAACTATTGAATTGATACACACTTATGCATATTTGGGGATAACAATAGATACTCACGAACTATTACAAGAACAGTTAATTCATATAAAATAATACAAAAGTATATTTGCGACACGTTCTAGAGTAGTAGATACTCTTAAGTATCGCATCTAAATGCATCACAAAACTCAAAAGAAATGCTGATCTAGAATTTCTATTTGTCTTTAAGTATAAATGTGTACATATTACTGGCACAATTGATTTTATGCTATTAGATTATGTAATTTTTAAAATTATATTTCTAGGTAATGTTACGATCGGGTTTTTTTTTATAATAATAATAATAAATAATAAAAGTTTTATTCCAGAAGGTATGCAGGAGTAGTGCAATGCAATACTGGAAACCTCAGACAGTTTTCTAACTACTCGTACCAATAGAAAATTTGCAGATAAATCATTTGTAGTATTGCTTGTATTAGAATGCTACAAAGTAACGTTTAGAGTAATTATTGAGTACTGACCCTTAAAGCGTTTTCATGACATTATCTTAGGTAATTAAATTAATCCTCTGCTAGCTAAGTCATCCATCATTGCACAAGCAACGTTATTCAAATATTGTCAGGTTATTCGTAACCCGGGAATGTTTGTCTTTCTTTTTATGAAAACAGAAAAAAATAGTTTTAGGTAATACTTAGGGAGAACTATTTTCATAATGTTTCAGTAATCTTTATATAAAATATATCCTGTCTTTGGGGTTGCATTAGGACCCCCGTTCGGAAAGTAAGTGTATATAAAATTGAGACAGTAATAGGTTTGAAAGTAGCAAAGAGGATTACAAAATTAGAAACGATTCTCAGAAATACAACCTTTGATGTAACCTAGTTACGCATTAGTTACGGTCTTGTAAAATGGAGAAAATTACATACATAACATATTTAATTAAGTAGCTTAGTCCTTTCATTTCATCATTAATCGTATCTTATAATATAATGTTCAATAAGCATGCCATACGATACATGCTATCAGGTAACACTGCAGGTAGAGGGTAGGTGTGCAACGCATGCATGTATTGTATGCACTAATACTCCAGCCTCCTGGTAAGGTGTATCGGCTGCATTCTGATGCACCTATTTTATGCCTTGTTGATAATTGAAATGCATCGCTCGTGCCTAATACAAACAGTAATGAACGGGCGATAGACGACCAACCGAGGGCTTGCGAAAATTATATGTTCTCTAGTACAACTAATGAAGAACCAAAACTATACGCCTCACCTATATGGGCTACATCAAATACAAAAAGAATCGAATCCTTTCAGAATGCATTGCTTCGACGATTCACCAAAAGTTCCTGCTTCGTCAGGAACAGCATATTTAGCACGGCCTCTAAAATTTCTCCACTCCGGAAACACATAATAGATTTAGCCAAAACATTTTACTCCAAATTAGATTCAAACCCGAATCCTTCCATTTCTAACTTTGGTCGCTGAACCCCCAGTACGGACCCCCTTCTTCTTTGTCCAAATTCTATCTTATTCCCTCCCTAACCTTGGTGAGTGGGCTTATATAAAAGGTTGCTACAAGCACACAAAACACAGTCCACAAAATTACATTTTAAGTACTTGTATATAAACATGTACAAATAAGCCCTACATTAGCAAAAGACAGTCAGCTCACCGAATAGAAAAGATTATCTCCTCATTTATGTACTGCTAACCACAGTTGACACAGGAAGAGGGAGAAATATTCCATGGCACTGCTCAAAATTTATACAATACGATATATATATATATATATATATATATATATATATATATATATATATATATATATATATATATATATATATACAATATAAGTAAGGTTGTGTACCACGCACAGGTTGCTACCACGGCTTTATTTCATTCCTAGAGTAACAGAGAAATTATGAAGGATACCGAGGAAGTTAAAAAACCTTTAATACAAGCTGAAAAGCATCATTATTTTCTTCACTGTGGTAGATACTATAAATATCGCCCTGGTGAAAGACCACCATTCAGAATAGAAAAGTTCCTCGAAACGACTTCAGCCGTTTAGTTCAGTGTTTAGTAGCCAGATCTGAATAGCTAGGTAATTTTCAACCTTCCTTTTCCCCATCTGCTTCCCCTCCCCGCTACTTTCAACCTCATAACATACCCCAATATGGGATGCCATAGTACGACTGGCTCCAGACGGGTGGGAGCAGTTGGGATTCTTGTGCAGTAATCACTATAAAAAACAAAAGCATTAAGATTACATTTTTTCTAATTTTGCAACTGAAAATTCGTGGTTTATCAGTCTGAAGATGCCCGCACAAGGTGAAACTGGCCCAGTCTAAAATAAATTGTAAATGTTTTAAAATCATAAATTCACATTAAGATTATTGTTATAATCTAGGTTTACCTTGTTTTCTCGATGCTACTTCTATTTTTTAATTATTTTTTTGGATTCTAAGATAATATTAACTACAGTTCAGAATTCTTTCATAAAAAAACATTTGCTTCTTATTCATTTTAAAATTTTACGTTGTCATATACCTATATTAATATAATAATATTTATTGTTTAAAAATCTTATTTTTTAATATAATACGTCGAATGGTTTGATTAATATTGATTAAATGTCAGTTGTTTTTACCGTCTATCCACTGCGGGAGCTGCATGACGTTAAAAGGGCACCTCTGAATAATTTATCAAAATAAATTAATATTATTTATTGATTTACAGTAGAGCGAACTTTCAGAACTCTGACTCTACGTAAAATCCAACATTTGCAAATTCTCCTTTTTTTGGTACTCTTCACGACCCAGATCAGTCTATGGTCTCGTAGAAGCCAGCCCTGATTAAACCAGAAGATGCAAGTAGGAAAAGGATTGAATTACAGCAATTCTATTTTATAAACCTCCATAAACTTATTTTATCCTTTGATACAAGTGTTTCCAAGTATGGTTTGGAACTCTATTCAACGGTTTTAAATCGGCCACCAGTAAAAGTATGAAGCAAATTGCACGTAATTCGTATGGAGTCGTTCGTCGAATGGTGTAAAATTTACATATAAATTTGGCCAATTGAGGCCCGACCAGTTTTTGCAATAAAAACGTTATATTTTATCACCACTGTAGCAAAATTAAATACAATTTCAACCACGCGCGGTGTATTCACTACACTGGGTAAAATTTAACAGATTATTTTAACATCCTTGTTTATTCATGGTTGTAATACTAATTTTCATGCTTCTCAAGTAATTTTCCCTCATTCAAAAATTTAAAAAAATTCATTTGAGGTTCGTAAGCCTCTGCACTAAAAATGGCGCTAAACGTCACTTTGTAGCATTCGAATACAAGCAATACTAGGATTAATTTATCTATAAATTCTATATGGATAGTTGGAAAAATGTCTAAGGTTTCCAGTGAATACAATTTTTAAACATTAATCTTTTAAATTCTATTACAAACCTAGTAAAATATCAAGTCAGTTTGAAAACCAGCGAAGGCCTTTTTGAATGTTTTACCTAAACTTCCAGTATGCATTTCATACAGAATTTAAAATATTACTTTTTTAGATTTGTTTTCACTAGAAATTTTTCTAAACACCTTTTTAGAATTAACAGATACTTCATTTTTGGATTCCTTGTATTAGAAAGCCAAAAACTGCGAATTTTAAATACCGACCCTTAAATGGGTTGAGGCTTTGCATTTAATTAACACATAATATATATAGTAAGTTTTTTCTCTGACCTAGAATAAAAAAAATATTGAAACTGCTAAGTTCGGAATGGTAAACAGTTGGTACCAAAATGGTTCTTGCCTTACAAGTTGAGTTATCTCGCGGATGTTTTACCATATCAGTATGAATGAATCCACGAAACCGGTTCAGCTAGACATTTCAACAGATCTTCCGCCTACTAACAGATTGCCGTGACTAGGCCAATACCAACTTCTTCTTCGCCTTGCTGATCGTTGAAACATCTCAATATTGATTTATTCATTACACGAAGACCCTATTTGATTGCACAGTTTTTGTTCTCACTATATTAGGATGACCGTAATGTATAAAATTTAGACTTTATATATTCTGGTATTACAATCACCAAATAGAAGACATTTTCCTTTGACAGATAATAAATTTCTGAATATTTTTGTTTTGTTTCTGGACTTGACACGTTTTCTATCCAACCGGTTGAAACATATTTAATGACTTTACATAATATTACATCGTTTTTAGTGCGACTTTCAACTTCTAAAAATGGAACTAAAGCAGTTGAAATATGTGTATAAAATTACATCCTTCTATGTTAAATTCTTATTTACTTGGGAAAGTGACATTACATTTACTCGAGGATTTTTTTACCCCTTCGAATAGATTAATTTATAATTATATGCAGACATATAATTCACACATTTTACAAGATTCACAATTGATATTTCACTTATAATTTTTTTTGACGTATGACCGCATTGATTACACTTGTAACATTTCCTGTTTTATGACGGACATGACCCTTGTTGATGACTTCTAAAACATTTCTCACATCTTTTTCTGGACTGGAATTGCCGTGAACGTGACAGATGAAGAATGTTGACTAGACGGCCTTGAACTTTTTTAACGTTGACTTTGGCTCTGGCCTCGAGTCTGACGCTTTTGACATGAAGCGTGACCTTTTGATGAAAAATTATTGTCACATGACATTTTATATTTATTGACTTGAAACTCCCAAGGGTTGCTCGTCTTCATCAAATATTTCAGCCGAACTTTTAATCACTGCTTCCATATATTTAACAATATTCGCTGCATCCTCAAACGTACAATGATTCTTCTGCCGGCAGTAATCTTTTTAAATTATCAGAATAAGCAAACACTTTGTGGATTGACATGATTAATTAAATAAAAAAACACACGTTGTTTAAATCCACCTTATTTTTGTATAAGTCAACTAGTTTCGATTCTGCTGAATCTTCATCGGGACTTAAAAATATACTAATGAATTATTTGCCATCGCTTCATTCTTCAAACCACACATCAATTTATCTCTCAGCGCTTGATTTAAAAATGACCCGAAACTGCACGAAATCAACAGACTTTTGACTTCCGAGATAAAGTTATTGATTGATTTGTCTGGCTAAAAAGGGTGTTGTTTGCGAATATAAAATTTATATCGTCGGGCAATTGTACATTTCTTTTCTTGAAATTTGTTTACCAGATTGTAAAAACTTCACTGTATAATTTTTCTTCTAGAACATTCGAAGCAATTGTTTCTTTCAAAATTGTTTATTTAAACTTACATAACGATCAGCTTTTCAGTAACGTTTAAGAGTTGCAAATAAATTTGAACACGTTCAATGAATATTTTAAAACTTTGCATATTTTATTCATAACTCGAGACCGGTAAATTGTTGCACTTTTTTTTGAAATTTTGGCTGCACAAAATTATTAACAAATGAACACTTTGGACACTTTTTCTCAAAACACTGCATTAATTCGAATATTCTCGTCGCTATATTATTAGTATATACGAGATCGGAGATATTGAAAGTCTAATATGACTTAGACTATTTATTAGAGACTACCTAAAGGGGAAAGGTTATGAACTAGAGAGCCTTACCACAGGTGGTGTCCAGTGATACCAACCTGAAGTTGAACCCAACACCAGCGTTCTCCAAATGGGGATGTCATAGTGGTATAATGGTTTCGGACTATTGACTATTATACTACTAGGGACCTTAGATGAATTAAATAATGTCGATACGTTACCGAGACAACGCGCGTGAATGCACTAAACCGAGTCCGCGAGACATACATGAGATTTTACTGCGTTTAGTATCACATAAACATTCGTTCGACAGACAAGCTGTCACCCGCTGTCACAAATGCGTTGCTGTAGGCTTCTTTCTGACAAAAATGCATTGAGAGGTGTAAAAATCATTCGGGAGCAAAAAACATATCTCATGGAGTTTATTTCCATTCATAATTACCCACAAATCACTTATTATTTCAAAAAATACAATATTCCACGGTTTGTGGCGCGATACCCGATTGTAACAGTAGCGTGGGACATTCATATAGCTATCTCATATTCTTTGAATGGCTATCCTTTTCATAAGCGGGTGAAACGGAAAACAAGACGGTGCTAATTTTTTCGGAAGATTTGTATGAATATGACGTGTCTGGTATTTTATGTCTATGCTAGTGACTATTATGTTGTGTTACATAAAAAAATAAAATTTCCAATAAGCTAGTAATCGGTTAAATGGACCCCAAATCTGCCAGTTTTTCGGATGCGCAATTGTTTCAAACCTTAAAAGGCCTTTACATAGACGTAACCTCAGATTTTCACCTTATTGTGTGTTTTTTATGTAGGTTTCTTACTCAACATCTTGTTCAACTCAACAGTTTTGTGATATTTTACCTCAAGTGCGCTATCCTAAGATACACTTATAAATAAAGATTTTGTGACCCCATTCAGAGGGTCGTTGTTCTTAAAAATACTCCCAAAGTGCCCCTTATAAAGATGACAATCAAGCAACATAAATGTAAAGTGTAGGTTAGATATTGCTAAAATATAACATAACAATTTACAAACGTGAAAGAAACAATAATGGTGGCAAATAATATGAACCTGGAAGAGATGGAAAATATTTGACAAAGCGGTTCTACTGGTAAATATACAAAGCGATGAGAACTGTCGAAGTGTTAGATTTATAATCAACAACAAACACAACAAATTATCAATTTCTTTCGACAACTTGATAAATTAATTCACTACATAAGTTGTTCATTACGTAATTAATATCAAATCAAAATAAATTATTTAATTAGCAATAAACGAATCACAGCGTACCTACATAACATACCACATTCCATGAAGTCATCCTTTTTTATAAATAACATCACATCGCCGCAATAGTGCGCTCATAGCCACCACCGCGCCACTCTGAAAGTCATAGCTCTTTGTATTATCATCAACATCATCCTCCAAGAGATGGAGTGATCTGTGATGACCAGTAGACTTTCAGTAGTTGTGAATAGTGTCATTTGTCATCAGACCCCGACGTCTTGTGACGGACAGGATGAAACCTAAGTAAGATATAAGTACTAGTTATTGGATAGGCAGGTTATTGGTGACTCAGAGCAAGAATATATATGGAGAGATAGGTAAATATTTTTACCCAACCTATACAAATTTACGATAAATCACTTTCTCCGGGTATTTACGTCGCAAACCGTGAGAGAAAGAGACAAGACAAGTTCTCACATAATATAGCACCACCATTCGGTATGTAAGCATTTTTTCCGTCTCCACTACGTTTTGTTATGCGACATAACTCAACGGTTTTTGAGGTTATATCATATATTTTTTGTTCATAACAATACTGTGAAAAAGTGGTTGTAACTAAATAACTAACTAACCATCATGCCGTTTCCCCGCAGGGGTAGGCAGAGAGGACAGACCGCCATACAACTCTGTCTTGGCACACACTTCTTGCTTCATTTACATTCATACATCGTCTCATACATAATCTTCTGTTATTCTGACTCTTCACATGACCCGATTCAAGTATTTGATTTACTTGATCGTGCCATGTCTTTCTCGGGCGTCCTCGACTTCTTCTTCCATTCACTTTCGCATCATATATTCTTTTCACACTCCTTTCTTCGTTCATTCGCTCTACATGCCCAAACCATATAAGCGTCCCTTTCTTGATCCTATCCATTACGCTCATATCAGCCTTGCATTCTTTCAGGATATCCACATTTGTAATACGGTCACACATGGTTTTACCGCACATCCGTCTCAAAGATAAGTGGTTGTACAAATAAACAAAACATGTCGATATGTACTATGAATGAATGTATAAATAACTTAGCCCTAGTCCTAGCCACGCCATAGTCAGGCAAAAATCATCAAAACTGACTACAGAAGCGCTCCCTCCTGTATACTATTGCTCTGAGGTTAGTGTTGTAGATTTTGATTGAGTTTGACGACGACGTTGCAACAACTCTTGTGAAGCTGTCAGTAAGGTTGAGCAATATGCGAACATAAGTCTGTATCTGTAGTCGAGTGGTTAATCCAGAGGTCGCGGGTTCAAATCCCGGCGTTAGCACATAGTTTTTATTTATACAATATATAAAAAAAAAAACATAAATCAAAGAAAAAATCACGAACTTTCTTCACACACCAGTGTCACTAACGAAAATCAATCCACTTTTGAGAAGAACGCATGGCAGCGCTGTGGCGCTTTTCGGCACTATAACAGAGTTTAAAAATATTTAATACCGCACAAGAGTCCCAATTGCTCCCAACCGTCCGGTGCCAGTGGCATGCAGGGACTATGGCATCCCCAATGTACGGGTATGTTGTGAGGCTGAAGGTAGTGGGGAAGGAAAGGAGATGAAGAAGAGGAAGGTTGGGAAATACCTGACTATTCAGATCTGGTCATCAAACACGGCTAAAGCCATTTCAAGCGATGTTTCGATTCTGAATGGTGGTCTTTCACCAGGGCAATACCTAAAGTATTTACCGCTCTTCCTCATACAACTTTTTGCCAAATTGCCATCTTCCTGGAAAATAAACCTCCACTTTTTTCTTATTTTGCTAACCGTCTTAGTATAATTTAGGACAGTTTTCCTCGTATTGCGCGGCTAAGATTGCGAAAGTAATGAAGGAAGCCTTTGTCGCGTTAGATGTGTTCGGAGAACCGAGAGTAGGTATCAGGAGAGCAGAAGACAGAGGAGGAAGTGAGAGATGGTTTATTGTGACGTGCTTTACGTAAGGAAATAAGGAATGCACGTGTTCTGAAGACGGACGCTTTCGTCATCCGTGATGAGCTGCACGTCGAGTCAGGGGTTGTCAATTCTGCACCTCCACGAAGACCACAAATATTAGTTTGTAATTCCTTAATGGGCATTGAAAAAACAAAATATCGCTTATGAATATAATATGCATGTATCATATATTTTATGGCCTGACGGTTGTCGAAGTTACTTGATTAATGGGCATAGTGATAATTTTTGTTATGTATATCTCAACTGTACCAAAAATACCTACTTACTCTCCTATTTTCTAGCACTTACGAATACCTCACTATGCCTAGGCCACGTTTGATAATGGCTTAGGAGGCTGAAAAGGCTGCCACACAAGTATTAGTATGAGCGATCTAGCAGACATTAATTTATATATATATATTTTTTTTTTGATATACCTATTAGTAGGTAGTCGTAGTATTAACTTCTTGAAAAAAAAAATGAGTTCTACAAACAAACCACAAATATTCACAATTTTTCAAAATATTATCTTTAATTTAATTTTAAATCGTTTAAAATAAAGTCAAACATTCCCGAGTTACGAATAACCTGAAAAAAATTGAAAAACTCCTACTGCCATCATAATAAGCGAAAGATGTTGCTTGTGCTATGATGAAGGTAGCGTTGGGAAAAACTTCAATGTTTTGTGAATGCTTCACGAAATGTTAGTTCTTTAAAATGAATCCTTCGCAGTGTACACTTCAATTGAAGTCGAACTCGCAAAAAAGAAATTTAAATTTATCCGGTTATTTGTTCAGTTATTTTTGTTCCTTGAAATTTTTTCGAAAAGTACTAGCATATCGGCAAAAAAGTTCCTCGCCAAAATAAAAGTACTAGTCGGTAGAGAAATGAAAACGAAAAGAACTGGAACCGGCTCCTCGCCAAAATAAAAAGTACTACTTGGTAGAGATTTTTAAACGAAAAGAACTTCCAAAAAAACACGTTCCTTTAGATCGAAGTACTTTGAAGTCGAACTTCAATTGAATTACTTGACATGAAGTACTTCTTTATAGGCTTTGAAGTTCAACTTCGCAACTGAACTGCTGCAAATTAAAATAGTTCTTTGTAATCTTCCATTAAAGTATTTGTGCAATGAAATTAAATGAATGCAGTTTGAACTGCCGCAAAATGAAATAGTTCACACGGAGCAGTCACAACGCTAAAATGAACTACTAACTTCAATTGAACTATTTGTTCAATGAACAATGAAGGAAGTAGTAACTGCTACCACATTAAGTAGTTCTTTCGGAGCGGCCACAACGCTAGATGGAGGACTTAGGTATCTAGCAGAGGAATTGAACTCACGACGCCCGGGTGGGAATCCGACGCGTTCGTCCACTCGGCTACTAACCAGTCTTTGTTCATATTTTTGTTTTATTTTAATTTGCTTGTGTGGATGATTAACTCTTGATGGACAGTTAACTTTATTTTCATATTAACGTTTTTTCTAGTTCATTTCATTTGTTGTCTTGTCTATGGACAAACTCAAACTTTATATATAAACAATAGAATCACTCATTTCATTCTCTCATCACAGAAACTTCAAAGTTACAATATTAACCTTCAATATGCCGAATTAACGAGCCAGCGCCGAGTTCAGAGCCTTGAAAAAATGTTGATACCACAATTACTAAGTAAAAGTGTTTAACCACACGTTGTTACATTTTTTTCTTCATATATTCTCCTCTTGCAAGGAAAAGGTTCTCGTAGAAGCTGAGTACGAATTATACGATGTATAAGTTGTAATAAATAAATATGTATTTTTTCAACACATCTGATATAACTATCAACTTAATATTTACAATATTTCATTCCTAATACCTTAAACCAATAATTTGTTACCCTGGAGTCAGTAAAGTCACGCTTGCGATGCTTGTTTTTGCTCCCTACACTTGTTTTGAATATCAAACAGCCCAAATTACCAGCGAGAAGAGCATCACCTAAGATCAACCTTTTGCTGAATTATATAAGAAGAATCACGGGATGTAACAAGTTGCCAAGAGAAAATACGAGTTGCTCAAATCCATCCATTTCAAATAATATATACAATCTTAGAGTACATAGAGTAGTATCTATCCAAGGCAGTGAAGTCAGTTTTTGACTTGTTTTTTATTATTTTAACCTGACCTGACTCGGCGCACCTGGGCGTGGCTAAGACTAAGTCTACGGTATTTATACATCCATTCATATCACATATCGACATAATGTTTTTGTTTATTCGTATAGCCACTTTTTCACAGTATTTTTATCAACGAAAATATAGCATATAACCTAAAAAACCGTTTAGTTGTTTCAAGTTTAGTGGCATAATAAAAAATTTAGGCGGAGTCCCGCGGTGAACCAGGAGCCTAAGATCATTGCCACAGTATATAGAAGCGGTCTATAAACTTTGTTGTCTCTTTCTCTCTCATGGTGTACGACGTAAAAACCCGGAGAAAGTGATTTATCGCAAGTTTGTGTAGGTTGAGTAAAAATAATTAGCTTTCCCTCCACATACTGTTACTTCAAGCATATAATAATGTCTACTAAAATACATTATGCGTTGTTACTTTATTAGGTAGGTAGGGCTATAAAATAATTATTTTCAAAATTTGATAATTTCATAGAACATCAGTTTCAATTTTGAAAAGTTCACACTCGTACGGTTTCGTACGTACTCACAAAGGAAATTATTTATACTTAATAATCAATAACGTCTATTATTTATATGTATGTATTTTATAAATCAATCATAGTAGAGTAAAACAACCCAAATCCTGAGCAAAGTTCCTAAAATAAATTATCGACTCCTTTTTTACCGACAGCATATTTAATAACTGACCAATTATAATTTGTCCTTCGTTGTTTTAGTGAAACACCACTTAAAAGGAATTTTATGTAAACAAAAAATAGACCTTTGTTTTGTACTACGGAAATGAACAAATTTTGATACATTTTCTTAGCATATCGATCATTTGCTTACTAAAGTAGCTTCTAATAATCAGTAAGATTGAAATATATTATTGCGTGGATTAAATTTTTATGGTCCTGCCAACATATAGCTCCGTTGCATCCTCTCTTTCTATTATGTACATGTGTTGTTTATGGGAGAGAGGGAAAGAATTCAACGGAACTATCAGAGTTTTTATTTGAATGGTGAATACTGCACTTGAGTCCCTGCTGAGTGCTTGAGTCAACTGCTCCCAACTCCCAACCGTCCGGTGCCAGTGGCATGTAGGGACTATGGCATCACCAATGTACGTGTATGTTTTGAGGCTGAAGATAATAATAATATTTGGATCATTTGTATAACGCCGTTTTTCACCTCAAGGGCACTGTACAAATCTTAATTTCTACTTAATACTAATTCCTAGTTTATATATATGTATTGCAGCGGGGGAAGAAATGAGGAAGAGTAAGGTTGGGAAGCACCTGGCTATTCAGATCTGGTCACCAAACACGACTAAAGCTGTTTCAAGCAACGTTTTTTTTTTTTTTTTAAATTAAAATGAATACCGCACCAGAGTCCCAACTGCTCCCAACTTGTCTAGAGCAGTGGTCCCCAACCCATGGGCCGCGGCCCGGTACCGGGCCGTGGACCAAATGGTACTGGGCCGCGAGGCCTGCTTAAAAATCAAAATCGTTTTTGAAAAAATCAACAATATATATAGCTTGTTTATTTTGAATACATTTTTCTTTACTGTTAATTTTTAATTTTATATTTCTCTGTAATAATATTTCCTTATTGAAAAATATATATTTTTAAATCTACATTCAATGTGACCCCCCGAAGTGACCCCCAATGTTACCCCCCCCCAATGTGACCCCCCCCAATGTGACCCCCCCAATGTGACTCCTCCCCCCAATATATATATTTTGGATAATTTGTATAGCGCCGTTTTTGTGAAAAATCACCCTAAGGGCGCTGCACAAATCTTAATTTCTACTTAATATTAATTCTTAGTTTATAATGTAACCCCCCTACCCTCAGTGGGCCGCGGTGAAATAATTAAACGCTGACCGGTCCGCGGCGACAAAAGGTTGGGGACCACTGGTCTAGAGCCTATGGCATCCCCATTGTTGTGAGGTCGAAGATAGTGGGGAGGAAAGGAGATGGGGAAGAGGAGGATTGGGAAGTACCTGGCTGTTCAGATCTGATCATCAAATATGACTAAAGCCATTTCAAGTAACGTTTCGATTCTGAATGGTAGTCATTCACCAGGACGATAATTAAAGTATCTACCACTCTGGAATGCTTTTATTCGACAATACATTTATTTTTTTGACCTAATCGTCCGATGCCGACGCGATACGCTTCACAAATATTGACGAACGCACCTCTCCCGATAAAATAATAATATCCGTGCATCATTACATTATTGATGCTCTACGTGCTGCGATTTACCCCGGCAGCTTTCAATTGGCTGATGTTCCGATAAAAGCGCTCCATCACGGCCTACGCCATTACCGCCCCGCGCCCGCAGCGGAACGGAAGGCTACTTACGGCAGGAAGGCTTTCGAGGCCTTCGATGAATGATAGATACGTGATTTATTACTATACTTAATTTATTATTTATACTGGAAAGGTGTTATCACATAAGTAATCTGTTATTGCCTCAGAGCAATAATGTACCAGGAGGGAGCGCTAGTGTAGTCAGTATTGATGATTTTTACCTGACTGGGGCGTGGCTAAAGCTAGGGTATTTATGCATCCATTCATAGCACATGTCGACATAATGTTTTTGTTTATTTGTATAATCACTTTTTCACAATATCGTTATAAACAACAATGTAGGATATAACTTAAAAAACCGTTGAATTCTGTCCTGTTATGTCGCATAACGAAACGTCGCCAGAAACGCGGGAGACAGAGAACATGCTTATATACCTTAAAGCGGTGCTATATTGTGTGAGAACTTGTTTTATCTCTTTCTCTCTCGCGGCTTACGACGTAAAAACCAGGAGAAAGTGATTTATCGTAAATTTGTATAGGTTGGGTAAAAATATTTAGCTCTCTCTCCATACATATTCTTGCTATGAGGTTATTGCCTACAGATAATATTTTTTGTTTTTGTTTATTGGTGAACCTAAACTGACTTTTTTTATTGCTGTTATTTTGTCCTATTCTATTGCTGATTTGTTATTTTCTCATTGCTTTGTACATTATCATGTAAAACCGCTTTTTCCAATACTTTCCATCTCTTTCTGATTCATATTATTTAACCCCACTACTGCTTCTTTTTTTGTTTAAAGAAATGAAAAAATAACTTTGTAAAAGACCACGAATATTATTTAATTTTTTTATGACCGACCGGTTTCACTTAGCCTAACCATCATCAGGGTACAAAATTAAACTAAACAAAAAATAGAAAGTGTGCGGTTATATATACGAGTACATACAGAACGAGAACAAATTATAAAATAGCAAAACAATGAGAAAAAAATAGAATAACATTAAAATTATAACAATGGAATAGAGAATAAAGAGACAAAACGTCAACTGAGAAGGTGATTAAAGAATAATGTTAAATAATATACCTAATATTGCTATTACTGGACAAATTTACCTGAAAATGAGGAATATGATTATAAATTTAAATGGCTCTCTCTATTTCTAGTGCTTCTAAATTATTTAATCTAATGCCATAATCATTTTTGTGATGTATATTAGCACCGGTGCTTTTATTTAAGGTATGATCTTTATCAATAAGAGATTAGCGAAAAAAAATATTGAGGAAAAAAAACAGATACAGACACTAATGAATAAACAATATTAAACATAAAGTATAGAAATTCACCTGCATCCTGGCTATTTCTCACAGGTTCATTCACATTTTAAAATTATGACGTTTATATGCATATCTGTTACCTGTTTATGTGTTATATTTTAGCAATGTCTCACCTAAACCTTACATTTATGTTGCATGATTGGACTAGAATTAATATTTTAGCTGTATGATTATTTGTAACATTCTTTATCATCTTTATAAGGAGTACTGTAGGAGTAATTTTAAGAACATGACTCCTGAACGGGGTCATGAAATATTTATTTTGAAGTTTGTTATATTAGAGTGCGCTTGAGGTGAAATATCACAAAACTGCGCTATTTAAATGCAATGTTATTATTGTTATTACTCGAGAATAGAGTAGAGGTTCCGAGTTCACGTCTCGGTCGCAACCTATTTTTTTTTTTTTCTGTCTTCTGTTTCATATTTCGTTGAAGAGTATTGATATTGTTTCTCAAATTAATATAAAAAACCTTTAATAAGTCAAATTCAATTTCAATATTGATTGATTTATATGCATTGTGACGTATATCGAAACCGCTGGTTCTAAGAATCATTGGAGTTCTCGTCGTTTTTCTGTGCGATTATCAAATAAATATTTTTTATTCAGGCCTTCAATTCAATAGCAGACCTACTAATTTAAAATGTTGTGATTCGTTCTCAAAAAGTGTTAGAATTTATCTATTAATGTTTTTTTTATTACGATACTTATCTGTTTTTTATTTGGAGACGATAACGTGAACATGGGTGATAAAGGCGGAAGGGGTGGCATATAGCATAAAGTGACGTGTTGGTCATGTTCACGAATTTTTTCAATTGTGTTATATTTTGCTTTAAAAATTATTAGAGATGGTCGATATTCCTGTCCCGGTTACAAGGAACCGGTTCGAAGGCGGTCACCGGAACCGTCGATATTGTTATTTATTTATACTGGGTATTGACAGATGTTCTCACTTACGTGAAAACAATCCAGCTATAAAAACTCAGTTTTGTTTTCTTCTTTTTACGTGAATACCGCACAAGAGTCTCAACTACTCCAAACCGTCTAGAGCCAGTGAGACTATGGCATCACCAATAGGGGTATGTTGTGAGGCTGAAGTTAGTGGGGAGAGGAAGGAGATGAAGAAGGGGAAGGTTAAGAAGTACCTGGCTATTCAGATCCAGTCACCAAACACAGCTAAAGCCATTTCAAGCAACGTTTCAATTCTGAATGGTGGTCTTTCACCAGGGCGATACTTAGAGTATCTACCACTCTGTTAGTTTTTAGTTGTTAGTCTCAGTTAGTATACAATAATTGTTAAAAAAAATTACAAATACAAAGGATGCATCAAATATAACTCATTCAATCATGAATAATACAAACAAAAGCAAGATACACAAAGAGAGACAAAAAAGAAACACAATATAATTAGCCCAAACAATGTTACATATTTTTAAGCAGTAGCAGGACATTTTTTCTGAAACTGTACAAATCCTTGACAAAAATTTCTACGTCAGCACACTCTATTCTATTAAACAGTCGGCACATTTGAAACGAAGGAACCGGTTATTTTTTAACAAACTGCTTTTTCGGTTGCGGTTCCCTTTGACCCGAAAACCCGCGCATCGCTACCGACAGCAACCCCCCCCCCTACCAAATAAAATAATCACCGAACCCATTCACGATAACTTAAACATGGCTCACAAAGCTCTTTTTCTTAGAACTCTTCTGGTACCAAAAAGCGGTTTCCAAAAATAACTGGATAAATAACCGGTTCCTCGCAAGTCACCGGTAACTGGAACCGCAGTGACACCTAATTTCAGATATTAGCCATCCCTAAAAATGATATAAACTTATGGTGTATTATTTTTTTTAGTTATCTACATAAGTAAAGGGGGGTTCAGTTCAGCGTGAAGTAATTTCAGAGGGAGTCGTCTAAGAAAGCGTGACGTGACGTGGAGTGACTGGTAATAATATTATGGTCGACCCTTAAAGGGTATTTCCAGTAGACAAGTGTACAAGAGTGCGATATCGTATCGACACCGACAGATCTATGTAATAACTGGTTATGCTACTTTTTCGATTCCGATGCATTGAATCGTATCCACACATACTATGTTATAATACGTTCAAATACCCGCAAGTTACATCGCAGTTTCCTTACCTACGATTTTTTAAAATCATTTATACTAATTCGAAATTTATCATGTGTCGTAATTCATGTGTTTAAATCAGAAAGTAATTACTTCTTATGTTATTACTTGTCGGATGTTTTCAATATCTGTTTCTTTTGAGGTTTTTTTTTCGAGGCAAAGCAAAGAAAGACAATTTCGAACCGTTTCTAAATATTGCGTTCTGCCTCCTGTCTAAGCGTTGTCGGGTCGTCTCGCCCAATGATTTCTCCAACTAATCAACCATCACGCCGTTTCGCCGCAGGGGCAGGCAGAGAGGATGGACCGCCATATAACTCAGTTTTGACACACCACTTCTCGATTCATTCATAATTATAAAAAAATCTTCTGTCATTCTGGCTCTTGACATTGGCCGACTCAAGTATTTGATTCACTTGATGGTGCCATGTCTTCCTTGGGTGTCCTCGAATCTGCCATTTACTTCCGCGTCATATATTCTTTTCAGACTCCTTTCTTCTTTCATCTGCTCTACATGTCCAAACCATCTTAGCGTCCCTTTCTTAATTCTATTAATTACGCTTACATCAGCCTTACATTTTTTCTGGGTGTTCACATTTTTTCTTATACACTTTTCATGCAGGTACATACACTTCTTGCAAATAACCCGAATAGCAAATCTACAGATGAAACATATATATAAAAAAAATTGTGAACTTACTATTTCGTTTGATCTACCTCTAATATCAACTCTATCTCCAATAGAATCTACATACTTTACACAAATGGCCCACCAAACCAAACACACTAGCTCATTATTTTTTTGACTTACATTGACGATTTAATAAAAGGTTTGAACTGTTCACTTGTGAAATTCAATTTGTACACCTTTCATTTGTTTAACCTAGGTCAGAGACAAGAAAAAAGTAGAAAAAATTTTTCATTTTAGAAATGATGCAATGTCGCCCGTCAGAATAATAGTTTCGAACGTTTATGGAGAAAGTTGGAGGCACTATGTATTATACGTCCACTTTAAAACTTATGGTGCATGCAAATTCCTCTTTGCCTTTTGCAGTTTTTTAGATTCGCATCGATGTTGATATTCTAACGAACCCGCGTGTGTTTTGCATTAGAATCACCTGTTTAAAATGGTTGTATCCTGACACGATGCTTCACTGTCTATTCAATAGATAATAAAAACTAAGAATGAAACAATACCATGTTAAGAGTCCTATAAAATTAACGTCATAAACCATTAGTTGGGTTAGGATGAAACATGCCCATTTTGTAAAAATGTTAAGGAGAAATTTTCATTCACCGCCCTACAAATAATCACAATTCTTATGGGAACGTAATGGGTTTTATTTACCTGACAGCTTTGTTCTAAAATTATTTTCAAATTGAACGTAATCTTCCACCACATTATTTGATCGAGATCAACATAAACAATCTTAAGGACTAATAAATGACAAAAACGTGTGTAGATTACTTACATTCATCTGCCTGTCAACTACCCACTGAGAAAAAGGCTGCATTGTTAGCAATAATAACAACAATATTTGGACAACTTGTATAGCGCCGCTTTTGTCAAAAATCACCTCAAGGGCGCTGTACAAATCTTAATTTCTACTTAATATTAATTCCTAGTATATATTAATATTTATTTTAATTAAGCAACACAGAAAATATACAGTCACATACTTACCTGGCAAATCACTTCTGACAAGACACAATCACTTTATTATGATAACTTTAAGTTTTAGGTGATTTATACGTATATTTTATTTTTTCATTTTTATGGCATGAGAGCGAGTTTAAAATATAGTATATCAAAGGTGATTCGTCGTTCAGTAAGGAACAGATAATGATGAAAATCTTCTAATACATTTAAGGAATGAGAGTCTGAAAAGTTTTTTCTTGTTGCATAATATATATTTAGTTATAAAGTTCAACTCTGAGTTACTTAAGGTATCACTTAAAACTATTTTGAAAATAACATGCGAGTATTTTTTTAAACTTTTGATGGATAGGTGAGTTAAGTACCATTTTATTAAACGGTAACTAACTTTCGGAAAAATTCCAACATGAATATTTTAATGATTAATAATACAAATCTTTAACTTTTTTTCACTAGTTTTTATTAAGACCGGACCGATTTCGACCTGTTACGGTTATCTTCAGACTGGTACATTTATTGCTTCAAATTGTATAAATGCATCAGTTCAAGCAATAAATTTACCAATCTGAAGATAACCGTAACAGGTCGAAACCGGTCCGGTCATAATAAAAAAGGTAACTTAATAAATAGTTGAAAATTTGTATTACTTTGGAATTCCACCACGAATAATTAACAGTTGCAAAAATAGAAATACTAAAATTTTCATGGTAACTCGACGTATACCATATATTTTCCTTGCTTGTTAAAAAGGGCTCTTGATTTTGTAATCCAATAAATTGTAAGCAATATATGTTCTTGAAATATGTAATCACCTTGAAGTAACAATATATGGAGGGATAGCTAATTTGTTTTACCCAACCCATCCGAAATTGTAATAAATCACTTTTTCCGAGTTTTTACATCGTACACCATGAGAGAGAAAGAGACAACAAATTTCTTGGACGGCTTCTAAATACTGTCGTAATGATCTTAAGCTGGTTATTTTCGCTGGTTAACGGCGGGACTCCGCCCACATTTTTTATTTTGCCACTAAACTTGACACAACTAAACGATTTTTTAGGTTAGATGCTATATTTTTGTTGATAAAAATACTGTGAAAAAGTGGCTATACGAATACACAAAAACATTATGTCGATATGTGATATGAATGGATGTTTAAATACCGTAGCCTTAGTCTTAGCCACGCCCATTTGCGCCGAGTCATGTTAAAATCATCAAAAACAAGTCCAAAACTGACTTCACTGGCTTTGGCTTGGGCTATCTCTTGTATACTCTAAGGTAATCACACTAGTCATTTCTCCTGAGAACTACCGACATACTGCTTTGACCCGGAGCTTATCTGATAAGGATTGTATTTTCGTAGCCTTGTTAAGTTTAGAGAGTTACCGGGTGCTACTGATATCAATAATAATAACAATAGCGTTTGAATGAAAATACCCTTTGAAATTTCTGATCTCCGCGTCTTTGTAACATAATATATTTTAGTTTTACCAAATATGTTATTCCGACTTTTTGGTGTTAATTTGTCATGCTTAACAAACGCGTCAGAAATATTTGGTACCTAATCAAATTATCAAGAATATGCACTATGGTCCTGCTGTTAACAGTCCCGTTGTAAGCTCTCTTTATGTTGTTTATCAGAAAGAGGGAGAGGTTAAAATGGAGCTATCAGCGGTATGCCTTTGACGTACGAGTATATCCGTGAATCATTAGAATCGTTAACTCATAAAACTTGAATATTGATGTTTTTAAGTACCAATACGTTAACTGTCTTCAAAATTATTTCCTTTTAAAGAAAAGGAAAAAAGCAAAGGTTTGACAAATTTATACATACTTTTCATCTAGATTTTTTTACATCCTTAGCTTCTAGCAAATTATTTTTTAATCTGTTGATGTACACACGCATTGTTATACCCATATCTGAACATTTTTTTTTCATGATTATAACGGTGATAACGATCATGATTTTTAGATAGTTTTAATTTGCCTACATATCTGTTATATATTATTTTATCGCTGTTATATTAGGTTAGGTCATTTAGTGTGAAGTGCACTTGAGGTGAACTTTCACAAAACTGCGCTATATAAATTCGATGTTATTATTATTATTATCATGGACGTATTTGCTGCATCGTACTAGCACATTTCTATCGTTCTGGGCGTATGTAAGGCACTAGCCTTATCACTCATCAAATAAAGATTCCTGACAGAGCAGATTCTAATAGTAGCCAATGTTTACATTGAAGGCAGGAACTTGGTAGTCCAACGTCGTGGATGTTTAATTGAGTTTTCAAGGCTCGGTTTTATCAGATTTTTTTCGCTACTAGGTACTTATCTAATCCCTTATCAAATGTCGATTGAAGGTTTTTATTATTTCTCTTACCTTCGCTTCGTAAGTTCCCAGTTGATATAAAATGTTCTGTATCTGTCGGTTAATTTGTTCACCGGTTTATAGACTATGACATTTTGCGCATTCCAAAATCAACCGCCGGTTTTTATCATCATTATTTTCACCTATGCATATTGCACTACCAACATTTTCTTAGAAATACGGTCAAGCACTCCGAACAAAGGACTCACTTCAGTTTGCAGAAGGGTATCACCAAATCGTCCGGAAATTACTTCGTAATTAGCCCTGTTCCTAGAATTGACTTCTCCCAAATAACACATTTTTTTTTACAAAAAAACAATCAAACATTTTTTGTACTTAATTATAACCTATTTGAAATTAGTACCTATATTATTAACGCACTTTCACACCCAAGGAAAATTAACTTCCTCTTTTTTTTCTCTCAATAGCTAATTATTTTGTGAATTGGTAAAGAGCAAAAGTAAGCAAATAAAAATCAAAGTAAAAGTTAACGTTTTGACTTCATTTATAAAAATACTACAATTTATTTATTTTTTAAATTACAGCGATATATTGGATTTTTTTATAGTGTAGTCGCCGTTTAATCTGGTCTGAAGTGATCACACTAACAATATCACACTAATCGGTGCCTTCGTTAGGATCCCCAGCGGGAATATAGCATTCCCGATTAGGGTATGTTGTGAGGCTGAAGATAGTAGGGAGGGGAAGGATATGGGGAAGATAAAGGTTGGGAAGTACCTGGATATTCAGATTTGGTTTACAAACACGGGTAAAGCAATTTTAAGCAACGTTCCGATTCTCAATGGTGGTCTTTCACCCAGGAGATAGTGGTATACTTGTCATTGAGTAAGGATATTGAAAACAGTCGAATTCCTTCATTGCTGGGGTTTTTTCGACACACCTGTAGGCAGTGGGGGCTCAAAACTTTTTAGTGAACTAGAGTGCTAAGGTTGAAAATAACGACGTTATTAGTGTTGTTATAGCCGAAAACGTTTAAAAAAATGAGTGTATAAAGTTTTTTAGAAAAATCTTCACACAAAAAAAAATAAAATTGATTAATAAATCTTAGCACTGCTCGTAGGTCTGGTTGTCTGATTCTCAGGCATTTTTAAACTCTTGTTCAGAAGCAGGACAGTAATGTGCGAGTCTTTACGTTTGTCATAATTTTTTTTATACAGTTATAAAAAAGACTGACCCGTTAAGTATGGACACGAGGCAAAATCCAACCTTCACGAATAATTTAAGGGTTCAAAATTCTTAATAATCTGACTGGCAGTTCATTCCTCTTGGAATGCTATAACTTATTCATGCCTGATAAAACCACGACCTATTCAGGAACCGCATGGCATAAGAAAACAATGCCCTGGCGCAGCATAGCCTTACAAGAGAAATATTTTATTTTGACCCGTGACTGAATAAAACTACACCTTTTAAAAATTGATTGAAGGTTTCTTTTACAGTATATAATTAAGTTTGCTGGACCACTTTTATGACGTAATTAATACTCGTACATATAGACTCAGTTCAAGACTTAGGGAAGTGGGTAGGAATTTCACCCAATACCATCTTTTCTTGGGGTTTTTAATTCAGTAGGTGATTAAACATAGTATTAAGGATACAGGTGATGTACTTTGAACACAACAGTACATCATATTTGTCATTTAAAATAAGATAAAATGAGTAGTAAATATAGACAAGCTTCAAATTCCGCATAAAACACATGAGAGTACCCAGGCACCCTTTCAGGCAACAGAAGGTGTAAGTTTTACTTAAGCATTTTCCACTCAAATACCACCCTTCACATATCCAACGGTTATGTTTAATTGCTCATTTTCACGATTGTGGAAAAGTCAGGAAGTTTCAGCCGGTTAGACTTACTGGAACATTAAAAAAAAATCTATGTTGAAAACCGAAAAGGGTACCCGGGTACCCTTTCAGTGACATAAATATTAGATAGTTTTTCGAATATTTCGATAAGTTTTGTACGGTGTTTTAATATTCGTTATGCAAGAAAATAGCATCACATTTATCTCACTGTAATAACTACAGTTAAATCAATAAGCGACGTAAACGCCGTGACCCATGGCGACACGGTCTGATGGCGCTAATTCACAGAGCAAAATGTGACTTAACTTTTAACACGGATGTAGTCACACAACACGGGTGGGTAGGTACGCATTACCCGTGTAACCCCCATCATCGCGGGCGCCCATCATTGCAGGTGCCATCGCAGCACTTTCCTTGCACGAGGCGGTGGCAGTTTTACACGGCAGCGGCATCCATCAGCCGGCCCTCTCTGGCAAGCGGCGGTGGCAATGCACACAACGAGTTCCCGTCTAATTACTATGCAGTTCGCAAGCCCGTGGCCTCATTTGCATCTCCCGCCGTCAGGTGAGAGAGGAAGTACAGGGAGGTGTTAAATTCACGCGTTTAACGTAGTTTTGTTCACGGGAAGCATTTTTTCTCACATATGGAAAAGAAAAGGCATCGCACAATTTTTAACCAATTACTTAACGATACAAGATTACCGATTACAAGATTGTGCATCTATTCACCTGATCGCTGAATTATACGCTTTTGCCAATCTGACTCAATGCCGGTAGCTATGTCTTGCGGAAGTCGTATCAGCTTCCGCCGTCGAGTGGATAAGACGCTCGACTACGAATCCGGAGGTCGCGGGTACAAATTCCCGCGTGCCCAAATAAATTTTATTTCATAAAGATGTGTTATTTCACATTTAATTAATGTTAAATAATATATTGTATATTTGCGGCGCGTTCCAGAGTGGTAGATACTCTGAATATAGTCCTGGCGAAAGACCACCATTCAGAATCTAAACGCCTCTTTGAAATGTCTTTAGCCTTGTTTGGTGACCAGATCTGAACAGTTGGGTACTTTTCAACCTTCCCCTCCCCACCACCTTCAGCCTCACAACCTACTCTAATTGGGGATGCCATATTCTCACTGGCTCTAGGCGGTTGGAAGCAGTTGGGACTCTGGTGCGGTAGTCATTATATACATTTAAATATAAATGATACCTATTAGAAAGGTGTACGTATTTTATGATCATCCTGCGGGGTGGCCACTTGGATGGCCACGGTGCGGTGGTGACCAGTTAAATACAGGAGCCGATCCATTCAGCGGAGACGACGTTTAATCCTGCCTTATAAGGCCTAGCGATTCGTTACAACAACGTCTGCACTCATCTACCAAGCCATATCGAAGCCTTAAATGGGGCATTTATTCTAATGCGTTTTTTTTAAATATATGATATTTTATCTTCTAAATCAATAGTTCACTTTGAATATTATAGATGGCAGCACTTTTGTTTGTAGCTAGCACGTGGATGCATCCACAGCGAATCTGTACGGCAGACGTTTTACGGTATTAATTATCATCTCAATCAGATAATATATGCTCTATTCTAGGGAGATCATTTAATAAAATATAATTTTCATTGAGCGCCGTTTTGTAATAACACCGCTGAATAGAGTGGTAGATACTCAAAGTATCACCCTGGTGAAAGACCACCATTTGAAATCGAAATTGTTGCCTGAAATGCCATAGTTCCACTAACTATCTAGAGACGGTTGGGAGCAGTTAGGACTTTTGTCCGGAATTCACTTGGAGTGACGATCTAAGGAGGTATAGCTAAATAATTTTACCCAACCTACACAAATTTGCGATAAATCACTTTCTCCGGGTTTTTACGTCGTAAACCGCGAGAGAGAAAGAGATGAGACAATTTCTCAAATAATATAACACCACCATTCGGTATGTAAGCATGTTCTCCGTCTCCCGCGTCTCCGACGACTCCGCCCACTACGTTTTGATATGCGACATAACTGGACATAACTCAACGATTTTTTGGGTTATATGCTATATTCTTGTTTATAACAATACTGTGAAAAAGTGATCATACAAATAAACAAAAACATTATGTCGACATGTGGTATAAATGGATGTATAAATACACTAGCCCCGCCCAGGTCTAATCGAGTCAGGCAAAAATCATCAACACTGACTACAGAAGCGCTCCCTCCTGTATATTATTGCTCTAAGGGTATTCACTTTAAAAAAAAGAACATTATCATTTTTGGAAGAAGTTATTTGCCACTAGGTTAATTTTTCTATGGAGTTTTATTTGATGCCAATTCTAGGGTTTTTTATCCAGTAAAGACCTTTTCCCTAAGAACTCACTAATGTAAACATAAATGCACTTAATTAAATACAACCATCAGATGGTGATAGTGATAAGGCCTAATGAGCCGCAGTATAGCTTGAGGTGGTTTTTCACAAAAACGGCGCTATACAAATCGTCCAAATATTATTATTATTATAGACATTATGAGGGGTATTTGAATAAGCCCCAGCTAGTTGCAGAGGATTACGTAAGAATCCATAATCAAATAAAAAAAATTGATGCCATTTGCCACAGTAACAACGGTTAAATCAGAAATGTAATGATAAAAGTTTGTTTATTTTATCGGAGCAGAAATAGATCACTACACTTACTTTCAAATATTTCGGACAAAATTCACAAAATAGTTCACTTTTTGCAAAAATAATGATCTTTTTTGGCATAATAGAAGATAATAGTCGCGAAGTGCAAAAAACCCTTACAAAAACATGCCATTCAGCAACTAAGCGCATACCCTATACAATGTGATGTAATTACAACGTTGTGGACAACTGAATAAATTGGGTTGAATCAATTCGTTATGCCCGAGAAAGACGGAGAGCGCCTTATTGATAAAACTAGCTATTATCTGTGAAAAATCATACGAAAATCTTCCAGTCGTCAGCAAATAAATTGCAAAACACTCTAGTAATGTAAGTAATTGTCAACGTGGAAGTAATACTCGTATGAATATTGATGAATTTAATTACGCATTTAAGTATTTACACTTGTTGCACTAACAGGTATAATAATCGTACTAATAACTGAACAATGGTGAATGAAAGAAACTCTATTGATGTAGGACTTGGCTGTTGGCACATATAAAAAAAGTGGCCAAATAAGCGAAGCTAGCAGTCCACAATAAAGTGCTTACACCAACCCTGGCGTATGACAGTGGGGCATGGAATTGGCAGAGGAAGAATAAAAAAAGACGAAATGCTTTAGAAATGAGATCCCTGCGGCGGATGTGCGATAAAACCATGTGTTAAAAATGTGGATATCCGGAAAGAATGCAAGGCTGATGTAATCGTAATGAATATGATTAAGAAAGGGACGTCTAGGTGGTTGGGGCATGTAGAGTGGATGAATAAAGAAATCAGTGTGAGAAGACAATATGACGCGAAAGTGAATGGTAGAAGATGTCGGGGACGCCCGAGGAAGATATGGCACGATCAAGTGAATCAAAATATAATTTGATCTTATATTATAACAAAAACCACGAACAATGTGGCGTTAGAACGGGGCACCCCAGTAAGGACACATTTTTATTAAAAACTAAAAATAAATAAAAAAAACTTCAGGCCATATCAAGAGTCAGAATAACAGAAGAGTAGTGTGTGCCTAGACATAGTTGTATGGCGGTCCATCCTCTCTGCCTGCCCCTATGGAGAAACGGCGTGATGGTTAGTTAGTTTATAATACGAGTAGTGTCGTACGTTGCAATCTTTTCGGGCGTAGAATCAGACTGTTTGAGTAGAGGCTTAGAGACTGTCTGTCTCCATCTGTATTCTCAAGTGCATTTGGTTGCCCCGTGTTGATGGGCATATCTCAGGCGAGCTCATTTCAACTCGCGCGTTCACTAATCTTTCATCATTATGATTATGTACTTCAATTCACTAGTATCAGTTTCCTTTCAAACTTACCTTCTTTGAAAAGAAATACCAAGAAATGATAGACAAATTACAATATATGGTGAAAGTTATCAGAGAAAGCATATTATTATTTAATCGGCAACTCTACGCTTGCGCAGGAAATGCGAAGTTAATTACAATTCAAAGAACTTCAACGATTAAGTCCTTATTATTGGTTAATAAGGGCGTCTGACCACAATAATTATTACAACGATAGGTGCTGCATTACATTTACTATGTAGAAAACAGCCTTTAAACGTAACTCGTCTGTGAACGAATCAACGTATCTTATAAAGCATCTACCCCTTGCTAAGGCAACGTAGAGCCCATTAAAGTTTCTACAACCTACCTCATTAAACAGGTGTTTCTTTACGACTTGTTTTATCGTCGTACACCTAATGAAAATTAGAATTCACTGTGACATTATTACGAGGGAAGTACCTAAGTAGGTGACTAACCCGAAGATTTAATCAAAATGTGCTTCTAGCCCTTCAGTCAACTTAATTGTACCGATATTCTAAATAATTTATGTTGGATTAAATTGGAAATAAGTCACCCTCGTTGATATTTGTCGTTAGGGAGAGGTCGATTCAGACGGTTGTTGACAGTATCACCTCTTCCTCTCATTCAATTAATGCTGGCGTCCCCCAAGGATCGGTTCTGTCTCCAACTTTGTTTTTGTTGCACATCAACGACCTTTTGTCATGTGCACCAATACATTGTTACGCGGATGACAGTACAGTTCATCATGGTTTTTTGTTTGACAAGCCCCCAAAGGGCACAGAAACAAAAACGGCTCGGAGGGCTTTGAAGCAGAGAATGGACGAGTACCTTGAGAGAATCTCCTCTTGGGGTAAGAATAATCTCGTCGAATTTAATGTTTCAAAGACCCAATCATGTCTGATTACGACTAAAAGGGATCCAAATGATAATTTAGTCTCCTTCAACGGAAGTAATCTTCCCAACAAACCTTCCATTGAGATGCTTGGTGTAACCTTAAGTGACCAGTTAATGCACCGGGGCTCCATCGAAGCCAGAGTAAAGTTAGCCTCTCAGAAGTTGGGCGTGTTGTACAGGACCCGCAGATACTTCACTAGTATACAACTGCTGACCTTGTACAAATCGAAAGTACGCCCCACTGTTGAATTTGGCAGCCACCTCTGGTCTGGAGCCCCTAAATACCTGAAAAAAACCCTTGACTCTGTGCAGAAACGGGCGGTCCGTTTGATAGATTCTCCTATCTTAACAAACGGATTGCAAACTTTGGAGCACAGACGTCAGGTGGGAATGCTGTCCTTGTTCTACAGGTATTTCAATGGAAGATGCTCCGAGGAACTTGCGTCATTGATCCCTTCGGCACCGGTGCATAGTTGGGAAACTCGCCAAACGCACGCCCAACATTTGTACACGGTTGACATTCAATACATGAGAACGGGTCGCTTTTACGACTCGTTCTTATGTTCAACAGCTCGGCTATGGAACGATTTGCCGGCCTCTGTGTTTCCTCCCTCCTTCAACATAGGCCTCTTCAAGACCCAAGTTCACTCCTTCCTTTCCTCATAAAAACCCTCCACACAGCATCCCCAAAGATGACATAGGCCCTGAGGGAAATTCTTTTCCTCAAGGCCTTCTGTGTGGAGTTATTGTAAAAAAAAAAAAAATGTTTTGTTTCCACGATTTGAGCTGATAAGTTTTTGGCACCATCGGTCACCGTCGTTGCTTTTCGCGAGATGGCTATGCTTTCAGACGTACTTTGAACCTTCTACATATCTCTTAACAATCCGTCGTTTCATGGTTCTCTTGGTAACTTGCATTATTTTAATTTTATTTAAGGTATCTTATGCTTTAAATAAGTGTGCGACCATTCTGCCATACTTCTTATCCTTAAGTCAATCGGAACAGTTCCACTACACTTTGGACACATGTCCACTAACGGTTGCCCTTCAATCGTGAAAATCTCCTACGTTCTACACCTCTTCGGCCTTCTACTCCTTCTTTCGTGAGTAATTTCTGTACGTGATGCTGCGTATCATATTTCCGCAGTAAGCCTCTCTTTGCTTGTCAAGTTCCCATAGTATATGTCTCTCCTAACTCTCTGTCCCTTCCTAGACATGGCATCGCTGGCTCGGTCACATGACGAAGACATGGGAAAAGCATTTCTGTCCATGTCAACGAATTCACTTTTTTCGATTTCGTTATACCTATTAAACTGTTGTTACATAATTGCACAATTCAAGTTACCAACTTCTCAAGCAAAGCGAAACTAACAGTGTTTTAATTTTACTGCGAACGGTACGTAATTAATTGCATGTATTTTAATCATTAAGTGTTAATAAAGCTAGATTATCATAATTATGATTTGATGTCTTCCGTTGATAACCGTTCCATACAGCAGTTTCAGTTCAAGTATTTTTAATGTACAGGTCGCTAAATCTCTGTAACAATTTTTTTAAGGTTTTCTTCAGCGCGCTCTTGCCCTGTACACGAACGCCACACATTTCTGCATTGTCACACCAGTCATGCTGTCCTGCCGCTGACAGCTCCGTTGTAACCTCTCTTTCTATTCCATGCGTTTTATGAGAGAGAGATAGAAGTTACACACGAGTTATCAGTGGTATGCATATATCATGTTTTAATTTTTTCCTGACGGAAATATTTAAAATTATTTAAATGTGTTTGTCTGAAGTTATTTAATTTCTAGTAATCACATTACTGCGACGTAATCGTATTCATATTCATACGTTTTCTTATATTTGTTGTTCACCCATCCATTATTACCACTCTTGACTCACATTATTTGATTTACTTGATCGTGTTTCGTCTCCTGCAAACATTCCCGACTCCCTCCATCTACTTTCGCCTCACATATTCTCCTGCATCTCGTTTCTTCGTTCAGGTCTTATGAACTTGTGTACTCGTATTATCCTTATTATTTCATAATCTAGGAAGTGTCACACATTTGTATTTCTGAGTTATTTTTAAGAAATTCTTTATTTTGTGCAAACAGTTCTTGGAGAAAATCTGTTAGAATAATAGGGATCTTAAAAAATGTTTCCGTAATGCTATATTTTCGTAAATATCTTATTATCTCTCGCCAAAAACACGCGTGCTATTTATTATTTGACGTAGATATTCGAAGAATTTATCTCACCAAACTACATACGAAATAACAATCACGTTATCGATTCTGAGTAGTTCCAAAGATTATTGTTCTGTTATCGAAAACAATACTAAAATGGAGAGCCATAGCGAACCGGTAAGCGCTTTAGCCTTGAGTTTTTGGGTTCAAAACCCAGCGAAAACACAAAAAGGAATGTTTTTTCTCGTCTAGAATTTTAATAATTAGATGTTGCTTGTAACAGTTTCGCCGTTCCCTCTTTCATTTACTTCCATCTCACACCGATATCGAACTGAGGGTGACGTAGTTCCACCGGCTCTGGGTAGTATTATTAATCTATGTTAAAATATACATATTGGGAATAGAGAAGTCCTAGTAGTAGCTTTTTATTGATGTAAGAAGAAAGATTTTGTAAACATTTCTAAGATATAATTTCTGCTTTTCATAATTTATTGTTATTGATCGATTACAAACTGTATTATTTTTTCCAATATATGTTATTATTGCAATAATTTTCTCACTAAACCGTGGATATCTCTTTCTTCTCTAAATATGTTTTTAAAATGAATAGTATCATTACTATGATAAATTGTTTAAATAACTCTTTAAACACTCAATAAACAACGTAACTCATTTATTTTAGCCTCGAGAGTTTCAAAGGCCTTCGTATCATCATTTGCTGTACAGAAAATCGCACCAGACATTTTATTGAAATACAAATGAACTTGATATTCTAAAAGTTGTTTGCAAAATAGTGTAATTTCTTAGAATGGTCATGACGACCAATTAAAAAAAGTTATTTTTTAATATTTGTATATGAATGACTCTTGTCCATATAAGAAAATAATTACCATATTTATGTAACGATTGTAAATTATAATTATAACTTCGGATAAACCTTATATGAAATAGTGGTTTAGTAAAACAACATTTTATGAATTTTCGATTTTTGTGTTTTTTTTTTAATTGCTTCTGGCATCAATATATCTGGTCCAACTTCGATATGTGCTGTGTAAAATATAATGTACCAATACACCATTTTATATAGGATAGTTTAAAATAAAAGTTAAGAACTTTTCATCATTATTTTTATATTTCTCGCTCTTTCGTAGAATTCGAGTTATCGAAAATGCTATGTCACATGACACTTTTTTGACTTTTACATAATGGCAAATAGAACAATTTAGCATGGTTTTAAGGCTCTAGCCCCTTTATAACAATGGATAACTTGTTTTTACTGGGCTACTATTATTTTTTAAACTTTTTTTATTCAAGTGTTAGTTGTTAGTATGTGTACCCGACGTAATCAGGTACACAAATAAACTGTATAGGGGTGGCGGTCCCGATCTATGAAGTGCTCCAAGGGGTCGTCTCGTTGTAAGGGAGACGACGGGTTCAGCTTGTAGGGCCTCGGCTTCCAAGTGAAGATGCTGCGGGTCTGGTCCGGAGAGAGGTGTAGTCAGGCGGTCCAGGGGGGCAGGCGATGGTCAAAGAAAAGTCGGGAGTCAAGTTTGAAGGCGATGTCAGAGCGAAGAGAAGTCAAGGTGATTGGTACTGGCGGAGGATGCTGGTGATCTACTTTTTTCTCATTTTTGCGCAATATTTCATTGCCTTGAGAGCGCATAGCCGAGACGGAAGAGCGATGTATGGGAGGATTTAGCATCCTCTTTCTCTCGCTCCCCCGCTGGCTGGCAATTTTGTGGGATAAATTTTGTTAATTAATCCCCTTCTCCTTTTCACCAGCTTTCACCTCAACTTCAATTCGCCTCTCTATCATTTTTATTAAGTTCTTAATTACAGTTTGAAAATACATTTTACAAAATTGGTGCCCGTTTTTGCGGGTTTTTTACTTATAACTATTTTATTCTAACATTTATACATTTTAATTTACATGTAATACAAAGCGCCTAGGCAGGCCGTCACAATGGCATAGTTTGTTGCTTTGTGAATTCAGCCTGACTCCAGCAATAGAGGTCAAAAGTCACAATTATTGATACGTTCAGCGACGTGCTGAACGCGTGATTGGTGGAGCTTTGCGGCCGCCACACATAGAGCTGACCGAGTATGCGGCTCGCTGTTACGCTCGACTGAGCCTTGGGCTCGCGTTTAACGCTCGGCCGGGAGGTCGAGACACTATTGCATAATCTGTCGTGTCGACAGAAGGAGCTTACTGATTCTAGCATGAAGTTAAGTTATAAGACAAAAAACACGAATTTAGTATGATAAATTAGAGCAAATATATGAAGTTAATTTTGACTCTAATTCTAACAATTTAATCATGATTTTACGTACATCTTATTACTAAATTATTCATACGCGGATTTATAATTTCCGCGGCGCAGTGCGTCCGACACACTCCCCGATGGAGCTTCGCTACATCTTCTTCTGAAGGCGTGCTGTGTCCGTGTACGGCGGCGTCCCTGGCGGCCGGTCCCTCGGTAGCGGCGTGGCTGCTGCGGGTGGCCTCTGGCTGGTCGTGGCGGGGTCGCTTGCAGTTCGGCAGCTTCCGGGGCGGCCAAGAGGACGGCAATTTTTGCCGCGGGCCGTAGGTAAATCCCCGTGATGGTTTTGACCCTCACGGTCCTGATCTGGCTGTCAGGTGCGGCTAGGGCTTCCAGGACCCTTCCGCGGGGCCAGCTGTTGCGGGGCAGCGCGGGGTCCATTACTAGCACCAGATCATCCTTCTTAATAGGTGGCGAAGGTTTTTGCCACTTCTTGCGGGTGGCGAGGGTCGGCAGGTACTCGCGGACCCATCGCCTCCAAAACATATCCGCAAGCTGTTGGCCTATCCGCCACTGTTTGCGTAGGCAGACGTCTTCCTCGGTAGCCTCGTACATCGCTAGGTGGGGTCGGCGTCCCGCCGATCCCAGTAGAAAGTGGTTGGGCGTGAGGGGTTCCTCATCCCGGGGGTCGACCGATAGGTGAGTCAGCGGCCTGCTGTTTACCGTGAATTCGGCTTCGGCTAGCGCTGTCAGAAGCGTTTCTTCGCGGGGCGCTCTCTCCTTTAGGGTGGCGGTGAGCGCCCGCTTGACGGAGCGCACGAGGCGCTCCCATGCTCCCCCCATGTGAGGACTGCGGGGTGGGATGAACTTCCACTCTATCCCTTCAGTGGTCGCAAAATTTTGGACCCTCGGGTCCTGGCGGATGTTTTCCAAGGCGTCCTTCAGTTCTTTCTCGGCACCGTGAAAGTTCGTGCCGTTGTCCGAGAATATCGTGCTCGGCAGGCCTCGTCTGGCTGACATTCTTTGAAGCGCCATAATTGCGGAATCGGTGCTCAATGAAGAGGCCAACTCCAAGTGTACCGCCCGTGTCGACAGACATGTAAACAGGGCGGCGTAGCGCTTCTCTTTGCGCCGTCCCACGGTCACCTCGAGAGGTCCAAAATAGTCAAGCCCGCAGTTGGTAAAGGGCCGCACCTTCTGTGCTAGCCGCGAGGCCGGTAGTGGTGCCATCATAGGCGGGAATGGCTTGCTTCGCCGTATTTTGCATGTCGGGCATGCATGCGTTAGGCGGCGGAGGGTCGACCGCAGCTTTATGACATAAAAGCTGGTTCGAATCTCCGCCATTGTCTTCTCGACGCTAGGGTGATCAGCCTTGTTGTGGTAGTGGCTGATCATTAGTCGAGTGTACGGCTCTCCGCCGTCCAGAATGATGGGTGAGTCAGGCACTCCCTTGACCCCCTTTAGTCGTGAGCTCATTCTGAGAATTCCTCCTTGCAGGTGCGGCGCGAGCGCTATGAGGCGGCTCTCGGCCGCTATGGGTTTTCCCAGCTGTACTTGACGAAGCTCGGCGCCGAAACACATTTTTTGTGCGTGTTTTATCCACGTGCATTCAGCCGTGCGGATCTCTTGTAGGCTAAGTAGCTCTCCTTCTGGTCTGCCGGCGCCCGGGTGACATCTCCGTATGAAGCGTAGCACCCAGGCTGTGGTTCGGAGCAGCCGGTTCCATGAGGAGAACCGGGCGACCTCGGGGAGCGCCTGTTCTAGCGTGTAGGTCACCCCGACATACTCTGGTTTAACCTCCAATGTTTTCTCGTCGGGCCGGGTCGCTAGAGGTCGCTCCTGGGGCCATCGGGTCTCCGGTGACGTCGGAAAAGAGGGGCCGGTAAACCATCGCCCGTCCGGCGAGAGGTCCAGCTGCTCTGCCTCGCTGTCGGCCTCTCCTAGTAGGTTCAGCGTGGTGATGTGGGTGGGGTGGGTCCCGCCGTGCGCGATCCATCCCAGTGCCGTGCGGGACATGAGGCGCTTGTCCGCCGCTTCACGCACTTCGCGGGACACGATTAAGCTGGCATTGTCTTGTCCCAGCAACAGCCGCGGCTTCACCGGCCGGCTGCCGCTTATCACTTGTTGGGGCAGGTTGAGAGCTCGAACTGTCTTTGTTTTCACTGTGAAAGCGTGTCCGTCCCCACTTATTTTCACTTCAACTTGCCGGGATGTTTCGTCCGCCGAGCACATCCCGTTCGCGCCGTGTATACGCAATCCACAAGTCGGCCCCGTGGCCCCGATAGCGTCCGCGATCTCGGCGTCGATGAGGGAGACCGTTGACCCCTCATCGAGTAGCGCGTACACTTTCACTTGCCCTTCAGGGCCACCTAAGGTCACCGGAACGACCTTCAATAAAACATGATCCGCGCGCTCCCATGTGTTCGCGACTGTCTGAGGCTCGGGGCCACGGAAGTACGTAGGATCGTGCAACAATCGGTGGTGTGGGAACCGGCACGTTCCCACCCCACAATTTACTTTCACTTTACACACTTTGGTCGGATGCGTCGCGTCTAAGCACTTGCGACATAATTTTTCCCCTCTCACTATTTCCCACCGGACGGAGAGGGACTCGGCGGCGAACTTAGGGCACTTTGACAAAATGTGCGACTCTTTGCACGCGGGGCACTTTACTTCGTCCCCGCTCGTGAGGTACACGTTTTCTCTTCGCGGCTTCGGGGCTCGTTCGGGAAAGTTCGGTCTCGGTGTTCGGGCGCTCTCCACTAGGCCGGCTCGTGGCACTGCGCTTGTAAGGCGTTTGAGAAACGCCGCCAGTTGTTGAACTGAGGCGGCCTGCGTCTGATCCGCCACGTGATGGAGCCATAGGGTCTTCAGGGCGAGCGGCATCTTGACGGTGATGTCACTGAGCAGGGCCGGGTTTGTGAGGTAGTCGCTCGATAAATTGCCGAGCGAGGCGACTACGTTTTGTACTGTGCCCGAAAAGTTGATCAGGGCTTCGATTGAGGCGTCCTCGTCTAGCCGTGCGAGCCGCTTCACTTTCTCCATCATCACCGAGGCGATGGAGTGAGCGCTGCCGAATCTATTTTCTAGGACGTCCATAATCTCTGGAACCTGTAGTGGATCCATGAGGAGAGGGCTGACCGCCTCTCGAGCCTTGCCCGTAAGCGCCTTCTGTAGGCGCATCAGATTTTCCGGTTCAGTCATTCCGCACGTCACTGTAGACTGATAAAATTGCGCCTTCCAGGCGGGCCATTCTACAGCGTCGCCAGAATAAAGCGGCAAATCTTTGGCGCTTGATTGCCGCGCAATTAGGGACGTCATTCTGTGGTCTTCGTCTGCGTGGGGCCGCGGCGTGCCGCTGGTCTGCGAGCTGCGGAAGGCCTCCGCCATCACGGCGGCGATCTGCGAGAGCGGGTCCGCTCCGTGGTTCACCCACTCTCTTGTTTGGCGAGCCGTCTCTTCATTAAATGAGTAGGTACTTGCGTTTTGTTGTGAAGTACCGATGCTCGGGCCGGGCTGAGTCGTCGGCGGGGCGCTGATCTGCGTCGGCAGGGCCCCGTTCGCTCGTACGCCGTGCTGAGGCGCCGCACTGTAGTATGCGGCGGCTCTTTGCGCCGCCCCTGGAGTCCTATTCTCTGTCGGCGGGCTGCTCGTCGGGGCGGTGGTCTGGGTTGGCCGCCTCAGAGGCGCCATTGTGGCTGCCGATTGCCCGCCGCTCGGTTGAAGGGCGCAATCTGTCGCAGCATTTTCCGGGCTGTGTAGTGCTCCGGGTGCCCCCGCAGCTTGGTCCGTCTCTGTGGGCTCTCTGCGTCGCGGCAGGGGGCCGGGGGCTGCGGGGTTGACTGCCTCAGTGCGAGTCATGATGGCCACCGATTGCCCGCCGCTCGGTCTGAGGGCGCAATCTGTCGCGGTATTGTCCGGGCTCTGTGGTGCTCCGGGTGCCCCCGCAGCTTGGTCCGTCTCTATAGGCTCTCTGCTTCGAGGCAGGGGGCCGGGGGCTGCAGGGTGTGCGGGAAGAAATCTCAGCGAAGCGATTAGCTCGGCCATTTGCCGAGAATGTTCTTCCTGCATGCGCTGTGCGCGCCGTCTCTCCGCTCGCAGTTCGCGCTGCGCTTGACGGAGAGTATCCTCAGTCGAGGCCTCGTTTCTTGAAGAGGCCTCATCGGATGAGGGGTGGACTGCTCCGCTGCTGGCAGGTATCGGCGCCTCAGTGCTACCGGCGATGTTTTCCAGGTTTCCAATTAGCTCGGAAGGATCCTGGAGTCCGGGGGGCGCTATGCCGGCCGCCCCGGGTGTGGTGAGATCGTCCTGTCCAGGTGTTGACGTTCCGTCAGACGTGCTCTTCCCAGAGCGTAGGGAAGGCGCCATCCTTGGCGCTGCTTCACAGATGGATCCGGCTCGTTAAGGACCAACTTATGTACCCGACGTAATCAGGTACACAAATAAACTGTATAGGGGTGGCGGTCCCGATCTATGAAGTGCTCCAAGGGGTCGTCTCGTTGTAAGGGAGACGACGGGTTCAGCTTGTAGGGCCTCGGCTTCCAAGTGAAGATGCTGCGGGTCTGGTCCGGAGAGAGGTGTAGTCAGGCGGTCCAGGGGGGCAGGCGATGGTCAAAGAAAAGTCGGGAGTCAAGTTTGAAGGCGATGTCAGAGCGAAGAGAAGTCAAGGTGATTGGTACTGGCGGAGGATGCTGGTGATCTACTTTTTTCTCATTTTTGCGCAATATTTCATTGCCTTGAGAGCGCATAGCCGAGACGGAAGAGCGATGTATGGGAGGATTTAGCATCCTCTTTCTCTCGCTCCCCCGCTGGCTGGCAATTTTGTGGGATAAATTTTGTTAATTAATCCCCTTCTCCTTTTCACCAGCTTTCACCTCAACTTCAATTCGCCTCTCTATCATTTTTATTAAGTTCTTAATTACAGTTTGAAAATACATTTTACAAAATTGGTGCCCGTTTTTGCGGGTTTTTTACTTATAACTATTTTATTCTAACATTTATACATTTTAATTTACATGTAATACAAAGCGCCTAGGCAGGCCGTCACAATGGCATAGTTTGTTGCTTTGTGAATTCAGCCTGACTCCAGCATAGAGGTCAAAAGTCACAATTATTGATACGTTCAGCGACGTGCTGAACGCGTGATTGGTGGAGCTTTGCGGCCGCCACATAGAGCTGACCGAGTATGCGGCTCGCTGTTACGCTCGACTGAGCCTTGGGCTCGCGTTTAACGCTCGGCCGGGAGGTCGAGACACTCATTGCATAATCTGTCGTGTCGACAGAAGGAGCTTACTGATTCTAGCATGAAGTTAAGTTATAAGACAAAAAACACGAATTTAGTATGATAAATTAGAGCAAATATATGAAGTTAATTTTGACTCTAATTCTAACAATTTAATCATGATTTTACGTACATCTTATTACTAAATTATTCATACGCGGATTTATAATTTCCGCGGCGCAGTGCGTCCGACACAGTATGATTGCGGGGGAGACAGTGGCTTATTTTAATCCTTTCGGATGATTTGTTTGGGCTTATGTTTAGTGCGGCCACTTTCGTCATACCGGGCGAGTTTATTTATAGAATTAGTCTTATGATTGGGAATACCACCGTAGAAACGCTCTGCTTGATTTAAGATGAAGTCTTTTATCATGGGGATGCCAGTTTTTATGGATTTGAAAGGTCTTCATCCATCAAGGAGCTTTAAGCGCCAGCTGAGGATGCCAAGTTTTTTTTCTTGCCCCAATATGTGGGCAACAAAACTGTAGATGTATGTGAAGATAAGTCTTGTAGATAAATGATTTATTTTTCATGGATAGTTTGCTGTTTTTGCACGTCATGTGGAATAGGGGGTTTAGGTAACGCGTTGCTTATTTGAGTTCACCTAGCCGCATGACATTGCAACAAAAAACGGGTCCACAAACAGATTAGAGACGTAAGTACCTAGAATGCCACATGCCTACTTTATCTCCGTCTACCCTTTAAAGAGAGACATTATCGATTGGATTGTTGAAGTGAAGTTTGTCTAGTTGTTCGTATGTCGTTAAACGACCGTCCTTATGGTGATAAGTAAATAACTTATTTTTAGCTAGGGCACGCGGCTTCACCCGTTCAGGCCCAACTTGACGTGTTGTTTGTATCTCTTGGGTTGGCGGAATCAACTATTTTAAACATTGAGTTTCTCCATCGAATAACAAAATTGCTTTCATCCTAACATCGGTGGGCGTAGGTAGAAAAATATAATGCTCTTGGTTTGAAAATATTTAGTGAAATTCAGATGAATAGAAGTATTTGTATAACTATAAACGTGGTTTCTTTGACTCTTTTTTGACACTTCTGCAGTCTTGTTAACTTTGCTCAATTGTTTCTAATTCTGTGTAAATTTTGGTTGATTTCGTTCTCTTATAGAATACGGATACTTGTCTTTGCTATGCCATAATCTTTTCTTTGTATTGGATATTATACGATTTTTAATATCTTCTTTATCAGTCTTATTATATTTATTATTGAAACAATATTAATGTTGTTCGAAAAATATCAAACGGAAGAAGACACAGAAAAAAATAGATTAAATTGTGACCGGGACTCCAACTACGGATCTCTACTCCACCCGGCAGTAACGCATTAATCAACATTACTATCAAAACCATCCATTATTTTTATCAATCTCATATCGATGTCAAATTAATTATGGCACCAAAAAGAAAAACTATTGGTCGATCTACAAGTCAAACAAGAAAAATAAACGCATCACAGGCTTCAGAAACAGTGGAGAGAAAGGAAAAAAATACTTGGAACCGATCGAGTTAAAACATCTCAAGCCCGTTCTTCTGAGACAGACGAGCAAAAGGGGGAAAGAATGAAATCATTGTAGCGATTGTTTATGTGGGTGTTTTAAAAAAAAATATTTTCATCCGATTCGCAGTGGAAAATGAAGACGTTAGAATTCGAATGGCATGTTTTTCGTAATCATTGGGATGCGCGGCAAAGGATTATCTTCTTTTAAAAAAATTATATTTAAAATTGTAGCATCGATGATATTTTCAAAACAAAATTTAATTATTTAAAAAAAAAATTGCATCTAATAATAGAAAATAAGATCTGTACAGCGCCCTTAAGGTGATTTTTCACAAAAACGGCGCTAATCAAATCATACAAAAATTATTATTATTATTATTTAAAGCATGCCGGGTACTCGCTAGTAAATAATAAACATGTATTATTCTGCATTCTGAATCCTTCAAACTCATCCGTCGCTGAGAACGTTTCGATTTCCGCGGCCCATAAATTCTCAAACCGACCACCGACCTCTCAACGGTGACAACATTCCGGATTCGCGAGACGAGACCTGAATGGGGCGGGTACCCGCTGCGGCTTGTACCGCCAGTGCCGCCACTGGACCAGACAGGCCTTTTCTTTTCGGAGAAATGGTTGTCAGACCTGTTGCGCTAAGTATCGCCATGACGGTTGCAAGTCTGTACCGTTGCAGACTGGGCGGCGGCTGCTCGTCTCGCCCCTTTTTTTAAATTTGGAACAATGGAATTTCGATTCTCTTTTTGAATGGTGATAACGATTTTCGATAAACTTTTTGAAAAATGATACCGAATTATTGTGAATCTTTTAGGTTAATCAACATGTCGATTAATCTTTTAAAAATAATTTTATCATATGATAAAATCCCTTTACATTTAAAATTGTGTGAATTGTCATCCTTCGGTATATAATAGCTAATTAGCTTACACTAGATTTAGTAGGATAGATTCTGAAAAATTGTTAAAAATGTCATCTGATAATTTATCAAGAGTACAATTCAAGCCTGCGCATAAATTCATTGCGTTACGTACCGATTTTGTAACCTTTATATCTCTATTAATATTATTTTTTGAATATTTTAAAATATATTTTAATCAACTTTCCTTGTATATTGTTATTTTCTCTCTTTTCTGTTCAATTTATTTTCTATTTAAGTGTATCAACTGTATTATTCCGATAATTAACGAAATTTCGCACAACTCAAGCGCCCTTGAGGTGATATTTCTGTCACGAAAGCGGCGCTATATAAATCAGCCAATTATTATTATTAATAACTTGTCACGGCATGATTAGTTTCTTAGAACAGGCATCTGCCTAGTTAGAAACTAATGTTGACTAGTCCGTTGTGTATTTACACTTGTACTGCGGCTTACCCTCGACACACTTGTGTATATACCTTGTTTACACTTGGCTATTTTGTATTATTTACTAAATGCACAAATAAATCATATTAATAAACTTTGGCTAATTTATAAAGCGTCATTTTTGTGAAATATCACATCAAAGGTATTTGACGAAGCTTAAAAACTATGGCTAAAATTACTATAAAATTATCGAAATACATACAACTAGTTAGAATTACCTTTTATGTATTGAAATTTACAAAGTCGTGGGCAGTGAAAAAATATAGGGCTTTTTGTTTAGCAGTAGATCGAAAATTTGCCGGCCATTGCATAAAATACTATTATACTAGTGAGTTTAGATGCTAACGAGCTAGCCAATCTTTGCAAATTATAGCAATAATGTTATTTATGGATATGATTTTCTGAAGAGATGAATTCTGTCGAGTCTAGGTGGCTAGGTTGTTACTATTTGCTTTCGAATGCGGTAAGAACTCAAGGCTGATGTAAGCGTTATGGACAAGATTGGCACGGAACACTTGGATGGTTATGATACGTAGAGCAGATGGATAGAGAAAGGAGTGCCATGAGAATGTATGTCGCGCAAACGGGTGGAAAAATAATTCGGAGATATAAGGTGAATCGAACACTTGAGTGGGTGTAACTGTCAATAAGTGACTAATTTATATTAGAAGATTTCCAAATTAGTCAGGAATGAGTGTGTGGCGTTCCTTTCTGAGAAAAAAATGCCTTAAGAGGTGTAAAAATCATTCGGTAGCAAAAAACATCTCAAGGAGTTTCTTCCCATTCATAATTACCCACAAATCACTTATTATTTCAATTCAATAAATACAATTATTCACAAGCTATAAAGGTTCACGAAAACGGTGTGAGATAGCGAATGCAGAAATACATAAGTATGAGAAAGACAACCACGGCTAGTGGCGCGAAACCCGATTATAACAGTAGCGTGGGACGTTCATATAGCTATCTCATCCGAACACACATATTCCTTCAATGGCTATCCTTATCATAAGCGGGTGATGCGGGAAACAAGACGGCTCTAGTGGTGCTACATTTTTCGTAAGATTTGTATGAATATGATGTGTCTTGTATTTTATGTCTATGTTAGCCGATATCTGAAACCTCGATCTTAAGTCTGGACTTAGTTAGAACCAAATGAATATCTGTGGTTGGACCCATTGGCACCCACGCGTTCACCAAACTATTCGCAACAGCTTATATTTAGAGCATGTGGGTATTAAAAATATAACTGCAAGCCAATAGATTAATCAATACCCGTTCTTTGTTAAAACATCCAATAAAAATCATATTGTCTGGGAATTTAGACGGAACTTTATTGCACTCAGCGAAAGCTCTGATTTGTTTTTTCGAAGTGTGCCGATTCTTGGCGATATTAAATGGAATTCAATGGCTTTATTCAGTGGCGTATAAATAAATTCCTCGACCCTCAGTCTAACTTGTAATCTGGGTCGGTATCGATGTTTAATATTGAAGCCATTTACATTTTAAATCCAGTATTTTTTTAAATTTTCCTTGACAGTTCCCACAGAAAAGCAAAAATCACAATAAAGCATTATTTTTAAATATATTTATTTATTTACGCCCGTTTTTGGCTTTTACACACATTTTAATAAATTTAATTTTTTTCAAAACAGTAACCTCATTAGTGCAAGAATTGTGTAAAATAGAAAAAAATAAAAAAAATATTATTGAATAGCAGATACAAAAATAACTAATAAAATGTTCAAAAATATTGTAAAAGAAAGGAAATAAATAATATTAAGTAATAGGTCCAACTATTAGTTTAGCTCTACCAGATAACAACAACTGTACTAAATTAAACTTATAGTTTGATATTGACGTGTTAAATATATCAGCGACATCGGAGTATATGTTTCCCAGATGCAACATTCGTCGCATAGGCGAGACAGTGTTTGAATAATTTGTAAAGCGCTGTTTTAAAAAAAACACCTCAAGAGATCTGTACAAATCTTAATTCCTATGCTTTATATTAGTACTAACAACATATCGTCGCTGGAAACGCAAAAGGGCTTAAGCACCACTTTGTTAAAAAAATAAGTTATATACGCAGTTTTAGTTTTCTCTGACTCTCGTTTGATTCTGAAGACATTTGTGGCCCTTCAGCCATCTAAAATATATTTACCATTTGGGAGAAGGCTTGACTCAAGCGACACAAGTTTGGGAATT
The DNA here is from genome assembly GCA_022651775.1 of Drusus annulatus. Classification (NCBI taxonomy): domain Eukaryota; kingdom Metazoa; phylum Arthropoda; class Insecta; order Trichoptera; family Limnephilidae; genus Drusus; species Drusus annulatus. The sequence goes on along the minus strand of JAGWCC010000076.1, from coordinate 1,022,970 downwards.
TTAGCTTCTTGTCGCTTCAGGTAACTCAGCGAGAGCATTGAGTTAAGTTTTTTTAAATCCAACCAGGTACTGATGACTTTATAATTTTATTGTAAAACAAAAACAAAAAAACTTTAAAGTGCTCTGGTGTAAACTTCCCAAAATGGCGCTTCAGCCCTTTTGCCTTTGCGGCGACGATATAATCTATGGCATATTAATATTTATTTAATTGTTACAGAGATAATATGCAAAAGCATGCTAACCTGGCAAGTCACTTCAGAAAAAAACAATTATTTTAGTTATTTCTAGTTTGGAGAAAGATACAGTTTTATACCTTTACAGGAAATTATTCCACGTTCTGCAAATGTTCTACAAATTATCTCGTGGATTTGAATTTCTAGTCTTACCGCTGGAAGCTTTATTATAACCTCTCTTTCTGTTATGCGTCGTTTATGAGAAAAGTGGGAGAGGTTACAACAGAGCTTTTTAATTATTTATTATTTATTTTAATTTAATCAACTGTACAAAAATAAACATTTTTACTTAATACTAACAGTAGGTATAATATTAATTCAGTTTATATACGATGTCTAGTTTCTAGTTAATGATAATTACCTCCCTAATTGAGAAAATTCTCGTGCATAGTTAGGGAAATCAGGGATACGTCTGTAGTTTTTGACCGGTTAGTAGGTAAGTTGAAAAACGTGTTCGATTCCCCACCCGAGCGTCCTGGATTCGACTCCTCTGCTAGCTCAGTCCTCCATCATTGAAATAGAAAAAAATTCCGCTCATTATGATGGCAGTAGGAGTTTTTCAATTTTTGTCAGGGATATCCGGAAATAATGCAAGGCTGATGTAAGCGTAATGAATAGGATCAAGAAGGGAACGATTAGATGGTTTGGGCAGGTTGAGCGAATGAACGAAGAAAGGAGTGTGAAAATAATATATGGTACGAAAGTGGATGGAAGAAGAAGACATGGCACGATCAAGTGAATCAAATACTTAAATTGGGCAACGTCGAGAGTCAGAATAACAGAAGAGTATGTATGAGACGATGTATGAATGTGAACGAAGCAAGGAGTGTGTGCCAAGACAGAGTTGTATGGCGGTCCTCTCTGCCTACCCCTGCGGGGAAACGGCGTGATGATTATTTAGTTAGTCAGTCAGTCAGTTTATTCGTAACCTGGGAGTTCTGGGCGCGGGCAACTGCCAAGCAGTTGTTACGCCACTGGTTTTTATTTCTGAGTGCGTTTAAATGGTGTATTGACCTTTTCCACAAGAGTTACAGCCAATTGTTGCATTGAACCGATATGAAATTATTGCTATTATGGCGTACGACATCAATCATTGTGGTCGGAGAAATATTGATCGGTTTTGTAATTGATTTTCATACCGCGGATTATAACCAAAACGAATTGTGAAAAGCGATTATTTTCGTATGAAAACTATTAACCACATTTTTTAATGATACACTCCTTGCGTTTTTCGACCTTCTTGATTTGTAAAAATTACGCTATTTCAATGAATATGAAACATAATCATCTCGCTTGCAATTTAAAAAAATGCGTTTGTTGTATTGCCATGCTAGGGATATCCTTGTCATATAATATTATGTGAAAATTCACCTAATTGAACGTAACTTCATGGTAATAATAAGCCTTATTTTTGATCCTCCAATTAAGTGTTGGGTTTCTATTTCCTCCTTTGCTTTATTGTTTTATGTAATTTAGTTCACGCCTACTCAAAAGCATATAATAATTCTTTTGAACTGTCTATTTAAACCTTGGAGTAACAATGTATGGAGTGAGAGCTAAATATTTTTACCCAACCTATACAAGCTTGCGATAAATCACTTTCTCCGGGTTTTTACGCCGTGCACCATGAGAGAGAAAGGGACAACACATATAATACACCGCTTCTATGTACTGTCACGATGATCTGGGGCTCCTGGGTCACCGCGGGACTCCGCCCTTTTTTATTATTCCACTAAACTTGACACAACTAAACGGTTTTTTAGGTTACATGCTATATTTTTGTTGATAACAATACTGTGAAAAAGTCGTTATATGATTAAACAAAAAAAATATGTCGATAATAATAATAATTTAAACAAATCTTTATTTAAATACAGTTTACAGTAATAACAGCAAAATAAAAAATAAAAAGCAGAATAATCATAAAAAAATACATAGGGTGTGTTAAGGTGTAGGTATATTTATATATTTTTACAAGAGATCTATACATTGTAAACAGTATATATATATTACAGGAACATTATTTAAATAGAAATATAGACCATTATCCGTATTTGCTTAAAACATATAAACTTAGTTTTTGTATATTTGTATACAGTTATTACTTTTGTTTTCTCGTAATCTGCCTCACTAGGCAAGCCTGTGTTGAGGCAGTAATTTTTGCCGATTGTTTTGGTTACTTTAAAATTATTTAATGTTTGATATGTGATATGAATGGTTGTATAAATACCCTAGCCTTAGTCCGGTAAAAATCATCAAAAACTGACTACACTGCCTTGGATAGATACCACTCTATATACTCTAAGATTTAAACAAAAGTCAATAGTGCACAAGAACCCCAACGGTTCCCAACCATCTGGAGCCAGTGTGACTATGGCATCCCCGATTGGGGTTGTGTGGTATATGTGTGGTATGCTTTGAGGCTGAAGGGAAGGAAATGAGAAGAGGAAAGTTGGGAAGTACCTGCCTATTCAGATCTAGTCACCAAACACGGCTTAAGTCATTTCAAGCAACGTTTCGATTCTGAATGGTGGTGTTTCACCAGGGCGATACCGAGAGTATCTCTCACTCTGGAAAGTTCTGTAAATATATTATACTATTTTTTTTTACATTAATTGAATGTGAAATAATACATTTTAATTAATAGCATTTATTTGCGCACGCCGGGATTTTAACCCGCGACCTCTGGATTCCTAGTCGAGGATTTAACCCCGCGCGAGCACGGAGGGTCTCTTGTTTTGTTTTCATCAATGGTTTTCTAGTAATTGTGTAAGTACCAACATATCCTCTCTAGTTAAATTTCAGTATTTACCTTTTTCAAAGACTTATGTCTTATACCTAAGTTTTAAAACCTTTAATATCCCTTTCTTTTGGATTTTTTTTCTGTTCTCTCAACATTAAGATTTTCTGTCTTAAATCCTTAATAAAATTGCATGGTTTTATAAATATTCATACTATAGCTGTAAGTTATATTGTTTATAACGTCACTGTGGGAGTAATTTTAATTAGAAAAACGGATACCTACCTATCGCTCATGTATATACTCGTATTATACTCTAATGAAATGCAGTATTTTATAGGTCAGCTATTTGAGTAAACGGCTTCAGGGTTATAAATAAATATGAATGAATTGTCGTTATATTTATTTGTGGTTTAAAACACTTTTGTTAAATATAAATAAATATTACAGTATACCTGAAGTTAATCGCTTTAGTTGCTAGCTGGCATGATTTGTACGCTTCATCAGTTTTTACGTGGATTTTTTGCGAAATTAGTTACTGCTTTTTTTCTCAATTAGTATTATGAACGTAGGTATAGGGTTCTAATTGAGCCTCTTGGAAATAAACAGTCTTTAAATCATAGACATAAAATACAAGACACGTCATATCCATACAAATCTTACGAAAAATGTAGCACCACTAATGTTGCACCACTAAATGTTTCACTAGCGTATGAAAACGATAGCCATTCAAAGAATATGTGTGTGCGGAAGAGATAGATATATGTCGCGTGTTTCGGAGGTATGTCTCGTTGACATAGTTTATTGTCTCAGTAACGTATCTACATTATTTAATTCATCTAAGCTTTAAATAATGTCCGCTGTTATTCTCACAATTCAATTATCAGATTACCAAATAATATTTCATTGAACGTTACTACCTACGTCAAAGTTTAACATTTAACAGTTGTCAGTTTCAAAATAAGAAATAATATGCTTAAGTGTCGAATAACTACCTCACAAAAAACAGCAAAGTTGGATCCTTGAGTTGATTATATAAAAATGACAAATTATAATAATACTAGTTGTTTTTATGCGTAAAAAATCGAGGAATGGAACTTGACTTGCCAAGAAAAAATATGAGTTGCTTTTTATTTCACCCATTTTAAATATAGAATAATGTCTGCTAAAATACATTGTCGGTAGGTACTTTATCAGGTAGGTAGGTATTAGAAAATATAATTTTTTTAATTCGGTAATTTCAATTAAAATCGGTTCCAAATTTGAAAAGTTCACACCACCCGTACGGACGTACGTACTCACAAAAGAAATTATTTAAAGCTAAAGAAACAATACGAGATACGTTACACTGCGAAAAGGATATGAAAAATGTAAAAAAAATTGGAACATTTTCAACAATTTTACATAAAGACAACATTGTGCGAATACGAGGAAATTGCTTAGAAAAGTGTTTTCCTCAAATAACTTTCCTAAACGAAATCAACACTTTGTCAATGAAAACACCACTCATTTTCAACTATTATTTCTAATTTTGAAACTATTAATTCATGGCGGAACTCCATTTTAATGATTTTAATAGTTCTAAATTTTTGATTTTATTCCAATGTTTTTTTTAAATTTAAGACCTGACCGGTTTCACCTTATGACGGGCGTCTTCAGGCTGGGTCATTCACCCAGTCAGACATCACCCAGTCTGAAGTTGCCCGTCATAAGGTGAAACCGGTCAGGTCTTAAATAAATAAATAGTGGAATAAAGTTAAAAATTTGGTATTATTAAAATCATTTTCCACTAGTTTATTTTCGAACGGACCGGTCTCATCCTGCTAGGGACTTTTATTGAAACGTTTTGATTATTTTTAATTTAATTTCAATATTTTACAAAATTATTATTTATTATTTATTTACGCCCGTTATAGGCTTTTACACACATGTTATCATTTTTGTTTTGTTTAAACAATAACCTCATTAGTGCAAAAAATTGTGTAAAATAAAATAAAGAGTATTGAATAGCAGATATAAAAATATTGTAGATGAAAATAACTAATAATATTTAATAAATAATAGGTTCAAAAATATTGTAAAAGAAAAGAAAAAAATAATATCAAGTAACAGGTCCAACTATTAGTTTAGCTCTACCAGATGACAACAACTGTACTAAATTAGACTTATAGTTTGATATTGACGTGTTCAATTTATCAGCGACATCGGAGAATTAATAATAAAATCATCCTATGAAACGTAGTACAGCTTTATAACAAACAAATATTATCTAGTCAGTCCGGTGCTGTCATGGTGGACCACAACAGAAACAACATGACAGCAAAATCCAAATAATCGGCTTATACAAGCGAATTCCTCTTCCCATAAGCATCCCCGAAGACCTCAATTATCCGCTGTCAATACGATGAGCTCCCTTCCACTTGGCCGGCTGCAGGGGAGATTACCCACCCCCCGAGGGGATGATATTCGGGATGGAACCGGGATAGGAATAGGGGTGGTGTAAAGGGCAACACTTCCTCCGGTTATTTCCACGTTATTTCGGTGTCCAGAGTTAACCCTTTAGTAAATGATTTTATTGACGATGATATCCGATTTTTTTCGCTTACTTTCTATTTTCTTAACCGCGAAAGATGGAAATAGTAACATTTCAGTTGACTAACCAAATAACTTATCCATACGCTGTTTCCTCACAGGGGTAGGTAGAGAGGACGGACCGCCATACAACTCTGTCTTGGCAGCTTGGCACACACTCCTTGCTTCATTCACATTCATACATCGTCTCATGCATACTGTACTCTTCTGTTTTTCAAACTCTTGAAATGTCCCGACTTTTACAGTGAATACCGCACAAGAGTCTCAACTGCTCCCAATCGTCTAGGGATATGTTGTGAGGCTGAAGGTAGTGGGGAGGGGAAGGTTGGAAAGTACCTGGCTATTCAGATCTGGTCACCATACACGGCTAAAGCCATTTAAAGCAACGTTTCGATTCTGAATGGTGGTCTTTCACCAGGGCGACACTTAGAGTATCTACCACTCTGGAACGTGCGTTAATATACTATATATATTATTTTATATCAATTAAATGTGTTATGACACATTAATTAAATAAAATATATTTGCGCACGCCGGGTTCGAACCCGCGACCTCTGGATTCTTAATCGAGCACTCGACCGTGCAGGTTGTCTCTTAGTATTTGATTCAGTTGATCGTGCCATGTCTTTCTCGGGCGTCTCCGACTTCTCCTTCAAATATAATCGCGTCATATAAAACCGTTGACTCTTCTAATAATCGATTCTCATGCCTTATCGCTTTTACCACTAACCCTCAACAGATAACATATAATCGATTCGAGGCGATCCTTGAAATTGTCGATATGACCATGACCAAACAGAATAGATATTTTAACAGCGATACTAAATGCCAGCATGTTAGACAAGAGTTAATAATTTTACCTGATTAATCGTGCTCTCCCCATGTTCTTATAAATTCTCTAAATTATTGTTTAAATATTCCAAAATAATAACCATCTCGCATGATTTACACCTCGTAAACTTGATCATTGACAGAGCCTAGTGCAGCGGGGAGCGTACGAGCGCATGCAGTGCTCACCGCATGAGCGGTGTTACACATCCGTGTGTCGTGTGTAGCATCAGCTGGGCGGGCGTGGGCGGGCCGCGGTGTCTCGTGTGAAGTAACGGCCCTTGTCCGACTATTCCGCCTACCTCTGCCCACCTCGGCCCGCCCACGGATAGGAAGTTGAACGAGCCATTTGGAATATAGACAATACCAGGGCCATATACTAAATGCTGACATAAATGCGGTATCTTTATACTATCATGATCGTATTTATTTAGGCGTTGCTAATTATCTCCGTTTGCTTATTTTTTATGATCTTTTACCATTGGTAGGTGTGAAGCTTATATGAATCATTGATTTAATCAGCATTCCATAGGATATGTACTGTTAACTGCAATACATCAATGACGTTTCATATATTATTGACACGTTGTAGCGCTCTCAAAGTGGCAAGCAATAATCACGCTAGTTGGTGTGATCGGTGTTTAAGCCGATTTAGTACTAAACGGTTACGCGTCGCTTGAGGTCGTTTCAACATTACAAGCAAGTATGGAACGCGCTCCGAACTTCGGATCTGTTTCGTTCATACACATATATTCTAACGTGTGTGTTTTGCTTGCCACATTTTTTGTGTTAATATGCTAAGGCTATAAAGTGTCTATATTATATAACGTCATTGCAATACATAACATCAATTTACATTCAAATTTGAATACTAAAAAAGCAATACAGCTGAGTTTATTTAGATATGTTTTTTTAATATATTTTTATTTAAACTGCCCGGAGCCAGTGTGATTACGGCATAGACAATTGGAGTATGTTGTGAGGCTAAAAAGACTGGGGAGGGGAAGGAGATGAGGAAGAGGAAGGCTGGCTGTACGGATTTGGTCGCTAAACACGGCTGTAGCCATTTCAAGCATCGTTTCAATTCAGAATGGTGATCTTTAACCAGGGCAATAATAATAATACTTGACTAATTTATGTAGTGCCATTTTAGTGAAATATCACCTCGAGAGACTAAGTACGTATATACTCGTATACGATTGTTGCATACGTTGAGAACCAAAAGGTTTTATTTACATTCATTCGTTTTAGTTTCCCCTTTAAAATTTGCTCACCAATAATGTTTTAGATACGAAATTGGGTTTTATTTTATTCTACATATATTTAATTATATCAATGTAACTTTCTAAGAAATAATAATATCAACTTGGTAGCAGGATCTCGTATAGTGCCATTTTAGTGAAATATCACCTCGAGAGACTAAGTACGTATATACTCGTATACGATTGTTGCATACGTTGAGAACCAAAAGGTTTTATTTACATTCATTCGTTTTAGTTTCCCCTTTAAAATTTGCTCACCAATAATGTTTTAGATACGAAATTGGGTTTTATTTTTATTCTACATATATTTAATTATATCAATGTAACTTTCTAAGAAATAATAATATCAACTTGGTAGCAGGATCTCGTATAGTGCCATTTTAGTGAAATATCACCTCGAGAGACTAAGTACGTATATACTGTATACGATTGTTGCATACGTTGAGAACCAAAAGGTTTTATTTACATTCATTCGTTTTAGTTTCCCCTTTAAAATTTGCTCACCAATAATGTTTTAGATACGAAATTGGGTTTTATTTTATTCTACATATATTTAATTATATCAATGTAACTTTCTAAGAAATAATAATATCAACTTGGTAGCAGGATCTCGTATAGTGCCATTTTAGTGAAATATCACCTCGAGAGACTAAGTACGTATATACTCGTATACGATTGTTGCATACGTTGAGAACCAAAAGGTTTTATTTACATTCATTCGTTTTAGTTTCCCCTTTAAAATTTGCTCACCAATAATGTTTTAGATACGAAATTGGGTTTTATTTTATTCTACATATATTTAATTATATCAATGTAACTTTCTAAGAAATAATAATATCAACTTGGTAGCAGGATCTCGTATAGTGCCATTTTAGTGAAATATCACCTCGAGAGACTAAGTACGTATATATACTGTATACGATTGTTGCATACGTTGAGAACCAAAAGGTTTTATTTACATTCATTCGTTTTAGTTTCCCCTTTAAAATTTGCTCACCAATAATGTTTTAGATACGAAATTGGGTTTTCTTTTATTCTACATATATTTGATTATATCAATGTAACTTTCTAAGAAATAATAATATCAACTTGGTAGCAGGATCTCGTGTATTTAAATAAATGTGAAGTTTATTTACGGTGCGTTAATTTTATCGTCTTAGATTTACAATAGATTTGTTTTGATGGTCAAACTCCACTATAACCCGAAAAAGCCAACTGTATCAAATCAAATTCGTGTTAATTTAATTTATTTAGTTTCGGTGGTAGCCCTGCAGCGGAATATATTCCTCCCACATTTCACAGGTTTGATTGAGAGACAAGCTTTCGCTCCTCGATGGCGCCGAAGAGTCACAAATATAATTCACGTTTTTTATCTTAGAAACGATATCACCAAAATAACCTATCCAACTAACGATATTTCACAATGCCACTGCCAGTTTGATGCCTCAATTAGCCACATTAAATATATTCAAGGATTTAGGTTACACGAGAAAACAACGGAAAAAAAGAACGGCTCTTTATTGCCCCTTTTCTTTGAAACTTTGAACCTTTATCGAATTTATGTCATCTGTATAATTAGTTTTTTATGTTTCCAATATAACAAGTTAGTGTTGCAACGCTTATATTTACGATTACGATTCAGATGATTCAATGTTCATTGCATGACATAAAATTATGCTAGCTATAAAGCGAAGTAACTTCCAAAATCTTGGTAATATTTATGTATTTACGGTCAATAGCCATTTACAAACATTATTAATGTGTATGAGTACACATACACGAACTATTATTCTAGGAACACATTAAACGCAGTGATTAACTATCCAGCAAAAACAAAGCAAAGAGCATGCAGATATGATAAAACCCCAGAGAAATAATGTACAGGAGGTACCGCTTATGTGATCAGTATTGATGATTTTTGCCTGACTCGGGCGTGGCTAGGACTAGGGTATTTATTTATTTTATTGTATACGCCCGAGAGGGCATTTACATTAAAGTTTTACATTTGACAGTGAAATAAATGAGAATTATATGCACAAACAAAATAAGGAATAGTTGTAGAGTAGTAAAAAATAGTGTTTAAATAAATAGAAATATTATTGATTAAAGATATACGAGTATGATGTTATAGCCTTCTTGTATCTACATTCCGTGCAGGTAAATACATCAGCCACCTCTATATTCTCACTTTTTCACAGTGTTGTTGTAAACTAAAATATAGGATATAACCTTAAAAAAACGTTGAGTTATGTCCTGTTATGTCGCGTAACAAAACCTAGTGGGCGGAGTCGCCAGAGACGCGGGAGTCGGAAAACATGCTTACATAGCGAATGGTGGTGCTATATTATGTGAGAACTTGTCTTGTCCCTTTCTCTTTCACGGTTTACGACGTAAAAATCCGGAGAAAATGATTTATCGTAAATTTGTATAGGTTGGTTAAAAATGTTTTGCTCTCTCTCCATATATATTCTTGCTCTGAGGATAAAACACAGGAAAAAAAAAACATTATAAATAAAGCTCTTCACATATTTAACATGCTTTAATATATTTATTGGTTTGTACTTGACCCAGGGACATATTGAGTAGTTATTATTATTATCATGATGATCCAAGGAAATATTTGAAGAAGACATAACAGATGAATACGCCGCAGAGTTGTTCCGCACTGCAGCATTGCTCTGATGATAGCCAACCTCCGATAGGGGAGGTCACCAGAAAACATAGTTTAAAAAAATAAAAATATTTCTTGATTTTTTTTTCTAAAACGTGACCGAATAGCACGCTGAACGCGTTTTTTGGTAAATGTGTTAATATAATAGAAATATTTCTTGACGGTCTCCGTGGTCGAGTGGAAAAGACGCTCGACTACGAATGCAGAGGTCGCGGGTTCAAATCCTGGCATTATTTAATATAGTATATTACATCACTAAATGGCTAATGAGTAAGGACCGCAAGGAAATTGAAGACCTCCTAAAAAAGCACTTGAAATTCTTCACCATGACAAACTAGAACATTGTGAATCATCATTTTTAAAAAATTATTCTACTTGTACTCACTGTCACTTACCTCAGAACTGGTTCTTATGACCTAGTGAGGTAGGTAATGTAAAAAAAAATAATGTAAGAAACAAAAAGTTATAAATAAATAAATAATAAATTAATAAATTTCATACATAATTCATATAAAAAAATATAATACATATATAATAGTATATTTGCGGCACGTTCCAGAGTGGTAGATACTTTAAGTCAGTGATCCCCAACCCATGGGCCGCGGCCCGGTACCGGGCCGTGGACCAAGTGGCACTGGGCCGTGCAAAAATATTTAAAAAAAATCTACATTCAATGTGTCCCCCGCACCCCCTTCCACCACTTACAGCAGGCCGCAGTAAAATTATCAAACGTTGACCGGTCCGCGGCGACAACAAGGTTGGGGGCCACTGCTTTAAGTATCGCCCTGGTGAAAGACCACCATTCAGAATTGAAACGTTGCTTGAAACGACTAGCCGTGTTTGTTGAATAGATCTGAATAATCAGGTGCATTTCAATATTCCTCTTCCCCATCTCCTTCCCCTCACCAATACCTTCAACTTCACAACATACCTCAATTGGGGATGCCATAGTCTCACTGGCTACAGACGGTTGGGACTAAAAAAAACATACACTCCAGTCACGGGTTGGGTTCTAACACCCTGTCGATAAATATTCGATATATGGTTATCGTAATGGGCAATAATAGCATCTGTTCGATTATAATCATGTATAATCTATACGAGTACATTATCCATGTCAAAGTATCTGATTTCACGAACGAAGCTTGTAATAAATTCCCTTAGGACAAGGAATTCCGTTTTCTATCCGACCGTAAGCAGTGCTTTTTTATGATTACACCTGCACATGCATTATGTTTTTTTAACCATACATGCTGCGTTACATAAATAAGGTAGAGGTGTTTAAAACTTTCGTTACAGTTGACATCGTCACAATTCAATGAAATCCGTCAAACGCCGATTGTAGGCCTGATTCAGCTTTTGAAAAAAAAAGTAATAAGCTGATCACAATTTTTCAAAAGCTGAATTGGACCGATAGCTAGCGCTTAACGGGGACCATGCAAATGTGAAAAACAAACTGAATGGCGTTAATAATTAAATTGTGACGAAAAATTTAAACAACCCTCACTAAGGCTAATCGACAGTCAGCGCAATTTTGAATTTTCGAAATTAGAACAGTTCCCGTTCATCTCCGATTCTCGGTCTGTTTCAGCTTTTGATCAAATTGTGATCAGCTGTCAAGCATAATGGTCATGTTATGCTTGTTGGTTGATCACAATTTATTTAAAATCTAATACTGACGGAGAATCCGCGTTTAACGGGGACCGTTCAAATGTAAAAAAATCAAAATGGCGCTGATCATTGATTTGATGGTCATCAAATGTGACGAGAGTTTGAAACAACCCAACCTAAATGTCTCGAAGATGTTTCTCTTCGGACATCAATAATGACAAGTAACGTTTGAAATCATTAATTTTAATGTTGCAATCTTTAATGCTTGTAATAATTTCTTGTAATTACATTATTGCTATTTATTTTTGCCATTAATGAATCAATTTTTCACAGAATCGTGATTGTTTACGTTATAATGTCTAAACTGATTTCTAAAAATATGATGGTTTTTTGTTGTTTTTTTGTGTTTTTTTTTGCGTTTTTTATGGTCTTTTTTAAACACTGTCTTGATGATCGAAGGGTACTTCCGAAACCTAATACATATAAATAATACCTAATGTAAATAGAAATATAAAATGGTTTAAAATAAGTTTATATGTTTATGTTATAATTAATTATGGCAAGGCACAAAGTTAATGCTTTTTTACGAAAACGAAATACATTTATTGTATTTATGCGACTCTGACTAAACTCGACCGACCGAAAAAAAGACTGTATTGAAAATGTGTAAATCCGAAAATAATGCAAGGCTGATGATGTAAGCGTAATAAATAGAATCAAGAAAGGGATGCTTAGATGGTTTAAGAATGTAGAGCGAATGAAAGAAGAAAGGAGTGCAAAAAGAATATATGACTCGAAAGTGAATGGAAGAAGAAGTCGGGGACGGCCGAGAAAGACATGGCACGATCAAGTAAATCAAATACTTGAGTCGGGCCATGTAAAGTCAGAATAATAGAAGACTCATACATACGAGACGATGTGTGTATGTGAATATAGCAAGGAGTGTGTGCCAAGACAGAGTTGTATGGCGGTCCGTCCTCTGCATACTCCTGCGGGGAAACGACGTAATTATTAGTTAATTAGTTACTTCGTTGACCACGGAGCAGCATTTGAGATAGACAAGTTGTAGCGCTCCCAAAGTGGCAAACAAAAAACCACGCTAGTTGGTGTGCTCGGTGTACTAAACGGTCACGCGTCGCTTGAGGTCGTTTACTATATCTAATCAAATTTAAAAAATAAGTGCCAACATTCCCTCGTGTGCGATCAGAATCGGTAGCTGAGTGGACAAACGCGTCGGATTCCTCTGCTGGCTAAGTCCTCCATCATTGCACAACAACACCTTCCGCTTCTTATGATGGCGGTAGAAGTTTTTCAAACATTGTCAGGTTATTCATAACCCGGGAATGTTTGTCTTTCTTTAAAAAAAAAAAAATCTCCATTGTTGACCAACATTATGACGTCTTCGGGTAAGCGAGTAAGCGAAGTGCTATCTCATTCTTACCAGAGCATTCAACGCTACTAACTGGAGTACGGAACACAGTCGGATCCTACATCTGTTTCCTTCATACACAAATATTCTATGAATGTCTATCTTTGTCATACATGACTGATATTTGAATGATGAATTTACTGGTAACCTAAGTGTGTGTATTCCTTGCCACATATTGTGTTAATATTCTAAGGCTATAACGTGTCTATATATTTGCAACGTCATTGCATTTGAGTAGCGCTGCAATATGGCACCGTTGCTTGATTGGTGAAATACATTCATTGGAATCCCGCTCGTCTCTGAGAGATCAAGCATTACATCTCTGCCAGACGCAATACAATAATGACTCATTTTCTTACGGCTGGGGGCCATTTGTTGCATCGAAACAGATTAAAATTAACCGTCAGTTTGAACTACTGCATCAGCACAGATTAAACCGAGGTTTGAGGGTAATCTTGCCCCGAACATGTATACGTCTGCGGAATATTATTAGCATTTCTGGCGGAGTTCATTATTTTATACGTCTCCATTTAAACAGTGCAATAATTCATTAAAATATCAAGCTTTAAGTTTGACGGCGAAGTTACGAGACGCATTGTACCTACGTTTAATGAAACACAAAGCCTGTTGATCGATCGGATGACATCTGAGTGTACATATCCCGTTTCTAGAATAATAATTGATGGATGACTCCGTTCGAAGAAAACAACTGCAGATCTCGGCTATGCGTCTTGTCAGGTCTTTTGATTTAATTAATTATGTCACTTTATACTAGTAATAGTAAATATAGGTACTATTTATAAAACCTGCGTTTCGTTCCAGAATTTATTTATTTATTCAGCTTAAGTTAGATCAAATCGTTTGTAAAAAAATATTAAATATATATACTGTAATGTTCGCTGACGAACTCGACAGATGCTCCTTGGGTAAGGCGCGCTTTTGTTCGGGGATGTAGAATAAAATATAATCACTTTACTTGCATATTTTTTTATTGGAAGAATTTATAGAGTACAATAATTAAACCTTTATCTGTAGATATTTATGTACCGCACGAGAAGAAATGGGTTGAGGGTAGAACACAGTTGTAGCAAAATGGTCATAGTCCAACATGTGGATAATGCATGTTCAAAGGAATTTAGAAATCGGCCCTTACAATACAATTTAAGAGACAGAAACACATTAAAAGAAGCAATTAAGAAATACAAAAGGACGTTTGTATGAATGGTTTTTGACATGGGTTAACTGCACAAGTAATGCGAATGGGTGGGTCTCTTTACAATACAGACAGAATCGAAACATTGCTTAAAATGGCTTTAGCCGTGTTTGGCGACCAGATCTGAATAGCCAGGTACTTCCCGACCTTCCTCTTCCCCATCTACTTCCCCTCCTCATTACCTTCAGCCTCACAACATACCCCAATTGGGGATGCCATAGTCTAACTAGCTCTAGACGGTTGGAAGCAGTTGGGACTCTTGTGCGGTATTAACTATAAAAAAAGTACAGTACATGGGAGATTTCTGTGTTCTTATTTTTTCCTTGTTGGAAATCTAATTTACTTTGCATTGCTCGTCCCGTGTCCGCGTATCTCGTAATTATAATTCATCCTTCATTTGAATTCCTTCGACATCATCCCTATAATAATTTTACGCATAAAAACAAACAAACATTCAAATAAATAGTTTGCTTCACTGTCGCCCAATTTAGCTCTTTTAACACATATTATCTCTAATCCGTGTTTATATATTACGCTTAAGTATTAAATAGAATAGTCTTTCGCTATCGCCCTGGTGTAAATACCAATGATTTTTTTTTAAATGTGTACAGAAGCAAAAAAAAAAGTTTGTTTTGTTTAGCAAATGTTTCTTTATTTTCAATTATTATTGCTTTTCAACCGCTGAAGAGATAAACCGACAGAAGTGTGTTGTGGGCGTGTCCGTGTGCCCAAAGTAACCTCGGTTTTTTATTAATTTTTACGGCCTCCATGGTCGAGTGGTAAGACGCTCGACTATGAATCCAAAGGTCGCGGGTTCAAACCCGGCGTGCGCCAATAACTTTTATTTAATTAATATGTGTCATAACACATTTAATTCATATAAAAATAATAACAAGTATATTTGCGGCACGTTCCAGAGTGGTAGATACTCTAAGTATCGCCCTGGTGAAAGACCACCATTCAGAATCGAAACGTTGCTTGAAATGGCTTAAGCCGTGTTTGGTGACCAGATATGAATAGCCAGGTACTTCCCAACCTTCCTCTTCCCGATCTCCTTCCCCTCCCCACTACCTTCAGCCTCACAACATACCCAATTTGGGGATGCCATAGTCTCACTGGCTCTAGACGGTTGGGAGCCGTTGAGACTCTAGTGCGGTATTCATATAAAAAAAAATAAATAAATTAATTAATGGTACAGACAGATGATAGATTTAATTAGCCTTTCTGGGGTCCAGGAGTCCGACGGTCTTATGCAATCGGTATAGATCACAGTTCTTGAGATTATCTGGTCAGTGTTTTACAGTTACAAAATAAAAATAAAACAGGATACAATTTAATTTAGTTTTCTTTAACTGCACCGTTGATTGAAATCGCTTTAGCTATGTTTATTGACCTGATCTGAACAGTCTGGAACCTCCCAACCTTCCTCTTGCCTAACTTCCTTTCCTCCACTTCTAACGGCCTTAAAACGATCCCTAAATTGGGGTTACCATGCTTTGGGCAGCTTGAACTCTACTTCGGGATCACGTTAAACCTTTCCGCACCTGAAAGTGAAAATCAAATGCACGAACCGTAGGGGGGTGACGTAGTTGCCCTATTTGACCTTGCTTATTAAAGCGTTTTATTGACATAATCTTAGCTAATTTGTTTTTGGTGATACTTCGAGAGAAGTTTATCAATAATATTTAAGTAATCTTTATCTAAGATATCGCACAAAACTCTCGTTCGGGGTTACATTAGAACCCCCTTTCGAAACGGGAGTGTCAACAAATTGTAATATACTGATTCCTGTAATGCCATGTTACTAGTGTCCGATCACCATAAATATATATATATATATATATATATATATATATATATATATATATATATATATATATATATATATATATATATATTTAATAATTGTCATAATAAAGATTTTGATCTACAAAAATATATAAATACTAGCAATTAATACAATTTGACATTTTATCTTCTAAATTATAGTTTTATTTGAATATAAAAGATGGCAGCACTTTCGTTTGTAGCTAGTACGTGGATGCTTCCATAGCGAGTGTGAACGAGATACGTTTTACGGTATAATTCCATCCGATAGGTATTCATGCCGAGTACAGAGTAAACATTAATTATCACGCTGAGAACCGAGAATAATACAAAGAGGCGGTTATCCGTATATCTGTACTCGCGTATGCAAAGTGACATAATTCATGCTGGTACATTAAACATCCAATGTAAAACACATACACGCGGAAATCATACATCAGGAATGAGGTGTTTGTCTGTGTGCGGAGTGCAGATACAGGTGATGTAACATTCGCTGTGAACCGAGGAAAGAGTTCAATGTTATGAGTCGGTTTCACAGCGTGATACTCGAGGTCACATCGGAGTCGACTGTGAAACTGTGAACCCAGCTATCCGGGCACATCGTGCTGTTTGGTCACATTCAATAACAGACTCTGAAGGGTGTGGGACAAATTGAAAAGAATGCAGTGTATTACATTTGTATTACCAAGCCTACAATAGCTATGAAGATTGAGAAATAAAGTAATATGACGCAATCTTTTTGTTAGATTTTAATATTTATTTACGAAAACAATCACTAGTTTAATTTGAATCGCTCCATAAATGATATATCTGTAACCTAGAATTATACCCTTTTTAGCTTTCTCAGAGCAGTAGATTTTAAACTGTTTTTAATCTTGATATACCTACATAATAGTATATCACACCTTTGGTCCTTTGACGGCCTTCCTGGTCGTGTGGTTAAGACGCTCGACTACGAATCCAGAGGACGCAGGATCAAATCCCGGGGTGCGCAAATAAATCAAATTTAATTTATGTGTATAAATAGAACATATATACTTTGTTTTTAACCACTTTTTTATTTAATATTTTGTCTACCGGTTTCGGAAGTACCCTTCCATCATCAGGACAATATTAAATTAATCTTTAGATAATAACTTCATCTCTTCTGGAAGAAACATATGTGGAGATAAATTCTGTACACGATCAAAAAATGTATGTTTTGAAGTATCTGGAGAATGTATATTAGTATTCATTTTACAATAAATATAATAATTGTAAAATGAATACTAATATACATTCTCCAGATACTTCAAAACATACATTTTTTGATCGTGTACAGAATTTATCTCGACATATGTTTCTTCCAGAAGAGATGAAGTTATTATCTAAAGATTAATTTAATATTGTCCTGATGATGGAAGGGTACTTCCGAAACCGGTAGACAAAATATTAAATAAAAAAGTGGTTAAAAACAAAGTATATATGTTCTATTTATAAATATGGCAAGCCACAAAGTTAATGCTTTTTACGAATATATTAATTTATGTGATTTATTTCACATTTAATTCATGTAATTAAACATAATATATTTGAGGCACGTTCCAGAGTGGTAGATAGAGTATAGCCCTGGTGAAAGACCACCATTCAGCATTCCCACCTGACGTCTGTGCTCTAAAGATTGCAATTCGTTTGTAAAGATAGGAGAATCTATTAAACGGACCGCCCGTTTCTGCACAGAGTCAAGGGTTTTCTTCAGGTGTTTTTTTGAAAATATTCACCACCACAGACGGTAGGGCCAATCATCTTCACCATCCGGATCTGCGTTCCGGCCTGCTCCGGTTGAATCCAAGCACTGGATACTAGCCATAACATATCGTAATTCTATTTTATTAAAGATTATTATTTATAAGCTTTAATCTATGCCAGATGGAGCGTCATGTTTATTTATCATTCTCGTCTCAGTGAATGCATTGTTTTGGTACGGCTGCATGTCACCCACGCGCTCTGGTCCCGTGCTAAGGCTGCAGGTTGCATCATTTCATATTAGTTTGACATTTCTCACGTGATCGAATACCGTTAGTGATATTACGCCTCCGCACTTGTCTCGTAAACTTCGAGTACACATTGTACAAATATACATTCTGTCTATATTACGAAGAAAACCACGCAGGATATTATGCTAGGTCCCTTTTGACTTATTACACTCCTTTCTGCCGAAATGTTCAACGTAGCGATGTTCGTGTAAAAAGGTCAGTTTCATCTATACGGCCAAGTATGTAAAGGTGTCCTCGACAAATTCTTACTTTTTGTGAGCTTGATTGGAAAAATTCATGCATTCATTCACTGTTCTATTCATTCAACAATGATTATAAGTATTCACGAATAAATTAAATTATAAGTTGTATTTCGGTTTGTGTATCGTTTCACAACTTCAGAGTGGAGCTGCGAGTAAAAAAAAAAACAGATTATGTAGATGCTTAAGTATGTCTCCAATTTGAGTGTCATCGTAATTTAAATGACTTTTTTCCATCTGTTTATACTTACCTGCATACTATGGGAATTGAGATACCTATACAGTGTGTTTATAAAGTTTTACATAGTTTACACTATGGTGATCTCATTCGGATTAACTGGAAGGTAGATTAATAAAAAGTGAATCTTCATGAATCATATAAGAATAATTTAGGAAAAGTGGTATTTCTTGTTATTTTATATTAGCAATGATGCCAATGATCGATTTACTGCCGGACGGAAGGTCTACCCGTCGGTAGCTGAGTGAACAAACGCGTCGGATTCCCACCCGGGCGTTGCGCGTTCAATTCCTCTGCTGAATAAGTCCTACATCATCGCACAAGCAACATCTTCCGCTTCTTATGATGGTAGTAGGAGTTTTTCAAAAATTTTCAGGTTATTCGTAACCCGGGAAAGTTTGTCCTTCTTTTAATTTTTTTTTTTTAAATGACATTACCTCTGTATTTTTAAAGTGACGGCCTCCATAGTCGAGTTGTAAGACGCTCGACTACTAATCCAAATCCCAATCGAATCATTGTCTGATTGAAAAATCGCTTGACTATGAACACTGAAATGACGTGAACCAATCGCTATGGTACCTGAATGAAGTATTGCCCTTTACACCATCCCCATTCCTATCACCGGTCGGATTCTGATGTGATGCTGTGTCCGCTGTGGTCCATCGTGACATCCCCGGACTGACCATATAATTGTTGTTTTTGTTGTTCTTTGATCTCGCTATTGATTGATCTTATTTGATCTTATTGATTGTTTTATGTTATTGAGCAGTACTATGTTTCACGTGATACTTTTATATATAATGTAGACCACCAAATTAGGGATATATGCCTAGTTTGGTAGGTCGTAATATCGTCGCCGGAAAGGCAAAAGGGTTGAAGCGCCATTTTGGGAAATTTACACCAGAGCACTTAAAAGTTATTTTGTTTTACAATAAGTTTTGGACTTTTTTAAAGCTTTTTGTCGCTTCGGGTAACTCAGTGAGAGCATTGATTTATTGACTATTTTTTTAAATTCCAACCAGGTACTGAAGACTTATGAATTTTATCGTAAAACAAAAAAAAAAATCTTTTAAGTGCTCTGGTATACACTTCTCAAAATGGCGCATCGGCCTTTCTGCTTTTCCGGCCACGATATGTCAAATAACAAAAAAATCAAAGTCCGGTTCTATATACAAATGTATGCTGCAATCGCTGCCACACCCTATTAATAATATTGATATTTAACACACAAAGATTCCCAAAACCTAATTATCGATGACCTTATACCTCTTGTAGCGTTAGCCTCCATGATTATGCCATTCTACTTGTGATGGTCTATTGGTTTTTGCTCCGAACAATCCTCTTACCAGCTTGCCCTGGTCGGCCAACACGTTTTCCACGAAACGCTGTCTTGGTTTGCCTAACAATTTAATGTATATCTGAATGTAATGGAATCTTTCAGTTCAATTTTCACCCACTTCCCGAACTACCGAAATATGTGAATTTTCGCACACGTTATAAAAATAATTACAATACACACAATAACAAAAATTAACTAATATTACTACTATAGCATTAATTAACTAAATTAACTAATATAGTTTACTTTGCTTTATTAGTACGTAATTAGCATGTTTTTTTGTCTTTTTAGACTCTATTTTTTTACCTGCCCACGCCCTCATTATGCCCCCGTTACTGCCCCCCTGAAAGTCTCAAACGCCCACAAGGGGGCGTTATCGCCCGCGTTGAGAACCTATGGCCTAAAGGACTATTACCAGATTTTATGGTTTATTTTTAAAATTGAATTTCGTACCAGAGTCCCAACTGCTCCCATCCGTCTAGAGCCAGAAGGACTATGGCATCCCCGATTAGGGTATGTTGTGAGGTTGAAGGTAGTGGAGAGGGCAAGGAGATGGGGAAGAGGAAGGTTATGAAGTTCCTGACTATTCAGATCTGGTCACCAAACACGGCTAAAGATATTTCAAGCAACGTTTCAATTCTGAATGGTGGTAAAGACTGAAAAAGGTGAAAGCACCAGGGCGGTATTGAGAGAGTATCTACCACTCTGGAAAGTGCCGCAAATATACTACATATTATTTTATATGAATTAAGTGCGTTATGACACATATTAATTAAATAATAATATTTTTTTACACACGCCAGGTTTGAACCCGCGACCTTTGGATTCGTAGTCGAGCGTCTTACCACTAGACCACGCAGGCCGTCGAAGATGATTGGTTTCATACACCATCTCAATTTCTATGTCTTCTCTCGCTTGGCATATATGGGCAATCCGTAATTGTCGCTAGTCATAAGGATTTGATGTGTTAGAAATGTATTTCTTGGTTGGTCCTGCGTCTCAATGTTCCTACTGTCAATACCTAATTTCGGACCTAACATCTATATTATGAGAATACTCTGCAAATATGTTTTAAAAATATCTGTTTTCGTTTACGTTACAGCATCGTATTTTGAGCAAGTTATTTTTGTACGTTTTTAAATTGCCACTCGGGTGGTGTTTCACAAAAAATCATGCTATACAACATATCCAAGTTTGATTATCACAAACTACGAAACTACAAACTACCTCTTCTTAATTTATTTATCATTGAAATTGGAATTAATATATTACAATTACAATACTACGCTTGTTTTTTAAGCAAATGCTTGTGTAGAGAAGCGAAGTGTACAACTTGAAAAAGTTTAGTATTGTTGTTCATAGAAATGATGCAGGTTATATTTTAAGGGTAGTACATAATTAAGTTGTAGGGAAAGGTAGGCAGAGGAGAATAATCGTTAAATAATAAAGATACAGTATTAAAGAAGCGAAATTTACATCAAGGAAAGAGTCTTAGGTCGAGTGGTAAGACGCTTGACTACGAATCCAGAGTTCGCGGGTTCAAACGCGGCGTGCGCGAATAAATTAAATTTGATGAATGTGTCAACACATTCAATTCATGTGAAATAATATAATGTATATTTGCGGCACGTTCCAGAGTGGTTGATACTCTCTCAGTATCACCCTGGTGAAAGACCACCATTCAGAATCGAAACGTTGCTCAAAATGGCTTTATCAATGTTTGGTGACCAGATCTGAATAGCCAGGTTCTTAATTTCCTTCGTCCTCCCTATCTCCTTCCTCTCCCCACTACCTTTAGCCTCACAATACACCCCAATTGGGGATGCCATAGTCCCATTGGCTCTAGACGGTTGAGAGCAGTTGAAACTCTTGTGCGGTATTAATTATAAACAAACATAAAAATATATGTAACTAAACTTTTTCACTATTCTTTACAAATCATTAACACTCCCGTTCCGAAGGGGGGTTCAAATGTCACCCCAAACTAGCTTTTATGTCAGGCTTTTGTTTCTTAAATTTTTATCCCCTCTATTAACCCTTCCGTTCTGAACAGGGGTTCTTAAGTAACCCCGAGCGAGAGTATTGCGCGATATCTTAGAAAAAATCACCTAAAATAATGTCATGAAAACGCTTTGACCCTTCGCTTGTCGCAATGTGTCTGTCATATAAAAGGGGGCGTGTGTTTATAAATTTAATCGACAAATAATATTCTGGATCAGCTGCCCCCCTCCCTAATATAATTAAAATATAGAGAATACCAATGTGTTGTAATTCAAAACTGATATTTATGTTGAAACTTGTTGAAAAAAATGCTAAACAAGCCTCTAGTTTACCTTAATATGCCTCAAACGTGATGTATTGGTCAGATACATTAAATAAGATAAGGATATAGATGATTTAATATAGGTGCTATAAAAAAAAAACAAAACGTACAGGTATAAAGATACAAGCTTAGGGGGTAGACCTACGCACATGTATTTTATTTATTGAGATTATTTTATTAGATTGTCGTTTCTTATTTGACTTAATTTGAAATGTTTTTTCAATTGCATTTGATAGTTCTTAAGAATTACAATTATTTATAATATCTTCTCTTTATCAAGTTCATTGTCATCTAGTTGAATAATAGTAATTTGTACCCATTCCCATGGTTATTCTAGAAATTTTCATGTGAATTGTTCCGACTTGGGCCATTGTTATTGCGCAAGAACTGGTTGCAATAATACACTACTTACGAGATGGTACACAGTAGGCACTGTAATTTATTACTAACTGCTCTAATTTCCAATGTCGAGACAAACAATGAACCACTGATCACTAATGGCATATTGACGAACGATTTAGCATGTATTACTCTTACGGACCAGGCCAATACAGATTATTACTTATACTAATACGTATAATATCAGAGCGTTATGAATAGGAATAAGAAAGGGATGCGTACATTTAAGATTTTTACCAATAAAAACATTGGAACTTGAAGTACAAATTGAAACTCTACGCAATGTCATATTTAACTCACTTTTGTAGAGTTGACCACGTAGGAGGTATTTTCGCGATGAAGACGATATTTAATTCCATTTAACTTTTTTTACCGAGTTTTCGCTCAAGGCCAATAAACTTTATGTTGCTATATTATTTTCTACTGCCATTATAAACATGAACTTATGGCATTTCTTTATAGGTTTCTAGAGACAGTATTCTACAAAAATGGCACCATTTAAATTAGCATTTACTATCTTTTTAATTATTTTTTTTATTTATAACAATTACCACACAAGTCCCAACTGCTCTCAACCGTCTAAAGCCAGTGAGACTATGGAATTTCCAGGGTAAGTTTTGAGGATACAGGTAGCAGGAAGGGGAAGGAGAAGGGAAGAGACTGTATGCTGTAGAAATGAGATCCCCGAGAAGTATAGGCGGTAAAACCATGTATCATCGTCTTAAAAATGTGGATATCCGGAAATGCAATGGTGACGTAAGCGTAATGAATAGGATTAAGATAGGACGCTCAGATGGTTTGGGCATGTAGAGTGAATGAACGAAGAAAAGAGTGTAAGAAGAATATATGGCGCGAATGTGAATGGACGGAGAAGTCGAGCGTTTCAACCACGTAGACCGTCAGTTAAACAGATATTTAAAAGCGTCAAAGCTCATGATGTAAATGACTTCGGAGCTGAATATAGTTGGGTTAACCTAAAATTTCCCCCATGTGTCAAAAACGTAATTGTTCAGGAGGAAATTAAAAACTGATTTTTGAGCGTTACAGATTGTTTTTTGAGACATCAAAAATACGCTTTGTAGTTTTAGATGCAA
Source organism: Drusus annulatus (assembly GCA_022651775.1). Taxonomy (NCBI): domain Eukaryota; kingdom Metazoa; phylum Arthropoda; class Insecta; order Trichoptera; family Limnephilidae; genus Drusus; species Drusus annulatus. Next base: position 998,896 of record JAGWCC010000076.1, on the reverse strand, counting down.
TCATGTATTTTCACCAATAAAAACATTGAAACTTGTAGTACGAATTGAAACTCTACGCAACGTCATATTTAACTCATTTTTGAAAAGTTGACCACATGGGAGGTATTTTCCCGTTGACGACGATATGTTATTCAAATCTTACAAATAATTTATTTTACCAACCTCTTGAAAAACAGCGAAACAACATAGATCGACAGAGCTTGTGCAAAATTATTCATACAGCACGGAAAATAATCACGAATTCAAGGCTGCCATTATTATACCGAATGGCGCCTAAGCTTTTAGCGGAACGGCGCGTATGGCGCCTGGGCGCCTTTTCAAAACCAATGTTAATGGGCTATTATTTATGTACACATTATCTTTAAAAAGTGATTTAATAAAACAAATATATAACTTTATTCCACTTTTATTTTATGACTGGACCGGTTTCAGCCTATGACGGCCATCTTCAGACTAGTACATGTTGTTGTTAACCTTCGGCTTATATACTATTTTTGGGGATGTCAGGGGTAGTAAACAATGATTTTACTTTAATTATATTCATCAGTATTGTTGCATGATTTTAATAGTTACAGGGTAAAAATTAGGTTGCATTAGTTGCATTTCTATAAACTGTAACCCATCTTAAATATTAAATAAAATAAATAAATATTCCAGATAGATATATAGAAAAAATAATACCAATAAATTAAAAGTAATTTTTACCCTGTAACTATTAAAATCATGCAACAATACTGATGAATATAATTAAAGTAAAATCATTGTTTACTACCCCTGACATCCCCAAAAATAGTATATAAGCCGTAGGTTAACAACTCAGAGTAACAATATAAAGAGACCGTACTAATTTGTGACAAATCGTTGACAAACTCGCAAAATATAGCTCTCTCTTTATGCTCGGTTCTATACGCATATGAGAAAAAGAGACAAACAATTGTTGAAACCAATACACGATTTGGGGCGGGCTAAATACCATGTCCGCGATATTTGATCTGCACGAACTTCATTCACGTTTGGAGTGTCAGGCGAACGGACTGTCAAAAGTGCGTAAATAGTTAAAAACTTGAGTTATTTTTTGTCCGATATCTAGCAAAACATCATGGACATATGTGCTATACTTGGTTGCTTCAATCGAAGTACAAAAGGACCAAAAACAAACAGTTTTCACACGTATGTACCATAAAAATCGTCTTTTTTAGTTAGATCTCAAATATTTAACATTCTAACCTACAAAACAACTAGTAACTTACACCAATATGTAATTAATCTTTTGGACTATTCGTTCCAATATAATAAACTTCCGTTTGAAATGAGTTTTAGTGGATTCGTAATATTTTTAACTTAGAGATATTTACTAGCTGTCACATAAGAAACCATTACAAGAGGGAATCCCCATATTGTACGGCTTCTGAAAGTATCCCGGTCTCTTTCTTTCTCATGATACTAACGCTAAATTGTTGGCAAACAGATAAAGACAGAATAGTGTTTATCTCTTAGTTATATTTATAATTTCGGTTGCGTCCCCAGATTCAGGGCTATGCCAAAATTGGAATATTATTATTTATTTAATTATTTTTAGATTTCCAAAGGATGAAAAAAGACGAGAAAAATCTAATTTCTTTTTTCTTTGATTTAACAAATATGTTAATATGAATTCATACGTTTCATCTGGATTTTTATACCCTTAGCTTCTAGTTAATTGTTTTTTTAAATCTATTGATGTGCCACATGCACTATTGTACCCATTTCTGAACCTGTTCTCTGATGATTTATGATAACGATATGCATCTAGATAGTTTTAATTTTGTATACATATTATATATTATTTTCTCCTTGTTAGTTAGAATTATTAGCTTAATTAATTAAGTATGAAGCGCACTTGACGTGAAATATCACAAAACTGTGCTATATAAGTTCACTGTTATTATTATCTGCATTCGAAATTTCCTTACAAAATAACGCGGGACGGAAAACATCCCTACAATACTTAAAAAGCGGTGTCATGTTTTGTGAATTTTTTGTGTCTCTTTCTCTCTCATGGTGTACGACGTAAAAACGCAGAGAAAGTGATTTATCGCAAATTTATATAGGTAAAAAAAAATTGATCTCTCTCCATATATTCTTACTCCAAGGTTAAGAAAATGATTTAACATCTGTTATCACCGTACATTTTTTTTATTTTACTTTTGTTTGTAAACTATTTTGTTGATGGAACTGAAGTTCATTTTATAATATGTATTATAAAATGTTCTGTACTAATAATTTAATTCGTTTATATTTTTATCTATAAATAAGATTTTAATAATCTTATTGATTAATGTATATATGAATAAAAAAAAAAATATACAACATTCATTCTTTTTAATGATTTACAACTACCTACTCACAACAAAATACCTAATTTACTTAATTTGTGACAACCCTGTTAGTGATTTTACTCCGAGTTTAGGCCACACCCTTTGGTCATTGCTTGGTCAAAAAGTGCGGACAAAATTTCGCAAAGTTAGGTCTCTAGATATTGTTACTCTAAGGTTAACAACAACATGTACTAGTCTGAAGATGGCCGTCATAGGCTGAAACCGGTCCAGTCATAAAATTAAAGTGGAATAAAGTTATATATTTGTTTTATTTAATCATTAAAATGGAATTCCACCACGAATTAACAGTTTCAAAATTAGAAATCTTTAAAAAGCTTACAACATTATCAATGGTGGATTGAGATGGCTTAAGTCGTGTTTGGTGACCAGATCTGAATAGCCAAATACTTCCCGACCTTCTTTCTCAATCTCCTTCCCTTCCCCACTACCTTCAGCCTTACAATATACCCCGATTAGGGATGCCATAGTTTAACTGGTTGGAGACGGTTGGGCCCTTGGAGAAACAATGTATGGAGAGAGAGTTAATTATTTTTACCCAACCGATACAAACTTGCGATAAATCACTTTCTCCGGGTTTTTACGTCGTACACCATGAGAGAGAAAGAGACAACAAATATAATACTCCGCTTCTATGTACTCTAACAATGATCTTGGGCTCCTGGGTCACCGCGGGACTCCGCCCACATTTTTTTATTATGCCACTAAACTTGACACAACTAAACGGTTTTTTAGGTTAGATGCTATATTTTTGTTGATATCAATACTGTGAAAAAGTGCTTATACGAATAAAACAAAAACATTATGTCGATATGTGATATGAATGGATGTATAAATACCCTAGCCTAAGTCTTAGCCACGCCCAGGTCCGCCGAGTCAGGTAAAAATCATCAAAAACTGACTACACTGCCTTGGATAGATACCTCTCTATAAACTCTTAGTTTAGGCCTCTTGCGCGGTATTAAATACATAAAACAATTGATAGGAGAATAAATATAATGTTATTCTGAATTGTTATATTATATCCGACGTAGGTAGGTACTACGTGTGCCTTTTTTATTAACACATCTATGTATTATGTAAATAAGATTTAAAAAAATAAAGACGACTTCTTGTTGGTTCCACTGACGAGTCAAACCAATAGAAGTGTGATGTGGGCGTGTCTGTGCGCCCGAAGTAAGCTCAATTTTTCCTTCTGGTGACATTTTAATATCAATTTTTGATTTTCCTCGCCTGTCTGGGGCCTACGATTTAAAAGGTCTTATGTAAATTGACGACTTCAGTTTTATTTAAAATCGGTAATGGTCACATTTCTGGGGATTCTCTATTCAGTGTTAGTTCTTTATTTTTCATTTGTTCAATGAGAATTTTTGTTTTGGGAAAATAGTTTTACATAAACAATAATTCATATTTTTACATGAGAATAGGCTAGGTACCTGGTGTTTGTTGTCTTTATTTTGGTTCAAGTCAATGTCTTTAACGTTCCATAGAAATACATAAAATAATAATGGCAGTTCGCAAGTTGTTAAATATGTCAACAGTTTCCTCATTTCGCAGACTTCCCTAGAATCAAATGTTTGAAATTCCGAGGCGAGTGTTGTTTTCGTCTGTTTTCAACAGAATTACGTGTGAATGAATTATGAAACATTATGTAAGAATTATGACAGATGATTTGACGTTATTTGCAATTTATGACAAATAACATAATAATATTGGAGATACAAAGAAAAACGCATTAAAAAAGTAACGTTAACTCCACACAGGAGGCTCTGAGGAAAATAATTTCCCTCAGGACTTATGTCACCTTTTCGGGAAAGGAAGGAGTGAACCTGGGCCTTGAAGAAGCTTATGTTGTAGGAGGGAGGAAACACAGAGGCCGGAAAATCGTTCCACAGCCGATCTGTTGAACACAACTAGTCGTAGAAGCGACCCTTTCTTATGTATTGAATGTTGACCTATACAAATGTTGGGGGCGCGTTTTTCTACCACGTTGCTTCCTGCGGGTAATCACCTCAATATATTAAATATTTTTCAATATACATATATAACACTGAGTCTTTATTCAGTAACTTCTGCAGTGCCTTGGATATTAAGTCGATATTTCGCAATAAAGCAGGATTCAAATTCTTTGATACGATCTAGTTGCGATATCGCGTGAATAACATGTTCGTTTGCATTTTTTTAGCATTCTCGTTAGCACAGATTACACATTTAATATATATATGTGATACCTTCAAAAAGTCTTAACTCCCTGGAGCCAGTGGAAGTATGGCATTACCAATTCAGGCAATAATACTAGGTGTAAGAAATGGGAAGGCAAAGAGGAATAGCAAGAGGAAAATACTAAACTATTAAATTATGGTAACTAAATATAACTAAAACCCTTCCAAACAACGTTTACATTCTGAATGGTTGTCTCTCTATTCGCCTTGGGCCAATAAGTCATATATATATGTAAATATATAAGACCTATTGGCCATCGCTGGGATTTTAAACCACGACCTAGAACTAAGTAGTTTACCGATCTGCGACTGGAATCATCAGTTTTTAACTTGCTTCAAATATACCTACCCCAGATTTCCACAGTTAAGCTTAACAAATATTAAGCAATTAATGCAAAACATAATGTTTTCTCAATGCTTCGACAATCGAAATGTTTCCATAAAAAAAATATTAAAAAAACCCATCACTACTTAGCCGCTATTCCTAGTTGAAAATAATGATTATCTTGTATATCTCCTTACTCCACAGATACAGCCTTTTCAAATACCTACTATTAAAAACGCGTTGTTTACTAAAGTTTTCTTCGGAAACTCACGTAACACAGGCTCTCGTATCTGGTAAAATCTTGTTACGATTAGAAAGAAGGCTGCAGATGGTTCGTGTAAGTATTCGCGAATATTTTACACCCATACGACGAGCTTGTCAAATATAAATAGCTCCATATAATATGAATCTGATGAATGTTTGTTCGAATGCCCGCGTGTTCACGTACCGTGCATTTTGTAATGTCCTACCGTACAGTTTGTACCATGGCGCAGTGACTACTTAAACCGCGCTCTGGGATCGTCTCATTGATTTTCTGTAGTGATCTTAACATTCTGTTTTCTGAGTATCAGTAGCTAAACTGAATTTGCTGTTTTAAATGTCTCTGATAGCACCAGTTGTTTTGTTGCATAATGTCTCGCGTCTTTCTTATGTTTCCCGGTGATCATCAGCTGTTCTGGTGAATGTGGACTTGCATTCTGTTTCTCAGTGATAATCGAAGGTTTTAGTGCAGGCTGACTCTTGCTCTTCTTTTTCTCAGTGATCTTTAGTTTGCAGTGCATTTTGACTCAAGTGACCTTCAATTCTTTACCTCCCGAAGTTTATCACATGGATGTTTGTGTGATTATTTTCTCTTCCATTTCGCGGTGATAGTTGACTGTTTATGCGAATGTTGACTCTTCTATTCGTGGTGCAGTACTGCTTGACCCCCGGTAATGTAGAAACATGGATTTCTATCGTTTATTACCTTAGTATAATTGTTTATCATAATTACTCTCTCAACACAGAGGTTTGTCCTCAGGTATTTATGGATGCTGTTTGTCTGTTTGATTCACGACGCATGATGCAATTAATTTGGCCATTCCCAATAAATATATAATTAAACAACTAATGATTGTGAACTTTAATACAAACTGATTTCCACGTGTGGTATACAAGTAGGTACCTAAATAGGCAACTAGGTTATACATCTTTATATATTTTTTTAAAATATGTAAATTTTCCTTCTTGTACCTATTTTTTTTTTATCTACTAATACCTTAGAGTATACAAGAGGTAGCCCAAGCCAAAGCCAGTGAAGTCAGTATTGGACTTGTTTTTGATGATTTTAACATGACTCGGCGCAAATGGGCGTGGCTAAGACTAAGGCTACGGAATTTAAACATCCATTCATATCATATATCGACATAATGTTTTTGTGTATTCGTATAGCCACTTTTTCACAGTATTTTTATCAACAAAAATATAGCATCTAACCTAAAAAACCGTTTAGTTTTGTCAAGTTTAGTGGCAAAATAAAAAATATGGGCGGAGCCTCGCCGTTAACCAGCGAAAATAACCAGCTTAAGATCATTACGACAGTTAATAGAAGCCGTCCAAGAAATTTGTTGTCTCTTTCTCTCTCATGGTGTACGATGTAAAAACTCGGAAAAAGTGATTTATTACAATTTCGGATGGGTTGGGTAAAACAAATTAGCTATCCCTCCATATATTGTTACTTCAAGACTAATACTAACCTACAACTATTTTCTCCCTATATGGGTCAAATTAGAAATAAATATGCTTACTATTTCTAATTTTCAAACTGTTAATTCGTGGTGGAACTCCATTTTAATGATTTGAAAATCATTAACTATATTCACGCTGACTTAACTTATTTATAAAGTAATGTTTCTTTAAAAAATTAAAAGCAAATATATTATATATTTTTGACATGTATCATTCACATTAAAAAAAAGAACATACTAAATAATATATAGTATATTTGCAGCACATTCCAGAGTGGTAAGATATTCTAAGTATCGCCCTGGTGAAAGACCACCATTCAGAATCGAAACGTTGCTTGAAATGACTTTAGCCGTGTTTGGCGACCAGATCTGAATAGTAACGTACTTCCCGACCTCACAAAATACCCCAATTGGGGATGGCATAGTCCCACTGGCTCCAGACGATTGGAATCAGTTGAGACTCATGTGCGGTAATCACTATAAAAAAATGTAAAAAATACTTTCCGGTAGAGGCTTTTGTAAGCTTTTTGACTATGTTTAAAAAAGCACACACATTATCGATATTCTAATAATGATGTTTTGGCGATTAACGTCAAAAGTGTGTATTTCATCAATTTGTAAAAACAAACCAGACGATCGTTTTAGCGCGTGAGTTCGATCCGCATAGGCAGATAAAAATAGACAAATAGTCCCATTAGATTATTAAAATACCAAGGATAAAGTTAGTTTAGTAATGTATTCATTCATACAGTCTTCGCTCTTGACCGTCCGCTCAGGTAAACACGAATTGATTGACAAATGTGAATAAAATTTACGTGAAACATCGATATTTTATGTACATAGATTGTTATCGATCCGCCTACAAGCCATTAACATAACTTACAAGAATATACATAGCGTATTATTATTTTTATCTAACAAAGTTGTACATCGCCGCTTAGAAATACCATTTTTTTTAAAGCAAACACCCTCAGAGCAATAATACACAAAAGGGAGCGCTTCTGTAGTCAGTATTGATGATTTTTGCCTGACTGGGGCGTGGCTAGGACTAGGGCTAGGGTATTTATACATCCATTCATAGCACATGTCGACAATGTTTTTGTTTATTTGTATAACCACTTTTTCACAGTATTGTTATAAACAAAACTATAGGATGTAACCTTAAAAACCGTTGAGTTCTGTCCTGTTATGTCGCATAACAAAACGTAGTGGGCGGGTCGCCGGAGACGCGGGAGACGGAAAACATGCTTACATACCGAATGGCGGTGCTATATTATGTAATAACTTATCTTGTCTCTTTCTCTCTCACGGTGTACGACGTACAAACCCGGAGAAAGTGATTTGTCGTAAATTTGTATAGGTTGGGTAAACATATTTAGCTCTCTCTGCATATATATATATATATATATATATATAAATATATATATACTCGTATATATATATTCTTGCTCTGATTAAATACCGCACTAAAGCCCCAAACAGGGCGTGCTCGTTAATTTTTTAATGTACTAGAAGGCTAAGATTTAAAGAAACAATTGTATTGAAAAAAAAAATTAGTACAAGTTTTTCAGCATTATTTTTTTCAATTCCACCATCATCAATAAGGTTGTATTTATTCAAAATTGTCACTTTAGCGCACTAAAAAGTCGCGAGCCGCCACTGATCCCAACTGCTCTTAGCCGTCTGGAGCTAGTGGGACTGTGGCATCCCCAATAGGGGTATGTTGTGAGGCTGAAAGTAGCGGGGAGAGAAAGGAAATGGGGGAAAAGGTAGGTTAGAAAGTGCCTGACTTTTCAGATCTGGTCACCAAACACGGCTAAAGCCATTCCAAGCAACGTTTTGATTCTGAATGGTGGTATTTCACCAGGGCGATACTTATAGTATTTACCATACCACTCTTGAACGTACCTCAAAATACTATTGTTTTATGTTAATAAAATGTGAAATATCACATATGACTTAAATAACATTTATTTGAGCATGATAAGATTTGAACCCGCGACTTTTGGATTTGTAGTCAAGCGTCTAAACCATTCGACTGCGTAGGCGTCAAGGGCGCTTTAAATTGTGCGTACCTAAATAATTTGTAGTAGTAAGTTGTATACACGTTTTTTAGGCACTTAATTTTCAATGCCAGTTGGACATCTTAGATCTTACGGCTGTTCGTTCCAATATGAATTTTTGATTTTTTAAACCTTTGGAATTTATTTCCTACATATTTTTTACGGGAGCGGTTTCACCTTGCGACGAGCATTTTCAGACCGGCACAATTTGAAGTGAATCTATGGTATACCCTTGGAATAAGAATATATGGAGAGGTACCTTTGCGAAACAGTGTAGTCAGGTCGGTTGGCTTTATACTGACTCGATAGAAAGAGACAACGCTTTGTTAAAGGATGGTGATAGCCTATTAGTTACCGCTCACATGGAATTCGGACATTTTTACTGAACATATTTGAAAATATTAAACAAAACAATATCAATACACCATTAAAAGGATTTATAAAGTCAAAATATCACTAATAACAGAAGGTTTGCCTAAATAATGGTGGAAGCTTTTTGTTGATTTTATGTCTTTATATCATTAAAAATGTGAAAGTTCTAAAGTTCGGTGAAAAATATTTAAGACTGTTGAAATACCTCTGAAAATTGATGTTTTATAATCTTTGTGATGTTTTATAATCTTTGTTTGGTCTTATATAAGTAATTTCGAGATTAAAAAAAGAATTTGTATGAAACATATTTTTTAATAAACGTTATTTTGTATAATCCTCCCAATTGCTGCGTCATGTTTTACTATTCCAACTACTGGATTCTTTGCTTTAAATTAAAATTTATGACATTTTCACACAGTAATATATATATATATTTTTAATAAATATGTTTGTTTCTTTTATTTGCAGATGAACGAGAAGATGTGCAAAAGAAAACATTTGCCAAATGGATAAACTCCCAACTAGTGAAGGTATGGAATTTCAATTATTAAATAATAATTAATAAAGTATGTTGTACTTTGTTCTTTTGTTGAAATATTTGTGAATGTATGAATCCATAATAATGTTTGTTTATGAATGAATACATTGAATGTTTTCACGCAAAATGGATTAAATTCTACGTTCGTAATAATATTTACACTTCGCAAGTATGTTTTTGAAATTAAACGGTTTCCGGTCAAAAGAGTTTAATCAAATTTTCGCTCAATTTTATGTTAACAAGTACAATATTATTTGACTTTTTTTTTTTGTAAAACTTTCCTTGATTTTTTTGTTGTGTTGACACTACCGCACGTAAGCTTCATACGCATAATAAATAAAATGTACACGAACGACCTCATGTCAAAAAAAGAGAAGATTTTGATTCAAATTGGCTCTTTCGTTGGTTCTATATTAGGTGATTTTAATAATACCATTTTTTAAACTTTATTCCACTATTTTTATTGAAGACCTGACCGGTTTCACCTTATAACAGGCATCTTCAGAATGGTTTTAAATAGTGGAATAAAGTTAAAATTTTAATATTATTAAAATCATCAAAATGGAATTCCACCACCAATAAAGAGTTTAGTTTATTTATATTCGGTATTTATAAATGCACAAGCAAGTAAATGATGACACTAGTTTTTATTTATTTATTTTTAATTAATTTTTACTTGAATATATTTAATAAAGTACCGAGGTTTAAAAAAAACTTCGATCACAAACATTAAAGTTGTTTTAAATCATTACCAATTCGGTTGAATTTCCACCGTTACAGCGAATAAAAAAGATATTGTTTTAATCGATATTATTTGGAAAGGAAGTCGTTTATGACAAACAGAGATATCCTGCTGGTAATTCCCATTTGAATATTTTATTTGAAAATCACGTTAATGTGTGCCGTTTAAATTATTGAAATGTGTTAACCCTTTTTTACAACTGTGCTCTGCTAAACACCATAAAATACTTTAATGTTAATTTCTAATAAAAAAATAAATTAGTTTAAAGGCTTTTAACTTATTTCCACTTCTTTATTTTTGTTCGGACCGGTGTAACCTTGTAACGGGCATCTTCAGGCGGTAAAATTTAAAGTGAATCCATGGTATTTATACCATTTGTGTCCGGAATGGACGCTATTGGCTCTACATAATACTGAACATTTGTGACTTGTCAAAATATTTTTTTAAAATTAAATTCATATTAAAATGAAATTCCACCACGAATTATCAGTTTCAATATTAGAGATAGAAAAAATATCGTGTCAACAATTGGAACTGTGATTTATTATTAGTAATAATTATTTTTCAGAACAACAAGCAACTAGTGGAGGACCTGTTTGTAGACCTCTGCAATGGGGACTGTTTATTGTCCCTGTTGGAAATACTTACCGCCCAACAATACGTAAGTGCATTTTTATTGATACTTCTAATGTTAATAATGATTCAAGCTGACCACCCCACCCCTCACGAAAATAAAAAAAATCTTAAATAACGATTAGAGGTAATTTAAATTTGTAAATATGAAGAGGTAAATTGTCCCTTTTGCCAAAAAGGTTGTGTATCACTGGTCTAGAACAAACGGATTTCTAGATGAAACAAGTCAAATAAATGTTTTAAATATTCACTGGGACTATGGTATCCCTGTTTAGGGAATATGTGAGGCTGAAGGTTATGGGGAAGGGTCCTACCCTTAGTTATCCTAACTACCCCGTATTTCATTTCAACTTCGTAACAAAGAAACATGCATACATACATCCACTAACTAATTAACTAACTAACCATCACGATGTTTCCCCGCAGGGGTAGGCAGAGAGGACGAACCGCCACACAACTGTCTTGGCACACACTCCTTGCTTCATTCACATTCATACATCGTCTCATACATACTTTTCTGCTATTCTGGCTCTTTTGACTCATGTATTCGATTCACTTGATCTCGCACGTCTTTCTGGGCCTCCCCGGCTTCTTCTTCCATTCTATTTCGCGTCATATATTCTTTTCACACTCCTTTCTTCATTCATTTGCTCTACATGCCCAAATCATCTAAGCGTCTCTTTCTTAATCCTATTAATTACTCTTACATCAGTCTTGCATTCTTTCCGGATATCAACATTTTTAACACGGTCATACATGGTTTTATCGCACATACGCCTCAGGGATTTAATTTATACATCAGTCAGTCTACTTTCATCCTTCCTCTGCTAGTTTTATGCATCATTCCATTGTGGACTGCTAGCTTTGCTTCTTTGGCTATTTTTTATTTGCGTCGACAGCGTTCAGTCCTCCATTAATGAAATTTCCTGCATTCACCCTTTTTTAAATATCTTTATAAGCCTTTCCATAGAGTTGGTAGAATAGTATCTATCCAAGGCAGTGAAGTCATTTTTGGACTGTTTTTGATGATTTTAACATGACTCGACACACCTGGGCGTGGCTAAGACTAAGGCTACGGTATTTATACATCCATTCATATCACATATCGACATAATGTTTTTGTGTATTCGTATAGCCACTTTTTCACAGTATTTTTATCAACAAAAATATTGCATATAACCTAAAAAACCGTTTAGTTGTGTCAAGTTTAGTGGCATAATAAAAAAATGTGGGCCGTTAACCAGGAACTTAAGATCATTGCGACAGTATATAGAAGCGGTCTAAAAAATTTGCTGTCTCTTTCTCTCTCATGGTGTACGACGTAAAAACTCGGAGAAAGTGATTTATTACTATTTCGGATGGGTTGGGTAAAACAAATTCGCTATCCCTCCATTAGATTCTTAGAACCTTTCCATCTCTCGTAAACATAACTCCTAAATACACAAACTCATTCGCTTGTTCCAAGTATTCCCCATTCACAACTATATTGCACATTGTTCTCGCACCCTCTCTTTCAAACACCATGACTATGTACTTACTTACATTCATCATTAACTCATTCTGCATACATACTTGGTTCTTCCTAGACACGAAAAACTGTAGATCTTTCACACTGTCAGAAATCAGCACCGCATCATCAGCATACAATAGCCAACATACTTTCAGATTGTTCTTTTTTGCGTCCAAGCCCACACCTTTCAATTCTTGCATACATGTACATATTATCCATAAATACATCAAAATTTATATAAAAGACAATGTTTCAATTCTAAAACAATAATTATTAAATAAGTCTTATTGATTCACCTTCTTTGTCTCATTCATTCGTAGACTTAGAAACAATGAATTACTGCTCCTCAATCATCACTCTATTAATTATGGGTATTATTCTCCACTGTCCAGAATGTCAAGACTTATTAACTCAAGCCGTGGACTTGACATTTTTGGTACTAGTTGTTATGAAGCACGATAAATTCGATCCAGTGCGATTTTGAATTTTCGCGCTAGTTAAAAATTATTTATTATGGTGTAATATTTTGTCTATTTGCCCCCCTGAAAAGCCAAAAAGTGGGGGCAAAACGACCAACGAGCCCGGGCTGAAACGGCCAGAAGAGTTAGTTAACGTTTGACCACGAAACAGAGGGGATATTAGAGTTTTTTTACAGTAGACGCCGAATAAAGCAGTTAACATTTTTAGAGTCATTACAGTATTTACCGCCTATGGTGAAATAGCAAATTGAATTAAATATTGCGATGGATAATCTGAGTCGCTACAATCCCCGGCAGCCGCTATCGAGGAGCGAATTAGCGGATTTCTCTGCTATCAGACTGGACAGAAGGATTCCAAGTACGCAGGTTCCACGCGTTTTCCAGTATCGGTGATAATTGAACAATTTAGTATAATAGTTTGTCTCTACGAGTACCCAATTCAAACGTTATCCACCAAGTTAATCAAGCTTTTCCTGAGCGTAGAATCAATATTCTCAAATATAATACAAAAAAGCATTTGCGAGTGTATTATTGTCAAAATTTCTTAAACTCTGCAAGTATGGGTCCCTTTTGTAACCCCCATTTTTAACAAAGAAGAATAAGGTCCTCTCTAAATCAAAACAAACGAAATTCAAACACGGAAAAAATCCGTTTTATCGGCTGAAGCTAACCGCGAGGGCATTTAGAAAGGTAAGTGAATCCTTGGGATTCACGAGCCCGTCATTTTATATATTGTGCCTGTTTAAAAGTGGGCGGACTCTTAACGACACTTTCTAAATGATTTTTGTCATTCTTTACGATTCTGCCAAAACCTTGTTCAGGCTTCGATTGGAATGTTCTTTCAAATGTATATTTTTGTTATTGCTTTAAATATTATGTATGTGCTGTTCTTTCTCTGTTGCTCATTTTTCTCATTTCGTGTTATGTATTTAAAAAATTGTCCGTTAGTATAAAAATAAATAAATAAATAATGGGCGTATTTTTTTTTACAGAAACGGGAGCGAGGCAAGATGAGAGTCCACCACCTTAATAACGTCAGTAATGCCCTGTCCATCCTGGAGCAGAACAACGTGAAGCTGGTGAACATCAGCAGCAATGACATAGTAGACGGCAATCCTAAGCTGATCCTCGGCTTGGTGTGGAGCATCATCCTCCACTGGCAGGTGCACTACCACCTCAAGGACCTCATGTCAGAGCTGCAGCAGACCAACCTTGAGAAGACGCTGCTGGCTTGGTGCAGGCAAAACTCCAAGGTAATGATGTAGATGTTTTCCATAGTTCGTGTAAGCAGTCGGGAATATATCGCACAAGAGTCCTAACTGCTCCCAACCGTCTAGAGCCAGTGAGACTATGACATCCCCAATTGGGGTATGTCGTGAGGCTGAAGGTAGTGGGGAGGGGAGGAAAGTGGGAAGAGGAAGATTGGGAAGTACCCGGCTATTTAGATCTGGTCACAAAACACGGTTAAAGCCATCTCAAGCAACGTTTCGATTCTGAATGGTTGTATTTTACCAGGGCGCGTATCTACCACTCTGGAATGTACCGAAAATATACTATGTATTATTTTATATGAATTAAATGTGGAATTTTTAATATTTGCGCACGCTGGGATTTGAACCCGTGACCTCTAGATTCGTAGTCGAGCGTCTTAACCACTCGAATACGGATGCCGTTATTAGTGCTTTCCATCAATGTTATTTCGAAATTATTTGCATGATCTTTTTTTTTTAACAGAATCTTTTATCTACTCCTCTTTCTTACTGTCATTCTGCAATTTTATTGAGTATTTAATATTTGCAGAACTATGCTGGTGTGAACATCAAAAACTTCTCCACCTCGTGGTCGGACGGGCTGGCCTTCAACGCCCTTATCCACCGCTGGAGACCGCACCTCTTCGACTTCTCCAGCATCGCCAAGAGACACCCTAACGCCCGGCTGGAGCACGCCTTCAGGGTGGCCCAGGAAAACCTAGGGATCGACAGACTACTTGATCCCGAAGGTTCGTATTTATTTACCTACTTGTGGTCAAGCTATACAAACTCAAAACTTTGCCGGTGACAATGAATATAAAGCTGATTCATTTATCTTTGTCTTCTTCCTAAAACTTGTTTAATTTATTTTCAGATGTCAACACTTCTGTTCCCGACAAGAAGTCCATCATGATGTATGTAATGTGCATGTTCCAGTCTCTCCCGCACTCTGGGGAAGATGTGGGGGACATTGATATGTCCGTCCACTCTGACAACATGAGCCCTGTTAGCTCACCTACTGGCTTGGAGGTAAAATACATGGTCATAAAAAAATAAATAATATCCGTGGTCTTCTACAAAGTTATTTTTTAATTTTTTTAAATATTTCCAACCTAAAAGTGATTGCTTTCTACGAAAATATAAAATACTTTTGAGTTCATACCTGAAAAATTGAGTTGTTTCTATGGACATAATTTCGTAGAAATAATTGTCCCCAACCTCTGGAATGCCGAATTTCCGCAAGGCACAATTTCCGTCGTACCTTGCTGACTGTAATTTCGTAATAACTCACTTGTGTTTTACAAAATTATGTTTTAGTTAATTGTGCTATCTTCTATCTTTTTTCACAAAAACGGCGCTATACAAATTATCCAAATATTATTATAAGTGTTTTTTTCGGGAATAGCTACTAACATTCCTTCATGTAACTAAAAAAAGTTTGAGTAAGAAATGTGGAGATTTTTTTGTCGTTTAGTATTTTCGTGTGGCTGAACAAATTTACTTCCAAATAAAAATAAAATTGCATGAGGTTTTCCTGTAAATACAAACAGTTATATCACTTTGATAGTCGATTTTTTTCTGCCGTAATATAATAATAATAACAATGAACTTATATATAGCGCAGTTTTGTGATATTTCATCACAAGTGCGCTTCGTACGCCGTAGTGACGTAAGCAAGCTACAAATATTTATTACTCGAATTGTACCGAACTTAACGCAATGCAAAATATCTCTATGTATTGATTATTTCGTTGACAACCAATTACGGTTCATTTAAATAAGCGAACATGTTTTAAAGGAAAAAAAACTCCTGAAAAGATAATGATGAATGCCCGGTGCCTATTGACACCTCCAGCATACTAGAGGTTAATAAGCTGACTTGCTTATTTGAAGAAGTATTTCTAGTGTATTCATAAAAAAGTTAATTTTCTCTGTTTTTAGTATGTACAGCTTGACGTATATAACTTTACAGGTGACCGAAGGAGGAAGGAATGAAAATTTTTTTGTTACTATTGCCACCGAGTGTAAAGTTAACTGTGTCAAACTGTACTCCTATGCACATTATTTCAAATCCTCCAAATTAGACTGTGGAAATCTTGGTACTCGTATTTAAATGAAAGAAATAAAAAGAAACAGTATTGATCTCATTTTAAAAAAAAATCTTCCAGCCACCGCCCAGCAGACCACTGTCTCTCGCCACCAACGCCTCAGCAGAGCTCGGGGGCTACGGCCTGGCACTGGAGGAGGTACTGACCTGGCTACTCGAGGCGGAGGATAGACTGACGTCGCACCCCAAACTGACCCTCGACCTGAACGCTATCAAGGAGCACTTTCATAATCATGAAGTAAGTAAAGTTGATTGATTTAGGTTGGGGTGTTTCAAAGTATGGTCACATTCGATTTTTTTTAAACATTTCAATGGACTCTATCAAAACCTTGTTCAAACTTTGACTTGAATTACCTCTCAAATGTATATTTTTGTCATTGCTTAATTCATATATTATGTAAGTGCTCTTCTTTTTATGTTGTTCTTGTTTTTCTTATTTCGTGTTGTGTAACATATTTTATGTAATTGGAACAAGGTCCTGTTGAATTTTCTAGTGATAATTTGTTGGGTTTTTACCTTCATGTTTCTTATCCAAATCCCTACCTACCTAACCATTTCACCGTATCGCCGTTTTATTCAAAACGGTGACAACTCGTAACATTGACAGTCAAGACAGACTAGTTTTTCTGTGAAAAAACGTTGTTCGTTTTTTTCACTAGTTGGTTAGTTTATTGTTTGCTATTCAAAAATATGAAATAAATGTGTTGTTTTGTGGATTAGAAGATTAGAATAAGTGAGGTGTTTTCGTGGATTGTTTCGTAAATAAAATGTGTGAGAACAATCAAGAACTTTATTGGTGAGTGAATGGTTTCCCTTTTTTTTCCTAATTCTTTCCACAGCCATAATTAGACATTTTCCATCAAGTATTAAAGTATTTTTTAATTTTATTGTTTAAGTGCACTATTTTTCAAATTCATTTGAAGCTGGAAACACATTCGGTATTTCATCACAGCATCGGATTCAACAAGTCCGTTAATAGAAAAATAAATAAATAATAAATTTGTTGCTTATGTGGAATTTTTATAATGACTCTATTTCTCAGCTATCTCTTTTTTAATGGCCTTTCACCGAGTGTCACCTGTTTTAGAGAGTCCAGCTATTTAAATTATTTGACTATCCTAATATTTTCCAGAAATTCATGCTGGAGCTATCAGAGAACCAGGTGCGAGTGGGTGCCGTGCTGGAAGAGGGGGCCCGATTGCTGGGTGAGCAGAGGCTCTCAAGGGACGAGGCGGCGGAGGTGAGGCTGCAGATGAGGCTGCTCCGAGAGCGCTGGGAAGGCCTGAGGCTGAGGGCCATGGACCACCAGAGCCAGGTGCACGCAGCACTGATCGAAGGGCAACAAGATCAAATCGACAAGTTCAGGTACAGTTTATTTTAAGTAGTCTATTCAAACAAAAAGCATTTTTTAAATTAGATTTCAAAGTCTTGGTAAGGTATATGAAAATAATATATTAATACTAGCAAGTACTCGGCATATTTTGCAATGCCACTCAAAGAAAGATCTCTTTTTATTTTAATTCTTTTGATTGAAGTGCTTTTGAAAAAACAATATTTTTTGTTTTTCTGTCTTTTGCATATATGTACAAATATCAGAAAATTTCCGACGCGTGAGCAGGCCACATACAGCTGTCCTGTGAGAAGCATGGACTTTCCAAATTTAGTTCGAACTCAATCGGTTTCCAGTCTTGCTTCCTGTTGTTCAACTGTTTCTGAAGCTTGTGATGCCTTTATCTTTCGTGTTTGAGTTGTAGATCGACCAATAACTTTTATTTTTGGTACCATAATTAATTTGACATCGAAATCCTTTTGACGATTATTACTATTTATAAACGAAGAAATAAAGAAAGATTCATGTCAAAATTTTATTTAATTCCAAATATTTATTAAAAAAAAAAAAAAACTTAAGCAGGTACCTAATTGTGTTTTATATCTATGGGCTAAATTTTTATTTTTTTCTTAAGTAGGTACTTAATTGTGTTTTCTATCTATGGGCTGATCTAAATAAAAAATGGCGGGTTCAGTGTTTTTCCATACTAATTTAAAAACGTTATAGCAACATTTAAAAATATTTAATTCCATTCAAACTACTCGATAAACCTTCACGTCACTAATAAAAACAAACTGTGCTATTTTCAGTGAAATCTGTCGAGTAATTTTCGAGAAAATCGACAAAAGACAAACATAAAGAAAAACATTAATTTTTATATATAGATATTTTTTACTTGTCTTTAATTGTCACAAGTTTTACTATCACACTTAGCTTAGGAATAAACAATATGGCAATTTGTCTTTATCTGTATCTTTTGCTAGTTTCGCCCTGGTGAAAGACGATCATTCAAAATCTTTTTCTCTCATATTAACATTAATAAAATGGTTCCAGGCAATGGCTGACCCAAACCGAGGACCGCATATCTCTCATGGGTGCCTTCAGCGGTGGATCCAAGGAGGTTGACGCCCAAATAGAGGCGGTGAAGGCGCTGCAGTCTGATCTGGAAGACCAACAACCCCTGGTCAACTCCCTGGCCAATTGTGTTGTGGTGGTTGATGATGACCAGCAGGATAATGGTGAGTATGGAATATGGTTTTTCTGGTAACATTTATCAAAATGGCCCTTGTCTCTGTATTTTAAAGTGTTAACCCTGAGTTAGACCTAATATTCGTTTTTTTATAATTGTGTCTTTAATACCAAGGGTTGGATAAAAAAATGTAACAATACAACTAAACCATTCTCATTCTCGGAGGTTCTAAGTCAAAAGGTTCTTTTTTGACCTGTATTTTATTTTCAAGTTAATGTTATAGTATATTATTAACAAATCAACTTTGATTCTTAAATATGTATACAGACCCAATTATGAGCCTTGATGTGCACCAGTATAACCCAAAGCAATAGAATATAACTCAATTATATTATACACATTGCAAGGACCAATACATTTGTGTCACTATAGCCAAGTTGCAATAAATCTGAAGGTATAGTAAATACATATTATCTTTGCTAATACGATTTGCTATTGCGATTTTTAAGCAATGCTTTGTGTGGTCTTTACCAGGTGTCTGCGAAATAGAAGACCAGCTCCGTGCTCTGGGAGAGAGATGGAGTCACACCTGCCAGTGGACGGAGACGCAGCTGAACAGGCTGATGATATTGCAGAGTCGCTGGAAGGTGCTGGACCTTCAGTACAATCAGCTGCTGCACTGGATCAACGATAGAGAGGTGCAACTCAAACAGGTAAGCCTTGGACTTTTGACAAATGATCATTCAAAGAAATAATTTTTCATACAATGATTTATTTTGTGTTTTTTTAAAGATGGAAGCAAACCCTGCTAGTGAGTTTGGCGAAGTGCTGGACCGTATAAAGCAGCTGCAGTATGTGAAGCACTCCATGGATCTGGAGCAGCAGAACTTGGTCTCTCATCAAGACACAACGAACCAATTGATCGATGAATCCAGTTTGACACCTCTGGACGAATATGTCAACAGAGTAGAGGCCTTGGGAGACAAATTCGAAGCACTTTTCTTGATTATTGAAATTCAAGAACGCAGGGTAAGTTTACCAAGACTGCATAGCTCCTGTAAGCACTCAGCCCTTAGGTTCATTTTCCTATCTCCCATGTTTCCTCTTATCCCTTTGAATTAAGCCCTGTCCCTATACTGAAGTTTACAAGGGTTGTCAACAGATTTTTTACACTATAATTCATATTTAATTAATTATAATTTATTTAAGTCTGAAATTTGTAAAAAATTCAAACTATGCATTTAATGCATATTTTATATCTGGAGATCACTTTGTGTTGGTTCTAAGATTAATATTCTTTTATATTATTATTATAATTTTATTACAAATTTTTAAAATATTTTTTTTGACTATTAATTAAAAAAAAACTTTTCCTTTTGGTTACTTACTAAAAAATAATTTGTTTAGCATTTGAAGTTAGCTTTTCTAGATAAAAAATCGCATTAAAAAAATTATAATTTTTAAAACTCAAAAATTATTTTATAAATAAATTATTTATTTATTTGTGTTATAACCTATAAACAACTATTGCTTATTAGTGTATACAACTAAGGGATGGTACTATAAAAAAGTTATGCCTAGAACTGAATATTGAATGAGATGAATAATAAAATAAAATAGCAGTGGATTTTTCGCACATACTATGGTGCAAAATAGGTTGGAGTTAATTGGGAAAAGAGTTGATCAATATAATACTTGTCACTTTTCAGATCAAAGACTTGGGTTTCGAGTTCAATGTGGCGGATTATGTGTCGGGCTCTGTGGCGGAGGGATCCACAACAACAACAACAATTGAAAAGACCATAACCATCAAAGGTCAGCCTGTGAAGATGACCGAGGAACACAGCCAGTCTAAGAAGCCCAGGCTTTCCGGAAACAAAGCTTTAGAGGAGTTCCACGAAGCCTTCACCAACCTCCACAATTGGCTGCAAATTATGGAGAAGTCAGTGGAAAAGTGCAAGAACAAGTTGGAAAGTGATAAGGAGAAGATGGAAGATAAATACAAAGTAGTCAATGAGATAACCAATGAAATAGACTGTCAGAAAGGAGAAATCGATAATTTTGAAGAGATTTGCAAGAAGTTGTTCAACAATACCAAAGGTAAGTCAAAATAAAAAAAAGTTTTTTATTGAAAAGTAAAGTCATTGTTTTAATTTTAATTTATTTCATTCTTGTTTCGCAGATTCTGATTTACAAGCTCAAAAAGACGACATTGACAAACTTAGGCAGCGCTACACACAGCTGCAGGAGGATGTGGACTACTGTCAAGAAGTCATGAAGTACTTGAATGAGAGAAACCTGTTCAATGTTGAATTGATTCTTGTCGAGAAAGTCCTCGACGGATACAAGAAATGGATGGAAAGCGCGGTCAAACCGACTGATCAAAACAAATATTTGGAACAGTGCAGAAATATGCTGCATTCGCTTAAAGAAAATGAAACCAAAGTTCTACACCTACAGGATAAGTCGAGAGATATCTTATCTCAAAACTTTCCAGCCATTGACGTGTCCAAGGTACAGTCCGATGCAATCCGACTGAACGAACTTTGGCAAACTACAGTCACTACCATGACAAAGAAAGAAGCTGAATTAACAAAAGCATTGGACACCACACCACCTTTACGATACTCTGAAGAAGTTGGTTACCTCAAAACTAAAATTGATAGTCTTGAAAGTGTTCTTATGATTGAACACGCTATCATTTCTGAAAAGAAAACCATGGAAACGAAGTTAAAAAACCTCAGAGATATTGAGAATGGATTGACGGAAGCTGAGGAGGCCTACTCTTACGTAAACCAAGTTGGTAAAGTCATGTACAATCGAACCGGACTGGATGCTCAAGGTGAACGACTGAAATTTGAATTGGACGATTTGAATACACGGTGGACTGACGTGAAAATAATCTTGACAGAAAAGATTTCTAAACTTTCCAGTGGTACGATATTTTATAATCAAATTGTAATTATTCTTGCGTTTATGTATGTACATATAAGATTTGTAATCATGTGAGTTGATTTTTTCTAGGCATTGTAATGCTGGATGAATTTGAGGTGGAATCTTCAAACATCCTGAGCTGGTTAGAAACTGTTGACAAATTTGTCAAGGACGAAAGTTACATTCCTGTAGGAGACGTAGATACTTTAGAAGCTAAGCTCGTCCAGAGTAATGTAAGTTGTATAATTCTTACGGTTTATTTTAAACTTCATTTATACTGATTCGATGTTTGATTTCTTATTTTATTATTCTAGGGCTTACAAGATGACATCAAACAAGTTAAACCAAGTTTAGTAAAAGCAAGTGCTACCGTCAACAAAATTCTCGAGAACTGTGACGAAGTTGTCTCTAAGGAACTCAAGCAGCGTTCCGATAATCTCAACAAGCAGTGGAAAGAGATTATCGATTCTGCCGACCAACAGAATGAGAAGCTGAGAAGGGCCCTGGAAAAGACGGAAAGAGTGATTTTGGAAATTGGCGAATTTGAAGACTGGTTGAATGAAACAGAAAAGGAAATACCATCGGATTCAGAGTGCAACGTAACCAATTCTGGAGAGTTGTTTCAAATCAAGACAAAGTTTCACACTCTGAAGGAAAAGTGTGACGCTAGAACCGAAGAATTCCGCAATCTGAATGAGACAGGTAAAAATAATGTATACACATATGTACAATAATGGATATAATACATATGTATTTAGAGGTCCCGGTTTCGAACCAGGCCTACGCAAATACATTTTATTCAATGAATATGTGTTATAACACATTTAATTCACATAAAATAATATATAGTATATTTGTAACACGTTCCAGAGTACTACTGAGAGTGGTAACTACTCTCAGTATCGCTCTGATGAAAGACCACCATTCACAATTGAAATGTTGCTTGAAATGGCTTCAGCTGTGTTTGGTGACCAGATTTGAATTGCTAGGTACTTCCCAACCTTCCTCTTCCCTATCTACTTCCCTTCCCCCTTGCCTTCAGCCTCACAGCATACCCCAATTGGGGATGCCTTAGTCCCAGTGGCTCCATACGGTTGGGAGCAGTTGGGGCTCTTGTGCAGTATTCTCTATAAAAAAAATAATAAACTTACTTTGCAATTTTATTATTAAATGTAAGATTTTTTTTAAGTCTTCTGAAGAACTATTTGACAAAGGAAGATCTCTTTTGAAATAACACCCTATTTCTATTATGTATTTATATTAGAAGTTTTTCCGAATACATGCTACTAAAAGGAGTAATGGTACACAATATTATCTTTTTAGGAAATGATATGATGCTGCAGTCTGACGGAAACCCTCTGACAGACTTGGCCAGAAGGTTCACCCACCTGAATGCCAGGTGGACTCAAGTCACCGATTCAATTTACGAAAGGTGCAAGTAAGTAAAGTTTATATTTTTAACTGGTTTGTGTGAAGTGTAACTTTAACTATATTAATTCACTCATCATTGCGCTTTTGAGAGTTTCTCAATTTACATATTCCTTTTGACAAAACTAGCCTTACCTTATTCTGTTTACTTAATAAATACTTTTGACGAAAGGCCAATTTTATAATATTCTTTTTGTTTCAGAGTGATCCAAGAGGCGTCGCATGAATACGGAGAGCTTCGTGCCTGGCTGACCCAGGAGAAGTCTTGGTTAGACGGGCTCCAACGTAAGCTGTCCAAAAGCCCCAATGACCCCGCTGATGCAGAAGAATGCTCCGAAGTTCTTTATGTAAGTTTAATATTTTAAACATAAATTATCTATGTGAAATCAAGAGAATTGAACATAAATTAATAAGAAATCAACAAAGTTGATTACAACAATACTAACTAATGAATAATAGTGTGCATATTTTATTTCTTGCTTCTATTTATGATACCAAAATCAAATTTGCCAAGGTAAAAGTTGGAATGGAAGTTGATTATTACATAGCTTTAGAAAGTTCATTGAAAAAAAAATAAAAAAATCACAATAATATATAAATAAACAAATAAAAAAATAAAAATTATAATTTTAAGTCAATAAGTGTGTCTATCTGAAGGGGACCTCTCAGGTAAGTATATTCCTATATATTTTCTCTTTAAATAAATACTAATATCAACTAGAAAATAAGATCTGTACAGCACCCTTGAGGTGATTTTTCTCAAAATGGCGCTATACAAATCATCCAAATATTATTATTCTAATATAACCTTCAATAAAACCAAGCATGATGATTCGGTTTCCTCAGTTAATTCATCTTTATACTTTACTGTCTTAAATTTTGACCGAATGGTATATGTTTTTCTCTGAAATAACGGGCCATTTCGATAACCGGAGTTGAGAAAATCTATTCCAAATTGCCACCATCTTTTAAATTGATTTATTAACCATTTCACCGCATTCCTGATGTTTATAGGATAATAGTTGTACGCAGCACTTTTTGTCGCATTAATACAATCTCTATGAAAATGAACGCATATACGAAAATGCGCGTAGAGGTTTACCTATCATGTCCTAACTCTGTTTCCCTGTCGGGTCTTACTAACATCGTTTTTTTTTAAATACAAATATATTTTTCTCTAGGATCTTGAGAATTACGTCCGCAATCACTCTGATGACCGCCTGTCCAGGATTCAGAGTGTCGGTAAACAGCTAGTGGACGCTCACATCATGCCACAGGTCATCCTCACAGAGGTGGAAGGTGTAACTAGTCGATGGCATGTGCTCAACAAACAGGTGACTATTGTCATATCATCAATTTATTAATTATAACTCTACAATTTGGCCATACTGACATTGAAGGGACCAGGATAGATGAGTTTGTGACACTTTAACTGAGTTGTACCGGCAAAAATAAATGTTTTTGTATTATTAAGAGAGCGATTATTTCATCGTAACCAATAAATAGTTCCAATAGTGATTGGTACAGCACCATTTATGAAAATTTTCCAAAGCTTGGTTTCTTAACATTCTTGAACGCTTCAATCTTTTTTCGTACTGTGCATTAAACCAAAAATTAAGAATATGAGCATGTAAAGCTTTTGCTTTAGAAGAAAACTATATATACAGTAAACCCACATATAAGGTTGCCACATAAAAAGCATTTTTTTTTCTTATAAGAGTTTCGCTGTAAATAAATAATTTGTTAGCATGAGCTTTAAAACTTAAAAACCCAAAATTTCTCTGCATTTAACTGCAATGCAATATTGATTTTGTTTCAATCGATAAGCATTTGCAGAATGATAATCAACTAACAACTAACTTTCTCAAGATAATTAATTGACTGGGTTAAAAGATAATATTAATCTTAGACCCTTCATTATACAACCAAGGAGCAAATCGATACCCGCTGAGGGCTTTGAACCCAAGGCGAAACATATCAGTTTAATTTTTAACACCAATATTCAAATGTAAAGATAAGCAGGGTGTACAATTCTTTTATTTTCATTCTATATTTAAAAAAAATTCTTATGTCTTCCATTCACTATGCACGTAACACGCCTTGCACGAACCTGTTGTCCAATCATAGGCCGCGACCCGCACCCAACTGCTGGAGACATCTGTGAACGAAGCCACAAAGTACGAGGTCAACATTGTCAACATTCAGCAGTGGATCGAGGGCATCAACCAACTTCGGGCCAATCGGCTGGACAATGATTTAACGGCTCAGGATTTGCCGGAAGACCACCAGGTTTGCAAATGCTCAAATAAAGAAATGAGTAATTTTTGTTTTGTAGGGTAAACAGAAAGGGTTAATCAAAATGTTGTAGTTTTTTTAAAATATATATTTTTGTAGAATAATAACACCTCAATAGAAATGCTAGCTCAATCAATGCTGGTAGATTTCGTAAACTGCATTTTTAAATATTTGCATGTATTGATTGAGTATTTCAAATGAATATAATTTTTAATGTTGATATTTTTCATTATACATAGTGACTGCAATTTTCATAGTGATTATCTTGTACATTCAATATATTATATGTGTATTACGTTGATATTCAAAATGAATGTAAGCGAATAGTTACATTTCGAAACACCTAGCCGAGTATAAAAGTGTTTGTATTGAATGCATGTTTCCAAATAGATATTTTTAAGCATGCAATTTAATGCATTCTGAGCATGATTTTACTGTTTCTGAATTCTCAACTGCACTTTCTGTGTTTCTAACAAATAATAAACCACAAAATCTATGTGGATAGCATAGTATTTTTTTTTTTCATAAAAAAAATGTGATTTGTAGAAATTCTTTTTCAGAGTAAATTTAATAATTTAGTAAATTTTTTTAAGAGTAAACTTCTATGGATTGTGACATTTACGTGATCTATAATTTTCACTATAAAATATTATATGATATTTTAGTTAGGTATCTTAAAATATTGTTCTCTTCTTGTCGTAATTCAGTGTTAAATTACAACAAAACCCGAGGAGATGTAATTACTAAACGTTGCTTGAATTTGTCAAAAAGATTTTTTTCGAAAAATGTCAGTACCTTCCTGATTTCAGCATTGCAAATGAACGGTGCCATTGAAAAGTTACTCTACCAACATTTTAATGAGGATGAAGTGAAATATCCAATATTCAGCTTTATTGTCCTGATGACATAGCAATAATCAGTTGGGCCGTATTATATTATTATTCATATATCCAATTAAGTATAGATCCAATATCAGCTGTTCAAATTGAAATGACGTTATTTAATGGTTTTTTTATCCTTTAGAAATTGGTGGAAGAATTTGAAGAACAGCGAAAGGCCTTGAAGGACATGGAGGGGCAGGTGAAGGCGTACCAAGAAGCCGGTAAAAATGTTGCCTCCTCCAGGCTGCAGGAGCAACTGGATCTACTTCAGGTAAATAAGCCATTTTTGTAATAATAATAATTGGCTGATTTCTATAGAGCCATTTTCGTGAAAGAAATATCACCTCAAGGGCGCTTTACAAGATAATTAACATAACCTACAACTTGATCAAAAACACTAATAACTAGTGGTGCATAAATTATAACTTGTATGATTGTAACTATGTACTTACAGTAAAAACTTATGATAAGTGACTTAGAATTTAGACTAACAACTAAGACTTGTTTGTAGGGTCTATTTTATATTAAGATAAACATCACAACATTCAAACTGACAGCATCAAAGGGAAAAGGGGGGAAGTCCAACAAAAGAGACCTGCAGGGCCTAGCAGCACTGATTTTAAATTACCGGTGAACGTTATTGTCCTAGTATAGTTCAATGTAAATGTGACTATCTGAGTGAATATTACGCCAGTCTGTGTCAATACATATTTCATTAGAGTAATATTTAATGAGTGACATTGTACCCATTTTCCAAATTGTTCTATTATTAGTATCTAGAGATGCTATAATACAGAGTCAGGGCTGACACAAAAACAAGACTGTGTTTTTTTCCTGATTTGTTTCCTTTTTGTTGCCTTCCACCGAAGGTTGGCCAAATATTCTTATTCTATATTCTTTCTTATAGGTTAATCCTTTTCACATTTCCTACAGCTATCAGTGTTTTCCATTCCCAACAGCTGCACAGGTCTCCTGAGGTAGAAGTATCCTGTTAACAGTCCTACTAGCTTCCTTAGTGAGTTTTTATCCATTTTGATTAGTCTCCTGGCTCGTTTGGGGTTATGACATCAATATCTTCTTCGATTTCCAGCAAAGCTTCACCAACTCGGAGTGCCTTCTGGAGTCCTTCAATGGAGGCTCCAGCATGGAGGGGCGCCTGGCCAGGGCTCTGCGTGATCTTCGGTCGGTGTACCGGGGCTGCGACCTCTTGGAGCTGGCCGGGGCTGAGCCTGAGGATGTCAGGGGTCAGCTCAAACACTGTCTGGTGAGAAAATACACATCAATAATTATTTTATTACTTATATGATTTATTTAATGTAAATGGTAGACATGGACAAAATAAGTGAATGATGCTAATGAATTAATTCAGTTCTCTGACAAATTGGTTTTGATTTATATCCGAATATTATACTGATTTTATTATTTACATCCCTAAATCAATTCAATTCAAAATTAATAAGATAACATCTGCTGTATAAATCCAAATCTAAATATTGACGGCCTCCATGGCCGAGTGGTAAAGATCCTCAACTACGAATCCAGAGGTTGTTGGTTTAAAACCCGGCGCATGCCAATAAATTTATTTGATTAATTTGTGTTATTTCACAATTAGTTCATGAAAAACAATATGTATTATTTTGTATATATGAGGCACATTCCAGAGTGGTAGATACTCTCAGTATCACCCTGGTGAAAGACCACCATTCAAAATCGAAATACTGTTTGAAATGGCTTTAGCCGTGTTTGGTGACCAGATCTGAATAGGCAGGTACTTCTTAACTCCCCACTACCTTAAGCCTCACACCATACCCTACTTGAAGATGCCACAGTCCCACTGGCTCAAGACAATTTGAATTTGTATGGGGTATTCATATAAAAAAATATGTGTTAATAACAAAAAAAAATACTTGTTGAGTAAAATTGATTTTATGCTTGTTTTACTGTTACAAAAATCTTTAAAACGCTTTTTAAATATTGTGAGGGACACAACTAATACATGTTTAAAGAACTAATGCATTATTTACCTCATAGTAGCAATATAAATATTACTTTTTGTACAAAGATTACTAAAAAAGTTTTCTGTCTGTGCCATTATTTAGTTTCAACAATAGTGTTGGCACATTTTGTATGTCGCTTGTGCAACCCAGGTGTTGTGGGAGTTCCATTTGGGTGGTTCAATGATTGATTGAGTCACCGCCACAGCCACCAGTCCAGTGGGAGTGGTGGGTGAGGTGTATTTGGCTTAATTGGAACCACCACGCGCGCCTCTACCTATTCAATGAACAACAATGACATAGATCACTGATAAATGTATGCCAGTTAAATTCTAACATAGATCAACTTCACTGTTGATTACACTGCCATCAAATTCAGACATGTTCTTTCATGTTATGTACCATGTTTAGGCCAAGAGTTTTTCATTGATATCGCGTTTTGGCCGATAGTTATTTGATTGTGTAATTTGTTGAGCAATAGTTTTCAAATGATGTTATGTGTTTGTCAATAGTTTTTCGATGTTATTATGTTTTGGGTGATTGTTTTTGTGGTTCTTGTATTGATTTTGTGTTTGTTTCTTTATCAGAGATTCTATCGCACGCTGAGCGAGATGAAGTCCGAAGTTGAGACAGTTATCAAGTCTGGGCGCAAAATGGTGGAAGAAAAAGCTGTGGCCGATCCCCAAGCATTTTCTAAAAAGATTGACACCTTGAAAGAGTTATACAATAAGCTCGGAGCTCAAATCACAGACTCTAAACAAATGTTAGAGAATGCTCTCATTACGTCGCGGGAAATACAGAATGATCTGTCTTCTCTGAACAAATGGTTGGACAGCTTAGTTGGAAGCATGGGAAAACAGACTCTGGACCTTGAAATGTCTAGAATGCAAGGAATCAAAGACAAACTGGATTCAAACTACAAAGAATTCGCCAAACAGTGCGACGCCATCTACCTCGAACCACTGAAAGAATCCATAGACAAGACGAATGAGAGATGGGAACAATTGAAAAAGCACGGAGTCCCAGAGTTAGAAGAGAAAGATATCTTGCAGTTCTCCAAAGAATTGGACAGACCAACTGATCAAGTTGATTTCCCCTCAGTGGAGAGGCTGCATTCCATGAAGATCGAAATTGAATGGAAGATAAAGAATGTGGACAAACCACAAGAAGCTGAGAAATGGACCACTCTTCTGACAAGGATTGAGGTGAGCCCAAATGACTTATTTTATTTACTTGTCACAACTATTGTTATTTTACCCCAATTTGATACACCAACACATTTCAAATTCTTACACTGAAAGAAATACCTTTTGAATATTTGAAGGTTCACTTATACACGCTTAAACACAATGCGCACGCACTGGTGGTGATAGTTTTTATTGGAATGACTATTTCCTTCAACTGATAAATATCATTTCGCACACACAGACAAATTACTGTATTACCAAAACACCAATGGGATATATGTATATAATATAACAACACATCTACCATCAATGTATGTATTTATGTACGCATTACCTCAATGCTTTTGTCCATATTGTATAAACTGTATCTGATTTGCTTCAAGCCATCAGGGTTGCTATGTATGTGTTATTTTAAATTACAACTATGAATTCATGCACAAATCGATGAGTTACGATTCTACTAAATTCATATTCAGATTTTCCGATATTTGTAGGGCCCACCAGATTCCTTAAAACCTCATACACAATATTGACTTTGAGTTTAATACTTGATTTTAACATCTTTACTGTATGATGCTTTGAAATAATCCTAATTACTAAATTACCCAAAGCCAATATGTTAACCCTTTGAAACCTCACGATTTATTTTTGTTTACAAAGTTTTATACAATTATTAACCATGCTGCTTTAAAAACCCCATTGAAGTGTTGAAATATCCATGTTACTCGACCCTTTAAATATTCACCTAAAATGTGTTTTCTAATCATTAATATCGAAATTTGTGTATTTTTTTAATCATAATTCATGAATTATATTTATATTATGTGTAAATAAATACAATTTATTGTGGTGATGGTATGGCTGTGACTGAAGCTTTTCTCTCCTGGCAGCACTGGTATAGTTGGTCAACAATAAAAAAAAAACTAAGTGATAATTATAGATGACAGAAGTTTTCCCTTGTAATATATGTATTTTTTTTACTGAAAAGTTAATCAAATTAACAATTTTACTGAAAATTATCCAATCTCAATCGACTATAGAAAAAAATCTTAGTTAAAAAGTATTAATTTTTTTAAGACAATTTCACCATGGTTTGTCTATTTCCTTTCAATTGGGAACATCGGTTTACCATTTTTTAATTAATTTTATTAATACTGTTTTCAAAATCAAAAAAATATCCAATTAAAGTATGTATTATATCTTATGCAGTGTTATCGTCAAACTGTAGCAAGTAAAACAAAAACCTTTTTTTTAATGTTCATCAAATTGTCATTGTGTTTTGTAAAATGTCTGATAAATGTTCCAATTGCCTTAAATGTTCCATAGGCATGATGTTGCTTTTGTGTTGTTCAGATTTTTATTAAAAGTGATTGCATTTATTTACCGATTATTATCTAACATTTAACTCATATTCAGTGATCATTATATTAAATCAACTAACACTACACTTCTCTCAGTCTTAACATCATCTACATGTATGTATAATATTATAATTTACTCAAAAACATAAAATGTTTTGTTAAAAACATCATGTTGGAGAATCTCTTTGAATCTTTTCTATCCATGATTCTTAATTAAAAAACAGCAAGAAGGCTTACTCTCACTAAATCATAATGTTTATTTGAACTGCCACTGAAATATATTTTTTTTTTCATACTGTTAAAAATTTGATTGAATCATGAACGTATCCCACTGTAAATTCACTACCAACAACCGGTAAAGTTAGATCCGTTATATTTCCAGAAAATACTTCCCAAGATAGAAAAAGACAATGTTCTTCGAGAAGACCCCACTTTAAATGAGTTTGCTCAAGAGTTACCGGGAACTTCAAAGAGTGATGAATATAACGAAGAAGATGATGAAAAGCAAAAGCCAAGGGTGGAATACGAAATAATCCACGTGAGCGACACAATTAAAAGACGACTAGAATCACCAAGCACCGTGCCTGATTTGGTTCAAACAACTAAGGAAAACAAGTCTAAAATTCCCCTTGCACTTAAAAGTCCAGTGCCCATAAGAAGAAGTTTATCAAAAGACGGTAAAAAGGTTGATAATGTACTTCCCCCTTCCGAACAGACAAAGGAAGATGTCAAACCTGAAACAAAACTCATAGAAAAAGACACCAAAGAAAGCCACAAAATTGCTGACACTTTCAACTTATCAGAAGATAGTACGCTATTCTCCAAAATATCTGAAAACACTCTTGTTGTTAAGACACCAAGGGAAGTTATACCTAAAAAACAAGATTTTTGTCACATGGTGGAGGTCAAAGAAAGTGAGATCTTCAAATCCTCAGTAAGTAGTGGTGAGTCCATGGAAGTCTATCCATCGGCATCTGTTGAAACAGCCGTGCATTATGGACCCAGCAGTGTTGAGAGGGTTGAAATTATCGACACTGAGACAGAATCTCCCGGAGATTCCGACTCAGAAGAACAACAAAGTTCTGGGGTCGTGAGCCAAGAATGTCTTTCTGAATGGGCTGTGCAACAAATGACCAAACTTGATTCTACATTTAGGATGTCTCCTGCCAGCTCTACAGAAGAAGATAAAGCTTTGATTGTCACAGTAGGTAGGGCAGAAGAGGTATCGAAACCCATCATTGGGATATTGAAGAGGAGGAAGAGCTCAAACGATGCTGAAAATGATACGGATGTCAAAGTTCTGAAGCCGAACCAAATCAGAGAAACTCCTCTCAAAGTCGTTACTGTCCTAGAGTCAGAAACACACAGAAGTGATCACCCAAGATCCAAAGGCGCGACAATTTCATCCACTCCTCCATCAACACCTTCTATTGATTCTGTAGATGTCCCGTTTGATGAAAATCCTCTACTTGCAGACTTACAGAATATGCTCACCCAGTTGGAAAACAAAGAAAACGGATCCTGTCTTAAAGATAAAGGAGCAGTCGCCGAATATTTGATTTTAGACGATGCAGCAATGAATGATGCCGAATCTGTTGTTCTAAAGAGTGGCTCAGTTAAAAATCCGTCCATCGCTTTAGTTTCAAATAAAAAGATCTGTGAAACTAGTGTTATTACAACAAAGAGAACTGTCGGCATCAGTATCGGAGGCAGTGTAACATCGAGAATAAGCCGTAAATCATCAGGAATTGGTAGCTCAGTTACGACCGAAGATGAGACCGAGAGTTTTGATGGTTCTGATAAGGAAACAGATGAAGCTGTTGTATTTTCTGACGATGAGGAAGATGAACAATTCTCACCTATTCAATACAAGATTTCTCCTCAAGTAACTCCCCGATCCCCAAAGAAATTTTCCAGCATCTTAGATAAGGTATATTATGTTCTAAGTAAATAATAATTCGATGTGTGTGCGATATTACAGGGGTTTAGTAACATGGCTGTTTTAATAACATTTTCGATTTCCAGATTTAATTTCAATGGTTTGCGCATGATTAATTACAATAATTATTTGCGGTTGGTCAAAATCAGATCTTTCACTGTCAAATTTCCAAACAAAATAATAAGTGTTCTCAACTAACAATTTCATAATATTTTCCTATAATATTTTTTATGTCGATAACTTATTAACACAATAAATAAAACAATTTGATTTCAGGAAAAGATAAGTGTCGCTGGTGATGCGCACAATAGTTCTCCTATGTCCACTTCTACTCCTATGAAATTGGTAGGAGATAAGCCTGATGTATGCAACATTTCCATACAACCATCCAAAGAACAAGTCTCTGTTGTGGCTCTTTCTCCAAAACTTAAGACAAAACCATTTGCTTATGATAACAAATTGGAAGGCAAAGAACAACTCAAGTCTCCAGGCTCTAAAATACCAGCTTCTCCTATTTTTGAGACAAAATTGAAGTTAGCTGAAAAGAAGTCACCCACAACACCCCCAAGTCCACTCCCAAAGCCAAAAGGCAAAGCTCCAACTGTACCCTTGAGTCCTATTGCTAAAAATAAGTCATTCATCCCAATTAGTAAGGAAAGAATACAAGGAAAAACATCCAGTAATACTTCCATAACAGATAAGTCACCTTCTCCATCAATTTCCCTGGAATCGCCACTTACTCCATCCAGCAGCGATGGGGCTCCAAAGTGGGTTCCGTCATCACCAATCTCTCCCAGAGAGTCGGAGCTTGTTAAGCTTTTTGGCACTGACTGTGATGATGAACTTGCACAGTTTGAATTAGAAGCCATTCAAATGATGAGACGAATGGATGTTATGCTGATCACAGTTGGCGGCGTTGATAATGAGAGGGATCCTGGAAAAAGGCTAGAGGTATAGTATTATTACAATTATGTGTTTTTTTTTATGATTAAGTAACTTAGTTTCAATCAATTGTGTATTTTTTGTTGCCTACTAGTTTCATTATCCTATAATATTATATGTAGCAACAGCAAAACAAATTATGAAATAAAATATTATAAAAAAGTGACTGAAACTAATTTATTTAGTAATCAATTAAAATGACATTCACAGAGACAAGA
This sequence comes from Drusus annulatus, assembly GCA_022651775.1. Taxonomy (NCBI): domain Eukaryota; kingdom Metazoa; phylum Arthropoda; class Insecta; order Trichoptera; family Limnephilidae; genus Drusus; species Drusus annulatus. The sequence goes on along the minus strand of JAGWCC010000076.1, from coordinate 964,855 downwards.
TTTAATATCTTTTTTGTTTCACATTAGTTTATGTATACGAGTATGTACTTTAATTTTTTTCCAGATTTTGAAAGGAGAACAAGTTGGTTTGGCTTCTGATGCAGCGTCTCTCATATCTCAAGGAGACAGCTTGGTTTACACTAAACACAAGACTAACCCGGCACTGGCTAACCATCTGCAGACAAGATATCAAGACAAGCTCAGAAACAAGTGGTCTAAAGTGATGTCAGAAATAGAGACAAAGAGAAACATAGCCAGAAAAGCAGAAGACGACCTGAAGGAATGCAATTCTTCAACCAACGAAATCCAAAAATGGCTGGCTGAAATAAAGGCTGAACTGCAAAGTGCGAATAATTACAATTATCAGTCTGACTCTTTAAGAGAGGAGTTCAAATTGAAAGAACGAGAAGTGTTGAAGCTCAACGAACTGACGAGAGAGCTGAAACAACAGCGTATTGGATTCCCGGATAAGACTGTTGGAGAAATAAATTTAGAGTGGATTAAAGTTGCCGAGCAGTATGCAACAATCAGTGCGCCTTCTAAGGATAAAGAAAAACATGCCAAAAATGTATGTAAAATTTATATTTTGAACATGAATTCTTAATTATTTTTTTGTCTTTAGTTGTTTGAATAGCATATTAATAATCATCGCAATATTTTAGGAAGCAATAGCACAAAAGGGTTCCGAATTTGTGACCAAAGTCAACAAATCCAGAGAAGCTGTTTCAGCTATCTCGAGGCAACTCAACGCTCACCCATTAAATGGACAGGACTACGATGATTTCCCGCAGCAAGAGGACTCTTTACTTGTAAGATTTTTTAATCCAAATATATTCACTATCCTTCTGAAGTAATGTACAGATTGATTAAAATATTTGTTTTTTTTTCCAGAAAGTGAAAGAATCTCTCATTGTTTGCCGTCCCACAGTTGAAGACATAGATCGTGAAAATGGTCCCATTGTTCGTAAGTGTAAAAAAGAACAAGTTGAACAAATAAAGAGGGTTTTGGAAAAGCTCAAGGAAGAATGGACTGCTGTCAACAAAACTTACAAGGATAGAAATGACAGGTAAAGTAAAAACTAATCTCACCCTCCCCGAGTAAAAAATGTAAGTAAATGTCTATATAATTTTGCTGTCTTTTTTAGGTGGATTAAATCCCAAGCAGTTTGGGTTGGACTTTATACAAATATGGATCAATTTGGTGAGTGGCTAGACCAGGCTGATCGAATGGTTCTTGACATCAGCAAAGGACAACCATTGAAAGATATGAAGCAAAAGCAAAAAGATCTCGAGAAGCAGGTTAACAATATTTTGGATTGAATTGTGTGGTAAACGTAACGCACATTGAAATGATTTTAATTTGAATTTTTTTCGCATTCAGGTCTCGAGCAAGCATCGTCAAGTAAATGCAATCACTTCTGTCAGTAAGGATGTCGTGAGCAAGTGTTCTCCTCCCCTCTCAAATGATATCAACGAACAAGTTGAGATTTTGAATGACAGATGGCTGCAGCTCACCAACAAGATGAAGATGCTAAGAGACAGGTACGGAAATTAATATAAATCATTAAAATTCTTTTTTAAATCACCAAATCAATCAGTTTTCAATTATATGTTTAGGCCCAAGTGGGAGACCTTGTGGAACACCTGATTGTTTAAAGGAAATTAATATTTTATTATATGTCTAGGATAACCGGCCAAGACACAGCTAACCTGATGAAGGAAGGAGCAGCCACTTGGCTGCAAAGCACCCACAACTGTCTCGAGCAAGTGGAGGCTCTGCTCCAAGGTTCCACTGCTAATCCCTCTGATGACACCTCCCTCGCTATCCGTCTTAGCCTTGTCAAGGTAATTACCGATTTTTGTGTTTCAACAATTTTCGTGTTTATCTACGAGGGTCATCCAGAAAGTAAGGTTACAGCATTCATGTAGGATCGAAAAATGCTTGTATTTAATTGAAATTTACAGGATACTTCACAAATATATAAAACTATTTTTCAACGTAATCGCCGTCGAGATCGAGACATTTCTGTAGTCGGGGCACCAGCTTTTGTATGCCAGGGTCATAGAACTCCGCCGTCAGCTCTTTTAGCCACTTCCTAGACCTCCTGATCGTTGGAAAAACGTTTCCCACAATCCGAAAATTCCGCGCGGATCTCGCACGGATGAGAGGTGGCGGGAACGTGTGACGACCTCTCCATCGGAAGTATTTACTGTGACTGAAAAAAATGGTCGACAAACACGCGGGACCAAACAAACTGACCGTCCCCACACGCCAGGTGCGCCAACTTTGATACAAAAAAATCCCCTGGTCTCAGGAGCCCTTGTAACTTTACTTTCTGGATGACCGTCGTTTCTATCTGCCTATGGTTTATTTATTTAAAAATGTTACTATCCCAATGTCTTCTAATGTTTCACTGAGTTGTCTTTAGGAGTCAAGTTACTTAATGTAGCCCTGGTGTTACTAGCTTCTTTACATTCCTGAAAGAGTTACTTTTGGATATTTTTCGTCCGTTCCTGATACATAGTATAGGCTTATTCTGTGCTGTTTTTGTGTTGATCATAATGCTGTATATTTTCTAAAAATCTGTCAGGCAAGCTAAGTCGTATTTTGACTCCGTTCAGCCAGATAGTTTGTAGAGTATCGTCGTCTGGCCGATCTCGTACGCTGTGATTATGGCCAGAACGCGGAAACGCTGACTGTCGTAATATCTCCCGCTACTACGAACGGTATAAACATGTAATAACCGACGTGATATACTGGCCACTGTCACCAGATTTTTGGCAGTCGTCCAAAGTTTATGTTTAGGCACCGGCGACTGTTGGGACTGCCTTTCTTTTGATCCTTTTGAAGCTTTAATTCACGTTTTATCGTAATAATATCCCAGTCGTCTTCTATTTTCGGTAATTTATTCCAGTCAAAGTTTTTAAACATCATCAATCTTAACCCTTTAAAGTTGAACAGGCTGAAAAAATCGGCAACGGAGTAAAATGGAATTAATAATTTGCTCGCTGTTTTTGTGACTCATTAGAAAAGTGTAGTTTTAAAGAATTTAATTAGTTATTATTATTAGCTAGTCAAATAATTATTAAAATTTAAAAAAAATCGTAGTTCTGAAAACGACTGCTCATTTTAATGCACCGAGCCGTATATATATGCCAATATTAGGTTGAGATGCTCGAAATCTAAAATCGAATATTTATTACGAAGCTCTCATTTTTACCGGTAATTGTTTTGCCAACCTGCATTCCGATCCATTCATTCTGCTCCGTTTTTGCGGGAAGAAAACATCGTTACCAATTTAAAATGTATTAATCAATATTTTTTCAAATCATCACTCTCTTAGGCCGGGTTGTTTGAACCCCCGTCACATTCGACCTACAACTAACGCCATTCGACATTTTAACGGTTTTCGTAAATCACCGATTCTCGGCCCGTTTAAGCGTTTGATCACATTTAGATCAGCATGACGGCATGACATTTACGCTTAACAGCCGATCAAACGTTGAACGGGTCGAGAATCGGCGGTTAATGGGGACCGTTGAAATGTTAAAAAATAAATACAGCGCTAATCGTCTATATAATGTGACGGGAGCTCAAATAACCCGACCTTAGTGTAAAATGTACGCTTTTCATGCGTTGCTGTTAGAAAGAGGAGTCGCAAGAAGTTTAATATATTATCGATTTTCCCATTTATTTGACACGAGAATGAATCCAGGCCTCTCTAGAGTGCCGAGAGGCAACTGGCAAGCACGTGAAATGTCAGTGTTGATGGATTTACGTCAACTCTCCATTGGCGTATAGTCTTCTTTGTGAAGTAATTCTGTGTACGATATTGAGTGTGAAAGCTTCAACACTTACAATATCGTACCAATTGAACTTCTATTCTTGTATTTCGAGTAATTTAATAAAATATATATAGCAAATAATCATTTGAGGCCTTCAATAGGATGATTCTTAATTTGTACATTTCCACGTTCGGTGTTTCTCCAAACACTGCACAGATACGTAAATATTTGCGATTTGTCTTTGTTCAAAGAACTTACAATTACCATCACCCATAATTTATCCCTGTTGAGATCATTTTTCCCTCTGTCAGAAAGACACCTTGCGACACTGCAGTCGAATAAAAAATCATTCACCCTCTTATAATTTACTAGCACATTCTTCTTTCGTACGACTCGCTATTCCGTAATATAATTAATGAATTTGACTACAATGTCAACAGCGAAGATGTTAATGAGTTAGTGGAATCTCGTTTAGAAACTTTGTCAAATGAAGATTTGTTGAATCTACAAAAGATAAATGAAGGAGAAGAAAAACAAGAAGCTGATCACGAACTCACTGTTAAGACTTTGAACACCAAGAATATTAACGAAGCCTCCTTATTGAAAAAAAATTGACCATCATGGAGGAATGACGGCCTCCATGGTCGAGTGGTAAGATGCTCGCCTACCTATCCACGCACGTTCCAGAGTGGTAGATACTCCAAGTATCGTCCTGCCGAAAGACCACCATTCAGAATTGAAACGTTGCTTGAATTGGCTTTAGCCGTGTTTGGTGACCAGAAATGAATAGTCAGGCACTTCCCCTCCCCACTTCAGCCTCACAACATACCCCAATTGGGGATGCCATGGTCCTACTGGCTCCAGACGGTTGGGACTCTTGTGCGGAATTCACTATAAATGTGTCATATAAATCACAAAGGGCAATAGAAAAATACGCAGAGTGTTATAGAACTCTTTATGAAGGAATGAAAAAGAAAAGTACCGCCCAACTAACTGTTGATAAATTTATGAAGAAAACACCAGATTACAATCAATAAAGTGTTACTTACTTATATACTAATGCACCTTATTCTAAAATAAATACTAAAAAAACACTTTTCCATGTTTTTTTGCTTTGCTCTACGTTCGTACATTGAACTTTCGTACACATTTCAGCAACCAATTACGAACGAAATACGAGGGCCGCCTATATAAAGAATCTTCAAGCGATTAGCAGACGCCACCCCACCTCTGCAAGCACGTGCGAATTTAGAAATAGCATTTAGTTTCCTAGAAGAAGTCGTTCTTCCTTTTCCAACTGGATCAGATCTATTATCAGTTCTGATTAAACATATCTTATTATTAGTTGTCGCCATAGTTCGGTAACTCGTTTCTTCTTGTCTACTGCGAGAGTTCGAGTGGTCCGTCCGCGTCTATTTCTGAATCCTCTGGGAATAATTTCTGTCATTCCCCCGGCGTGTATCGCGAGTTGTACGGGGGAGGTGGGAGATGAACGCATCTTTCATAGAAATAAAATTATATTCAGTTGATTATATCCACAGATGAGCGAGCAGTGTTTTTATAGTGTAATGCAGTGTTGTTACTGCAGCCGCGTAAATATTGACAGTGAAAGTGAACTTGACGTTCGTTTTGGTGTCGATTGTTTTTAAGTCCTGGAGTTTTAATTGGTGTCTGTGCTTCGTTAAGAAATCTTGTGTTATTGAAATATTATCGGAATAAAGTGTCCTTTAGAAGATTTGTTTGGAAAGTCACGTTTGTTTAAATTGTGTTGCAATTTCAATCAAACGTCTTCGGTTTTCGATTGATATCTGTTGTATTTTTTGTGATCTTAATAAAGTGTTGATTTGAAGTTTTGTAATCAAGTGAAGAAATAAGGTTTAAGTTGTTTGAGTTAACGCACGTTTAGGATTATTAATTTAATGTTGTGAATTATTCTTTCGGGAACTAGGTTCAATTGGCTAACATTCAGGCATTAGTCGCGCGTTCAATTGATTCAATTTGCAGTGATACAGTGTTTTTTTATGCAAGACAGGTAAAATTAGATCAAAATGTCTGAGTATAAAACGGTGTTTCACGAAATCATTACCACCAAAAAGTACTTCGGTTCGGTTCGTACGATGCATTTGGATTGCAAATGCTTTTTAAATATTTTTTTCAAAATTTACAAAACACATTCGTTTCATCACCTCATTCGCTGGATAATCAAAAATAACCGTTTGGCTCCCACTCGACTCAGCTTGCTATTAAAATGGAATAAATCGCATTAACTTTTATTGTCATTACGTTTATCCCAATTACACGCCATTATCTTCCCACACTCCGCCATTTAAACTGTTAAAATCCAAATGGTCCGCTTCTACTGATTGAAAACATTATTTTAATTTTAATTAGAAACGATTTAAGGACATGATTTACAAAAACGCATACCGCTCCATGATTGTTTAAAACACAGAAACAATATAAATAATCACGAAATCATGTCATTCACTAATCATCACAAGTCATTAGATATAGGTGCATGCTTCTTGTTACTCCAGGTAAAACTTTAATCAGTGTTATTTATTTTTTAAACACCATATGCATTGGTGAAACACAGCAGTTTTCCGTGGTCCAGTGGTTAAAACGCTTGACTAAGAATCCAGAGGTCGCAGGTTCAAATCCTGGCGTGGGCAAATAAATTAAATTTACTTAATAAGTGTGATTTCACATTTGATTCACGTTGCAGAGTGGTAGATACTCGTAAATAAAATAAGTATCGCTTGGCAAAATACCACCATTCAGAATCGACTAGATCTGAATAGCCAGGTATTTTCCTACTTTCTCCATCTCCTTCCCCTCCTGAATACCTCCAGCCTCACAACATACCGCAATCGGGGATGCCATAGTCTCACTGGCCTCAGACAGTTGGGAGCAGTTGGGTCTCTTTTGCAATATTCACTATAAAAAATGAAGTTTTGAAGGTTGACGCCATGGCTCAGTAGTTAGAGCAGACGCCCGGACAGCGGACATTTATGAGTTCAAATCCCGATCGCAACAATAATTTTTTTTGTGTGCTTTTCTAACAATTAAAAAAATTATAATGGTATCAATAATAATTGTTTTGTGTTTTTACAAACTTTTACCATTAATTTGTTTTGTGTATTTTTCCAACAGGCCCGCGAGGAAGAGCTGTCCTCTAAACGCAAGGACATGGAAGTGTTACGGAAGAGTAAGCAGCTTCCGAAGAACGAGCAAGTGACCAGTGTGCAAGCCCAAATGGAAAAGGTATTGTTACCAAACTTTAATTCCAAAATTGTTTGCTTTCATTGTAACTTTAATGCAGTTTTGTAACCTTGTTTGGGCACTTACTCTCGAATTTGTCATTAGGTATTTTAGAATAATCTCGTCGATTAATGTTAGTTGACATTTTGTAAAAACCAACCCTGATGTATGGCAGTGAGGCGTGGAACTGGCAGAGGAAGGATGAAAGTAGACTGGATGCTGTGGAAATGAGATCCCTAAGGCGTATGTGCATAAAACCATGCATGACCGTGTTAAAAATGTGGATATCCGGAAAGAATGCGAAGCTGATGTGAGTGTAATAAATAGGATTAATAAAGGGGCGCTTAAACGGTTTGGGCATGTAGAGCGGATGAGCGAAGAAAGGAGTTTGAAAATAATATATGATGAAGAAGTCGGAGACGCCTGAGGAAGACATGACACGATCAGGTGAATCAAATACTTGAGTCGAGCCGTGTTAAGAGTCAGAAGATTATGTATGAATGTGAATTAAGCAAGGAGTGTGTGCCAAGACAGAGTTGTATGGCGATCCATCATCTCTGCCTGTCCCTGCAATATCCAATCATATCTTGTACCCAAATAATTATCCATCAATTCAAACAAACAATGTCATTTTTATTATCAGGAACAATCAAGTCTCAAACCGAGTAATGTATTTTTTTCAATATTGAATTATAATCTTTAATTAAATATTATTATTATTTTTTAGTTCTACTAGTTATATTTTTTATTTTATTTTTCGTAACAGCTGTTTCGGAGTTCAAGACTATTGTCAAAATGTAAATAAATTAACTATTATTATTATTATTATTTAAGCTGTTTAGAAGACGAGATATAAGAATTCTTCCCCCTTTATTGCTTGTTTAATACTTCTTGGTGCGGTCCATTTTTATATAATTATTTCCACATGTGCTAGTTCTCCCCAGAAGGTCGTTATAGCACATGTCTCCGAAGTAACATGAGACACTCAGTGGCGTGCACAGAGTTTTGATCAGGGTAGGCAGTAGGAAAAACAGTGGATTAATTAGACGTAGTTATGCAGAAAGCGTCCAACACACTACTTGCCCAAATAGAGGTTTACACGTTTTCCTATAGATAAATACGAGATTTCTATTCGCTGAAAACATCCAAGTTCCAAATGCAATAGATTTATGGTAATTCAATTTTTTGCTGACCCACATTGCAGATATTTGACTTAAATTGATGTTTAATAACATTAAAATGTAGGATAACATAGGAAATACAATTATTTTTTTAATAAATACATTAATAGATAATAAATTACCTATTTATAATAATTCTCATAAAGAAAAAAAAAACACTGAAACAACACTTAAAAAATGTCTTAATATGCTTTTGTATCGTTATATTTTCAAACGTCTTTTTTTCTAAGTTTCATCCTTTTGGTGTTAGATTTTTTCTGCATAAATACGTCCAATTGGTAATTAACATAAGTACCAACAGATGTCACTGATTTTTATTGCATTTGTTCTGTAAAAGCACTGCCTAGACACTGAAAAAGATACAAACACAAACGAGCGACTTGAACGCGCACACAGCTCACAGCATACATGCATACACATTTAGTGTAGTCTAGCGAACATAGAATTATCCACTCTGACGTTGGCGGCGTTTTGGCATATGTAGTTACTGATTTTGACATGCTATAGTAAGACGGTGAGTGTGGCGCTCGCGGCGTTGCTATTAACCGAACTTCGCGCGTATTTTTGAATAGATTTATTTTTTGCAATAATTTTATATTGTTTAATCCAATGTAATTAACTTTTTTATGCGAGTACGGTAGGGTAGGCAGTGCTTATGTGCCTATTTATTTATTTGGAACATTTGACAGAGTGATAACATTACATACATACTGATAGATATAAAATAAAAGGTAGGTCATCAATCCATTTCTAAAATGTTCTCATCGTCCAATTAAAAATACACTGTATTAATAATAATATTAGGATAATTTGTATAGTGCCGTTTTTGTGAAAAATCACCTCAAGGGCGCTGTACAAAGCTTAATTTCTACTTAATATTAATTCTTAGTTTATATAAATATACAGCAAAATACTTACCTGGCTCGTCACTTCTGGCAAGACACAATCACCATATCATAATAACTTAGCTGATTTGAACTAATTTAGCTGATTTTTACATATATTTTTATTTTTATTACACTAATAAATTAAAAATAATAGCAAAATAAGGAAAAATAACCGTATATAAAAATAAATATTAACATAAAAAAGGCAAATTTAGGAAAATAACATTATAAAAAAAAACAAAAACACAAGAAAAAATTGTAAATGTATGTACTTTTTTTCTGTTTTTTGTTATAAGTAAAAAATCCTATTTAAGATTTGCTTAAACTTTAAAGTTGAGTTAGAGAATAGATCGATTCCATTGATCATACCATGTTCGTTAATTTTGCCACTTTAGTGGATGTTATAGATATATATATATATATATATATATATATATATATATATATATATATATATATATATATATATATATATATATATATATATATATATATATATATATATATATATATATATATATATATATATATATATATAGTGAATGTGGAGTCACACATTCAAGAGGTTGGGAGAAGGTTAAATTAGTTTTTGTAAAGGAATGTGGAAAGGTTCGGGGTTTTTTTTATGCGCCTATATGGAGTGCACGCCTCTGCTCTGGAGACACTTATACCCTTGAAGTAACAATATATGGAGAGAGAAAGCTAATTCTTTTTACCCAACCTATACACATTTGGGATAAATTACCTCCGGGTTTTTACGCCGTACACCATGAGAAAGAAAGAGACAGCAAAATTTTCCAAATTATCAAACCGCTTTGAAGTATTGTTAGAAAGTTCTTCGTGTCCCGCGTCTCCGTTGACTCCGTCCACACGTTTTGATATGCGACATAAATGGACATAACTTCACGGTTTTTTAGGTTATATGCAATATTTTTATTCATAACAATGCTGTGAAAAAGTGGTTATACGAATAAATAAAAACATTATGTCGACATGTGATATGAATGGATGTATAAATATCCTAGCCCTAGTCCTAGCCACGCCCAGGTCTAGCCGAGTCCGGCAAAACTCATAAAAACTGACTAAAGTAGCGCTCTGTCTTGCATATTATTGCTCTGCGCTTATACCCCTCTGCGGTGTGCAACACTATTTTAGATGGCTGGAAATAAATAATTGGATTTTAGTAGATTTACTAAATGATTACCACTGTATGATCCCCAGGCCTCTACGAACCTGTCCGGCCACAAGGATTATATCAACTCCAAGCTGGCCGCCCTGAACAAGTACGGCGCCCGGCTGGACTCGGTCATCTCCTGGGTCATGGAGACCAAGACGAGGATCAACATCTCCAAGGAGCTGCCGCCCAACGACAAGAAGAAGGTCATCGACAACATCATGGTAAAAGTAAAACTGGATACATTCACATGCATTCAAACCTTACCCAACCTAACCTTGTTCTTCGAACATTGTATCGTATCTATGAATTGTGTTATATACCGCGTTTAGCGCTCATACCGCGAAAATTTAGGGGATGATGGATTATTTATGAAAAAAAGTAATAACCGTAACGTTAGTAAGTAAAAAGTAAATCAAACTTAACATTTTTTTGTAGTGAATACCGCACAAGTCTCAATTGTTTTCAACCAATGAAAAAATGAGCTACTTTGTAAACTTGAATGTACAAGTAACAAAAAAACCATCTGGAGCCAATGGGACTATGGCATCCCCAATCGGGGTGTGTTGTGAGGTTGAAGGTGGGGGGAGGGGAAGGAAATGAGGAAAGGGAAGGTCGGGAAGTACCTAGCTATTCAGATCTGGTCATCAAACACGGTTAAAGTAATTTAAAGCAACGTTTCGATTCGGAATTGTGGTCTTTCACCAGGGCAATACTTAGGGTATCTACTACTTATACAAAAAAATAAATAAATTAGCCAGTTTGAATTTTTTTTTTCTAAGATTTTTATGAATTTGAATGTATGAGCGAAAAATAGGCATATCGAAGCTAAAAGTATGCAAAAAATTGAACGAGCTTTTTTTCCAGTCAAAAATTAATATTTGTTTTTTGTTATGTAAAATACGAATTTTTAATGGAACATTTATTTCGTTAACTTTTTAAAATTATTTATTAAAAAAATAAATGTATATAAATAGTTTTTTCAATCGTGGTCAGGTTTCTTTACGTAATTTTCGTCAGCCTGAAGTGACCTGTGTTTGATCAATCCTTCTGTATTTATTTACAAATCAAAAAAAAAGATTGATAAACTTATATTAATTAGCCAGAATACCAAAGAACTTCATTATTATTTGTTACAGCTCCAAGTGCGCGACCGCGAGACGGACGTGAACGAGGTGCTGGAGAACTTCACGAACATCGAGAAGGAGTGCGAGGGGGCCAAGCAGGCCGTGTCCGTGGAGCTGCTCGAGAAGATCGCCAAGCTGCGCGAGGACTGGGCCTACGTGCGCGCGCGCGGGGAACTCGCGCCCGACAACCGCGAGACGGCGCGCCGGGCCGAGGAGGCCGGGCGACCCCGACTTCAACCCTCCGCCGCGTCTCCCGAGCCCGCCGCGAGAGGCCGCGCCAACCTCAAAACGAACGAACCCGAGACGACGCGCGCGAACCCCGCAACTTCGAGGATCGTGGTCGAGAAAGTCCTCGTGACGCCGGTGACCACCAAAGTCATGGTCGAGAAAATCCACTTCACCCCCGCGTCTAAAGTCGACAGTCCGAACGCTTCAGTTTCAGTTTCCGTTTCCCCGACTGTTAAAGAACCCGCCGCGAGGTTGTTTGAAACGCAAAAGTCCGTGCCGAAAGAGTCGCTCCCCAAAGAGCGCATCATTCCCATGACCCTGGAAGGAACGCCGGAGAAGGATCAAGCCTCCGAAGGTGCAGCATCCAGGCGGTCTTCCGAGAAGTCCTTGACGCCGCTTGCAAGATTCTCGGAGGATAGATACAAGTCTCCAGACTCAGGTAGGAATCTTTACAATTTCATTTGTACTTATTTTTCACAATTTTATGGTTTCGGAAACACGTCTTATATCTTGTACTCGTATGTTTATTTACAAATATTTTGGAATTATAATGATGAGGGCTTGACCTTATTAGTCCGTCCCAACAGAGGGCCACCGTGGGTCATCGAAAAATAACGTTTATCATGCTAAATCCTCCCATAGTTATCAATAAACGAAAAAGACAAAAAATACCAGAATGTTAAATATTTCCAATCAAAAACCTATAGAATTTGAAGAATGTATATTGTGTTTGAATCGTAATTTAATTTAGATTTGTGAAAGTCACTGTTGGGCATAATTGTTTGCGAATCGAGCAACGACATCCGTTGCTCAAGCGATGATTTACGACGGATCTTTCATGAGTCATACTATACATCTAGTATAGATTGAGTCTTACAAACGAAAGAATGCGGCTGACGGCTGATGCGCAAAAACGCATTTTGGTAGGGAGCGGGGTCAGTTTTGTTTAGTTCAACAACAAAATATCACTACTTTTACAGATCTTCTCCGAATTTTCCCATTGATAAATAAAAACCAAGAAGTCTATAAAACCATCGCCACTGAAACAAAACATTTCGCTCGTTTGATCACGATGATCCATTACCGACAAATTGATTACCGCTGCAATAAATCGTGGTCAAAACGAAAATCACTACGGCTAAAAAATGTGGTCTTTCTTGTTTTATTTGTAAGTATCATTAAACTGTTGAATGAAGTAATTTAGGAACAAAAATAGTTTTAGACTAACATTATATAATGCAAAATATAAAGTTGGGCGCCAAATTTAACCCAGCCTCTCTATATCGGGAAGTGGGGTGTCATCTCGATCATATTTGGGGGATCCTCGGTTGTAAATTATAAAAAAAAAATATTAATAAACATCACACAATATATTTAAAAATATGAATAGTTTTTTTTTTTATGAGAGGGAAAGAACACTCATTTTCAAATTAGGAATGTTTGTTTGAGTGAAAACGTACGTTATACTTCCCGTCCTCAGAAGCGACGAAGGGCGGTCGGATGGTTATGCCATAGAATAGCTTTTAAGGCTCCTCGTTGTGGCGGAATGATCCTAGTATTTTTTGTTCCTGTAGTTCATCTTGACATAGTTACGATTTCTCAACTGTTCTTTTTTCCGAGAGAACACACTTCTCCCTCTTTAGACTTCCTCCAGAAAATTTTCGGGTTCTGATCCCCTGGGTAGAACCCGTTAATTCTCCTCCCTCGCCTCTGAGTCTGTCGGCAGTCGATTTCTTCGCAAGCCGTTGTCAATTGTTTTTCGGCGGGCTGCACATCTCCCAGATTCTTTCTTTTGGGCCGCTTCTCTTTAGTGAAGTCCTTGCGTAATAGGGTTGTGCGTGTATAATTGTGTAGCGCGGTAGGTACTTGTACAATATTGTAATCTTGTCGTATAATTTATTATATTACAATTAGTATAAGATATATGTTACAATTAGTATTAGAACCTCCACAAAATTCATTGCGTTTTAAAAACACAGAATAAGCGAGACACCCTTTCGAAACCCTCCCCGACAATATTTCTCTCACGTAATCAAATTTAAGGGCTAGGTATTTTTCCCCTCACAGAGCGGCGGGGGCGGACATAAATAGGTCCAATTATTCACATTCAATTATTAAGACGGCAGTGAATTCAGATTCGTACATCCGTACAGATTTATACGACCCGACCAACACATTGGATTTCACAAGTGTATAAATGCAGCCTAACAATGTTCTTATGAGCGATTGAATCAATTCAAGACCGGTCGGTAGCTGAGTGGACAAACGCGTCGGATTCCCACCCGGGCATCGTGCGTTCAATTCCTCTGCTGGCCAAGTCCTCCATCATTGCACAAGCATCATCTTCCGCTTCTTATGATGGTAGTAGGAGTTTTTAAAATGTTGTCAGGTTATTCGTAACCCGGGAATGTTTGTCTTTCTTTAAAAAAAAAAACTTAAAAATTAAAATATATTTTTTTCTCAATTGTTTTTTTACAGATTCAATTTTATAAAATAGTATAGAAGTGTCGAAACGTTGCTTTAACATGATTTTAGTATATTTATTCCTAACTTTTATAGTGAATACCGCCCAAGAGTCCCAACCGCTTCCAAGTAGGACTTTGACATACCCAAATGGGGTATTTTGTGAGGCTGAAAGTAGTGAGGAGAGGAAGGAGAAGGAAAAGTGGAAGGTTAGGAAGTACCTGGTTATTCAAATCTGGTCACCAAATACGGCTAAAGCTGTTTTAAACACAGTTTAGATTCTGAATTTTGGTCTTTCACCAGGGCGATACTACTCTGCTGTTAAAAGCACACAAATCGTAATAATATTAAACATTGACTTTAAAAATAACTTTGTGTGGTTCTTGGTTATATAAACTTGATTGTTTACTTTAGAAATGCAAAAATAAACCCAAGAGCCATTAATCTTCGAATCTGAATACGGGCAGAAGCGTCCAAGATGGTCGCATCGTAAAGGTGAGCTATCAACTAAAGATGTCTCTATTGACCTTCATCCGATACCCATATCGATATGGTTTTTTCACCAACAATGTGCCGACGATGACGGCGATGTAATGTTGTCAATAAATTATATCAATCAAGCAATGGATTAAATGACAGTTTCTTCGTCTCGTTTACCCGTTCAACATTCTCTATAGTTCTATTATCGTAGTCGGATATTTATTGGGGTCCAATTCGACTATAGGAAGCAATTCGAGGGTTAATTACGGACTTGTTTCTAACCACGTGCGGCCATTTAAATTGTGTTGGGACTTACCATTTCAGACCCCTAACGGCTCCACTGACCGTAATTTTTTTGATGAAAACCCCTGAGGCTCTAACTAGAAACAAAATACATAATTATATTTAGATTAACCTATCGAACCACACGTTTCAACCCTAAAATCCAATAATGTCAAAAAATAGGACATACCTACTAGTACTGGGCGTTGACAATAATTAGAAAAAACGCCACCGCCGTCATCGTTCGCAATTGTCAAATGTTGAATATAGCCGTTAGAAATAACGCCGACGTTGACGCGACGATATTGATTTCAATAATAATAATCCCATTTTAAAACAGTTGAATCGTTGGTGCCGTTGAGGGTGTTATTTCATAACGTAACAGCTATATTTTACTTGCCACCGGAGATTCGTTTGACACTAGGCGCTACGTATCGGCCGTTTCGGATAGGAACATCCACAAAGACGTCTAGTAGAGAGGTACACAATTAGAAAGTCATTAAAAATTACGCATAAAATCGTTCACGGAGTATGCATTTTTAGTCCTTTTTGTTTGTGTGGCGGTAAAGCTAAAACAGTAGGTACATAATCAGTGAGTGGTGAGACCGCGTGCGTTGAATAATATTCGTATGTATGGTATCCAACTGTTGGCGCAAATTTTCGTCAGTAGCGTTGAAAGTTGACGACATCTAGCTGTTATTTCCAACGGCTAGTTATATTTTGATACAGTGATAGTACCTACTTACCAACCGCGACGTTGAGGAACGTGTCAGTCGGGACGTTATCGAGAATCGAAAAACGCGATAAAAAGCCCAAAAGGGCTACAGTCGATTCCAAGTGGTACTCATAGTTTCGAAGACCATGCGTACAGGAATTATGGCTCCCACCACTTCACGCACTTTTATTAAGTGGATATTATCAATTTTTAAACCTTTTTTTGTCTTCAGTGCTTTCGTTGTTTAAATTTCACTCGCTTTTAAAGACTAAAATATCATTGCTGTTTAATATTTTCGTTTTCTCTTTTAAGAACTTAACTAATTGATAAATATATTCTGTTTATATATCCACTACCTTTCCATCTACTCCCGTCCTTTGTACTTTTATTCCAATTCTATGTTCCCCCACCCTCCCCTCCCCTCACAACCGAAGTCAAGCTAACCGAAATAAAACAATAAACTGTCACACTTCGCTTATATCATTAACAATCAGCAGTGGAAGATTTATAACGTACATGATTTATTATACATAATATTATTTATACGTCAATTGCTGATTTTCTGTTAATTTTTCCAAAAATGAATAAAATAAAATAGTATTAATACGTTAAGTCCGTCTTGCTTCAATTATTCCTTCAATCGCCGTGTAGGAAACAACACGGCAGCAGGTTTTTACCTGCTAGTTATTATTTATTAATATAAATCAAGATTCACCTGTATTT
The DNA here is from genome assembly GCA_022651775.1 of Drusus annulatus. Taxonomy (NCBI): domain Eukaryota; kingdom Metazoa; phylum Arthropoda; class Insecta; order Trichoptera; family Limnephilidae; genus Drusus; species Drusus annulatus. The sequence continues at coordinate 948,548 of JAGWCC010000076.1, read as the reverse complement.
TCCTTAATATAACTAGGTGCAGAAAAACATCCGTTGTACGCATTACAACGTTAACTCGTTAATAGATATGTATATCGTCGCTAGAAAGGCAAAAGAACTTGAGCGACACTTTGGTCAAAAGTGAGTTGAATATGCAGTTTGATCAGTTCTTTTTTCTGCACTGAATGCTCTGACTCTCGTTTGATTGTGATGACTTTTGTGGCCCTTCAGCCATCTTGATATATAAGAGTATATAGTGAATACTGCACAAGAGTCGCAACTGCTCCCAATCATCTAGAGCCAGTGAGACTATGGCATCCCCGATCGGGGTATGTTGTGAGGCTGAATGTAGTGGGAAGGGGAAGGAGATGGGGAGGAGGAAGGTTGTGAAGTACCTGGCTATTCAGATCTGGGTACCAAACACGGCTTAAGCCATTTCAAGCAACGTTTCGATTCTGAACGGTGGTTTTTCACCAGGGCGATACTATGAGTATCTACCGCTCTGGATAATCTCAACATATATTTACCATTTCGAAGAAGGCTTGACTTAAGCGACACAAGTTTGGGACTTTTTTAGGCTTTTGTCGCTTCAGGTAACTCGGTGAGAGCATTGAGTTAACTTTTTCTTTCAAAATCCAACCAGGTACTGAAGACTTATGAATTTTACTGTAATACAAAAATTACTTTAAAGTGCTCTGGTGTAAACTTCGCGAAATGGCGCTTCAACCCTTTTGCCTTTCTGGCGACAATAAACATCGTTGACTTCCATGTTATTTTTATTGCACATTATTGTACATTAATCTAACCGCCACAACACGGGCATGTTCCTAGCCTGGTGGGCTAAAAACGGAAATAACACCTGTAATTTGTAACATGAAAATTAATAAAGAAAAGTTAAAAAAAATAGTTTGGAGAAAAAAACAGTTTTGCACTCAGAAGACATGATATTGTCTAAATTACTGTTGGTGTTTATTTCAATTGTGTATGTTTATTGTTGGATTTTAGGGCATGACAGCAAAATTCATAACGGGCTTTCTGAATTCAAACAAACGTATAATATGGATTGCTACCTCAGAGCAATAATATACAGGAGGGAGCGCTTCTGTAGTCAGTATTGATGATTTTTTCCTGACTCGGGCGTGGCTAGGACTAAGGCTAGGGTATTTATACATTCATTCATAGCACATGTCGACATAATGTTTTTGTTTATTTGTAGAACCACTTTTTCACAGGATTGTTATATACAAAAAATAGGAACTAACTAACTAACTAACCATCACGCCGTTTCTCCGCAGGGGTAGGCAGAGAGAACAGACCGCCATACAACTCTGTCTTGGCACACACTCCTTGCTTCATTTACATTCATACATCGTCTCATACATATTCTTCTGTTATTCTGACTCTTCACATGACCCGATTCAAGTATTTGATTTATTTGATCGTGCCATGTCTTTCTCAGGTGTCCTCGACTTCTTCTTCCATTCACTTTCGCATCATATATTCTTTTCACACGCCTTTCTTCGTTGATTCGCTCTACATGCCCAAGCTTCCCTTTCTTGATCCTATTTATTACGCTCACATCAGCCTTGCATTCTTTCCGGATATCCACTTTTTTTTATACGGTCATACATAGTTTTACCGCACATACGTCTCAAAGATCTCATTTCCACAGCATTCAGTTTCGAAAATTCAAAAATAGGATATAACCTAGAAAACCGTTCAGTTATGTCCTGTTATGTCGCATAACAAAACGTAGTGGGCGGAGTCGCCGGAGACGCGGGTGATGGCGAACATGCTTACATACCGAATGGTGGTGCTATATTATGTGAGAACTTGTCTTGTCTCTTTTTCTCTCACGGTATACGACATAAAAACCCGGAGAAAGTGATTTATCGTAAATTTGTAAATGTTGGGTAAAAATATGTAGCTCTCTCTCCGTACATATTCTTGCTCTGAGATTGCTACAAATTTTTTTCTTGTAAATAAATTCGGTAGCCGGGGTGCCCCTAGCTATGACCACCATTACGCCATTCAGGTTCCGAGTGGACATTATTTTTCAATCGATTCAATACCTTTTGTCCGAAAAAGAGAGCACACTCCGGGTCCAACAATTCCGATTGAATCCACGTAAAATTTAGTTGGAACTATTTGTATTGGTTTGCGTGTCGTTCCCTCCCTCAGGACATATCCCGGAATACACAATGACACCACGTAAAATCTCTATCGCCCGAACTGGGCACGCCGGGCACGCTGGGCACGCTGGGCACACTGAGCACACTAGGCACGCCGGCCAACCCCTTCTGAAACAACTCAAAGGGTGGTAAGATCCGGTGAAAGAAATGAAGAGAAATGAAAGTGAGATTCTATGATGCTAGTATACTGACTATATACCCTGATTTTCAAGAGTATCGACATTGTGTTTAAGAATTAATTTGTCTTATTTAAGCTTATTAACTTCATGATGGAATTCACGTTGCGAGTTTTCACTAAAGTCCCGACTGCTCCCAACCGTCTGGAGCCAGTGCGACTATGGAATCCCCAATTGAGGTGTGTTGTGAGTTCGAAATTGGTGGGGAGGGGAAGGAAATGGGGAAGAAGAAGGTTTGTAAGTATCTGGTCACCAAACACGGATTAAGCCATTTCAAACAACGTTTCGATTCTGAATGGTTGTCTTTCACCAGGGCGAGTTTCTACCACTCTGGAATGTACCGCAAATATACTATACATTATTTCATATGAATCAGATGTGAAATAACACATTAATGACATAAAAATTATTTTCGCACGCCGGGATTGGAGCCCGCGTCTTCTGAATTGTTTTTCTAAAAATAGTTGTTTTTACTTTAAAATTCTAAAAATATAAAAGCGGTGCTAATTTCATGACTTTCAGTTTTTACTGTTTTACTATGTGTAAAAATCGATGTATGAATCCGCCGATGTCTTTAAACTATTTTTTTGAGTTGGAATTTATTAATAATCAAAACCAAAAAAAAACAAAACATCTTCTCCAGTTCCGCAGTTGAAAAAAAAGCGTATGAAAGAAGTAATTCTATTGAATTTCTGTCACAATATATTACGTATATTGAAATCGAAATTATAGTGCACTGACAATATTATGGCACAAAAATCTACTTATCCGACATCCTCTACCGTTTTCTAATCAATGTTGTATGGGATAGGGAGGGATGGGTAGGTGCCGAACACAATATTTGTTGCACTGGCGGGGAAATTGTTCGGACACTACTGGCGACACTTCCACAAATTCGAATTCCAAAGTATTTTACTTCTCATCGGAACTAGTTTCGAGTTTCGAATCTCCCCAGGATGTGTCAAAACAGCGGGTCTGAAATTCGCAACAAACTGTGTTTGAATAAAACTATTATTCTTCTAAAGTTTTCACAAGCAGCTTCATGGGAAGCTTTTCGCCTAGACTTGGATCACTCTTATCCAAGATAAATAAGAAAATGAAAACTTTACCCTAGTTTAAACCTTAAATCAAAATAATTGTCATTTGTTTTCATTCTTCACAAATGCTATGAATATGTGGGTGTATGAATAAATCAGATGGTTTTCCGATGCGTGAGCAGGACACATACAGCTATCCATGTGAGAAGCACGGATTTTCCAAATATAATCCACACACCAAAAATCTAATAAAAACTACTTGTATGCAGTTTAGTTTGGTTTGCAAAAACTCACTCGCCAAGAGTTTTAGCTTTGAGATTTTAGTTTTTAGCTTTGAGATTTTAGTTTTTAATTTGTGCTTAGCGCTTTCGGCTTTAAGCGTCCGGCTTTAAGATTTAAGCTTTGAGCTTTGAGCTTCATGCTTTAAGCTTTGAGCTTTAAGATTCATTCTTAAAGCTTTATGCTTTCAACTTTTAGCTTCAAGCTTTAAGATTTAAGCTTTGAGCTTCATGCTTCATGCTTCATGCTCTAAGCTTTGAGCTTTAAGATTTAAGATTCATGCTTAAAGCTTTATGCTTTCAACTTTAAGCTTCAAGCTTTGAGCTTTGAGCTGTACGCTTTGAGCTGTAAGCTGTAAGCTTTGAGCTTTACGCGTTAACCTTTTAGCTTTGAGATTTGAGGTTGCCATATTAATTAAATTAGATACAATGTATTGTTTTGTCAAGAGCGATATGTTTCCAGAAACAAATATATTCTTAAAAATTTTATCGCCGAGATATTGTAGATATTAATTTTTGGAATATTATACAGATGATGGTTCAAGAAGGAAACATTGAAGTTGTCCCCCCCTTGAATTTATACGCTAGCGTCCCACGTTTATTTGGGTATCAATCGACCTAAAATATCTATTGTTTTTGAAACAATTGTTATTGTTTTCCGATTTCATGAAAACAAATTACTAGTTATTATCTCAATATTACTTATTTGGACTTGTTATTGTCTTGAAATAATGTATATAGTGAAGATTTTGTAAACACTTGTATGTCATAACGCAATCGAACCCCTTAAATAATACAAATAATATGTAAATAAATCGAACAAAATTACTGTAGCCAAGTTTCGCACAAAATAGTAATTTATTTACATGGAATTTCCTCTTCTAATAATTCACAGTAACAACGTATATATCTTATCTTGTTTTCTGTTACAAAATTAAAGTAACGTTTCCACTATTCGATTTAATTTGCATAAAAAATCAGGATCGATCAGAACGATGCCGGCATATTATTTTCTTCTTAAAGTTCTCTGTAAGTAGGTACCACTGAATTGATGATGTATATTAGGGCATTTTTAGTTATATGCCTAGCAAAACTACGCACACAGGTTTCAATATGAAGCTGACCATAAGTAGAACAAAATACATCCAGTTTTATTGATATATCAAATTACATAGTCCTTCACATATAAGTTAGTATTTTCGCATGTCATCAGTAGATACAATTCAGTATTATAGAAATATTTATTTAGGCCTTTAAAGGCTTTTACACAAATGTAAAAAAAATATATACTCATAAACAGTGCAAAAATATTGTACAAGAAAGAATAAAATAGTTTTAAATAGCAGGTACATCCAGAGTTAAATAGTTTCATCAAATAAATTATCTCAACTAAATGAAAAAAAAACCGTTCTAAGGTATGCTTATATTGTGATATTGACGAACTAAATATATCGACAACATCGGTGTATTTTTTTCCTAGATGTTGAATTCGTCGCATAGGAAAATAATTTTGTGAGGTTGAAACCGAATTGTCACAATAAAATGATAGTTACTGTATTATTATTTTATTCTTAAAAACTAGAGTTTGATTTTTTTGTTATTATCTCATTGCCCAAAGGAAACACCCAGTGTTTGGCAACACCTCTAACAAATATGATATTGTATTAAAACCTTTAATTCAGGTACTTTAAAAAAAAATTTCGACGTGCGACGATTGGGCGATGTATTGTTTATGAAAGAGAGCCAGCCACGCGTGTAATATACTAGTTTAAAGTAATTTTCTGATTTTAATTGTATCTTGCGAGTACTTCGAAATAGAAATGGCGTAGGAAGGAATGAGTGTGCGAATGCTTACGGAAAACCCCGGGAAAAATGCATTTAAAAACTGGTAACAGCTTAAAATAACGCGCTTTCACTGTCATTTCTACCGCTTCATCTAGCTGTAAAAGCAGCGGCGGCTACTTGCAAGGTTTTATCCGTGACGGTAGATCAAAGGGCCAGCAACCTCGCTACGCTCACGTCTCTGATTGCCACCAAACGCATACGATCATTGCTAAATGGTTAAATAACATATATTTTTTAATTCTACTAGGTATTTGGTTACTGCAAGTAAAAAAATAAAATAAAAAATAGCGCACAAGAGTCCCAACTGTCTGAAGCCAGTGAAACTATGGCGTCCCCAATTGGGGTGTGTTGTGAGGCTGAAGGTAGTGGGGAGGGGAAGAAGATGGGGAAGAGGAAGGTTGGGAAGTACCAGGCTATTCAGATATGGTCATTAAACACGGCTAAAGCCATTTCAATCAAGGTTTTGATTATGAATGATGGTCTTTCACCAGGGTGATATTTAGATTATCTACCGCTCTGAAACGTGCCGTGAATATAGTGTATTTTATATAAATGTGAAATAGCACATATCAACTGAATATAATTTATTGGCGTACGTCAGTATTCGAACCCGCGACCTCTAGATTCGTAGTCGAGCATCTTACCACTCGACCACGGAGGCCGTCAAGTTTAGCTTCTTTGCCGGCCACCGTGGTCGATTGGCTAAGACGCTCGACTACAAATCCAGAGGTCGCGGGCTAAAATCCCGGAGAGCGCAAATTAATTTTCTTGAATTAATATAATAGCTAGGTACTTTCCAACCTTCCTCTTCCTCATATTATTCTCCTCCCTACTAGTAGTCTCACAACATACCCCAATTGTAGATGCCATACTCCCACTGGATTCAGAGGGGTTGGGAGCAGTTGGGACCTTGGAGTAACAATGTATGGAGATATAACTAATTATTTTAACCCAACCTATACAAACTTGCGATAAATCACTTTCTACGGATTTTTACGTCGCACACCACGAGAGAGAAAGAGACAATAAATATAATACACCGTTTCTAGGTAATGTCGCGATGATCTTGGGCTTCTGGGTCACCGCGCTTAATTCCGCCCACATTTTTATTATGCCACTAAACTTGACACAACTAAACTGTTTTTTAGATTATATGCTACATTTTTGTTGATAACAATACTGTGATTTTCACTTTTTAAGTGGTTATATGAATAAACAAAAACATTATGTCGATATGTGATATGAATGGATGTATATATACCCTAGCCTTAGTCTTAGCCACGCCCAGGTCCGCAGAGTCCGGTAAAAATCATCAATAACTGACTACACTGCTTTGGATAGATACCACTCTATATACTCTAAGGTTGGGACTCTTGTGAGGTATTATTATATAGTATTATATCTTAACGTAATTCCAAGTAATACTGAAAAATACTGTGTTTTGATTTATTTGGAGACCATCTTAGGGCATACGTTTTTTACTTCAATGTTTTAAGATCCAAACAGATTCATACCTACATCAATGCACAAGGCATAAGACACATGTCACAGGAACACGGAACATGGCTTGTCGCCCGAGGAACGTTTTTCCGTCAGAAAACCGGCCGGAAGGAAAACTGCTTCCGGCATTTTGTATTTGAAATTTCTTTCCAGTCTTTGCGACTTTCGACTAACATTTTACTGCGGAATTCATACACACATCACCACTATAAGATAGTCAGAATGTTTACACAGGTCTTTCACATACTTTGCTTTTCAATATTTTTCACTAATACAACTGACATTTTTAATATATGTTTCTTCTCAACATTGTTGTAGAAATACCCTGAAGTTTTCCTTGCACAGATTCTCTTTTAGAAAACTGTTTGATTTTATGTGGGACAGAAGATGAAACACAAAAATATTTCTGGAGAAAAGAAATTTTTAAAATTGCACAAATATGGAGATCTGAAAAACAAAATTAGGAAGGGAACAAAAAGGGAAAAGCAGTGTCAAGAGACTACCATATATGAAGCACAAGTGAATGGAAAAAAGAAGTCAGGGACGCTCTTCAAAGGCTTGACACGATTAAATCAATAAAATACTTTAGTTTGTTTAAATTAAGAGTCAGTATAACAGAAGGGTATGTATGAGTTTATGTTTGAATGTATATGAAGCAAGGATTAGGTGCCAAGAGTTGCGTGGCAGTCCATCTGCTCACCTGCACAGAGAAATAACACGGTGATTAGTTAGTCAATAAATTTCGTCTAGTGTTTCTCATAACAATAAGATGTTATTTAAAAAAAATAAAATATTTATTAACTTTTTGTTTCTCACATAACCTACCTCACTAGGCCATAAAAACCTGTTCTGGGGTAAGTGACAGTGTATATATATATAATGTTACATAAATATTACAATTAACTCCCGCTAAACTCATAAAACAGGTAGATTTGTCAATATTTTATTTAACAATCTACATTATTAAATATATTTTTTAATATTTAAAAAAATTTTTTTGGAGACCAACAGTTTACATATAAATTAGGTAGAATATTACATGGGTAGTATGAATATGACCATTTATAGGTTTCCTCTTGGGTAAATATATTTATTGGGTATTATAGTATATTTGATTATTATGTTTGTCACAGACGTCATAACTTGAGATATTTAAAGAAAAACAACAAAAATGAATAGAAAAAGAAAGGAAAAAAAAATATGCAAAAAATAAATAAATATGCAACTAGAAGTACGAATCTTTTTTCACATAACCATTACAATTTTAAATAACTCAGTGGCAATATCGTAGATATTGTAGGGTTATAATAATACTTCACTGGAATATCTCATCATGCTACAAATGTCAACAATCCTCCTCTTTGTATTAAATTTGTAGTCCCTCGCAAATGATTTCCCGAAATGGAGTGGCGCCGTGTAAATGGTTGTCGGCCTAACAAAAGTGTGGCATTAACCTGGCATTTAGGGGCGCGCTAAATGGTGCTATATAATAACGACTGTCGGAGAACGCTGGCCAATCGGGACACCTAACCTTGGCTTAATATCACAGGGAATCTTTATGCTTAGCCACTTCTTCGCTCGGTTGTGAAAATGCATGATAATGTATCTTTCGTCTACATGCCATGTGCCATATTTTGTTCAATCTGTTTTGCTAATTTAAATCAGTATTTCGTGTCTAGGATAAACCGAGTGTGTATGCAGAATGAGTTTAATGATAAATGTAAGTGAGCATATAGTCATGATGTTTGAAATAGTGAGCACGAGAACAGCGTGTAATATAGTTGAGAATGATGAATACTTGGAGCAAATGGATGAGTTTCTGTATTTGGGAAGTGTGTTTACGAGAGATGGGAAATCTGATAAGGATATTGAAAGAAAGGTGAATGTAGGAAACTCCGTTAATGGAGGACTAAACGCTATTGGAGCAAATAAAAATATGTCCAAAGAAGCGAAGCTAGCAGTCCACAATGGAGTGCTTATACCAACCCTGATGTATGGCAGTGAGGCATGGAACTGACAGGGGAAGTATAGAAGTATACCATGCTGTAGAAATGAGATCCCTGAGGCGTATTTGCGGTAGAACCATGTATGACCGTGTTAAAAATGTGGATATCCGAAAAGAATGCAAGCGTAATGAACGGGATTAAGAAAGGGACGCTTAGATGGTTTTGACATGTAGAGCGAATCAACGAAGAAAGGAGCGTGAAATTAATGTAAGACGCGAAAGTGAATGGTAGAAGAAGCTGGAGACGCTCGAGGAAGACATGGCACGATAAAGTGAATCAAATGCTTGAGTCGGGTCATTTCAAGAGTCAGAATAACGGAAGAGTATGTATGAATATGAATGAAGCAAGGAGTGTTTGCCAAGACAAAGTTGTATAGCGGTTCATCCTCTCTGCCTACCTCCTCGGGAAACGGCGTAATGATCAGTTAGTCAGTTAGATCATCTTTATCTTGTTCATTCCTGAAAATTTTCGTACTATGATAGTCTGTAACATCTGTAAAGTTGGCACTCTAGTAATGAAAAAACCTTGTAATTTAGAGTAGTATAATTTATGTTCGTAATATACTAGTACCTGAGGAAAGCTAAGTAGTGTAAGGGTGTGCTTTCACTCTAGACCGGTGGTCTGGAGTTCGATTCAAATAGAAATTTTTCTTTGGGATTAGCTTGTAAAATATGTAAGAATTTCTGTTTCTAGGAATATTGTGATTTTCACACCTAATGGTCGGCTTGGAAACGTAGTAGGTATGTTGCACCGGATTTGGATTGTAAATAATAATAACAGTGAATTTATACAGCGCGATTTTGTGATAGTTAACCTTATGTGCATTTTATACTAAATTACCCTTGGAGTAAGAATATATATGGAAAGAGAGCTAAATATTTTTACCGAACCTATACAAATTTGCGATAAATCACTGTCTCCGGGTTTTTATTTCGTATACCACGAGAGAGAAAGAGACAAGAAAAGTCGTCACATAATATTGCAGCACTTCTAATTATGTAAGGATGTTCTCCGTCCGCGCTAACTTCACATAATCCAGTCGCATAACTTAAGTCAACGGATTTTGAGGTTATTTCCTATATTTGTGTTGATTAAAAAACGTGCAAGTGGTTATACAAATAAATCAAACTTGATGGTGATAGCTATGCGTGAATATTAAAATAAGACCAAACAAAGATTATAAAACATCACTTTTCAGAGGTATTTCAACAGTTTTAAATATTTTTGACCGAACTTAAGATTTTTCATATTTTTAATGATATTAAGACATAAAATCAACAAAAAAGCTTCCATCATTATTTAGACCAAACCTTCTGTTATTAGTGTTTGTGTTATATTTTGACTTTATAAATCATTTTAATAGTGTATTGATATTGTTTTGTTTAATGTGTTCAAATATGTTTATTAAAAATGTCCGAAATCCATTTGTGTGGTAACTAATAGGCTATCCAACATCCTTCAATATGTTTTTGTCTCTTTCTATCCAGTCAGTATAAAGTTAACCGTCCTGACTACACTGTTTCGCAAAGGTACCTCTCAATGTCCTCCAAGAAATTACCCAACCTAATATAATAAGGAGAAAATAATATGTAATAGATATGTATGCAAATTAAAACTAATTTTATCTAAAATCATGATCCATATCATTCGGTAGTGTTAAAACATAGTTCTGCATTTCATTGATCAAGTCAAAATAAGTGTTTGCTTTAATTGAAAATTGTTAAAATGAGCTTATTTATAGAAATATAATGGGCAAGTTGAATGAAGGAAAAGGTATTTGCTTAGACTCATAAATAACACAAAGATAAAATATTGTTTCAAACGTCTGGATCTGAATTTAGGAGCCGGTATTGCGTTTATTTATTTGGTAACTTCTGCAATCAAAAACTTAACTTCCTATTTATGTTGCACATTTGGAAATTTTCCGAATAAAATAAGAATGATTGAACGCTCAAGTGGCGAGTTGGCAATGGCAGACGTGCAGACTGCATTTTATGGCTCTGCAGGACGCTAGGAGAGCGTTATGTGCATCTGTTTCTTGTGCACTTTTCTTCCGAGTCGGAGGAAGTAAAATGTGGAACTTCACTCCACCGTCTCCCAGTCCGCCCTGCCAGCTCTAGTCTACGATATCTGCATAGTAATATGGGAATGGCAAACGTTGGGCAGAAATATCGCCATTTGCTATTTGTGCATATCTCTGGGTACAAAAGTGATGCCACTTCAAATAGATGAAATTCTCTGTTGGTAGAATATTGCATTGCAAAACGTTATTACAATCGTGGAAGGTTTCAAAGTACCCCGTTTTAGGCAATCGAATTTGTGGCAGACTTATTGTGCGCGAATAATAATAATTGGCTAATGTATATCGCCCTACTTATGTGAAATAATACCTCAAGGTTACAACTTACAAAAAAGCATAACGTGTACAAACAGGAAATCTATTGTTCTGAAAACTCGTGTATTTGTATTTTTTTAAGGCGACGCTATCAACTATTTTTAGTTCGCAACGTCATTCCCAGCATGAGCTATGAAGCTTTAAATAATCAATTTAACAGTTTTAAACATTAAAGACCGGATACTAGATTGTTTTTTCAATATTTTGAAAATTGTTCAATAAGGATAAAAGTTTGAAAAAAAAACTATTGATACGAAACTCGTATTCTTTTCGAAGATTACTAGTTATTTATTTATTCAAGGAAAAAATAATAGCACGTCTTTAAATTTAATTTCACGCGATGACAAAAATAGAGCAAATAAACAAATTTCATCTGTTGGTGAAAAAGTGTGACTATTATTTTAAAATGCAGAAAAGCTACGAAGTACCTACTTACAATATATTTTTCAAGTGGACAATTTTTTAAACAAAGTTATGTAATCCGCGATTACATAACTTATAAATAAAAAATAATTTTGTTTTAAGCCACTTTATTTATACACATATAACAATTCGACCGGTTTCGGTTAAACTTAACCTTCTTCAGGAACGTATATACATAAACTAAATAAACTAAATAGCTAAATAGCTAACTAAACTAGAATAATAGTTTAAATTTAAAAAAACCTCTTAACATAAAACCGTAATATAAATATTATTTCGTAAACCATGTAGGTTAAGTACAATCTACTTAAAATTTATTTATATATTAGAAACTGTTTTTTAAATGGGTCTATGTTTATTTAGTATATATAAACTATCTTACCATTTAAAAAAAACGTCTCCTAAAACAGCGTTGGAATTATAAATCTTTTAACCAACCAAACAACCAACATCACGTCATCTAACCGCAGGGGTAGGCAGAGAAAATGAACCGCCACACACCTTTGTCTTCGCACATACTCCTTTAATTCACATTCATACATCGTCTTATACTTACTCTTCTGTTATTCTGACTCTTGACATGGCCCGACTCAAATATATTCTCCTGATCGTGCTATGTCTTCCTCGGGCGTCCCCGACTTCTTATTATAAATCTCAAACTTGCGATTTTCTTGCTTTAAATGTACTGCAGTATTGTCTTGATTCGAAAGGCGGGTTCATACTGTGAAATGCCTTATTTTTTGTCTGTGTTCTGCAGTAATATATTATGTAAACCGCAACCCATGCACAATACGTACAGCGGCGTACAGCGTACTTTGCAGCGCACTGTTCTTTCCCCCCCTCAATTATTCCAGAGGCGCGTCCCGTGACGTAGCTTCGCCGGAGCTGCCCCAGCCGTACGCCGCTGTAAATGCCATTATGAAGAATTATTCCGCTGGATGTAAAGGGATTTAAACGGGATGATAATCGTTTTGCATTAAAAAGGAAAAGCACTCACAAAACACTTAAAGCTTCCTTGAATGATGTGAATGAAAATACGAATTATGATTTGTATTATTAATTTTCTAAAGATACATTGAAAAATAAAATTTTCAGATTTCGCCCTAAATTAAAAAAGTTGCAAAAATGAACTATTATTTATTTTTCACAAATTCTTTTCTAAAGAGAGGGTTGCTTGGAAAAAATTGCCACCTGGCAATAAGCCCGCCTTTATATTATTATGTACTGGGTTAAATAAGCTTTATCGTGAAATTTGCACATCTTAACTGTCTCAAATTTTTGAAAACCACTATTTCTCAGATTATTTCCATCATGATGTATGGAGTTTCGAAATATTCATCTAGTTGTATAAAAATAAGAACAGGGGTCGAGCCAAGCTACCGATATGTCATTGCGGCCTTTGTGGTCGAGTGGTCGAGACGCTCGACTACGAATCTAGAGGTCGCGGGTTCAAATACCAAATAAAATTTATTTAATGAATGTATGTTATTTCATATAAAATTGTATATATTATATTTGCGGTAAGTTCCAGAGTGGTAGATGCTCAGCAGTATCGCTCTGGTGAAAGGCCACCATTTAGAATCGAAACGTTGCTTGAAATGGCTTTAGCCGTGTTAAGTGACCAGATCTAAATATCCAGGTACTTTCCAACCTTCATCTTCCCTCCTCCCCGGTCCCCATTACCTCAAACCTCACAACACCCCCTAATTGATGATACCAAAGTCTCTCTGGCTCCAGACGGTTGGGAGCAGTTGGGACCTTGGAGTAACAATGTATGGAGAGAGCTAACTATTTTTACCCAACCTATACAAACTTGCGATAAATCTTTCTCCGGGTTTTTACGTCGTACACCATGAGAGAGAAAGAGACAACAAATATAATACACCGCTTCTATGTACTGTCAAGATGATCTTGGGCTCCTGGGCCACCACGGGACTCCGCCCACATTTTTATTATACCACCAAACTTGACACAACCAAACGGTTTTTTAGATTATATGCTATATTTTTGTTGATAATAATACTGTGCAAAAGTTGTACGAATAAACAAAAACATTATGTCGATATGTGATATGAATGGTTGTATAAATACCCTAGCCTTAGCTCTTAGCCACGCCCAGGTCCGCCGAGTCCGGTAAAAATCATCAAAAACTGACTTCACTGCCTTGGATAATTACCATTCTATATACTCTAAGGTTGGGACTCTTGTGCGGTATTCATTAGTTCAGAAATATTCATCTCACTAAATAACTAACCATCACGCCGTTTCCACGCAGAGGTAGGCGGGACGAGGTAGAGGGGGCGTACCGCTATACAACTCCGTCTTGGCACACACTCCTTTCTTCATTTACATTCATTCACCGTATCATACATACTCTCCTCTTATTATGCCTCTTGACATGGCCCAACTCAAGTGTTTGGTTCACTTGATCATGCCTTGGCTTCCTCGGGCGTCCCCAACTTCTTCCATTCGCTTTTGCGTCGTATATTTCTTTCACACTCCTTTCTTTGTTTATTCGCTCTACATGCCCATACCATCTAGGTGTCCCTTTTCTATTTATTACGCTTATATCAGCCTTGTATTATTTCCGGATATCCAGATTTTCAACACGGTTCATACATGGTTTTAGCGGTCATACGCCCCAAGGATCTCATTTCTAAAGCATTGAGTCTACTTTCATTCTTCCTTTTCCAGTTCCATGCTTCACTGGCATTCATCAGGGTTGGTATTGGGTTGGTATTAGGGTCCCCATTGTGGACTGCTAGCTTTGCTTCTTTGGACAATTTTATTTATTTATCAAGCCGTATAAAAATAAGAACAACGGCCGAGCTGGTGAGGTGCTCCCAATATTTCATTAAAATTAGCATAAGGTCATGGAAATATCGGCATCGCCAGAGTTCGCAACAGATTTTATTTTCTTTTGTTTATAGTGAATACCGTACAAGAGTGCCAACTGCTCCCAACCGTCTAGAGCCAGTGAGACTATGGCATCCCCAATTGGGGTATATTGTGAGGCTGAAGGTAGTGGGTAGGATAAGGAGATAGGGAGGGTAAGGAGGTGGGGAAGAGGAAGGTTGGGAAGTACCTGGCCACCAAACACGGCTAAAGTCATTTCAAGCAACGTTTCGATTCTGAACGGTGGTCTTTAACCAGGGCGATACTTAGTGTCTACCACTCTGGAACGTGCTGCAAAATATACTCTATATAATTTTATATGAATTAAATGTGTTCTGACACTTATTAATTGAGTAAAAGTTATTGGCGCACGCCGGGTTCGAACCCGTGGCCTTTGGATTCGTAGTCGAGCGTCTTACAACTCGAACACGGAGGCCGTCACTATTGCTAGGAAATTGGCTGCGGGGAAGTACATTTAATCTCAGACAGATACGCGCTCCGTCCGTTTCGTAATTTCTCTATAAATTCTAATTTGCCATCTCCCGAATATGGCGCACCTAGTAAAGTGCGCCCGCGTAGAGAAGAACTATTAGTGTAAATCAATTGCAGGCGGCCTGACTTATCCACTTCGTCCGGAGTCGTGGGGGCTGCGGGATTCCCACCCTACCCACCCCGGCGTCTACCGCCAGCCAACCTACATTCCCGCGTTATCTACAGCCTGCGGCAGGGGCGCGTCACCGTTTTCGCGAACACCGTGCAAACATACGGTGTATCGCAATACCCGGGCGTCGCGGGTTCAATTCCTCTAAATTCTCCATCTTTGCACAAGCAACATTTTCCACTTATTTTGATAGTAGTAAGATTTTTTAAAATTTTGTCAGGCTATGCGTAACCCGAGAAAGTTTGTTTTTCTTTAAAAAATAAAAAATAATGTTCCTGATAATTTCACGCGAGGCCGCCAACACAGGCTTATTTACTTACCAATGAAAAACTTACTAGGTTAATTGCTTACCTCGCAGTAAATGCGTATATTTTCCACACGACCTAAGTTTAAGCACGAACTAGATATTATGTTATTGTGTTGCTATTATGCTGCTATATTATGTACCTACTTGGAACCTTTTTAAAAAACTTAATGTCGCTATTTTTACCTATTTCTTATATGATTATGTTACCTATATTATTTGTGATTTTTTTTATCGTTTTGCGAAAACATTTGTATTGGTATATTATTATTTTGAATACTAAGTGATAGAATTTTGTAAAGCGTCGAACCACGATATTGTAAAAATGTTAATTAACAAATTATAGGTCTGCGGAAGGTTAAATATGGGAAATATCTGGCTATTCAGATCTGGTTATAAAGCGTAGTAAAAGTTTTGATTCTGAATTGTGGATCTCTGAGTGTTTCTTAACTGGGAAGTGTTAAAAACTCTTATTTTATTTTTGCCAAAATCTGGTTTTAAACACGCGACCTTTTGGTTCAGACTCAAGAACCTTTCTGCTCTGCCACGGAGGTTATAAGAACACTGACAAGTGTGCATTACGCAGAGTGTTGTGCGAAATTTTTTCGAAAGGTTTTCCTGTCACTTATGTGAAGAGAGAGCGCGTATTCGGAGAAATACTTGAATACTTAATATTGAATATATTTTTGTATTGGATTTAGATTAAAATGTTTATATTTACCTTCCACTTTAATTTTGTTAGCACACAATTAGATACGCGAATCAAGTGTTCGCAGCCCTGACCCCAATATATCCTACCACCCTAAATACTATACGCCCCCCACAATCTCGATATATTGGAGAGAGTTAGCATACATGGGGATAGATCCAAGAGCAATCATATAATGGACTTTTTTTACTCTTTAGTGTGTGGTTTGAATTGGTAAAAAAATTCACGGTTTGTTTATCTGAAAAGCAAGATACCTATCTAAGAGAGGAACAGATTTTCTTCTTTCTCTCTTTTTCTCCCCAAGCTATTTTTTTTGTAAAGGAGATACCGGCTTAATTTATAGTTGTTAGAGCACCTTTTTATGCGTAGCTTTTTTTTTTTAGGGGACAGTCACCAATATTTGTTGTTTTTCTATTTACGCGTGTAATTAAAATAATGTTCCATCCACACGTCTGTCCTCCCACATTTGATTCGGGTTTCTTTAAGACTCGCCTTAAAAAATCCCTCCAACGGTCACTACCAAGAGGAAAGATTATCCTAGAAATACGAATACATCGGTTTCCTATAAAAATGGGGAGAGATTTCAAAATTCATTTGCATTCGTTCATGTACTACTAAATTGCGAAAAAAAGGCATTTACCCCTTATTTACAGGCAGGTTGTTGAATCCGAAGCTGCGATCAAACACCGAATGTATTTTCAGCTTCAGATGAATTTGGAAAATAGTGGACTGTAAAACGATAAACTCTACTACTTGATGGAAGTGTCTAATTATGGATGTGAAGAGATTATAGAACGAAGGAAGTAAAAAAAAACAATTCACTCACCGATAAAGTTGATGTTTAAGTTCTTGATTATTCTTACACATTGTATTATTAACGAACACCACAGCAAAAACACACTGAGTTTAATATTATTTGAATAACAACAGCAAAACGAACGACACCAACTAACGAACACGTTTTTTCACATCACTCTCTTCTGTTTCTTGATTGTCACTTGTTTTCAAACTCAGTGTTGTTGAATACGGAAATCGAATATAGTGAAATGGTTGGATAAGGTAAGAACTGGATGAAAAACAAGAAGGTAATAATCTAAAAACGGCTCAAGGCAAAAAGATGTGTTGAAAGAACAAATATTTGCCGCTAGGAGAGGCAAGAGTCCAGTTTGCTGTAGCAAGACTTGGAAGGTGTCCTGCCCAAGATGTTAATTTTAATCAATTCTGATGAGAATTTTACTACAATCTAAAATGTTTTCGCAGAAACATCTCGGAAATCAACTGATTCATAGCATAGGAAAAATAATATCTGGTCCTTACCGATTGATTATTATTATCGCTGAAAAACGATTAAGACATTTTAAAAATCGTTTACCGAAAATAATCGGAATGATAGGGTCAGTTTTTACTAACCCAACATACAAATTACTTACATCCCGAGTACACCTTCCGAAAACATTTAATTTATTTTTCACAAATTCATGACAAGTGATTATATGTAAATCTCTGGTGAAAGCCCCCGTTTGTAGATTATTAATTTGTACCCTCAACTCAACTCATACTATCGAAATTTCCAAAATGGTTTAACAAAGATTTAAAACAACTTATAGTAAATAAAAAAATCTGGCATAAAAATTACAAGAACAGCAAATTAATCTCAGACTACAAAATATTTCACAATTACAGAACTGAATGCAAAACTCTCTCCAAAAAATTATATCAAACTCACATACATAATACAGAACAGTCTATTCCTTCAGATATCAAACACTTTTTCAAACACATTAACTCGCTAAGAAAAAACAAACCATCCATACCAACATCCATGCAATTCGAGGGAATAAGAAGCAGTGATACTACTGAAACTGCTAATTTGTTTGCCGACTTTTTTAAAAGTGTTTACGAAAAGGACATCCCATACGATCGTATTCCACCCTTTCATCCAAACGAATCAGTCCACATTCCTGCTATACATTTTAACGTTTCTGATGTTTCGCGTAAAATTAAGTCACTTGACATTAAAAAAAATGCTGGTCCCGACAAAGTGAATCCAATTTTTCTTGTTAACTGTGTGTCAGTACTAGCCAAGCCACTTTGTCAATTATTTAACCACTCACTGATGACCGGCTGTTTCCCAGATCTATGGAAAATAAGTAATTTAACACCAATATTTAAAAAGGGCAATATTCACGATGTCACTAATTATCGACCTATTTGTATGCTCTCAATAATCCCCAAATTATTTGAAAAATTAATATTAGATAGAATCTCTATACACCTCAATAAAATCATTTCACCTAATCAACATGGCTTTATGCCGGGCAGATCCAGTTTAACAAATCTTTCACTATACGAAGAATTCATATCAAGTGCACTTAATGATAAAACCCAAGTAGATTCAATATATACGGACTTTGTTAAAGCATTTGACAAGGTTAACCATAAAATCCTACTTAACAAACTTCGCAAACTCGGTATAGAAGGTAATTTGTTAGAATGGATAAAAAGCTACCTAACCAATAGAATTCTTCAAGTAAGAAATAACTCTAAACTATCTTATAAATTTATAGCAACAAGTGGTGTACCCCAAGGTTCACATTTAGGCCCATTACTTTTTCTGCTCTTTGTAAATGACATAATTAATGTATTTGATAACGATGTGCATGTGCTGCTTTTCGCAGATGATCTGAAACTCTTCAAACTCATAAAAACCACAGATGATTGTTCTCACATTCAAGTTAACTTAAATAAGTTACATGATTGGTGTAAACTTAACCAACTTTTTTTAAATATTAGTAAATGTCAGTCAATCAGATTTTTTAGAATTACTCACCCTCTCGACTATGATTATAAAATTGATAATATTTCCCTTACATCTGTCAATGAAATTAATGATCTCGGCATTACTTTCGATTCTAAATTAAATTTTCTCTCACATATCAATATAATAACAAGTAAAGGTTTAAAATTGCTAGGCTTTATTCTTCGAAATGCCAATGAATTTAAAAATATTTCTACATTGAAAATCCTGTACTCTTCACTAGTTCGAAGTCAAGTCGAATATAATTCTTCTGTCTGGTCCCCTCACTTTAAAATCCACTCTGATTCCATTGAAAAATTGCAACATAAATTTCTAAGATACATCAACTATAAACTCGGTCTACCTATTGAAACCATAAATTATAATTATTTAATGAAAGAATTAAAATTACTAAAACTTTCAGACAGGAGGCTTGTTTCCGACTTGACTTTTATTTTTAAAATTGTTAATGGTATTATAGACAGCCCTGATTTACTTAGCTTAATTACCTTCTATGTACCTAACAGATCCACTCGATCCAAAATTCTTTTTAAATGTAACAACAATATCAGGACTGAGTCATTTAAATACTCGCTTGTACCTAGATTGCATGCAGTGAGTAATTCTATCGCTGAAATAGTAGATATATTCAACTGCACTGAATCTAGTTACAAGAAGGCTATAATAACATACCTCTTTCTTAAATACTAGTGTTAATTTTCTTGGGCGTAATCAAATCGTCGCATCAAATGTTTTTGGGCGCATTGTTATTTTTTATGTCATTGTTATTTTTTATGTCACTGTTATTTTATTTTATACCTATGTTATGTAAAAGCCCATGAGGGCGTATAAAAATAAATACTCGTACATCTTATCATACATACTCTTCTGTTATTCTGACTCTTCACATGACCCGATTCAAGTATTTGATTTACTTGATCGTTCCATGTCTTCCTCGGGCGTTCTAGACTTCTTCTTCCATTCACTTTCGAATCAAATAAAACAAAGTGTAACAGTTTAGTTTCGAGCTCTCGCTAAGGCGAGCGAATTTCTGGTCTTAAAGAATGCCAATTCCAACCTTTGGCTGTTATCCAAACACGTCCCGTTTTCGAAAATATGTGACGAATAGTGGAAATTGTAAATTCCAAATTACCCCGAAGGTCCCCGCCACAAATCACGGATGATGCAATAGCATATGCGGTAGGTGGTGCTGGTGTCTACCTCCCTCCCTTTCCCTAAATATTTGTCGGTGCGGATTTTCCCCCGCAGTGGGCTTCCCGGCCTCGCCCGGTCTCGCAGGCACGAACTCTGCGGCTCACCCGGAAGTGAATTGGGAATTAAATATTCACAAGGAGGAGACGCGGGTAGTGTGGTACAACGCCGAACATTGCCGTTCTCAAGGTTGTAAATATGACCATTGTGGCTGTTAGAGCCATACGGTTCTTTTGATTAAAATAATAAATGCGTGTGCTCTAGATTTCTTCTTTATTCTATTTTTTTAAACTTTTTAAACTAAGTATATTTAAGGCGTTTTATAAAGTAATAATTAATATCGTTTACTAAAGTGTGCAAAGATGCTGTACAAATCTCAACTTTAAACCAAATAGAAGATTTTTGAGTAGTAGAAACTCTAAAACAGTGAGCTCTGGAGTCATGAAATTTTCACAGCTCTGTATATCTGGAATTCATAGGTCGACGCAACTTGCTTCAGCTCGCAATGTCATCTCCGTCGTGAGCTATAGAGATTTGAAAGATCTCTTACTGCCGAAAAATAAGACAAGATGGTGTGAAGGTTTGTTCCATATTACTCAATTTAAAATTTGAAAAAGCCGAAATGCAAAGCTTGTCGGTTTGAAAAACTAGGTTCGTAATACGATTCAATGTAAGAATTACTTGCAAGGAGAAAATAAAGCAATATTTTAGTCATAAAAATATAAAAAAATATGTTCAATTGATTTAAAAATATATTTTTTAAAGTGAATACTGCACAAGAGTCCCATCTGCTCCCATCTGTCTAGAGCCAGTGGAACTATGGCATCCCCAATGGTAGTATGTTGTGGGGCTAAAGGTAGTGGAGAGTGGAAGCAGATGGGGAGGAGAAAGGTTGGGTACCTTACTATTCAGATCTGGGTACAAACGGCTAAAGCCATTTTATTTATTTATTTATTTATTTTATTTTATTTTATTAACGCCTTTAAGGCTTTTACATAAATACATTTATTTAAATAAAGGAGTACAATAGATGGGTAGAATATAACATTAAGAGAAAAGTTAGTATTTAACTGCAAGTATATAAATATAGCATAGGTTTTATAATTATACCTATAAGTAACAATAACCTTTGAGTTATATTGAAAACATTCAAGTAAGCTAGATTTTAATTTGGAAACAGTGTTGTAACGGTAAACATCTATTGAACCATATTTATTACCAAGTCCATGCAGTCTTTGAATGGGAGAATTATCAAAATAATTGTTTGTAGACGTAGAAACATAATATAGAGCCGCCTGCCGTGTATCACGGGTAGGTACTCGCAAGGTAATAAGGCTCGTTAGATCCGGGGCGTCCAATCTGCCATTCGCTATTTTAAAGAGAAATATTAAATCGCTCACTGTGCGTCTTGATGATAAATCAGTGAGGTTAAGCAAGTTCATTAAAAATACGTAATCAAGGTCAACGATTGGGATACATAACTTATAATTAATAAATCTGAGAAACTTATGCTGCACTCTTTCTATTTTAAGTTGGTGAATATTATAAAATGGAGCCCAGATTGTAGAATTGTACTCTAGATTAGATCTCACCAACGCAGTATAGAGTAATTTAAATGAATTCAATAATTTAAAGTCTTTTACCGTCCTCAAAATAAAACCCAAGCATTTCATGGCCTTATTAGTAATTTCATTTATATGAGGAACAAAAGTTAATTTACTGTCAAAAATTATACCCAGATCCTTTATTTGGTCAACTCTTTTTTAAGTTAATATTGTTAATGCTATATTGATACATAATGAGATTTTTAATTCGGGCGAAAGTTATCGTTTGACATTTTTCAATATTAAGGAACAGTTCGTTACGAGCACACCACTCTTGTAACCTCACAAGATTCAATTGCAATACGTAACAATCATTAAGATTGGTAATTGTTTTGTAAATTTTTAGATCATCGGCAAATAAAAGAATCATAACTCCATCGAAAACGGTAGTGATGTCGTTAATAAATAAAGAAAATAATACTGGTCCCAAATGTGACCCCTGTGGAACGCCGCTGAAGATTTCAAACTGATATGATAAGTGTAGATTGAGTTTGACTGATATTTTTCTTTTATGTAAGTAGCTTTCAAACCATCTCAAAATATACCGAGGGTTCTTAGTTTATGAATGAGAATATTATGTGACACTTTGTCGAAAGCCTTACTAAAGTCAGTATACACTACATCAGTTTGAAGACAGCTTATGCATGGTATTAAATAGATGTTCCTGATAAATCATTAAGTTAGTAAGAGTGGACCTTTTTTTGCCTTAAAGCCGTGTTGTTGATGAGAAATTACTTTATTAATCTCAGGCGAGATTAAAGAGAGCAGAGCAGATTCAAATAATTTTGGAATTGATGATTGGATACATATTGGTCTATAATTGGAAATATCAGATTTATTTCCTTTCTTAAAAATGGGAGTCAGAAAACTTTCCTTCCATTTTTCGGGAAAGGTACCAGTTTTTAAAGAAAAGTTAAAAAGCTTAGTCAGAGGCCAAGACAAGACTGACAGGCACTTCGATAGGAAGATAGGAGGAATGTTATCGGGGCCAGCCGACTTGTTGATATCAAGGGATTTCAATTTCGCTTTAATATCACAATCATCTAATATGCACTGATTGAAATCGATCTCGTTGTCGTTATAAGTTTTTTGAGAATCGAGTAATGGAGAGATGTTAGCGGTATCATAAACTTTGCTGAAGAATTCAGCAAATAGATCAACGATTTCTTGGGGATTATCAGCCATTTTATTATTTAAATACATATTTGAAGGACTACTGTAGTCATTATTATTAAGCATGTTAGAAAATTTAAATATATTCTGAGGATTGGCAACAGCCATTTTCTTCGCAATTTTCGATACACTTATTGTAACATAATTTTGATTTTTTTTTTTTGTTAACAATCTTAATTCTTTAAATTTAGAGTAATCTTTAGGATCTCGTGTTGATTTATACACTTTATGAGCAATGTTTTTATCTCTAATAATATTGATAAGAACAATACTAAACCATTTTGGGTATTTGTGCACAGCAATTTTAGAAACAGGTACAAATAAATCAATAGCACCCTTTAGATTAATGTAAAATTTATCCACCATTTCATCAATGTTCTTTTCTGAATCCAAAAAGCTCCAGTCAGCAGAAGATAAATGACAATTTATTTTATTAAAATCTGCTTTGAAGAAATTCAACTTTGAGGATACAGCTGGAATTGTTGTTGTTATTGAACTGTGGCATTTAATAACCAGTGGAGGGTGGTACTTGTCTATCGGGAGAACAGTTTCAGCGGAAGCGGACACATTTACAAAAGAGGAATTGGAAAATACAAGATCGAGAAGACGAGCGTTCGCATTATATACATAGTTGAGCTGGTTGAGGTTTAAAAAATTTGACATTTCAATAATATCGTGGGACCCGTGATTTGTAATGTCCGGGCAAGAAGTCTTTTTGTTTTCAATGTTCCATGCGACATTAGGTAGGTTATAGTCTCCTATTAAAATCAAAGTAGCTCCAGGAAATTTTCTTCGTAGTAATTCAACTTCGTGGTAGTGGTCTTTATAAAGCTGGGCGTCAGAAGACGGGGGAATGTAAACGCAGCCGATTATAATTTTTTCCAATTTTAATCAAGCAACGTTTCGATTCTGAATGGTGGTCTTTCTCCAGGGCGATACTTAGATTATCTACCACTCTGGAACGTGCCACAAACATACTTTGTTATTTTATATGAATTAAATCTGTTATGACACATATTAATTATATAAAAGTTATTTGCGCACGTCGGTTTTGAACTCGCGACCTTTGCATTCGTAGTCGAGCGTCTTACCACTCGACCATGTCATATATAATACACGTGTATAAAAACGGTTGAAAAAAAACCTAATAAATATATCAGCAGTGATGATGTTCAACCGTGCTTATTCGATTCAACGACAAGATTATCTCTTCCACTTGTTTACCTTAAATCACACTTCTAACATAATTTCCTCAACACATTGCTCTAACCTCCACCCACTTTCAATCTCCATCCGACCCCACTACGTCCCTCCTGAACTATTTCCCTTCTGTAATCCATTTGTCAAAGCTGCTCCTGTGATTTGGCTTAGCTCAGTTTGAAACTGGAACATATTCCAACATTTCGAGGTCGGGAAAAGCGTTCTACATGACTTACCTTAATTTCTTTACCACAATATCTTAACTTTGAAGCAGAAAATCTGTTTTTGTGTCACATCAAAAACTTGTGAGCGGCGAAATTTGACATCATCACATTTGCATATCCCTATCTCTCGAGAATTTGTAAGAAAATAAACTATTATGTGTTGTTTGTTCCATATTTTTTCAATAAGATAACACATCTGATAGTATTAATACGCTAAGCCGTCTTCTGTACATGATTCGTTACATAACCGTGTAGGGCGCTAATGCCAGCTAAAGCAATACGGGTAATTTTCGCACGCACGTAAAAAAGTTGGAAATTTTATTGCGATCACGCTACTTCACAATTTTCTCACTATGTCCCTTTTGTTAGTTGTAGTTAAGAAATAAATACAATAACTCTGGCGAAATCGGGTAGTAAATACTAGTATTTTTAAATAAGCTTTATAAAAAACGTTCCAATACAGCACATACGAGGTCATTCCTAGGTATTCATATTTTTAATCTATCTAAAAAAAATGCCTTTAAATTTCATGTTTACTTGAGTTATTCTTTAGATCTTGCTTCTTGTATTTCTTATTAATACCGACAGAATCAATTTATTCAGTTTATTTACGAACTAGCAACCTTTAATATAAAGATACTCATGAAAAATCACGGAATGTAATTTTACTTCCTACGAAAAAATATTAGTTTTTTCAATCCACCCATTTCATATATATAATATTGTCTGGTAGAATACAATATAGGTAAGTACTTTATTAGGTTAGTATTAAATAGGTAGGAATTCGAAAAGTTTATTTTTATTTCTTTAAAAATTTTCGATAATCATCGAAAAAATCCAATTGATAATTTTATCATTACTATTTCAAATTGAATTCATATAAAATAATATTTAGTACATTTGCGGCACGTTCTAGGTGGTATATACTCCGAGTATCCCCCCGTTGAAAGACCGCCATTGAGAATCGAAACGTTGCTTGAAATGGCTTTAGCCGTGTTTGGTGACCAGAACTGAATAGCCAGTCACATCCCGACCATCCTCTTTCCCATCTCGATTTTTTCCTTACACCTTTAGCCTCACAAACATTTCCCGATTGGGAATATCATAGTCCCTCTGGCTCCAAATGGTTGGAAGCAGTTGGAACTCTTCTGCGATATTCACTAGTTTGTAAATATCTATATAACTAACTAGCTAACTGATCATCACGCCGTTTTCCCGCAAAAGTAGGCAGAGATGAAGGATCGCCATAAAATCTCTTCTTTGAACACACTCCTTGCTTCATTCACATTAATATACCGTCTCATCATGCTCTTCTGTTATTCTGACTCTTGGCCCACTATTTGGTTCACTTGATTGTGCCGTGTCTTCCTCGGGCGTCCCTGCCTTTTTTTCCATTGACTTTCGCGTCATATATTCTTTTCACAATCCTTTCTTCGTTCATTCACTCTACATGTCCAAACTATCTCAGCATCCCTTTCTTAAACCTATTCACTACGCTTACTGCAGCCTTGCATTCTTTCCGGATATCCACATTTTTAACACGGTCATACATGGTTTTAACGTACATACACCTCAGGGATCTCATTTCTAAAGCATATACTTTCATCCTTCCTCTGCCAGTTCCACGTCTCACTGGCATACATCAGGGTTGGTATAAGCAGCCCATTGTGGACTGCTAGCTTCGCTTCTTCGGACAATTTTATTTGTTTTTCAAGCCATATGGAAATAAGAACATAATAAATATTCTTCTATACATTTTGCTTCTTTACGTATTGTTGCATCCGTAGCTGCGATAATCAGCTTCGCGTGAACTTTGAAAAATGGACTGTAAAACGATAAACTAAAGTACTACTTGATGGAAGTGTGATTATAGATGTGGGCAGATTAAGGATTCACTAAGCCAATTCACTCACCGATGAAGTTATGTTTGGAATTCTTGAAATATTCTTAAACACTTGTCTTATTGATGAACACGAATAAACCACACTGACTTGAGTCTTCTTAATTTACGAAACCACATTTATTTTGAAATTATTTTGAGAGCAACAGCAAAACCGACAAAATAAGCGAAAGCACCAATAAGCAACACGTTGTTCACCAAAAACGCTTCTTCTCCGTTGTTGAATACATGGCGAAAAGGAGGGATAGGTAGGAACTGGATGACAAACAAAAAGGTAAAAACCTAACAAATTATCCATTTGAAATCCAACACGTATGTTTACAAAATTTCGTGTTTTTTAATGATTTCCTTTGAGTTAATAAAAGCTCATGAAACTTATTTATTTTTTTATATGCAGATCCGATTCCTCCCTGTTTCGATGTTTTCCACGACTCTAAGTGTGACGAAGCATTATACGTTATGTTTCTAGAATTGGGGTTTATTGTCATTTGAGTAGCGGTGTATTCACCTTCCCGCAGCTGAGAGTTTATTTTAGGGAATGCGATCATTGTACTTTATAAAATGTGTTCGGCCTATTTTCCGCCGCCCCTTCGTTGTATTTTTCCCAAACCCCACTTTCGGGGGACATTTCCAACGTTAAATGTTGCGGACCTTGCACTGTGGAATTTTTAATCGCCAGTGTTGTTTTCTGGTAGACTATACTTTGCGAAATTTATTTTATGCAAGTTGTTCTCTGTAACTACTTTACTCGTGATTATATTAACTTTTCTCATATTATGTCGTAGTAAGCACGATAAAATAAGAATAATAACATTTTAATTTAGTGGAACAGAGCGGTGGGTGCAATACTCTGTCTGTCATATAAATAATAATACATATGAGTTAAATGAAAACAATGAAATATCTCTTGATAACATAAAAAATAAAAATTGAAGAAAATAACATAATTTTTACTATTTTTTTAAAAAGAAAGACAAACATTCCCGGGTTGCGAATAACCTGACAATATTTGAAAAACTCTTAATGCCATCATAAGAAGCGGAAGATGTTGCTTGTGTAATGATGAGAGGACTTAGCCAGCAGAGGAATTGAACGCACGACGCCGGGTGGGAATCCGACGCGTTTGTCCACTCAGCTACCGACCGATCGAAATAATAATAATAATATAAGAGCATATGTAATTACATAAATAAATAAAAATCCAAAAGAGAAAAAAAAAACATAATAAAAATACGCTAATAAATAAGTTAAAGCTCAGAAAGAAGGTATTTTGAAAACAAAACTTGTTTTTATTTCAGTTCATTTCAGTACTTTATTAAGTTCAAACAATCCAGTTTTTAGAACAATCTCTGGGTCATAATAAAAAAACACACTTTCTAATGCAAGCAATACTCATTTTTTATCTGTAAATTCTATAAGGGCAGTTAGAAAAATGTCTGAGGTTTCCAGAGAGTAAAATTATTTTACTGTAATATTTTATATTCTATATGAAATTCAACCTGGAATTTTAGGTAAAACGTTTGAAAATGACTTCACTTGTTTTAAAATTGCGCCTCTTAGAGACATTTTAGAATTTATAGTTTTTTTAAATCAATCATAGTTTAATATACACAGGAGTCCCAATTGCTTCCAATCGTTTGTCATCATCAGTGAGACTATGGCACCCCCGTTGTGGTATGTTTTGAGGCTTAATGTAGTGGGGATGGGATAGATATGGGGTAGAGAAAGATTGGAAAGCAGCTGTCTATTCAGATCTTGTCACCAAACACGGCTTAAGCCATTTCAAGCAACGTTTCAACTCTGATTGATACTTTACGAGTAATTTATAACGTTAGATTACGAGCTTCCCTCGGCTAATGCGTAGAGATCAACTACCCCTCGGAACTTACTTAATCAATTGAAATGGATAAATGACTTTCCTTTGTCTCGAACTGTTCTACTTACAAGTACCCCGATGTAACGGTTTCATCTTCTAATCCAAAACCCTCGAACTTAAACACCTGCATCTTTTCGAACCTCACCGAATTACCATTTCTCCACAGACCTTTTAAGAAAAGTTAAATTGCTTTTGATATTCGATTAAAAACACCCCAGTGTTTCTTTTGGCCCGCAGACTGTGGAACTAGGAGTAGGAGGTAAATGAAACTACGGTGTTTCGGTCGAGGAGGGGGGGGGGGTACCTCCGTCGGGGAGGGGTTTTACCTTTCACCCGTCCGACGAATTGATGAAATGTTTTCTTTGCAACTTAAGGGATGAGAAATGGCCGGGTTCCTTGGGATTAGAGAAAAAGCGGACGGGGTTGAATGCCTCCACAAATAAGCTCCGACACTGAATTGATTCATTCGAAAAACTTTATATTGGACCAGGAATGTGTGTTTTCAACCACTGTTTATTTAAGCGGAAATAATAGAGAGAGCCAGATGGGATTTTCTCGAATTTCAACCAATGAGAAGGGAATCTTTTCCGACAATTACTCCATTGCTAGTAAAAAAACACACTGCAAATAATCAAACGCACTATAAATTAGACATTCACACTCAATTATAATAAAAAAAATCACCTAATTTATCTTCAATTTTACTAAAAAATACAAATTTTCTCATTTGAAAAACCTCTAAATCAAATAATAACGACCTCATTTATTTTTATTACATGTTGTTTCAGACGTATAATTTAAATACTTTCAACTCGTTGCAAAGTGAAAGACACTGTCAGTATCACTTCTTCGAGAGACCATCATTCGGAATTGAATCATTGCTTGAAATTACTTTTGCTATGTTCCATCAAATAATCAATTTAATTGTATTCGCCCAAGTGGACTTTTATAGTTTTTACATTTAAAGATAGGTATATTTTACAGTGATTCAAGTGTAAATTATTTTTTAATATAAAAATTAATAATGGTAGTAAACAATCTAGGTAAAAGCGAGTAACTGAAAGACTCAGTCCTTATATTATTGTTACAACTAAATAGAATTTTGGGTCGAGTAGTTGTCGTTGATATATGAAAGGCAATAAGGTTAAGTCAATCAGGTCTGTCTAAAATGCCATAATTTAAAAATAAAAGTCGAAAATAATTGATCGAAACTGCATAGTTAACTCATTTTTACCGAAGTGTCGCTGAAGCCCTTAGGCTTTTCGAACGAAGATATCACACATTTTTTAAAAATAATGTATGATTCATAATGTGATAGTTTAACAATGGGCGTTTGATGGTTACCCTAATTACGAATCTATTTTTATAACCTCCCTATCTTGGAGTAAGAATATGTATGGAGAGAGAGCTAAATACTTTTACCCAACCTATACAAATTTGCGGTAAATCACTTTCTCTGGGTTTTTACGTCGTATACCATGAGAGAGAAAGAGACAAGAAAAGTCGTCACATAATATTGCAGCACTTCCAAGTATGTAAAGATGTTCTTCGTCCTCGCTAACTTCACATCATCGAGTCGCATAACTTACATCAACGGATTTTTAGGTTATTTCCTATATTTGTGTTGGTTAAAAAAGTTGCAGTAGTTTTACAAATAAATCAAACGTGATGGTGATATGTGCCATGCGTGAATGTTCAAATAAGACCAAACAAAGATTATAAAACATCACTTTTTAGAGGTATTTCAACAGTTTAAAATATTTTATACCAAACTTTAGATTTTTCACATTTGAATGATATAAAAACGTGAAATCAACAAAAAGCTTCCATCAATATTAAGGCAAACTTTCTGTCATTAGTGTTTGTGTGATATTTTCACTTTATAAATCATTTTAATAGCGTATTGATATTGTTTTGTTAAATTTGTTCAAATATGTTTATTGAAAATGTCCGAATTCTATGTGTGCGGTAACTTATAGGCTATCCAACATCCTTTAATATATCTTTGTCTCCTTCTATCGAGTCAGTATAAAGTCCACCGTCCTGACTACACTATTTCTAAAACATACCTCTCCATGTCCTCCAAGCTCTCTATGCTTATAAAGTACAGGTCGTGTGACCTTCTTGCGATTTAGTCAAGCTGTACAGAATGGAACCGGATTTAAATTGACCAAGGGAAACATATTGGAGATGAAAGTGGGATCACTCGCTTCAATCAGCCCGCGGGCTCGGGGTAGCAGTGGGTACTGCCTTTTGGACCAGGAGGCTGGGGGAGGCTCTGTTTCTTATTCTGAAAGAGGGTTGTTGCACGAGTGGTTTCATATCCAATTGCTCCATCGAAATAAAACATATCATTTCTTGTTTGTAAAATGTATGTGTACGTGTAGGCTTGTATTTAATTGCTTTTATCCTCAGAGGAATAATATACAGGAGGGATAGCTTTGCGAAACAGTGTAATCAGGATTGTTGATTTTTTCCTGACTCGGGCGTTGCTAGGGTTTTCATGGACACACTTTTTTACATCCATTCAAAGCACATGTCGACAAAATGTTTTGTTTATTTGTATAATCACATTTGCAGAGTATAAAAACCGTTGAGTTATGTCGCATACCAAAACGTAGTGGGCAGAGTCGCCGGAAACGCGGGAGATGCAAAACATGTTAAAATACCTAAATGTGGTGCTATATTATGTGATAACTTGTCTGGTCTCTTTCTCTTTCACGGTTCACGACGCGAAAACCCGGAGAAAGTGATTTATCGTAAATATGTAAAGGTTGATATTTATAAAGTAATAATAATTAAAAAATACTGGTACATACTAGGTAATCAAGCATTCGAATCATTACTATAATATATGTAATTTAAAAAAAAATGCCTTACCGATGGTGACCAAAAAAAAAAAAGTTAGAATTCATTTTTATTTTTAATACTATCAATTATTAAGTTCTGATCGAATTAATTAAGTCCCCTTTCTATACCGTTCATATTCATCAGATTGAATCCGTACAACATCGCTTCTTACGTAGTTTTGCATGGAGATTAGGGCGAGAAAGAGGCCATTATTCATACGATAAAATTGAATAATTTTTGAAAATGTCTTCATTAGAAAAGCGCAGGAATGACTTTGATTTAATTTTCATTTACAAAATTATTAATGGTTTTATTGATTCACCTTCTCTGTTGCAACTTATGCAGTCCAACATTCCTTTCCGCAGACTCAGAAACAATGAATTGCTGTTCCTCAATCATCACAATACTAATTATAATACTAGGTATAATTCTCCAATGTCCAGAATGTCAAGTCTTGTTGACTCAAGCCATGGTCTTGACATTTTTGGTAGCAGTCTAAATGATTTTCGTCATTCTTTACGACTCTACCAAAACTTTGACTAGACCATGGCTTGAATGTTCTCTCTTGTGTTTATTTTCCTTCTTTTTTGTCATCGCTTCATTTATTATTATGTAAATGCTATTCCTTCTCTGTTGCTCTTTTTTCCATTTCGTGTTTTATGTCTTTTTTGTAATTGGACTTTAGTCCGTTAATTCATAAATAAATAAATTTTAAATCCACCTTTGTACAAATATATTGAATTAATATATTTAATACATGCAACCCCCATAACATTTAAAATATACAGCATTCCGCGTTACTTGTATATTTGTATTTATTTATTGTTAGTAATGGATACTTTGAACAGATTTCCTAGAACTATTTCGTAAAATAGATGGAAAAATTGTCATCACGTTTCTCGAAGTGTATCGTTACTTTGAGTTTCGTCGTACTTTTCAAATACACACACTGTTTGTTAAGCCTACCGCTGTAGCCCGTTTCGGGGATTTGATTTCCAATATGTTTAGTTAAACCGCGATGTAGATTTATGCGGCCTGACTCCCGGCACGTGACAGATGTTCGCGCCTTTCCGTAATTCTTATCGGAGGCCCTCGGATTTATGTTTTCACATCTCTCCGTCTACTTTTTGTAATATGCGGCTCTACGTGTTGCGCGAGAAGAAATTCTCGGCCCACGGGCAGGTTTTTTAGTGGTACACTTTCCAACGTTTCAATCGAAATATTAATGTAATGTCAGCCTTGGTGCGATTTTTTAAAATACAATTCTACATGTTTATTACTCGTTTTTGGTTAGGTACCTTGTTTTATGTTGAAATATCTATGTGAGATTTAATAAAAAAAAAAAAAAAAAAACTTTGTTACTCTCTTTTTTACTAAGACTGGACCGGTTTCACCCTATAACGGGCATCTTACTAGACTAACTAGATTAATTAACTGCCTCGCGGGAAATTTGGATATTTTTCACACGAGCTACGACAAGTTTAAGCAAGAACTAACTATTTAGTTTTAACTTTAGTATGTACTTTTATATTGTATAATTATGATTACCATTTTCATGTTATTTTTATCGCCTTTGCATTGTAATTGGTTTAAAACTGTTTATGCAAAATAAATCTTCAGACTGGTACAATACGAATATAATCTATGGTATATTAACTATTCATGTCCGGAATGGACGCTTATTAGGTTAATATCATATCGAACATCTGACTTAGTATTTTATCAAAAGATACATTAAACTCATCACTATGTAAACCGTCTCCCAGGAGGCAATAAAACCACCCATCAGCCAAAACAAAATACTAATTCACCGATTCGCACAGCATCATCGCACCGCAGAAAGACCCAGGTTACAAATTTCTATTTTTAAAAAAAGCTACCTCCACACCTTCAAAGTGTTTACGAAATTCTTGACAACATTCCAAAGATGACATAAGCCCTGATTTTCAGGGCCTCCTATCTGAAAGAAGATACAAACCAACCTTTATTTCCCCCTTTTTTCGATTTCCTAGACATTTCCCCATTACTTCAAATTCGGTTCCATTTCTAGATTGTGATATCAATTTTCTCGTATGTTTGTTCATAATGACAGTTTCAACAATATTTTTTTACACCCCGGGCCCGAGCCCTTCAAGTCCCGGTACGCCACTGGTTGAGGCCCGCGAACGTTATTGAAAACATTCACGTAAATAATAAATAGGAAATGAGAAGGTAGCATTTCCTCCCCACTGCGTCAAAACCAGAGTTATAATCTTTTAATGGCTTCTCAGTGTGTGACCCAGATTTCATGTTTTTTTTTATTTTACGAGAGAGAGGGGGATAGGGAGAGAGGGGGGATTTGTGAGAAGGATATCATGTAACTTTCAAACCATACCTCTATTCTGAGGCACACGTTCACATGCCTGTAAAACATTTTTTTGTATTTATTTTTAATTGATACTGCAGTATTTGAAAAAATCATATGACCTCCTGTTTTATACATTTGACAGTCTCCGTGGTCGAGTGGTTAAGACGCCCGACCGGCGATTCAGAGTTTGCGGGTTCGAATCTCGGCGTACGCAAATAAATTCTATTGAAATAGTATGTGTGATTTCACATTTAATTAATAGAAAACAATGTAATGTATATTTGCGACTCCAGATTTTATTTTAATTTTTATGAACGACTGGTTTTGCTAAGCCTAAGCATCATCCGGGTACAAAATTTAATTAAAATCTGTGGTCTTACACAAAGTTATTATTTCTTTTTCATTAAATATGTCAAACCACAAAGTGATTGCTTTCTACGAAAATACTCTAAGTACTACTACGCCCTGGTGAAAGACCAAAATTCAAAATCGAAAC
Source organism: Drusus annulatus (assembly GCA_022651775.1). NCBI lineage: Eukaryota > Metazoa > Arthropoda > Insecta > Trichoptera > Limnephilidae > Drusus > Drusus annulatus. Next base: position 914,469 of record JAGWCC010000076.1, on the reverse strand, counting down.
GTTTCTTGAAATGGCTTTAGCCGTGTTTGACGACCAGATCTGAATAACCAGGTACTTCCCAACCTTCTTCTTCCTCATTTCATTCCTTTCCCCATTTTTTTCAGCCTCACAACATTTCCCAGTTAGGCTGCTATGCAAAAGAAACAAAAAGCTATCAATAAAAAATAAGCTCCTAATTTATAAAACGACAATAAGGCCGAGATTAACTTACGCTTGGCCCATATGGGCCCACGCTTCATAGTAACACACACACATTTGAAAAAACTTCAAATTTACAAAATAAAGCCATACGCATAGCCCTGGGAGCCCCCAAATGGATAATCGTTTTATGCGGGAATTCCCAACCATAAAAACAATTCAATTAATTCCCTTGTGAAGTACGACGAAAACATTCGCACAAAACATAGAAAACCAAAATAAGGTCTTCGGAAGGATTAACCTTCCCCACATGCAGCAATTTTTAGCATAAATTATTTAAAAAAATTCCTATTTCAAAAACCATAAATTTAACATCATGATGAAAGAGATAGGGGCCGTATTATCCCGGAACTCTGTGTGCATAATTATAAAAAGATATCCTAATTGGGGATGCCATAGTTCCACGTCTGATGCCATAGTCTTGTGCGGTATTTATAATGTATATATATTTAAATATCACGTGTAAAGCACCACTTGAGAGGGAAATAAACCCAACTTGCTAAAATCTGCTCGCTTGAACCATTCGCCCACTCCTGAAATATCGCGGTATAAAGTGGCAAAAAACCTTTCCACGGGCATTTATCATCCGTTTATGCTGATGAGGGGCTGAATATTTAAATATTTTAGCGAGAAACGATATTCGAGGACTCATCAAGCGCGTCGATTCTGCTTAATATTCCTGTAGGACCTGCTCCCGCTGATGCTTGGCGCTACCGAATCTCGACATCTCTCAGGATGTAATCTGAGATTCAACTTTCAATATTTTTATTATATCCTCCAGACAGTTCTTTTTCATATCAAAAGCAGGATTTAAAACTGAAGAAAAGAACGTACGTTCATTTAAATTGATATTTCTTTAAAATGGGAATTAGTGCGTTTCTATACTTTTGTAGATTTTCATGAAAAATACGATTTTCACTTCAATTAATGAAGTTCTGAAATCGTGATTTTTTTTTTAATGAAATATTTTGCGAACATAACCTAACATAAAAGTCCTTTTCCGTATTCGGGGATATTGCAGGGTAAAGTTGATCTTTTAAATACTTAAGTCGTTGTTGGATTTCAAAGAGATAATTTGTTAGGTTCTTACCTTCTTGTTTTCACCCGTTCTTACATATCTTACCATTTCGGTATTCGATTTCCTTACTCAACAACACTGTGTTCGAAAACAATTGTCCATCGAAACTGAAAAATAATCAAGCGTAAAAAACGTGTTGTTCGTTCGTTGGTGTCTCGCTTGGTCGTCGTTTAGTTGTTTGTTCTTCAAGTAAAATTGAGTTAAGTGTTGTGTTTCGTTGTTTAAGAAGAATCAAGAGCTTAAAAATCAACTTCATCGGTGAGTGAATTGGTTTCCTTACTTCCTTCACTCCATAATCTCTCCACATCCATAATTAGACACATCCATCAAGTAGTATAGTTTTATCGTTTTACAGTCCACTATTTTCCAAATTCATCTGAAGCTGAGCTTCGGATCCAACAATTCTAGCTCTCGCTTCATTTCTTCAAAAACCAAAATTAATGGATTTTGTAATGGCTGTGAAAAATCTCTTACAATACATCCATATTTAAATATTATGTGATCTCATTCATTTAAACCTCAGCACTAAAAATGGCGCTACACGTCACTATTAAATACAGTTAATAAAAAATATTCACTGTAAACCTAAACCATTTTCCTAACTACCCATAGGAAATTTACAGATGAATCATTGTAGTACTGATCGTATTAGAAAGTAAAAAAGTTTTCAGCTGCTGACCCATAATGCTTGAATTTAATTTAGAATAAATAAATGCGTATTTGTGATTGAAAAATAGTTTTCTAGACATTTAGAGAGTTTTATTAAATTAATTAGCAGCTAATTCTCGTTGTGACATAGTACGAGATAACCCAGTTATTTAACTGATGGTAATTGAGATCGGGAACTGAGGTCACTGGTATCGGAGTTCGTCAGTTCGCATCGGCCGGTTTAATCAACCGCCCTCCCTGAACTGTAATTGATTTGTGTTCTTGTCACATTATTGAACAGTACCTCAATGGCGTCTCGTGAAAAAAATATATAGCTATGGTTTTCTTTTGATTAATTATGAATTAAAAGATTGGGAGTAGTTGTAGAAAGTGCCCAACAGGTTTTAGATCGGAGAATTATTATTATTTTTCAGTTTGATAAACTAAAGATAAAACTTTTTTTACACTCCATTTCGTATTTCAAAGTGTAAAAATTCCACCGATATAATTTTTTTATTGCGATCGACAAATAACTATGTGAGAACATCGTCTATTTGAAAGCGCATTCTTTTACTTCACAAAATATGTGTTTTACAAAAGAAACACAAACATGTGTTCGACAGAAATCTTATAGAATTGATAATAAATATTCAAAGGAAACAAACACGCTGTGGCTTGAAATTATAATTTGAATAATAATATTGTTTTATTATTTCTAATTTTGAAACTGTTAATTCGTGGTGGAATTCCATTTTAATGATTTAATAAAACAAATTTTTAACTTTATTCCACTTTTGTTTTTTGACTGGACCGGTTTCAGCCTATGACGGCCATCTTCAGACTAGTACAAGTTGTTGTTAACCTACGGTTTATATACTATTTTTGAGGATGTTAGGGGTAGTAAACAATTACTACCCCTGACATCCCCAAAAATAGTATATAAGCCGTAGGTTAACAACAACTTGTACTAGTCTGAAGATGGCCGTCATAGGCCGAAACCGGTCCAGTCAAAAATTAAAAGTGGAATAAAGTTAAAAAATTTGTTTTATTAAATCATTAATATTGTTTTATTTTAAACTGCTTTATTGTTACACATCAAAACAGTAGATCCTCTAAGTATTGCCCTGGTGAAATACAACCGTTCAGAATCGAAACATTGCTTGAAATGGCTTTAACCGTGTTTGGTGACCAGATCTGAATAGCCAGGTACTTCCCGACCTTCTTCTTTCTTATCCTTTCCCCACTACCTTCAGCCACACAACATAACCCTAATAGGGATGCCGTAATCCTACTGGCACCAGACGGTTGTAAGCAGTTGGGACTCTTGTGCGGTATTCACTATAAACAAAATACATATATATGTCTAATTTTGAAACTGTTAATTCGTGGTAAAACTCCATTTTAATGATTTTAATAATACCAAATTTTCGACTTTATTCCACTATTTTTTATTTTAGACCGGATCGGCTTCACCTTATGACGGGCATCTTCAGACTGGTGACCAGTCTGAAGATGCCCTTCATAAGGTAAAACCGGTCAGGTCTTAAAATAAAAATAGTGGAATCCATTTAAAAAATTGGTATTATTAAAATCACATATACATCTGTCAAATAGTTTCGGTTATAGCAATTACCGTCTTCGGGACAATTTAGTATGATTTATTTTATTATTAACTAGTTGACACATGTATATGTATAACAATAAAGCGGTTTCAAACAAAATATATTATTAAATATTTAATTAATATATCAATGTTCCTTGACACAGCTAAAAAGTCATATTTTATGGTCCACCAGAAACAAACTCTACCCAAACACAGTTTTCTGATATTTGTACTTAATTTGCAGCTCTCCATAATTAGAGAAAAAAAAATATTCTGTACCCACGAGTACCAGGATATCATACACTTTGCCTGCAAGTCTTCATCACCTCGGCAAAGTGATTCCCCGTCTGACAAGTATTTAAACACTTCCTCACATTTACCCTCTGAAGTAGCAGTCAAGACTTTCCGCAAATATTACACGAATAAGCACGCCGAACCGAGAGAAGTCAATAAGCGCAGCCTGAAAGTTCAAAAGGTTCTATCTTATTTCATATCTAGCTTCCCAATAACTTGAGATACTATACGGTATGCATTTTCATGGCACCTAACCGGAATTGCTGCAAAGTGTTTTTTCCAATGTACGATATTTTGGTTTTTATTAGGAACATATTAAATTCCGTACTTTCTTGGGAAGGTAGTTTTATGACGAGTGGAATCGTTTGGTGGCTAAAAGCTTTTTCACATTTAAACGAAAACATCTTATCGTACGTTCGTAGTATTCCCTCTTTACCCCACTTACGTTTCATATAGATTATTCAGGAGTGATACGAGGATGTGAGGAAATTATCTACAAACATGTTTTTAATATTTCTGTTTCAACTAAAAAGCTTGCCGTCACACAATTTGACTCTGATTATTAAGGGTTAGCACCCAAAAATATACACAATTTTTGGCTTTCCAGTGCAAGCAAAACTACAAATTATTTATCTGTAAATACTACACGGGTAGTAAAAAAAATGTCTAAGGTTTCCAGTGAATACAGTTCTTAAATAATAATCTTTTAAATTCTTTATTAAATGCATACTAGAATTTAAAGAAAAATGTTCAAAAATGCCTTTGCTGGTTTTAAAACTGCACCTTTTACTGATATTTTTGTATGTTTTTAATAGAATTTGAAGGATTACAGTTAAAAATTTGTATTCACTGGAAACCTCACGACATTTTTCTAATTAACATAGAAAATTTGCGGAAAAATCATTTGTAGTATTGCTTGTATTAAAATGCTACAAAGTGACGTTTTGCGTCATTCTTGGGTGCCGTTATTTGGTCAAACTTTGTCATCTTATCGTAGTCTAAAAAGAAACAATTTCTATCTAATCTATCATCATCATTTGTATTATCACATCTACTGTGAGATGTTGGAACATGACATAACGTCGGTTAAATCGCGCTGAACTGCGTGTTTTCTCCACGGGTCAAACATAATAGTTAAATTTTAAAGACATTGTTTACTCATTTTTAGAAAAGTTCGTAAATTTATCAGTCTTTCCACAAAAACTTAGTCAGAAAAAGGTTTAACTTAGTGTACCTATTTATTCGCCTAATTTCACTAATTTTGTTGGCTCACCTGACAATATGGTCGCCCACAACACAACACAAACAGGCGTATCTCATAAAACTTTAAAAAATGAGATAAGTGCTAAAATTATTGAATATTCATCCTTTATGCTGTCGCAAACCGGCACACCTCTAACATTTCTTAACCTCGTTTTGTCTTTCACCCCATTAGCGATACATGTAATACAGTAAAGAATTCGTAGGAGTTTTTTGACTGTCCTGGAAAGTTTCTAGTTATGGGATACGCCTGTTAGCGTGGTAGACGACGATTTGTCCCACTGTAAAATAGGCAGTTGAATATTTAAACCGACAATACCTACCAGAATCAAAGCGCAAATCGTAAATCGTAAATCACTGATGTATAGAAAAAGTAGGATTATTTTTCTGAATACCTTTTCATATTCGATATATGCTGCCCTCTCTTTCTAAGATACCAAAAAACTTTCCATTCATCACGCGCCACCCCTGTTCATCAATTTACGATACAGGGTGTACTTTTATAAACTGACACGTGTTTCATTATATTACTTGACAGCCATCATCACGGCCTGTCACGGGCTGTCGCCTCGTCCCCCCTCGCTCCCCATCACCCCCTCACCCCGTCCCCCCGCCACCCGCCACCGCGTCACCGCACCACCCGCGGGGCAGCCCCAGGCCCCCGGGAGGCCTAATGTACAGAAGACCACAGAACAGCATGACAAACAGAAGTAGACTTGCGCTACATTTGCGTATTTGTGACGGGATGTGACAGTGTGATGTCTGCGTTGTTTATTTTTCCGCCTTTATGCTAATGCATGTGTGCTTAGATGAGATTTCTGGGAATCTTTGAGATGTCAAGAAGTTTGTACACACGGAAAATGAATGCCGTAATGTTGTTGGGGGTAATATCATTCCTTAATATTGACTGTCAAGCCAAGAGCGAGTAACCCTTATTTACAACATTCATTTTTTTTTAAATAGCTGTATAAAATAACGTTATATTTCTATGTAAAAATATGACGCGCTCACGTTTATAACTACGAGAACTATATTAAATAAAGCTTGGTTAGCAGTAAACGCTGTAATTCTGATACCAACCTTAATTTCACCAAAACTTAATAATAATAAATAATCAAATTGTGTAATATGACAACTTTGTGAATGTTTTTTTATTAATTATTCAAAATTCATATGTTATGTTTACTTTTTTATTTCATTCATTTTTCAAATTTATGAAATTTTTATTATGGTTTTTTTTTTTTAATGCGAATACCGCACAAGAGTCCCAACTGTCGAGAACCAGTAGGACTATGTCATCCCGAATTGGGGCATATTATGAAGCTGAAAGTAGTTGTGAGGGGAAGAGGAGGGTCGGGATGTACCTGGTTATTCAGATCTGGTTACCAAACATGGCTAAAGCCAGTTTAAGTAACGTTTAGATTCTAAATGGTGGTCTTTCACCAGGGCGATACTGCCGAGTCTCTCTCTAGATAGTAAAATAATAACAAAATAGTGAACAGAACCAAGTTATTTATTCATAATTAAGCTTTAAAACTCCATTCAATTACATATTTATGCAATGATATGGTTAATATTATAATTTGTAAGGATAAAATACGCTTTAATTTGTCCCCCTAAACTCGAGTTTTACACTTTTCTTTTTTCATGTAGTCTAACGCCATGTTTATAGGGATTATCAAGCTGGAAGCGCATATATTATGAAATTATAAAGTTCCTAAATATCTGCGACGGTAATCAAACTCGCAACTCCCCTACGCAAAGTTTATTGCGCAGTCCGTTACCCTACGCATGCCCTGAAGGTTGAATCAAGGTTCTAGATCAGACTCATACCTAAAAGTAATTTGAAGAAACGATCCCTTTCAAGTATTCCAATTGCCTATTTATGAAAGTAAACACATTCGATACCAAAGCGGAAACCTAAATTGCTTTATCCAGAGCCCTTTCCATAAAACGTAGCTCGTGGTTGAATAAATAAAAATAAATCTTTAAAACTTTACGATTTTTTTAGATTGCCAATCGATACGGCCGCCACTATAACCGCAAAGGTGTTTCATCCTTCTGTGAAGGGTGTATTTTCTCTTTACATAAGCCAACCTTTATCAAATATGACCGAACGTTTACCCCCAGAATGAAATGTTTACCCGATTTCTACATAATCAAATGGAAGCGGCCGGTTTACTATTTAGTTTGTAGTCGAGCGTCTTACCCACTCGACTACGAATACAGAGGTCGCGAGTATCTACCAGTCTGCCACGTGTCGCAATGTACTACATATTATTTTATTTGAATTTTGTGAAATAACACTTATTAATTAAATTATATTTATTTGCCCACGCCGGGCTTTGATCCGGTACCTCTGGATTCGTAGGAAGAGGATATGTAGAAAATCAAAGAGGAAGGTTGAAATTTTCCGGCTGTTCAGATCTACTTTGTGGTTTTGTAATCATTACCACGATGATATAATGTCTAGTCCTGACGGCCTCCATGGTCGAGTGGTAAGACGCTCGACTACGAATCCAAAGGTCGCGGGTCCAAAGCCAGCGTGCGCCATTAACTTTTATTTAATTAATAAGTGTCATAACACATTTGATTCGTATAAAATAATGTAAAGTTTATTTTCGGCACATTCCAGAGTGGTAGATACTCCAAGTATCGCCATGGTGAAAGACTACAATTCAGAATTGAAACGTTGCTTGATATGGCTTTAGCCATGTTTGGTGACCAGATCTGAATAGCCAGGTACTTCCCCACCTTTCTCCTCCCCATCTCCTTCCCCTCCCCGCTACCGTCAGCCTCACAACATACCCCAATTGAGGATGCCATAGTCTCAATGGCTCTAGACGGTTGGGAGCAGTTGGGACTCTTGTGCGGTGTTCACTATAGCAAAAAAGCTACCTATTTATGTATGATTTAAAAAGATGTATGAAAGAGGTTTTTTGTTCTAAATCCAAATGATCACCTCTGGCCTGAAACTCCTAGATTCCTAAAAAAACACTCTATTTTGCGAAAACGACCAATCCATCTGATATATTTGCCTAGCTTAACACGTTCATTGCTAACTAAAATTCGTAGATATTAATGCCATATGAATGACGGATCAATTCAAACTGGCGAACAGTGACGGGTTTTCCTGTGCCCTGTGGAACGACTCAAAACCACAGGCTGGGTCTGTTTTAGATCGGATCAAAGCGAAGAGGTGGCAAAAGGCGCGTGGCGCGTTGTGCGCATACCGGTCAAATGTCTGTCAACACTCGACGCGCGGTGTCAGCAATAAACGTGTTAAGCTGGATTCACACCAACGTCCGGATCCGCTCAGTGACGATACTGTTCCGCATGAGAGATTATTGATATGGTATGAATATCAATCAAGGAGTATGTGCCAAGACAAAGTTCTGTGGCAGTACATCCTCTCTGCCCGCCCTTGTGATATTTAACTACTTAGTTAATTAAATAATTATTTTGATGTGTGAAAATACTTACATCGCAGATTTTTAAAAATTAAAAACCATTTTTTTATCACTAAATAATAGAGGTACCTTTGCGAAACAGTGTAGTCAGGTCGGTTGACTTTAAAAATTCTAAAGTTCGGTCAAAAATATTTAAAACTGTTGAAATACCTCTGAAAAGTGATGTTTTATAATCTTTGTTTGGTCTTATTTGAACATTTACGCATAGCACATATCACCACCATGTTCGATTTATTTGTATAACCACTGCAAGTTTTTAAATCAACACAAATATAGGAAATAACCTCAAAATCCGTTGACGTAAGTTTTACGACTCGATGATGTTAAGTAAGCGCGAACGGAGAACATTCTTACATACTTAGAAGTGTTACAATATTATGGGACGACACTCTCATGGTATATGACGTAAAAACCCGGAGAAAGTGATTTATCGCAAATTTGTATAGGTTGGGTAAACATATTTAGCTAAACCTCCTAATATCGTTACTCCAGTGATGTTGAAGAACGAAAGGACTTACCAACATTGGTGCGCGTAGTTGGCTGCACTTTTCATCTTCATACCTGATGAAGCCTTAAGGTTGGATTGAAAAACATCTCCCCTATTTCACCTTCGAGGTGCAGAGGTCGCCAACCTCTATTAGTATCCTTCAGTTTGCCAGTTTTGTTACGCCCCTGGTTTTTGGCTCCCGCGAGAGAAATAAATCTCACGAGTTTGGCGTTTTCAATCGGAGGGAGTACCGGTATTTCGAAAATTACGTTACGTGGAAACTCTCGAAATTTTAACACTACGCATTGCGAATTGCAGTACAACGTTAGGCAGGCGCAATTTCAATAGTTGGTTTTAGTCTAATAATCATTTATTCCAGAAGATATGCAAGGAGTCCAATGAAATAGATTCCATAATTAAAACAAGACATAAAAAATATTAATAATAATATTTGAATAATTCGTATAGCGCCGTTTTTGTGAAAAATCACCCCAAGGGCGCTGTAGTAATATATACGGCCTCCGTGGTCGAGCGGTCAAGACGCTTGACTGTGACAAGTCCCGGCGTGCGCAAATAATAATACAATATATATATATGTGTAGATACGTAGTATCGCTTTGGTGAAAAACCACCATTCAGAATCGAAACGTTGATTGAAATGGCTTTAGGCTTATTTAGTGACCAGATCTGAATAGCCGTGTACTTAACAACCTTCCTTTTCCCCATCTCCTTCCCCTCCCCACTACCTTCAGCCTCACAACATACCCCAATCGGGTATGCCATAGTCCCAGTGGTTCCAGACAGTTGGGACTCTTGTGCGGTATTCACTATAAAAAATGAATTTGAAATAATGTGCAAAATAAAAAGAAAAAAAATCATTAAAAGAATGGTTGATGTGGTAATGTAGGCCATTATGCCATTGGGATGCAGTATAATCTACCTATACCTCTAAACGGGAATCGCTCATCTTTCTCTATCCATATCCTCCATGTCCTTTAGGACGTCTGTGATGATATGTCCCAGGTATTTAACGCTACTAATAACACCCGTATCCTTCTATCTAGCCACACTGGGGGTATTTGCATAAGTTCGTTTTTACAGTTGAAAACCGTAACGGTTAATTTTCACGCATTATTTACACGGTTGTGTTTTTTGTAAAATTTTCACACACACGGAATAGTTGCATCAATGCGCTATATGATGGTAAGTAATCTATTACTGTGTCGTTGTAAGCTCTGAATGTAGGCTCTGAATTGATCCACTAAAAATGTCGTTAAATAATGTTTGCTTATGTTGTGAGAATTTTGAGGTAGAATAAGGAAGTTGAGTCCATTTTTTTTATATTTTTTTATCAATATCTTTTTTTTCTTCAAACTTAAATATAGGTATTTTTTTTATTTTTTTTAAGTTAGTTTTTATAGTTAAATTAATTCTCAAAGTTTGAATTTTGTACACGCCGCCAAAACGGCAATATCTCAGAGGTAAGGAGCGGGGTGGGTGCGTGACGCGTTTTGTACCTTCAGAAGGGGCACCACACGGTACTTATATTTGACATCGCACATTGTCGTTATCCAGCTGTCAGTTGCATATTTGTTATTTTGTGTTTTTTCTTCAATTTTACCGCTTTTAATTTGACAAAACCTTACAAAATGTCAGGAGATAATACGTCTTGCTATTGCATCGTACTAATGTGTAAAAATACAAGCATTACTGCAATTTACAATCATTCCAAGAAATGAAATTTTACGTAAAAAATGGTTCACCGCCATTTACTTCGCGGCATCGCATCGTACGAAAACGGTACATTTGACGTTCGACTAATATGAAGCGTTTCTATTTTATGGCGTTTTAACTAATTTTCAAGAAGGGTTTATTAATTCTGGGAATAATAATATGGAAATATACATATATATTCAGAATCTGTGTTTTTCGATCTACATGCACATATTTTTTTAAAGTCATAATATTTTTCACTCAACTTCTCTATTGTATCGCCTTACTTCCATCATCATGAGCCAACGTTTCGGACAGCCTTCCAGTGTCCACTATCGAGATAGACATTCGTGTTAGCATATTACTGTGGTGTGTTGATTGAATCTAATTTCTTGCAGATATGTATCCGTAATTTAATTAATTTTCTTTCACCCTTGTCTATATAAGCCCCTTTCAAGCGAGTTTTTCTGCAACATCATCAAGTTTTCTTTTTGATTAATATTACCCTACATCCGGCGATCTGGCACAGTATCTTTCATTTCCACGTAAAGCTGATCTTCCATTCGTGAAATTTCCTTCACATTTTTTTCATAATTGATGGAAAGGCACCGTAATAGGAGTTGGTTGGGAAGATTTAGGTGGAAAGAGAAACGAAAGGGGTGGATCATCTGTTTTCCCCCCTTCCCACCCCTTATTCCGCTACCCCTGCGCCATGCATCAACACCCCGGGCTCTATGCCGGCTCAGGAAAGCGTGACCGATGAATCTATACTCATATTTAGGGGTTGTTTTACTACGGTGTATTTAGATGTTTCTTTGTACTCAACAGGGTGGGTCTTTTGAGCTGTCACTGCTCACTGGGAACTCAATGAATATGAATTTTAGATAATCCCATATTTTCTATGCTTAATAAAGCTTTTAAACAGATTATTTGTGCAGAGTTTTCTTCGTTTAAGTAGTGGTAAAAGGTCGAATAAAACACCTAACGTTTTTTTTCCTTTAAAGTACTCGTAGTTATTCGGAAAACTACTGAAATTAAACAAAAATAAAATGATAATATAATATAAACACATACATTTGTAAAAAGCCAATTTAATATAATATTTAAATCGACCGGTTTCAGAAGTACCCTACCTTCGTCCGGACAATATTAAAACTAACATGAAATACAAAATACTGACAGACATATATACATATTTAGGTATTGGAGTGGGAGGCGAACAAAGGGGAAGGGGTAATTAGGGGTTTTACAACAGGAACGGAGCGGCTCATTGGAATAATGTCTAGAATAGTACTATAAGATAAATTCACTTGATTATTCAATATACTAGAATTAATATTTAGGGATTTGGTAAGGTCATCGTCAGACTGGTACATAAATTAGTTAAACTACGGTATTTACATGTGTGAGTGTCTGGGGTGGATAACAATGAGTTTACTTCAGTTATGTTTTTGAAAAGTATTACTATACTTGTCACAATCTTTGTCTTGTAATATTATATTACCTCTCTGGTTAAAAAAAACTTCAGTAAAAGTTTTGAATTTATTTTATTAAATCATTAAAATGGAATTCCACCACGGACTAATAGTAAAAAATAGGAATATTATAAAATGATTTCTCCGAGAATTATAAAATAAATAAAAAGTAACCATACAACAACATACAAACATAATCAAACATTGAATTTTTAATCAATATTGTTTAGTTCTGTACTTAATCATTTATTAATCTCCCCTCGGTTAATTCTTGATTAAATTATAGTTGATATCATCGCGTGACTGATTCTCACACCTGCCCAAGAAATGCACGAGCGACACATTGTGTTGGTGTCTGCCTTCAACAGAAGTTAAAAAGCTTTTTGTTAATCAAAAGACAAAAAATGATTAATATTATTCTAATGGTTCAGCCTAAAATATCTGTCAGTTGAATGAACAGCCTTTCTTCCGAACAATCGCAGTAAAGTATCTCATCTGTCTTGGAAAAATCTGAGACAAAATCTCTTGTTCCCCTACTTTCCATCTCTTCTTTATTATTCCCCTCTTATTTATCATGCTGCAGTGTAACGTGCAACCTATCTATAATGGCGAAGACGAAGTTTTTCTGTAAAATCTTGTGTAGTAAAAAAAAAATATTATAATAAAAAAATATATGGTATTGTTTTCATTATAATTAAAAATCACGTTAAATTGAAATATTCTTTGTAACTACTCTTCCTTTTTCATGGACCCTTGCGGTGATATTTCACAAAAATGGCGCTATATAAAATAGCCTAGTATTAATATAATAATGGCTTTAGCCGTGTATGTTGAGCAGATTTGAATAGCCAGGTACTCATCACAAACCAACCCTACTCTATGTATTTTCCTCACTTCCTTCAGCCTGACCATGCATCCCTGATGGGGATGCCATAGTCTGTTGGGAGCAGTCCGTCTTGTACGGTATTCACATAAAAAAGAACAAAACATTTGATTAGAATAGAGGTTAAAAAGGAGCTCTCTGTGGCAAGATCATATTCGTGCGTTTTGTTTTTTTTTTTACTGTTTTTCTATGTAAGGAAACGTCCAAGTACATTGGAACGAGTGAAATATTTTGGTTTGGACAACGTCTTAGGACTAAACACTAGTTTCGTACGTTTTTATCGCAGAATTTTTTCACAAATAAAAAGAATGAATTTTTGAAAAGGGAATATCAAAATGAGGAACCCGCGGTCCTTTTTGTGCGGCCTGCGGCCCATTTATCGAAAAAATCTAAATGTTTACGTGATATCACTGTTTTTTTTGTTAAACTATAACTCATGTCCTAAACGAATTCTCAATTGGTGGTGGTAGTGTTAGTGCTAGTAGTAGTAGGTTGTTGTAGATTTCTCACCAGACGTTTAAATACATAGAGGGTTCCAGAGAGTTGAGAATAAATTTTGATAAACCGGTTTGCACCCCAGGAAATCAAAAATTAAAAATGTGGAAAACCAAGATTTTACTCACAACCCGCAAAAAAAAAAAACTTCGAAATCTAAAATTAATATCGCTGTCCACCCCTCCCACAATTGTACTTTATGCGGCTAGCGAACAGTTAACAATTAAGTAATGTAGGCCTTTGTGGATGTAATGTAAAAAAAATGCTAAAAATGTTGTTCATCACTGAATTAAACTGCCACGTAACGGTTTAGTTTTTACAAAGTTTTAGGACAAGCAAACCAAGTTTAAAAAGATTGAGTTAAATAGGAAAGCTCCCCTGTTACTCATTCTATTAAAACACTATGGTGATTATTTCAACAAAATAATTGTTTTCCTTTTGTATTGCGTTGCACGCATTTGATTCTTCATCAGCAGGTAATGCCAACTAATCACAGCTTGCACCTCTGCTGACAAATCGTGACCATTCACACGTGCACTTTCAATAATGTATCCGAGCTTTAATCTTGTTGATTCATTTTCCGTGTTGGCTTTCTAGCGCCTCTACCGCGTGTCCCTAAGAGTTCACTATGGCATTAAATCATAAATAACAGTGTTTTCGTAAATTCCCCAGAAAAGTGAACGTGTTTACACCCCTTAAATATTCTGCGCCCCTCGCACAGCCTTCTCGAAATATGGCTCCATTCTTCAGCATTAATGGCTTTCCCGCTCAATATGTCGAGGGAAATGTCCCGAAACCGGTTTATTTAATATGAAAATAAGTTTAGCCTTCCATCATTTTCATTGCCCGTGAACGGAACTTGGCGACAAGCAACGCAGGTATATGAAAATGTAACCAAACGAAACATTATTAGAAGCCTTATTTAAAAATTAGGGCTTTCGCAGTAGAAGCGGTAAGCTTCTTATCTTTGGAACCAGACATCGCTGTTTCTGATGCGGACAGAGACAATTAAATATATGTGTTTGATTTATTACTGTTTTTTTTTGTACATACTGAATTAAAATGGTTTATTATGGCTTCTGGAATAAAACTTTATTATTATTATTATTATGTAGGCCATCTTGGCATCGCTTTGCAAAGGGGGCCACTATTCAGAATTAAAGCTTTACTTGAAATGGCTTTTACTATATTGAACGATACTATCTGAATAGCCAGGTATCTTCATCTCACTTTCCACAGCCTCACAACATCCCCACGGAGATATTCATATTTCCACTCTCTCCAGGCAGTTGGAACTCGTGTGGGATAATAATAATAATACTTTTGTGAAATATCACCTCGAGAGCGCTTTACAAAAACTTACAAACTATGGCTAAATATACCTTAAAAACTATCGAAATTCCCACAACTCTACCTAGTATTATCTTTTATTTATTGATATTTATTTATGCCGCGGGATGTGAAAAAAATGGGTACTTTTTTATAGCAGTAGATGGAGAATTTTCCGATAATTGCGTATAAAACTATTATACTGGTGAGTTTAGATGTTAATAGGTTAGCCTAGCTGTATAAATTAGGGCAATTGTGCTATTCTGCCATTTATGGATAAGATTTTCTGAAAATATGGGTTTATCTCTGAACTCTGTCGAGTCTTTTATAATTCTCAGATCATGTGGTAATCTATTCCAGGCTTTAAGACCTGACACTCCTGCAGCACGCTCCCGAACTTAGTGTCTGGTGTGCGCTCTGGTTCCTTTAAACTTCTAAAAGCCGATGAAGTTGCCGATTTAAGGGTTGACTGTCGCGAATCGGAATCTTCAGGAAAACACAGTTCCGACAAATAAACCGGAGCCATTCCGGATTCGAAGGGATAACATGATAATAATTTTCCCTTTATTTTCAACCATCATTTCTCGATTATTATGATTTAAAACATACGGTTAGCTCCAAGTTAGAATGTATCCAACCACAGTAATACATATCTGTTTTCCTAATGCGTTCGCAACCCCAAGATGAGTTGCATTTTCCTTTCAATCTGCCCCCGTACAAAGCGTACGGTTAATTCGCAGAGTTTACAAGTAGAGTCCATAACCCCGAGGTGCTATTATCTGGGGGAGTTGGCTGCCAGGGGAGCTCCAGCCCCACGCTGGTGGTGATTTATGTCCACTAAATACACCGATGGACTCAATCAATCGTCGGCCATTTTGCGGTCAGTACAATGAGATATGACACCGATTATGCACCATCAGTTCGTCAATAATACATAGCCGATTGTTAGGATTTTGAACGCGTCCCGAAATACACCAGCTTCAAGAAGATTTAATTTATTTACATGCTTTATAATATTACAAAGATAATTCACAAAAAATATACTCTTTGTAGAGTTGGAATGAGTTAATTCATGGAAGGATTATATCATTCTGAGAACAGTTGTTTCGTTTTGTTCATTGGTTTGTCTGGTTTGATGGACATTTTTCCGTATAGAATAGAATTATCATAGCAACACCAAATTACAAAGGAGAGAAACAAAGAAATACTCGTAATAAAATCATCACAAAAATACATTTTGAACTGGTCATAATATATTGACCTTAGACCACAGATATATTTTTATGTCAAAAAGAAACGTCGTAAATCTATCGAATTGCATATTAAAAATTAGACAAAGTAACAAAAAAAAAAATAGGCCAAGAATGAAAAGAAAAAGATTCACATTCCTTTGGAGACAGTATCTAGGTGTTTATCTTTAGTACTTATCATTATTTTTCTAAGGTCGGATTTTTTAGAACTTTCGTCACATATGACAATGACACAATTCAATTTTTTTCGTTTTTCTTCGCATTTTCTGGTCCCCGTTGAACGTCAATTGTCGTCCCGTTTAAGTTTTTGAAAAAATCAGTTAAAAAAACATAACCGCCATGTTGCTATGCTTGTCAGCTGATCACGATTTGTCAAAAACTGAAACGAACTGAAAATCGATGTTTACCCATGAATTGTGAGGATGCCGAATGTGACAAAAGTTTGAAAAGTTAATTTGGTAATGAATTCATTTCATTGTATTCGATGTGTGATATAATGAATTGATTCCAATATTCGTTGAATGAATACGAGTATATTGTGATAAGTTTATTTTGTTATGTAGCTAACCGTGTTTTGTGTTGATATAATAACATATCGTGTTATATCAATGTACGTTACCTGTTGTGTTATTTGTAATATTACTATATTGTCGTATTTTATCGTGCTTTGTGCTCATGTGTATTAATAAACATATTTATAATAATTTTCTTTCTTTGTTTCAGGTAAATGATCTCATTCCCTTTATGGCCGGGTTCATCTTATTTTGCGATATCTGCTACGTAGGTACGTGTACATTTTGTAAGTAACTACAATTTAGAATATTCAATAGACACTGACGAATTTCGTAAGGCAAGAGCTTTCGGTGGGAATAACATCTGATAAGATGCATGCAAAGAAATAATTTATTTCAGAATTTGAATAAAATTGGAGTGATTATTAAGACGTTTAGTGTCCTTTGGTGAAACAGCATCATACAGAAAAATAATGTGGTTGTTATTTTTTATGAGAATACCGCACAAGAGTCCCAACCGTTTAGAGCCAGTGGGACTATGACATTCCCAATTGGGATATGTTGTGATGCCGAAAAAAGTGTGGAAGGGGGAAAAGAAGATTGGAAAGTACCTGGCTATTCAAATCTGGTCACCAAACGCGATGAAAGTCTCTTTAAGCAACGTTTCGATTCTGAACGGCGGTCATTCACCAGGGCGATACTTGGAATATCTGCCAATCCGGAATGTGCCGTAAATACATTTTATATATTTTAAAATCATATGTGAAAGAACTTATAATTAAATTAAATTTATTTGCGCACGTCGGGGCTCGAACTCGCGACCTCTGTATTCGTAGTCGCAGATCTTAACCGCTCGTCCACAGAGGTTGTTAACATGGATTAAGCCATGTTTAGCCACCAGATTTGAATAGCCAGGTTCTTCGCAACATTTCTCTTTCCCCCTTTCATCCCCGATTTTCTGCCGCCTCAAAACCTTCCCTAATGGAGAGTGTTATAGTCTCACTAGCTCCGAGCGATGATACTATACTATTGTGGTGTTATATAACAATTATGAAAAACGTCTTTTAAAAAATGATACAAGCTTCGAATTATGTCAATAAAACATAAAAATAGAACACTATTGTAAGAAAATTTGTTATGCTTGAAACAAAGGTTTTCCCACATGAACTCCATGCAGTTCCTTTTTACACTGTAGTCAAATCAAATTGGATATCTTTACTGCGCTGCCATCCTTATTGCTGCATACAACTCATCGTAGTAAATTACTCAAAGCACTAAAAAAATAAACTTCCGTTGGTAATTAAAATTACGTATTTTACGCAAGCCTTTTCATATTACGTGATGGTAATCTAAAAATAGTGTTCGCGTAATAATGTGCATTATGTCTTTATAAAGTGATTTTATTACGAAATGTCGGTTTTGTCCAAACCCTTTCTGAGCTTCGTCTTTGTCATTTCTTGTCCAATTAGTATTTTCCTTATCTGAACAGCCTCCCCAAGGCCCTACAGCCTCTACTGGCAACACTGCCTACATCGGCAACATTGCGGAAATAATGTATCCCCGACATTAATGTGCTCATGAAGCCGTTGTAAATTTCATTATTTCGGCAGTCGGAGATCCGCTGGAGGTATTGCTAATGTTTTACGGGGCTGAGTATAATTCCTTGCAACAATACGTCTTTGTTTAAGATTATTTCCTAACCAAGATTGTAGAACTGCTGGATGCAGCGCTGCGATTAAAAATGTTATTAAACCTTTTAGTGCCAAATAAAATTGTGTTTTTTATATCACTATCTCTTAGAAATAAAGAAGTTTTTCTCTAAAACAATATCCTATTTTCAAAATTCTTTCGGCGTTCTTTTCACCAAGCTTTGAATTATGCTAATGTCTATATATAAATGATTGTTTGTCTGTCTGTCCTCAATTTTATCGAAAATTACTAGACCGATTTCACTGAAAATAGCACGGTTTGTTCTTATTAGTGTAGAAAAGGTTTAGAGAGTAGCTTGAATAAAATCCAATGTGTAAAACTGTTGCTATAACGTTTTAAAATTAGTACGTAAAACATTGGATCCGCCATGTTGTATTGAGGTTAGCCCATAGATATATCACTCTAGTTGCCACAGATTACATATTCCACAGACGAAGGTTTGTTTGGGTAGAATATTTTCAAAATGGAAAACACAAGTAGATACTTACTTAATTAAAACACAAACACTTACTTTCTTTGAGTGTGATTGCAAAGCATGCCAGGTACTTACTAGTAAAACATAAAAATAGAACAACACTATTGTAAGAAAAATTCTTATGCTTGCAACAAATATTTTCCCATAAAAACTCCATGCTGTCCCTTTTTACACTTTAGCCAAATCTAATTGGATCTCTTTACTTCGCTGCCATCCTTATTACTGCATACCACGCGTCGTCGTAAATTACGCCCTGGTAAATTTTCTAAACCAAAATTCATCTTCTGTATCGATGATTTTGAAGGTATTTCGGGAGGCATTTTAACACAGAACCAAATATATTGAATACAATAAAACGTGAATCATAGAAAAAAAAGTCATTGGCACTTTTGATATGAACACGTGTCAGCGCTGTTTGGCACTATAACAGTTATTTCAACACCAAATATGATTGAATATTGAGAAAGTTAATAGAAGCCTTGTCTTATTATCAATGTAATGAACATGTAATCTTGAGATATTAAACTTTATATAGCGGAGTTGGGGTGTGCTAGTTTAAGCGTGTTTCTTCTGGCGAAGGGTGACAGGTGTGGGAACTGAAGTGACGGAGGATTTGCATGTTCTTTGCAGCCCGGGAACTTTTCCTTCTTCTTTTATTATTATGCCAACTGTTTTATCTCTTACTGGCTGTTACATTACAATTTATTTATTTAAGTTTACTCCTGTGTATATAAATTTCTCTTATTACCCTTTCCGTATATGAAAGTAAAAATCAAACGTACGACCCGGAAAGGGTAACTTAGTTACCTCATTTGATCTTGCTTATTAAAGCGTTTTCATGGCATCATCTCAGGTAATTTGTTTTTGGTAATACTTAGAGAGAAGTACATTCATAATATTTCGGTAATCTTTATCTAAGATATCGCACAAAATTCTCATTCGGAACGGGAATGTTAAAAGCTTGTGAATGGAACACACTGTATAAATCATTTCTTCATTACATTTTTTTAATGAATTAATGAAATAATTTATTTATTAAAATATGAAAACGACTTTATGGGACGAAAATTTTGCTACTATAAACTCTCTCGAAAGTGGGACAAAACTTAAAACAAAATTATAGTACCCATTTACTATTGTAATTTTTTTGACGTTTGAGACAATTTAAAAAAAAAAATTCCTGTTTTGAAGGCAAATTGTTTATGTTATTGGTTACCACAAGTTATATTAAGTATTCTCTTTTATTCCTTTACTATATTAGTTTCCCAAACAGTCACACAATGAGTATAAAGAGATGCGGATTAGCGAGACTCGGAAGGGACAGGTTTTAACCCGCTGCCAGTTATTTGCAAACACGAATCGTTAATTCCAAATTCGTATATTGAAATGTCTGCCGATAGCGTATAAAATTTCAGAACACCCACCACTAATGCATTCGTAGTGATCAATATTCACAAATAACAGGAAATCACATTTAAAAACTGCTCCATTTTTTTAAACTCGCCTCAATTCGAATTTACACAAGTATCAGTATGTCTACATATCTATGTCTAGTAACGTAATTTGACTGATGACAATTCAAGCTTGAATTCCTCGAATAAAAAGGGTTTCTGCTATTTTAAGCTTCGATTAAAATAATGTTTGACGGCCTCCGTGGTCGAGTGGTAAGACGCTCGACTACGAATCCAGAGGTTACGGGTTCAAACCCGGCGTGCGCAAATAAATTTTATTTAGTAAATATGTGTCCTAACACATTTAATTTATGTAAAATAATATCTAGTATATTTACAGCACGTTCCAGAGTGTCAGATACTATAAGTATCGCCCTGGTGAAAGACCACCGTTCAGAATCAAACGTTGCTTGAAATGCCTTTAGCCGTGTTTGATGATCAGATCTGAATAGCCAGGTACTTTCCGACCTTCATTTAACCCATTTCCTTCCCCCTCCCACTACCTTCAGCCGCACAACATACCACAATTGGAGATGCCATAGTCCTACTGGCTCCAGACGGTTGGGACCATTTGGGACTCTAGATAGCCGTATTCACTTTAAAACAAGGAGATGGGGAAGAGGAAGATTGGGAATAAACTGCCAAAGTCAACTATTTCTGAAATATGGTTTTTAACTTCAATAGATGTTTTTTTCTGAAGGTAAGGTTCTAGAGTCGCTTTAAATTTTTATCCAGAAAAAAAATGTCTACCACTAAAATGAATTTGAAATTCTAGGGCAAAGAGCATTGTATCTACTTTTCTTCCGCTAGGTAGCAGTAATTTATTTCTGGGTTAAATTAAATTTCCACATGTCTTCTAAAAAGGCATTATATCCACTCGTGCGAGCGTTCTCCCCCCAATAACACCCCCGCCCGCCACCCACTGGTCCTATTACTTCTCAAGGGCTCCTGTCCCCCTCGCAGAATTATCATCTCACAAGTCTGAAGAGCCCTTGATGGGTCGGAAGTTACCCCACTGAACTGATGATTTCTAGAAGTGCCATATTTTTCATGTTATTTTTATTTTTATAGTGAATACCGCACAAGAGTTCCAAATGCTCCCAAACGTATACAGTCAGTGAGACTATAGTATCCTTAATTAGGGTATGTTGTGAGGCTGAAGGTAGTGGGGAGGGGAAGGATATGGGAAAGAAGAAGGTTAGGAAGTACCCGGCTATTTAGATCTGGTCACCAAACACGGCTAAAGCCATTTCAAGCAACGTTTCGATCCTGGATGGTGGTCTTTCACCTGGGCAATACTTAGAGTATCTACCAGTTTCGAACGTGCTGCAAAAATATTATATGTATTTTTTATATTAATTAAATGTGCTGACACATATTAATGAAATAAATGCATGAGCCCGCGACATCTGGAGTCGTAGACGAGCGTCCGATCATTAGACCACGGAGGCCATCGCGTTAAACCGCGCAAGAGTTCTAACTGCCCGAAGCCAGTGGGACTTTGTCATCTCTTATTGGGGTATGTTGTGAGGCTAAATGCAGTAGGGAGAGGAAAGAGACAATAAAGCGAAGATTCGGAAGCGCTTGGCTGTTCAGATCTGGTCGCCGACCCACGGCGAACGCCTCTCAAGCATCGCTTTGATTCTGAATAGTGGTCTTTTACCAGTGTGATGCAGAGAGTATCTATCATTCTGGAACGTGCAGCGAATATACTTTTTTTTCAATAATCATTAAAAAAATAGTGAACACCGTTCACCGTTCTGCCTGAAGCCAGTGGGATTCTTTCTTTTATTGGGGTATGTTGTGAGGCTAAATGCAGTAGGGAGGGGAAAGAGATAATAAAGCGAAAATTCGGAAGCACTTGGCTATTCAACTCACAACTTCAACATCACAACTGCTTCTAACCATTTGGAGCCAGTGGGACTATGGCATTCCCAATCGGGGTATGTTGTGAGGGTAAACGTAGTGGAGAGGGGAAGGAGATGGGCAAAAGAAGGGTTGGGAAGTAGCTTGCTATTCAAATCTGGTCACCAAACACGTCTTAAGCCATTTCAAGCAATGTTTCAATTGCGAATGGTTGTCTTTCATCAGGGTGAGTATCTACCACTCTGGAACACTCCGATAAATAATTTTATATCAATGCAATGTGAATATTAATTAAATAAAATTAATTTGCGCATGCCGCGATTTGAATCGTAGTCGAGCGTCTTAGACACTCGACCACGGAGTCCTTCGACCTGTACCGAATTGAAATCTTAAATATTTTGAGGGTTCGTAGTATGTTTTTTTTAAATCTGTCGCCTATTTAATAATTTTGTAAAATATTAAAAAATAAATTTAATAAAGCGGTCTACGCCAATCTACATTAAGCTGGCAATGAAATAGATTATCTATTCACAACAGAATTTTAGTATTTAAAAATGTCTGATCAGTTTCATCAGGAGTAAGGCAAAGTTAAGCTTATTTCGGGTACACAGACACACCCACAACGCGATTCTCTTCTGAAGGCGGAAACAGGCTTTGAGAATGCGGTCTACCTCCGCTGGACCGCGTCCGCTGGATGCTGTTGTTTAATTAGAAGGATCTCAATCAGACGGTCTGCTGAAGTGTTGTTTTCTGTCCTGCCGCCGGATTCGCCGAGCACAATAATGGATTCGTTAAGAGTTTGCATTAATTTGGGTGTTTTGTTCATGTTGGTATGATTGAAGTTTAAATTCGCATTAGTCGGTGAAGCGAGCTGCTTTTACTGCATAGATAATGCAGGGTAATATACAAATTTAAACACAATTTGTTGAGTCAAATAAGCTTAATAAATCGCCTCATTCAAGTGTTATTATTTGGGAGCATCATCTGTACCATCTCGTTTATAATAATACATTTAATCATAAAGGAGATTATCTGCTATTATTATTTTATTTATTTAAAAATAGTACATACATAAATAATTATACAAATCGTCACCGAAAAAACCAAAAGGGATGAAGCGCATTTTGAAAAGTATACACCAGAGCACTTTAAAGTTTTTTATTTACAATAAAATTCATAAGTCTTCCGTACCTAGATGGATTTTCAAAAAAAAGGTGATTCGGGTAACTCAATGCTCTTGCTGAGTTACCTAAAGCGACAGAAAGCTAAAAAAATACCAAACTTGTGTCGCTTGAGTCAAGCCTTCTCCCAAATGGAAAATATATTTTAGATGGCTGAAGGGCCACAAAAGTCTTCAGAATCAAACGAAAGTCATAGCATTCGATGCAGATCTGATCAAAACTGCATATATAACTAATTTTTTTACCAAAAAAATAACGTTGAAAATCGGGCGAAGCTAAGTTCACAATTTTTCATAAATTAAGTATTATATAATAAAGTTTTAATTATTGCAAAGATTTTTCTGGAGTAGGTATTGTCAATATGAATATGTAGTAGTTTATATAGCGCCATTTTTATCTTAGTTTGTAACGCGTTCGACAATACATAATACATGAATGTATTACGATCGTCAGGTATTTTATTTGGCAATTACTCAATAACTAAGCAGTTTTCTGGACGACGAAGTAAGGAAGTAATTTGTTACAAACTCATACAACTTCGGCGTAAAGCCTTATTTATACGACGTAGTTAATTGTCTGGATTTATTGTACGATGAAATATCTGGTTTTATTATAGATATTCACAATCTTCAAATTAAGCTTTTCTCTTCTTCTTAAATCGTTTCCCCATTGCTGAAGGACATTAAACCCCACTCGAATTATGTTCTGATGAAGCTTTTCCACTTATCAGTGAAAAGTCGTCGATACCAACGTCTCAGACGCTTGTGCTACTTGATCTGTCTAATGAATCGGTGATCTTCCATTGCTTCTCCTGAATTTCACTCTTCTCTCCTAATTTTTTCGTAGTTTTATTCATTAGCTACCCCCACGGAGTGAAGAATACGCATTTCCGTCGTGACACACACTCTTTGCTTCATCTATACTTCAATTCTTAGCATGAGTAGTGGCGGCTCGTGAGTTTTTAGTATGCTAGAGTGCTAAGATTGAAAAATACGACGTTATTGATATTGTTGTAGCCGAAAATGATTTTTATTTTAAAAAAAAATTGTATGTTTTTCAGGATTTTTCAGTTTTAATGGTGCACTGCACGGTTTTCTGAAAAATATTCATACGAATAATTGAAATTTTGAAAAAAAAAATCGTTTTCGGTTACAATAATGACGTTTTTTTCAATCTTAGCACTTTATAACATTAAAAAGCCACAAGCCGCCACTGAGCATGACCTGACTCAAATATTTGTTTCAGTTAATCGTGCCAGGCTTCTTTCCCCGACTTTCCGCTCTACGTGCGAAACCCATAAAATCATCTCTTGATATCTCAAAACGATCTCATTTCTGTTGCATATAGTTTACTTGAGTCCTCTACCAGTTCCATGCCTCAATGGGTTGGTATCAAAACCCCATTGTTGATGCCTAGCATTGCTACCTTGGCACCTATTCACACCTTGGAAATATCAGAAAAACCTACGGATTAATACAAAGGTTTTCTTTGTATCCAGGAGGCTTTGTTTTCAGCGGCACGGGGGTATAGGTGATGGCGTCACCTGCATTGTCTATGTCCTGTCCATTGTCTTGTAGAATCTATACTTATTCTTGTAAAGGGAAGCGTATTGCTACAAGGAAAAAAGCCTGCATTTTTAGTTATTTGCTTTCTTTACTGGGTTTCTCATTGACACGTGGAATGTGAGAGAAGTTGTAGATAGAAAGATGAACAAGTTATGTTACGCAATGGTAGATACTTACTCTGTCTTACAGAGTGTATGAAAAAAAAAAGCGAATAATATAATAAATACATTCAAATAAATTAATCCGAGACTTACGATAATTCGTTTCGAAATCGGGTCGACAAGGATGTTTCTTATTATTTGCTTTGCTGCTGTTAATTCTGATAGCGAAGAAGTGAAATATGATTTTCGGATGAGTGTGAACCATGTAATGATATGGAAAAAATATGAATGAAAGGATTATAATGGCGGGGATTTAATGGGAGGGTGGGAATTAGACGGGCGGGTTTAAGTCTGCCTTGGGTATGTTTAAGGCTTAAGGATACAAGCATAAATGACAGTGGTAACAGAATATATGAAGTATGTTTAGAGTAGAACTTGTTGGTGTCAAATAGTCTCTTCGATCATAAAGGTATCCACCAACAATATATGTGGGAAAGAGTAAATGAGCGGTCAATTATCGATTTTGTAGTAATTGACTCTAGAGAGACACCGTAGACAGAAGAGCTTTCAAAAGGGCTGAGGTTGAAACCGAATACTTTCTAGTAGAGTCGAGGTAAATCTTCTCTTCGGCTGGAGTTTTAAAGTGGAAACGGTTCGGACTCCATTAAAAATAGAATAACTGAAAAACGATAATGTGAGAAGTAAGTATGAGAATTGTGTAGATATGAGATTGAATGAAAATGAAATGAACGGTCTAAGCAAAGAGGAAACATGGAACCATATAAATGTGAGTCTATGCGAATCTTGTAGAGAGGTATGTGGAACAAGTACGCAAGGGAGAAATAAATCTGACGTATGACGAGATGACGAGATTAAAGCACTTGTCAACTGCATTGTGAACTATTATTTTACCGTTCTTGCGTTCTAAAATAAATCAATAGCTTTTAATGTTCAAAGATTCAATTCAAATCTCATGTTCAATTTTATCTTGGCAGTTTCCATGCTTGCGTACATCATTGCTACTGCAAATACCAAAACAATAAACAGGTATGCGTGTTCGAATCTTATTTCTCTAAATGACCGCTTTATTAGTGCATTCTTCCGAGGGGGAGGACATTCTACCTCCCTCCCTAATCCGACCCAAGATACCCCCACCGAACCCTGCGTGTGGGGTAGGGGGGGGTGATCTTCAGCCAGCGTTATGGAAGGCAATGGTAGGGGTGGGGAACTGTGGGGAACAGTAGGTTTGGGGAGGGTTGTTACGTATGTACTTGATATGGGAACCTGAGGGAGTATTCTGTTGAGAATACTACATGGAGAAATATTACTACAAAACGTGGTCAGGCGATAAAGTTCTTTTTATATGTGATTACTACAGCAGATTCTAATAGCCCGGAGGCAGTGAGAACGAGAGATGGCGCGTCAAATTATAGGGTATGTTCTAAGAAAAGAGATAAATGATTGAGGGAATAACATGTTAAATTTAAGGTTGTATGAATTTTCTTATTCACGTCAAGTCTCTTCAAAAATCTAAATATGTTACAAAACTTTTATTTCTAACTAAATAACCATCACGCCGTTTACGCGCAGGAGTAGGCAGAGAGGACGGACCGCCATACAACTCTGTCTTGGTACACACTCCTTGCTTCGTTCACATTCATACATCGTCTCACGTATAATCTTCTACTATTCTGACTCTTCACGTGGCCTGATTCAAGTATTTGATTCACTTGATTGTGCCATGTCTTCCTCGGGCGTTCCCGACTTCTTTTTCCATTAACTTTCGCATCATATTTTCTTTTCACACTCATTTCTTCGCTCATTCGTTCTACATGCCCAAACCATCTAAGCGTCCCTTTTTTTAATCCTATTCATTACGCTTACATCAACCTTGAAATTTTTCCGGATATCCAAATTTTTAACACGGTCGTACATGGTTTTACCGCACATATGTCTCAGGGATTTTATTTCCACAGCATTTAGTCAATTTGTATCCTTCCGTTACATGCTTCACTCAATTGTGGACTACTAGCTTCGCTTCTTTGGACAATTTTTTATTAGCGCTAATAGTGTTCAGTCCTCTGTTAATGGAGTTTCCTGCATTCACCCTTCTTTCAATATCCTTATCGGCTTTTCCATCCCTCGTAAACATACATAAACTCATATTTTAGTAAAGTTTTATTTCTGAATAGTGGTATTCGACTAAGAATGTACTAAATGTCGTGTTTTCAGTATCTACACCTCACCCTCTGTTTATTGTCCTCAAACTACTAATTGCGTCTATGCCGCAACACAATGACACGAATCTAACCTTTAATAAATCTCAAACCTTTATTTAACCCTCTTGTTGATTACCTCCTAGTTTTCTCTCAATTAATAATCAGTCGTAACCAATGTGTTGCCATTAAAAATATGCTTATCTGAATACCGCACAAGAGTCCCAATTGCTCCCAACCGTCTGGAGACAGTGGGACTATGGCATTCCCGATCGGAGAATGTTAATGCTGAAAGTATTGGGGAGGGGAAGGAGAAAAAATAAGACAGGGAAGTACCTGGCTGTTCACATCTGGTCACCAAACACGACTAAATCCATTTCAAGGAACTCCTCGATTCTGAATGGTGGTCTTTCACCAGGGCGATACTGATGGTATCTTTCTCTCCGAAACGTGACGAAAATATGTTATACTAAATTTTATACTATTTACTTCGTTTAAGACAATAGGATTCGTTAACTTCCTCATTCTAGATAAGAAGCACAAAACATTTTTAACCTCGAATTTACCCTAATCCGATCAAAGTCAAGAACTGATGCGCAAACAGGTGATTGGAAAACAATAAGAATCACACAAAATCAACCAAAGCTTATTGTTTTCCTTAAAAATGAATGATTAAAATCTTAAATTATTCAACCTGGGATAGTTATGAAATTTCCCACCAGTCTTTGTGACTAATCTGTAAGGTAAAAAAACAAAACCACTTTGCCAGATTTTATATGATTAAAGGATCTGAGAAATGATCACACATGAATAATAATGAATTTCAGCTGAAAAACATAATAGAACGGAGAGCGAATACTTATTTTTTTCCAGAAAAAATATACCTGTGATGTTTTTTCTCTTCCATTGCAATTAGTCAGTGATTGCTCCGGATTAATCCATGCCAAATAAATTTATTACACTCAAACGAACCCGAACCGGAAATTCAACAAGTTTAAATTAATAAATTGTGAAACAACACAAATTAAATGATTTTTTTCTGTGCAAGTCGGGACTTAAACCCGCAACTTCTAAATTTGTAGTCCAGGATTTAACCATTCGACCACGGAGGCGGTCAAAGTTTTTTTAGTGCAGTCCTCTTTAAAAATGTAAACAAAAATATTTAAATGTGAACAATAATTTATTACAAGTGCTCAAATTATAAACGTGATGCTATAGTGCGAATGCTATTTTCGAAGCATAATTTAAACATTAAACACAATCATTACTAACCCCTAATAATTGTATAATTTTCCCTAAAAGTGATTTATATTCTCATAAAGTAATTATCACTTTTCGACGAATATGGGAGAAGGTATAACAACCCACAAGAATGAAACAATTTTCACAAATTCGCATATAATATATATAACCCCCTTTATGGAGTATTCTGCAAATGTAGTGCGAGCGCCTATTGACTGAGTTTTGGTTTTGTTCTTTCTCACGTTTCTAAGTTCTATCGAAAAAGTTTTGATGAAAGGGCCACGTGAACCTGAAGAAATGTTTTTCAATCATTTTTTTCTCAAAAAGTAGTTTAAGGACTTTTCTTTGTTACTTGAATCGGGGTTTCTATAACTTCTAACTTTGAAATTTGGGAAATAATAACCAAAATGAAAACACAGGTCGAAAATTCTGTGAACGAAATTGCGAAGAAATTAACCTCTGTTATATTTTCGTGTTGCTGCCTTTCATACCAATTATTATATTTTTTTATTCCGATTGTATTTTCCCATTTTGCAAAAGTTAATATTTTGCTTACTAATGCGAAATAATTCGTAATTACGTTATGAAAACTTGATTAAATTCTATATGTATTAGCTGAAAACTTAATGCTTCCTGTAATTTACTAATGGCAGTGATGTATAAAATAGCCGATTCCATTAGATACAGTATGACATTTTTATTATAAATGTTTTCTTTTATGTGGTCCCACAATAGGAAAAAAATTCCAAAGGTAGTGCAACTTTGGAATCCCTAATTTTAGGGAATTTACTCGTATGTGGCTTAGGCTAATAAAGGTTGAAAGCGATGTGGATTATGTATATAGTACTTGGCTATTAACATCTGGTCACTTAAAATAGCTAAAATTATTTAAATATTCGATACGTTTGTGATTGTAAGCTTCTCAACATGGAATTATTGAGAGTATCTTCCAAGTATACTATTTTTTTAAAAGTAACTTAAAGGTGTTTCAGGATATAAGAACTATCCGTGATTATTAGAGAGTATTATGCTTTCTGTGAATTAGATACTAAGATTTCCGTCATTTACAATTTGCTAATACAGTCTTGTAGCCAAGTTGCGCACCGCACATAATAATAAAGCAACTAAGAATACAGCAATTTCTCGGATAATTTATTTTCATGCCAAAGTTTTTAATTAGATATTCGGAAGGGGAAGCCAAACTCCTAATCTCTCTTGAATAAATATAAAGTTCCTTCTCACTTATATTATATCTTCGGCGACGGCCGTTATTATCAATGCTGGAAGTTCAAAAGCTTTGTACGATACTGGTACAATCGTGGCAAAAAGCTCTGCCGCTAGCTGTACAAATGGCCACTCCATTAAATAAGTGAAAGCTGTATTTCTACGTTCGAGGTTCGACGTTGCCACGTTACGTGCTGCTAAGTCGGTCATAAGCCTTGATCTTGGTTGCTTGAAGAAAAGTTCTTCTATTGACCCAAAGATAAATGATTATACTATATATATTCGTAAAAAGCATTAACTTTGTGGCTTGCCATATTTATAAATAGAACACATACTGTTCGATCCAGGAACCGCGAATCGGTTCTGGATGGAATTGGAATGATTAAATGGATTGTGCAACGATGAAATTCAAATGTTCGATCCAGGAACCGCGAATCGATTCTGGAAGGAATTGGAATGAATTTAGTGGACTGTAAAGGCGAGGTAGTACTTGGTAAATGACTTGATTTATCTGGGGAAAACAATAGTAAGGAATTACGTCATCTTGCTCACCTTGATTTGTGTATCTGCTAATGGCGGCCAACTCCTCTGTTCCGGTGATAGTTGTGAATGACTTCCAGGGCCGGGCGATGGTTTTTGAAGGAGGTACCTCCTTCTCCGGGCGCTAAATGTGAAGAAGTGTTGGGGACCGGTGTCGACCGTTCGAACGACACGATCCGAGAGTGGGGGTCAAGTGACAGGCTGATTAACACATATTTTACACAGCCATGCCAATAGGGCAGGACAGGGTCGCAAGGTGACGTATAGGAAGTAGGTAAGACGGGGTACGATTGAACATCACATTGGAATCCACAAAATGTCAATTCTAGGACCCAACCCATACACTTTGTTTTTAACCACTTTTTATTTAATATTTTGTCTACCGGTTTCGGAAGTACCCTTCCATCATCAGGACAATATTAAATTAATCTTTAGATAATAACTTCATTTCTTTTTGTAAAATAAATGTTGGATATAGATTCTCCGCAGATACTTCAAAACATAAATTTTTTGATCTGGAGAATCTATATTCGTATATGTTTTTCCAGAAGAGATTTTTTGTAAAATAAATGATTAATTTAATATTGTCCTGATGATGGAAGGGTACTTCCGAAACCGGTAGACAAAATATTAAATAAAAAGTGGTTAAAAACAATGTGTATGTGTTCTATTTATAAATTTAGATTATACTATATGTTATTTTACGGCCTTCGCCGAAGAGTTGTTTTTTTGATGTAGTTATCCATTTTGGTCAAGTTTCACTAAAATGCAGAATTTAGATTTTTTTTCTATGATACTCTTAATATTTGTTGAAAAGAACTTCTGCAATGAGAGATGCTTATTCTAAAGTAGAAGATACTATCGCTCCTGTGAGAAACCACCATTTGAAATTGAAACGTTGAAACTTGAACTAATTATAACTAAGTTTAAAACAGGGATTTTCAGTCTATAGAAGCTGCAAAACCATTTTTGCCTAAGAGAAGAAGAAAAAAAAATTGGAAAACTTTGTAGACAACATTTTTGATTGTCCTTTTTTATAGTGAATGACGCACGAGTGTCCCACCGCCTCCCAACCGTCTGGAGCCTATGGGACTATGGAGTTCCCGATTGGGGTATGTTGTGAGACTGAAGGTAGTGGGAAGGAGAAGGAGATGAAAACAAGCAAGGTTGGAAAGTACCTGGCTATTCAGCTGGTCACCAAACATGGTTAACACCATTCCAAGAAACGTTTTGAATGGTGATATTTCTCCAGGGCGATACTTAGATTTTCTACAACTTTTGAACTACCTTTCCCACTTTCTACACTCTCACAAATAGGGGTGGTATAATTCCACTGGTTTTGGGCATATCGAAACTCGTGCGCTGTATCTCATTTAAATACAAATATAACTACTTAGAGGTTATTCGTCTTCGAAATCACGATAAAATAAATCTAACGAAAACAGTGAAGGAAGTTTGTAATGTATTTTTCTGAATCCCAACATCCGAATGGTTAGTTTCATGTCATAAAACTCAGAGAAACATCTTCTTCTGGAAAGTTATGCAATTTTTATAACTTTTTTCATACGTCCTACACTTTGTAGGGAGCACTTCGCGAGTAGGCATTACGACTATCGACTTTCCATTCAGGTGGCTGTACCGTTCGTAACTTGTTGATACAAAAAAGTTCCTGCCTAAAAATACCCTCCGAGAGTATTCGCGTAATACTGTTTTAACGGCCGAGGAAAATTCCCCGAGAGATTTTTCTGGCCACCCTATTGCGCGAGGAAACTAGCCACCCTGTCTTAGATTCTGAAAGATGGGAGAGAACAGCTTAGCGATGATATGTTAAAATGATAATTGTTGTTGGGTGTCAAATGTTTATGCTTATAGTGGGTGTACACATTTCCAACTAAGTGATACACCGTGTAAAACTATATAGCTCCACACATGTTACATGAATTTAGGCTGTCGAGAGGATTGGGTGTTCAGAAAGCCTTCTAACTTGCCTTTTTTAAAAAATACTAATAATTTTATCGCGAAAACGCGCAATTTTGTCATAGTCCCTTAACTGAAAAAAAATGTTATCAACTTTACTGTGTGTTGTATTTATTATTTTTAATTTTGAAACTGTTAATTTGTGTTGGAACTCCATTTTAATGATTTTAAAAATACCAAATTTCTAACTTTATTTCACAATTTTTTTAAATTTAAGTTTCACCTTATGACGGGCATCTTCAGACTGGTACGATTTTAAGTAAATCTATGGCATATATACTATTAGTGCCCGGAACGGACGCTTATTGAGTCTCATGGTGAACATCTGTGTCTTTGGGTTTGGTTTTATTGCTAACAGAGGTGTTGTATTTACAGACCGTTTTATCGATCGAGTATCAATCTTGATTTGTCTCAATTTCGAACGAGTATTCAACATTATTTTAATTGATTTTTATAGATTTTGAAAGTTTTTAATTTACTGCTTTCAATAGGGTTTCTCTACATATCCCGTTTTTATATATTTTTCTGACGTTCCTGTGAGAGTATTTAATTTACTTATTGCTGTAAGATTTTCCTGATTCGGTCAAAGAAATCTAAAGTCACAGAATACTTGAACATTCTTAATTCCACCCCAACACATCCCCCGTAGCTTTTTGTTCCAGAAGCTGGCACAGTACATTTTATACATTCGGGTAACATTCCCCAGCGCTGTCAGTAACACGCTCGCTCTCGTGCGGTGCGGACGCCCGGAGGAAAACCGACGTCCAAATTTACACGGTTTCCGAATTCAATAAATGACGAAACGTCAAAATTTTACCGCCAATTAAAGAAAATCGACGGGGCCCTGATTTAAAAAAAAACACAAAAGCAACGCAAGCGAAATTATTTTAAAAAATCTTAACGCGGTGAAAAAAGCTTAATTCATTATAATACTTATCGATAAATTGATTACCAGCATTTTTGTTATTGTTGTATTTAACGAGTGATTAAATTTTGTTTGTCTACGTCTGTTGTTTACACATTTTGAAGTGATTTGGTGAAATGTTTGTTTGCTTAATCCAATACGTCTGAGAGTATTGTTACTAGAAAAGTTCTGAAGTGAAAGTTGATCGAGAATTTTCCGATATTGTTGGTGAATAAGTATTGCTGAATGTGAGTTTCGATGGTGGTGCTTTTTTATCATTTAACACAGTAAACTTACAGCCTTCTGGAAGTGCTCGAGCTTAGCCTATTCTGCGGAACCTTCGAAGTTAGTCTGGTAAGTGAGCTTTCATGGTTCAGCATGCATTAACTATTTTTACAACTGGTCATTTGATATAGCTAAAACCAAAATTCAGGCTACATTTCACTTTTTACGTCGAAAAGTTATTACGAGGTAAAAAAGGGTAGGTATATTTAAGTGCCTGGCTATTTAGATTTGCTAATTTAACATTGCTGAAAATATTTTAAGTAAACTGTGAATAGTCAACTCTTGCCAGAGTGATATATATATGTATATATATATATATATATATATATATATATATATATATATATATATATATATATATATATATATATATATATATATATATAAATATTAAACTTTATAATTAACTTCAATATTTAGAAATAAAAATGTTTACCATTCATTTCGGATATTGATCTCAAAGAGCACAGACCTGAACGTCACATAAAATTACACGATAAACCAATTTCCGGCCCTACTCGTTATCCACGTTAAAATTTAGCTGTGTAAGTAAATCCATCATCGAACTGATCGTAAGTAAATAAAAAACCTCGATAGAAGCAAGCGTATTCCTTAAATAACCTCATTTTTAAATAACATTTCGTATCGGTGTTCTGTTATCTCAAAATTTTCCCCAAAAAAGCTACGCAAACATTCCAAGTTTCGATACACAATGTGGCAAGTGCTCTTGGTTCAATTAATTTCCAAGTATCAACAGATTTGGCTAATGACTTTCATCATTAGGCTTGATTACCGAGTACACTCGTACACAGCAAGCGTTGCACAGCCTCCGTACTTCTACTACCGCGACTCCTTCCCACTCCCCAAACACACCCTAAAAGGCACTTGTCTACTTGCCATTGATATTCAGCACTTTATAACCACTACTATACAAACGATTTTTCGATGTAACATCCCTTTAAAAAAATCATATTTGACAGTACAAAAATAAACTTTCAAGGGTAAATTAGTTAGTCCGAGTTTTTTCGAACTTTTTTCTTATGAAACGATTAGAAAAAAATGAACTACATGGTATATTGCCTTAGTTTTGGACAGTTAGACGGATATTTCAAAGCTACATAGCTCATTAAGGTGTCAGTGTAAGACTTATGGTATGATATTGAAAACTGAAAGTAGTTGCGTTGACATGGAAATTTCTGATTGAAAAGCTGTGCAAATGTCATGAGGCCAGAGCTCATCGTTGGTGGTTTTTTTTTCGCTTCGAACACACGAATGAATTATTTGTTTTATAATATAGATAACATTTATTAACTTATTTTCATCACATGAAAATATAAATATTATTAGAGTATTTTTTTTTCATTCTGTTATGGTTTTAATTCTTAACTTACCAAGATTGATTTATTTGAGTCTATTGAGTTCTGAAGAGGAAGGCACTTTGTTTTAGATTAATGGCTAAAATACCCAACCAAACTAAAGATATTTTTATTATTAAAAAGGTATGGTTTGAGAGCTATTTTGGCTTTGGTTGCTTGCAATTGCACATTTTACACTGTCACAAATCGATGATTAATAATAATAATAATAATAGTGAAAATATATAGCGCAGTTTTGTGATATTTACCTCAAGTGCGATTAACGCCATTATGCATATTTACCGTTACCAATTCAAATAATCACCCTCGTCAACTACCGAATCTCGGCACGTTTCATCATTTGATCAAATTATGATTAGGTGTCAAGTATAACAGCATGCCCGTTATGTTCCCACTAAGGCCTAAATTTATTTCCTTGCAAAAAATGTGAAATACCGCCTTTGACCTGAGCACAGTGGATGTAATTATTGTCATAAAATATTTTCTAGTTCTTTTGTTATTTGTTATATTCACGCTGTTTGCATCTTTAGAATGTTTGCCTTATTATGATTTATTCTGGATGTTTTGAAGTACCGATACGATACGTTAACTGTCTTCAATATTATTTTCTTTTATTTGCTTTGACAATTTTTTTTCGTATTATTTCAACATAATTTTCCTCTTGGTTTTTTACACCATACTACTAAATTGATTTTTAATCTGTTGATGTACACATGCACTGTTATACCCATAACTGATCTTTTTGTTTTCATTATTTATGAGACGGTCATTAATTTAGATAGTTTTGATATCTTTTATTTATTATTTTCTCGTTGTTATTTAAGGTTAGGTAATTTAATATGAAGGGAACTTGAGGTGAACTATCACAAAACTGTGCTACTTAAATTCACTGTTATTAATCTTATTAGTAAACGACAGTCCTTAAAGGTTGCACACACCATAGTCGAACATATGTTTTGGCACAGCATAGCATGGCAATAGGTATAATTCTATTAAATAGATCATGTTTATATCGCTGTGATAGTTCAAAACTATAACAATTTTAAAGAAAAATATTTATTGGATTTTTTTGATTCCTTATAGCATAAGAAACCAATAAGTCAATTTAAAAATAAAAAAATGAAAAAGAAAAAAAGATAAAAGAACGACAGATGTCGTGGGCTGTGAAAGGGTCCAGAGTTGTGGGGTAAACCATGTTCATGCTTGCAGTGTACACATTAGCATCACGAATAAATCTAAATTATATTTACCATTCAAATATTTGTTCACAGAATTTTTGATTGCTTATACAACTTTAACACAAATACCAAAAATAAACAAAAATCAATTGGTTTTTCAGCCGAAGTTTTGTCGTAGTTTTCTCACTCTCCGCATTGCCAAACTATTGTGCGTGTTCTCCTCCCTCGCATCGTATTATCACTTCATGAATACTCGGCTGATTTCTTCCCGATTACTGGTACTTTTATGGGGAACTTTCGTATTCCCAATTCCGATGGCATTCCTTTACTATCGTCGTAAAATTTTACGACGTAGTGCCTATCGACCGTTTACGTCGAATATATGTACACCATAAATTGATGTGAAAATTAATTGGAACACAATTTTTTTTTATACACAGCGTTGTGGCATCCAGTCATAAATGATATGAATAACATTTCAAGGGTCTAAGTAAATGTTGTGTCGAAACAGGATAAGGAAGATTTGCATAATATCAGCTGTAAATTGACAAAACAGGATAACCTTCATCCTTTTGTGAATAGGATTTTTGCTCTTAAAGGAAATCTAATCTGAAAAAAAAACTATGGATTATGAGTAATGACAATCAAACGTATCACGTGTCTATTGCATTACCGCAAGGTAGTTGGGACTTTAATTGCTTTGTTTTTTAAAACCCTCAGATTAATAAACAAAGAAGTAGCAAGTACTTGCACATTTTCCAGGATGAGGAATAGAACTTTTTAAAATTATTTTTTATTTATAGTTTTTGTGTTCAATTTGTAGAGCTCCATCTTATTTAAATATATATATATAACTGCATAATATTATTGTTTAGCTCTGCTAGTTACATTTTTTTGTTTTTAGTTTGATAATGGCATTAAAGTTCGAAACAGCTGTTGCTTAAATCAAAAATTAAAACTAGCAGAAATAAATAAAAATAATATTAAATTTAATTCAATTGAATTATATTTAAAAAAAAAAAACAAGAATAAGGCTTTC
The DNA here is from genome assembly GCA_022651775.1 of Drusus annulatus. Classification (NCBI taxonomy): domain Eukaryota; kingdom Metazoa; phylum Arthropoda; class Insecta; order Trichoptera; family Limnephilidae; genus Drusus; species Drusus annulatus. The sequence goes on along the minus strand of JAGWCC010000076.1, from coordinate 877,444 downwards.
ATTATAATAATAAAAACAATCGTATTTGTCTTTATTTACCGTAAAAACAACCTTATTTTAATCTGAAATTATTATAAATGTTCTTTTGTCAACAATCTGTCGAGTTTTTGTAAATGTGGGCAATTCCGTTCAGCCTTTTCAGATTCGATAATATGATACGTCGATGCATTTACTGGTCCTTCCAAACTTTTATTTAAATCTCATATCCTTACAAACGACCTTGGCGTTCATTAGACCAATCACCCCGACAAACGGCTGTTTTTTCAACTAACATATCATGATGATAAAATCTCAGAGCAGGATTTTATTTTACGACATTTTTTACTACTTAACTTACGTACTTAACATATGTAATTCAGGCAATATTCCGTAGTTAATAGAGCGAACGTGACAAGATAAACCAGATATAAACAATCAATTTACATTCTTCGCTAAACTAAAACACATTGTCCAAGGATGCTCTAGTACGTAGACGCAGTTTCCCAAAGTTCTGTAAATTTATGTTTATTCTTTAGGCACCTTGAAGAGCGATAAAGGAGTGTACTTAATGCGTATTGAATGACATTTAATGCCCTAAACGGGAGAAATAGGTACCGCTACGGGAAAAGTGCCCACGTAGTTACGCCTTTAGTAAGTCATTTTGTACAAAATAGGTGATAAAAGAACTCTTATTCTTTATCAATGCATTTACATATCCTAAGTAAACCTTGTAATGTATTTTTATATAAATATAACGTCCAACAGAGGTTAACATATATAGGTATTAAGAGTTACAATTATATCAAAATATGTTTTTTTTTGTATTGTTCATAATTATGAATAAATAAATGTCAAATAATAATAAATCAAACCAACAAAGCAGTAATAATAACAGTGATCTTATACGAGTATAGAGCAGTTTTGTTATATTTCAATTCAAGTGCGATTCATACTTAATTGATTATGTAAGACTAACTCACAATAAGAAAATAATTTATAATATGTATACACATTAAAACTATCTAAAATCATGATCGTTATCATAAATCATGAGAGAAAAAGGTTCAGATATGGGTATAATAGTGCGTGTGTACATCAACAGATTTAAAAAAATACAATTTACCAGAAGCTAAGGGTACAAAAATCCAGATGAAATGTATGAATTCACATTAACATATTTGTTAAATCAAAGAAAATGAAATTATATTGAGGGCAGTTAACATGTTGGTACTTAAAAACATTAATATTCAAGTATTATAAGTAAATGATTCTAAAAATGCAAACAGTGTAAATATAACAAGTAACAAAAGAACAATATATATTTGATGATAATGAGTATATGGTTTTCAGTACACAGTAAATACATGCGTTATAAGGATACAATAACTCGTAATTTTCTCTCGAGATTCCACGTGATTTTTTTTTGCACTCAACGTGATTTATGTTAAAGCCGAGGTCTTTTTGTTGAAAAACAAAATAGATTAAAAGTTTATGAAAAGGGTTGACTTGTTTTTCATTTAATGTCAATCTCTGATTACCTTCTACATTATTAAAATACAAAATAATCAACGTGAAAGGAAAAACAAATTCTTTATTTTCGACGACTTTATTGAGAGAGCAGAAAGCTTCTGAGCTTTGAGCAAAAAAATATTGCCACACTTTTTTCCCTTATATAATTAAAATGTATAACGTTTGCGCCTCGATCCAAAGTGAATGTTAGTCTCGGTATAAATCTGCTGATAAACTTTGTATTCATAATCGTATTCATGATCGAATCATCGGTAGAGATGGCTTGTTCATATATTTGCAAAGGTTGCGGGTTCAAAGCCGGCGTGCGCCAACAACCTTTATTTAATTAATATGTGTCATAACACATTTAATCCATATAAAATAATATAAAGTTTATTTGCGGCACGTTCCTCCAAAGTAGCAGATACTCTAATTATCGCCCTGGTGAGATACCATCATTCAGAATTACTAATATACATATTACAAGAAGGGAGTTTCTAGAAATAATTTGTTTTGATTGATATTCTGCCAAATAAACACGGCTTTTGTTAGGGTATTAATTATTAATTGTGCAAATTGAAAAGGCTTGTTTATAGAATTGAGAAAGGCAGGGTTTCAACATTGATACCAATTGAAATTGAAATACTCATGTGTTGTTCATTTAAGCTTAAAATTATTATGGACTGCTAATTATGTCTGTTTCTTAACGAGGGTTAAGAAACGATAATGATAATAATAATATTTGGATGATTTGTACAGCGCCGTTTTAGTGAAAAATCACCTCAAGGGCGCTGTACAGATCTTCTTTTCTAGTTGGTATTATTATGACGTGATCATCACCACTGCCTGAACTTTTATTTTTTTTAAATTTAATTTTTGTTCCTATAATTTGTATTTATTTTGTGAAAAAATTAACTTATTTCTTATATGCATTAAATTCAAAAAATTGTCATGTATAAGAAATTTAATAAAAATATTATTATTATTATTATTATTTATTTAAAGAAAAAATATACAGGAACATACTTACCTGGCGGATTCCCTTAGATGGACACACTTATTAACTTAAAATTGTAATTATGTTTTTTTTTTCGATTTCAGTACTTGACAGCAAGTTTAAAAATGGGTTTTCTGAATTTGTCGTACAATACAGGATTTATATGATGCGAAAGTGAATGGAAGTAGAAATCGAGGACGCCTGAGAAAGACATGGCCCGATCAAGCAAATTAAATACTTGAATCGGGTCATGTGAAGAGTCAGAATAACAGAAGAGTATGTATGAGACAATGCATGAATGTGAATGAAGCAAGGAGTGTGTGCCAAGACAGAGTTATATGGCGGTCCGTCCTCTATGCCTACCCCTGCGGGGAAACGGGGTGATGGTTATTTAGTTAGTTACAGGATTTGGTCAAAAATTGTAAACCTGGTGATTCGTCGAGAAACAGTGATGCATCATTAGTGACCAAAAAGATTGTACGAACTATTCAATTGGTGAAATAACTAACTAGTGTATTTTGTGATACATGGGCATTGCTTTATCAAAAGAAAACCAACGTGATTTATATTATAGAAAATTTAAAAATAGTTTCATGATTACAAATTATATGCTTTTGAGAAACAGGCACAATATGTAATATTACCAACTTGATGTTGAATTTATTTGAAACATGTCTAAAAACGTAATCAGACATGACGTTATCATATAAAAGGGATCGTTACCTAAACCTAAATATTGTGTATTGTTAGAAAATGTGACAGTGTAATTTATTGCGTCGTAATACGATCCTTGTCATTAGGTAACAATTATTATTTGTTTCTTCAGTTCTTAAAGCTTCTCATATTTAATAGATTATTTTAGTTAGTTACCTTATCGATGGTCAGAATGTCCAATTTTAAGGCTGCTCGAATGCGTAGTCGCTTGGATATTTGGTTTCACCACATTCCCAGAATGAATTTTTGATTAAAAAACTTTGACCGGACCGGTTCCGCCTCGGAACATAAGTCTCCGGACTGGTCTGAAGATGCCTCTTGAAAAATGGAATTCCACCACAGCTGAACAGTTTAAAAATTTTAAATTCCCGGTCTTTTGAGCCAAGATATACGTATTCTTCCTGGACTGCTTTCCTGGAATTTTCCTTATCCTCCGTATCTGTCGATACGCAATGTGTTGGTTAGGTATTCCATTTTCACTATCTGTATTGCGACCTAATATCTTTTTAGGAGTCGTCTCTCCATCGGCAATTCAAATACTTAATCTAATTGCAAATTTCCCGTAATACTTGTTAAGCTGTTAACTTTGACGGCCTCCGTAGTCGAGTGGTAAGGCGCTCTACTACGAATCCAGAGGTCGCGGTTTCAAACCCGGCGTCCGCAAATATATATTTTTTGATTAATATGTATCTCAACACATTTAATTTATCTAATAATAATATAAACTATATTTGCGGCCCGTTCCAGAGTGGTAGATACTCGTATCGCCCTTGTGAAAGACCACCATTCAGAATCGAAACGTTACTTGAAATGGCTTTAGCCGTGTTGGATGACCAGATCTAAATAGCCAGGTACTTCCCAACCTTCTTTCTTCCCCATCTCCTTCTCTTACCCACTACCTTCAGCCTCACTACGTGCCTTAATTGAGGATGCCATAGTCTCACTGGTTGTAGACGGTTGGGAGCAGTTGGGACTCTTGTGCGCCATAAACAAAATAAAAAAAACTTCACGAGTAATACATTGCTGCCCCAGTACCAAAAATCAAACTGTTCGGGACCCAAACGATAATCAATCATCATTGTTTTTTTTCTTCGTAAATTTTCTTAATTCGTAAAAATAAAATATGTCCGATATATATTTTTAATACAAAATATTAAAATTCCACGCCGAGAATTGTAGAAAAAATGATCGGAGTGATAGGCGACAAAAATATTGCTTGTGTTGTGCGGTGAGCTATATTGAGTGAAAAAAATATGTACCAAATACACAGACGTGATCGAATTTACATTTTCTATTGATTGTCATTAAAGTGAATTTTTAAACGGTTGTCTCTTGAGGGTAATGTTAAATTTGTTGGCCATATAAAAAATAATAATACGTTTGATTAATTGGGTCTTCACTAACTCTGGACTATGCTTTCAACAGATGAATACATTTTTTAGTTTTGAATCACGTTCGTATTTTTGTGTGGGAATTTTTTTTTTTTTTTAATGAAAGAACTGTCTCTATATGATCCCAGGTAAATCGTAGTTGTTTCAGTAGCTCGGATTATTAAACGAAACATACTTTTTGGTTTTCTTCTTAAAATATTGTAATTTACCTCCATTTTAATTTTTTTTTGTACACGCCGAGAGGGCTTTTACATAAAAAAAAATTTACTATCAACAGTGAAAAAATGAAGATTATTTACACAAAGTTAATAGTGAATAGTATTTAAATAGTAAAAAAATGTGTTTGATTACATTAAATTAATATTCATTAAATATATGTGATATCATAGCCTTCTTGTATCTATATTCAATGCAGTTAAATACATCAGCCAACTCTGCGTACGTATTACCAACTACATACAGTCTAGGTACAAGCGAGTATCTGAAAGACTCAGTCCTAATATTATTGTTACAATTTAATATAATTTTGGATCGAGTAGTTGTCATTGGTATGTGAAAGGAAATAAGGTTCAGTAAATCAAGACTGTCTATTATACCATTAACAATTTTATAAATAAAAGTCTAGTCATAAATAATTATTCGATCTCAAAATTTCAATAAATTTAATTATTTCATCAAGTAGTTATAGTTTGTTTTCTTATTGCACTGAAGTTCGTCGTCTGATTAACCCAGATTCACGTGTCGATAAATTATTTATATCTGATCTGAAGAGTGTCATTGGAACAGTTTAAATTATCATTGCCTTAAAATATGGGAATACTTGCGATCAAATCGCATATTTTCACGTTGTAAAACCCTTTGAAACGTTTCTCGCCAAATATTCGGAATATTTCTAGCCGAAATGAAAAGCATCACTTTGATCTAACGGCTCGTGGGTGTTCTCCGCAGTGTTGGGGGTGAAAATTAGAGGCATTTCTCTTACGAACAATTATTTGAATTCTTTTAAAATTGTTGAACAATCCTTTGAAATAGCCGATTACTTCCTCTTTTTACTGATAGGCGGTATTCTCACAAAAAAATCATACGAACGGAAATCAACATTTTTGATTAAAAAATGCCTTCCAGGATTTAAGAACTTCTCAACTATCATAATTATTCATTAAATATCGTAGCGAAACATTCTTGATCTGATTCAAAATCTAATTTTATATTGTTATATATAAATTGTAATAAACTAATATTCATTAATATTAAATAAACACGATTCTAAACAATTAGTTTTTAAAAAAAGTATCGCCCTGGCGAGAGACCATAATTCAGAATCGAAACGTTTCTTGAAATGGCTTTAGCCGTGTTTGGTGACCAGATCTAAATATCTAGGTACTTCCTAACCTCCTGTTTCCCATCTTTTTACCCTCCCCACTACTTCCAGCTTCACAAAATACCCTTATTGGGGATGCCATAGTTCCACTGACTCTGACGTTTGGAAGCAGTTGTAACTTTTGTGCAGTATTCAGTTTAAAAATAAATAAATTTAAAAGCAGAGCAAAATTTGTAACGAAGACTCGAATATATATGACACTTGCTGATATGTATTTATATAAAATTATATTGGGTATATCCCCACTATTTATCAGAAAGGCTTGTGAATAAACAAGGGATGTGCTGATCTTTCATTAATTCTCGATGTTAAATTTATCCCCCTGCTGACAAAGATGAAACTGCCATACGAGCATCAGTTAATCTCACAACGATGTAGACATTTGAACCAATAATAAGGATATTCCGAACAAATCTTTTTTTGATGTTATTGATTTTGAGCTTTCCTAATCTTTTGTTTGGTTAACTTGGTTCCAAGAAACCCAGTCTATGGTATTCTGTTAGATTGTTAAGAAGACAAGTCTCGCTAATTATATTAAACTAACCACAGGGCAAGTTTGTCTTCTGAACATGGAGTAATTGACATTCAACCTATGTACTCGTATAAATGAGCCTTAAATAATAAGCTTTGTAACAGTTTTGTACTGAAAATGACAGTGGCCCAGACCGGCAGGCGCCAGGGGTACCCTGTTGAACTGTCAAGCACACGTGCTTAACTTATTGATGTATCATTGTGATGATTAATTAAAATGATAACCAAGGGTCAAGGGATGCGTATTTTATTCGCCATTCGAGCAATACATTTATTCACACTTTGAGACTTGAACTACGGAATTATTTACCACTAGCATTTCTAACATCAACGTAAAGCTCATTAACTTATGATGAAAGTAACAATGCCCGCTTAGAATTGTGATCCGAGACAGAAAAATTTCTAAGTGGTACACAAACATGTTTTTTTTTCAAGACGTAAACATTTCATAATCCTCAATGTTTGTAAATATGTATGTAGGTAAATAGCATTTATCTAGATTTTTTTATATTTTTTTAATATATTTTATTTACATATTTATTATTCTTTTCTTCATTAAAATTTAAGGGTGATAGTGCTGTGCCTGCCTCGCTAAGGAATCCTGTGTTGAAAACAGGGGCAGTTTACGGTTTGCAGTTTACATCATAATTCTAAAATAAAATTGTTTTTAAAAAGATAAAATTGTAAAACAACATAATATTGTACAATTACTATTGTATCGTAATAACATTATTCACAGTTCACAACATGATGATTATTTTTAAGGCTTATTTTAATCTAAATGGACTGGTTAAGTCTTGTTAGTTTTGAGTTATTTTCTAGCTATGTTAAGAATCCTTGAGATGATATTTCACAAAAATGACGCCATATAATTTCGCAAAATAAAATAATTTTTATTAATATTGAAATTGGGTATTATTGAAAGCGCTTTACATTTTGCTGTTATTAAATTTACGTGCCCTTATAACTGTTCATTTTGTAAAAATTTGAATAATTAGTAGCTGAGTGAGCAAATGCGTCGGGTTCCCTCCCAGACCTCGTGAGTTCAATTCCTGCGCTAGCCCATAAGTCTTAATTGCATAAGGAACATTTTCCGCTTATAATTTGTTGATAACAGTGTTGGGAGTTGATCAAATATTGTCAGGTCATTCGTAACCCAGGAATATTTGTCTTTCTTTAATAAATAACAGTGAAACACTGCTAACATATACCAGCAAATAAAAAAATGATAAAATAAACTGGTTTTTGATAACTTTTCACAGTAACTTTTACACAAACTATTGTAATTTAGGTTGTATTGTTTTACAGCCGTTTATGCCAAATAAGAGTAGCATTTTAATGATACTCAATCCAATGTATATAGCATTCACCACTAGAGTTTGTTTCGCAATAACTTTCAACTGTTTCTAATACTTTGTTTGCATGCATTACACTGGCGTATATTGTTCACATACATATACTTATACATTCATCATTAAAATATTCTGATATATAATATTTTCGCACAATCACAGCCAAACGCCTGTCAAAATAAAGGTTTTCAACTTGCAACAGAACTTGATTTAAAAAAATATGTTTTAATATCAGAATAGTCCCAACTGCCTCAGTAGAAATATAAAATCCGCAATTTGTAAATTGCTGTGAGGCTGGAAGATGTCAAAAGAAGAATTGTAAGAATGAGATGTATCTGGCTATTCAGATCAGAGCACAAAACTAGCGAAAGTCATTTCAACCCGCCCACATTTCAATTCTGAATGATGGTCTTTCACCAGGACGATCTGAAAGTATCTTCCACTGTATTGTTGTTCATTCTCATATTCTATATGTGAATGAACTCATAGAAAGTTGGTGCTTTATTATTTTCATCGGGCTTGTAACTCTCCACCTCTGGGTCCTAAAACCAAAGAGTTTACTGCTCTACCACGGAAGTCGTTGACCTGATTATTTTTATTCATTCAATTTTTAATTAAAGAAACAAACGTGAAATATATTTTAGAGATATTAAGTTCTATACCAAGATCGATAACTTTTGTGTGTTTCATTGTATTATCTTGTTTATACATTAAATTTGACCAAGTGACGTGTGTTCTGCGTACTGTACAAGTATGTGTGAGTTTGATAGTATTGTGAGGTGTGATAGGTGGTGTTCTGTTATATCTTTGCTTTTTTTAAATGAGGCAAGGGAATAAAAAAAAATGTCGATATTTAAATTGTGGTAAAGACCATTGAACGTGTAAAGAATTAGTCAATAATTTAAATGTCATTCGAGGACTTTATATTTAACATATTAATATGTGCATTTCAACATGAAATTGTTAAATAAAATCACAAAATGAACGCCATAAAATGGATATCAATTTTATTAAAACGGTCTGAAACTTGAACTTTTACAAGGGGCATTCATTATAGGCTTTCGCGGCGAAAGTTCGTACCCAACTCAAACAAATCATTCTGTCCCCTCCACATATTCCTGGTCATTTGTTGTTTGTTCAACACCCCACCCCATCCCCAGCCTCATTCTCCCGGCGACAAAACAAAAGGGAGCCCTCGACAAAAGGCTTTTGTTGACGGCCTACTATTATGAAAGATCACTTTTGTAAGTGCACGTATTACATGCGGTTTTAATTATATGCCGATTTGTTAAATATTTTTACCGACGTGCAATAAATTAAAATCATTTTATTTTCCGTTTTCGTAGGAAGCTAACATTACAAATAAAATAAAATACATGATTGTTTATTTAATCATTTTTACCTGGATTGAGTTAATAGTATGCCCTGATGATGATTTCACTAAAGCGATAACCGGTGGGCATATTTATTTTTATTTCAAATCATAAAGTGTGTTGCAAGCTGTTTTATTTTATATTATACTAGTTATTTACCCTCCAAAAATCACGGGATGTAACTTGCCAAGAAAAAATATTAGTTCCATTTCGAATATAGAATAATGTATGCTAAAATACATAATTGGTAGGTAGGGATTTGAAAAACTTCTTTTGGAAATTAGGTCATTTCAATTAACATCAGTTCCAAATTTAAAAAGTTCACACTCGTATGGTCGTACTAACAAAATAAATCATGAATGCTTATTTATTTTTTTCGTAAGAAGCAATCACATGGTGTTTAGGCATTATATTAATAATAAAAGAATACTTTATTTTAAAACCACAAAATTTATTACGATGAAGGCCAACCGGGCAGTGCCCTGACGAAGCTTGATCCAAGCGAAACCGGTTGACCTTCATCATAATAAATTTTGTGGTTTTAAAACAAAGTATTCTTTTATTATTGATTTATTTCATTATTTTAAATTTCAATTAATTAAAGTTTCGATATTTTCTTTTTAAACTAGGATATAAAAACCCTAACCGCGGTTATAGTTATCAAATTAATGGGTTAATAATAATGATTACTTTACTTTCACATAGCGCAATATATTATTTCAACTATGTAAGTTTGCTTTACTCTAAACTTATCAACCCCATTGGTACATTTACTTACATTATCTATCCTAGCAATCTCAACTTACTTTGCGGTTTAATTCGGTTCTAAAATTATTATGACTAACATTTTTGTAATGTTGATTGCTAAACTTATTTATTTGACACTGGTATATAATTTGATATCTCAGTCTAAATATGTCCGTAGCAGGAATGAAACGAGTCCGATTCTAAATAAATATTATAAACATAGTTTCTAAACTTATGCAATTAAAGTATTCTTACAACCGTGTTTTCATAGTATAAACAATCTTCACAGCGTTGTATTGATATTAGTATACATCAAGTAAATAGGCAGCTTTCAGTCCTTTAGGTTTGTAACGTTTATGGTTCGGTTTTCAGCTGCTGGCAATAATGAATTACAGTTCGATTATTTATTTCCCTCTAACGGCCTATTGGAATTTGAGTCTCATAGTGTTTCAACCCTTCTGATTGAATCGCCGGCCGGGGGCTATTTTTGCCCCATGGCCCACGTGACCTGGAGGCTTTATTTGTTTGCACCCGCACCCCTCCACCCCGTGGAAAGTTAATATAAATATAAATACCACCCCCTACCTTCCCCACCTGCCGACTCCCCCTCGCCCGGGGAAATATGCATGGTAATTCGTCTGACGACCACGATGGGCACATTTAGGAATCATTGATACGATCGGTTGGGAAATAAATACAGAAAAAAACTGGCTGCTGAATTGTGAAAACGTTGATAGATTTTTTATGGCGCTGCTAGGTACTCATTTCCAAGCCTGTCATCATTCGTTTAACGGAATGATGGTATCGAACTTCGTACAGTATCGTCAATTTGTAACATCTGCTTTCTAGGTCTGTAGTAGACAACTTTAGAGTTTCAAAAATATTTTTGCAGATTGATCAATTGTAAAATATGGAAAATTAATTACGGGTCTTGTTTTATTTTTTGACAGAAAATTTGATTTTTCGAAATTCCCAACAGAAAAAGCTTTGACGGCCTCCATGGTCGAGTGGTAAGACGCTCGAGTATGAATCCAGAGGTCGCGGGTTCAAACCCGGCGCGCGCCAATAACTTTAAAAAAATTGAAATTTGTCATCATAACACATTTAATTCATATACAATTTGCGGCACGTTCCGGAGTGGTAGATACTCCAAGTCTCGCCCTGGTGAAAGAACACCATTCAGAATCAAAACGTTGCTTGAAATGGCTTTAGCCGTGTTTGTTGATCAGATCTGAACAGCCAGGTACTTCCCAATCTTCATCTTCCCCTCCCCACTACCTTCAGCCTCACAACATACCCCAATTAAGGATGCCATAGTCTCACTGGCTCTAGACGATTTGGAGCAGTTGGGACTCTTGTGCGGTATTCACTATAAAAAAATTAAAAAAGCTGCGCAATTTTTACGGTACCAGAGCTAGCTTTTCCATAGTTTTTACTAAGACAAACAAACGGGTTCGCCTCTTTAGTAATAGGATATTTACTTAACAATAATAGGCTATTTCAAATAGCGCCATTTTTGTGTAATATCACTTCAAGGGCGCTTTACAAAACTTCATATGGCTAAATTTACCATAAAACTATTTAAATACTTAAAGCTATAGCTAAAATTATAAATGATAAAACCTGATCTCAGATATCTGTTTCCTCATTCCTTTTGTGAAATTTTCTCCATTTTAATATCTTATTATTTAAATTGATTAAACTAATAAAATCTTTAATACAAGCAACAATATTTTGTAAATCAATCTCATACGGTAGTTCTACTGTATTCCATCTTACTTATCCGCAAGTTTTCCAATACATCGATCTCTTGTATCAAATTGTTTCTAATCCCCTGTACGATTACACATCAAAGAAAGTTCCAAAGAGAAGCTTCCATAGAATCCTCTTTAAAGCTTCTTTCCTGTTTGTTTATCTGTAATCCTTTACGTATTCCTGTTAGCCTTCAACACCTGCCAGCTTAGCTTTACTACCGCCCTTGCCTCTCCACCCCCCTCTTTCCGAAGTCCTGCGGTGATCACCAAGGATTTAATTTGGTTCTAGCAGACTGATTCTCTGCAATAATTAAAAGTTAGATGGAAATAATGAGGATCAAAGAACTAGAATCCCTCCTTTTGTTTACTGGAGCAACCCTTTGATGCTGGGAGCTTTTAAGCTGATTCGAATACGTTTTTTGTAAATATTTAATGTAAAGATGGGTTTGCGAAGTCGGCGTTATCTTTAGATGCTTTTAGGAGTTGTTAACGTCGAAGCTTTTTGATTGTTGAAATCAAAGTAGAAGTTGATGTTTCATGCCATTCTATGCCATGTAACAATGTTTTTTAGGCTTTTGTTTAAAATAAAATAATCATTCTTATGTAGGCTTCTTTATTGATCTTTTCATAGTTAGCTAGTATCTTTTTTAACATTTTCTTCCAAAGTATCTCTGCACTTTTCTTGTGATATTCCCTTTGAAAATGTAGAAATAAATAAAAAAAAACAGGAAAAATTCTTAAACCTTTTCACTTGTGGTTATTTCAATCGTTGATAGGGGGATTACTAACTTATATTATAAGAATAATAATAAAACAATACAAATTTTTGCTGTGATGTGAGCAAGTAACATTCTAAATTTTTCAGTTCAGAAAATGAATTTACGCCACCGTTCTCACAAAAGTTGGTGGTGTGATGGTCAGCGTAGTTGTCAGGTTCGATTCTCGGCCTTGGCAATAAAACAAAATATTTATGACAAAAAAAAAATTCCTACTTAATTATTACAACTTAAAAAAAAAGTTAAAAATTAATTTAATTTATAAAGGCTCCAAGCAATCAGCTTAACACATACTACAATAATAATATCCTGTGATTTTCACGGGTCTGCGCAATTATTAAATATTTTTTCTTTCGGTAATGCTACGGTATCCTCAAAAAGCGTAATTGTGTAATAAAAATCTCTTCGCCCTTTCCACTGTCGATATCTATCGTGTAAAAAAAATGATAGTAGTTTTCCCAGATTCTGGCATGGCTATAAAATAACTGCTGCCGGTGGTGAGATTGAAAATTCGTCCTTAGGTCCTTTGGGAAATCCACGTTGAAAATCCTCACCAAGTTGAAACCAGTTTTGGGGAAGTCTTAAAATATTTATTTTTTTTCTTTAGCGTTTTTTTACAAAAGCACGTATTTTACAAAAAAAGTATTTTACTCATACACGTATTTTGTGTTTGTTGAATCAATCGCTTCTTAGATTCCTAATTAAAAGTCGTAAAGCTTTTTTTTCTAAGTTCAAAAATCAAGGCAAAAAGCATCTGGTAAAAGTATTGCGCTCTCAAACCAAATTGCACGCTTTCTTTATCACATAAAATGATCCGTTATCAAGTTAAAGCTATTGAATGCATTCCATAACCGAGGCTTTGTCCACAGCTGAAAGTTATAGCCGAACATTGCTTGAATCTTCTTGTCTATGGTTTGAGATACAACACGAGTTTGGAATTGTCTATGGTTTCCTTCTGGGCGGGAAACTTTCCGCGAATATTCGGCCAAGGAAATCGCAAGATACAGAATTCTAAAAGATTGGGTGGTCGTCTATGAGCATTTATGTTTTTTCCCGAAATATCTGAATTGCTTTGTGTCTTTTTTCCTTACAAATATGGGTTCTGGGTAGGATATCGTGGATAAAAATACTAACCCTCAAGATTTTGCACTGAAAATAAGCGACTAATAGTCACGTACGGCAGTGGTAGGTAGATATCAAAGCCTATTTGCAAATGAATATACTAAATTCGTGGAAGAAGAAGTCGAGGACGCCAAAGGCATGGCCCGATCTAGTAAATCAAATACTTGAATCGTGTCATGTGAAGAGTCAGAATAACAGAAGAGTATGTATGAATGTGAATGAAGCAAGTAGTGTGTGCCAAGACAGAGTTATATGGCGGTCCGTCCTCTCTGCCTACCCCCGCAAGGAAACGGCGTGATAGTTAGTTAGTCAGTTAGTTACATTCGTTGTGGGTTTATAGTTTATATGTTTTTTGCAATACCTACGTGACTAAATAAATCACAATATAACATACGATCAAATTAAAAATAGCGATATTTTGACGGCCTCCATGGTCGAAGGGTAAAACACTCGACTACGAATCCAAAGGTCGCGGGTTCAAACCCGGCGTGCGCCAATAACTTTTTAAAATTAATATGTGTCATAACACATTTAATTTATATAAAATAATGTAAAGTTTATTTGCGGTACGTTCCTAAGTGGTAAATACTCCAAGTATCGCCCTGGTGAAAGACCACCATTCAGAATCGAAACGTTGCTTGAAATGGCTTTTGCCGTATTTGGTCACCAGATCTGAATAGCCAGGTACTTCCCAACCTTCCTCTTCCCCATATACTTCACATCCCCACTTCCTCCAGCCTCATAACATACGCCAATTGGGGATGCCATAGTTTCACTGGTTCCAGACGGTTGGGAGCAGTTGGGACTCTTGTGCGGTATTCACTATTAAAAATAAATAAAAAGTGTTTGTGGGAACAAATGCCGTTTTTAAACCAAAAAAGTAAAGTATAATGTGTGCGCTAAAACATATGGTACTTCAATGAAAATAGTGTTCACAGTTACAACATGAATTCTATGAAATAATTCAATTTATTTTTAGATAATAAATTTAGTAGCAGAGAGCTCCTAAATTTATTCTAATTATTTTTAAGTGTCTCTCTTCAGGAGATTTTCTTTACAAAAAATTGACGCTTTAAAAGTGTTCCTAGTATATTGAATTTACATGCATCATTCTGTATCTCGAAGTTCTTAGATTCGGCTAAGCTACGCCAAATCTTGTGACGATTCTTGTGACGAAATATTCACCAGAAACGGACAGCCGAAACAAAGCACTATTTGTCAGATTGAATATAAACGTAATTCATATATAGAACAATATTGGTGAGCGATATCGTATTACATATACGCGTTATACAAACCGCGCCAAAGAAACCTGTGTACACAATTATAATTATAAAATATTTTAATTTCGGATGTGATGTGATGTGAGTACGCGCCATTCAAAAATTAAAAATAAACATTTTTATTTTCAGTACATATAATGAATTTATGCCGCTGTTCTTACGGTAGTTGGTGGTCTAATGATCTGCATAGTTGCCTTCCAAGCAGTTGGCCGGGGTTCGATTCTCGGCCGTGGACTTTTAATACGTTTATTTTAAATTTGAATATCCCGTGATTTTTAACAAGTCTGCGTTAGTATTTTTTACAAAAAATGGAATAGGTAATTGACAAAAGGATTTACAAGCATTTTGAACGAGCAAAAGAATACAGTTTAGTGATATTTAATTTATAATCCTTTATTAGAATGTTCCCCGTTTGAATCTGTCTTAATTTCCTGCTCGACAATTTATCACCTACCTCTCTTCCCTAGAATTAATATTTTTTGTCTTCTGTTTCACTTTCTGTTGATTTATTGTAAAAGTAACTACCCAGCTTTATTCGGATTACAATAACCTTATTTGAAAATATTTCTTTCTCATCAAAAATACAGAGCTTCGACTTGATTTTCGACAATTAAAATTGAATTTTCCAAAGAAGCAAAGCTAGCAGTACACAATAGAGGGCTTATACAAACTCTGATGCATGTCAGTGAGGAATGGAACTGGCTGAGGAAGGATGAAAGTAGACTGAATGCCAGTGGAAATGAGATCCCTTAGACGTATGTGCGGTAAAATCATGTATAACCGTATTAAAAATGTGGATATCCGGAAATAATGTAAGGCTGATGTAAGCGTAATAAATATGACCGAGATAGGGACGCTTAGATAGTTTGGTCACGTAGAGCGAATTAATGAAGAAAGGATTGTGAAAAGAATATATGATGCAAAAGTGAATGGAAGACAAAGTCGAGGACCTCCAAAGAAGACTTGGCACGATCAAGTAAATCAAATACTTGAATCGGGTCATGTGAAGAGTCAGAATAGCAGAAAAGTATGTATGAGACGATGTATAAATGTGAACGAAGCAAGGTGTGTGTGCCAAGACAGGGTTGTTTGGCGGTCCGTCCTCTCAGCCTACCCCTGCGGGGAAACGGCGTGATGGTTAGTTAGTTAGTAGTTAATCATGGTGAAAATGACTTACTGAAGTAAAATTACATTAGTTTCCAAATTCACACAGAAAATACTGTGCAAATATCATGTCGACATCACGTAGGCCTGTATATACTCGTACAACGGAAATAAAATAATTACGGCTACATCCAATCAAACCATTCTACTGTCATTTAGCATCTTTGGTCTCCTTGTATTTGTAATATAATGGACCATATACCATCTTAATATGCTCCTGTATCTCCCAACTCCTTCCTATCTCAAGGAGTTAGTATCTGTGATTCCCATCTCGAAACGCCTCAGTCTCCAAGGAGTCCGTAACAAGATTAAGCCATGAAATATTCGGGTTTCCTATAGAATTTGAATGGGGTTTTAGTTGTTAGAAAGGTAAATTAACTCTTGGACGTATTTATGAAAGCGGGAACTCGTCTGGGAAAATGTCTAGATATTAAAGTAAATGTCGGATTATTTTCTGATTTATGGGTTCCGCGTATTGGGCGGAGTTTTGTAATAAACACTTTGGAATTTAACCCTCGAGTATTATTCAATATTCACTATCTTCAACCATTATGTATTTTTCTATTATTTATATTAAGTCCCAACTGCTCCTAACCGTCTGGAGCCAGTAAGCATAGCCCTAATTGGGGTATGTTGTGGGGTCGAATGTAATAGGGAGAGTTAACAGATGGAGAAAAGGAAAGTTTGGAAGTACCTGGCTATTCAGATTTGGTCATAAAACACGACTAAAGCTGTTTCATGCAACGTTTCGATTTTGAATGGTGACCTTTCACCAAAGAGAAACTTAGAGTATCTATCTCACTGAAACGTGTCGTGAATGTATTATTTAATTTAAAAAGCATTTTAATTAAATAAAAGTTAATTGTGCACGTGGGGATTTAAACCCGCGACCTCTGGATTTGTAGTGGAGCGTCTTAACCACTGCCGTTAAAAAATAAGTCAATAGTTATAAAAAATATCAAAAACTAATAACCTAAATAAGTTATTCACTATAGTGCGTAAATCTCAGCTAATCAATAAAGAAAATATTTTTTTAGTTCATTATTATTCATTTTCTCTTTTTGTCAGTTGTAATCAACACTTCTGAACGCTGAATAAACACATTTTATGAAAAATAATCCCTAAAAACGAAAAATAATACAAACACATTCAACGGGAACAAATCTCAGTTCCGAACACTTCACTAAATCTTTGGAACCGGCGCCGCGGCGTGTTTTAACTAACGTCTCTATTAAAAATAATCCCCGGATTAAAGCGGATTTAGGAACCGATTACGTTCCGTCTCACAATCAAACCCATTTCGTTTCACAATTGCGCCTGTTCCGTTTCGCATGTTTCAAAATTCGGAACGCGGATACCGGACGGAATTGAACTGATTCAAGAACACAAAATCCCGCAAATAAGTAACACAATGTCATTGGATAGGGGATGTTATTTATGGTTTTTAAAGCTTATCGCTTCCGCTCTGTTTTCAATGTTTAGCCAACCAGTTTTCAAAGGTTTTACGAAACCATTTTATTTGAACCTAGGTTATTGAATCTACTTCTTGTCATCTCTTGGTATTTTGGCATAAATTCTTGCA
Source organism: Drusus annulatus (assembly GCA_022651775.1). Classification (NCBI taxonomy): domain Eukaryota; kingdom Metazoa; phylum Arthropoda; class Insecta; order Trichoptera; family Limnephilidae; genus Drusus; species Drusus annulatus. The sequence continues at coordinate 859,789 of JAGWCC010000076.1, read as the reverse complement.
TTATGAAAAACATGTTTTTTTCTTCTGATATTTATTTATTTAACAAGATCTCATAAAAAACAGTTGTTCACCAAATACCTTAAGAGATGAATGATATTAAAATATTGTGAATACAAGCATAGTGTAAAAAAAATAAATTAAACATTTATGTACATCTCACATATAGACAAGGTATTATATATCCGAAGGAGTTATATAAGTACAAACTGAAGTAGTGTGACGTACTATATATGATATAATAACGATATGTGTTCTTAATTATATTTTTATAAATAATGTGCATTCTATGTTTAAAAAAAAACTATTTTTTCTTATTTTGCGTGGTAATGGAAGGTTCTAGAGGTTTGAGAACTTAATTATTATTATCAGAAGGTAAACTAGCTAACCATCACACAATATTTTCGCCGGGGCAGGAAGATAAAATAAATAAATATTTTAACCCTAAAGTTCCGTTTAACTTTTGCATTTCGGTTATAAAAGCTCTAAACTTTCGAAAACTGGTTTATAACCACCACACGAAACTGATTTGTTTTTTGATTTAACCTATTTACGTTTATCCGGAATCGTTTTGAAAACACTAAGCGAAACGTTGCTTGAAATGGCTTTAGCCGTGTTTGGCGGCCAGATCTGAATAGCCAGGTACTTCCCTACCTTCCTCTTCCCCATCTCCTTCCCATCCTTATTACTACCTTCAGCCTCAAAACAAATCCCAATTGGGGATGCTATAGTCTCACTGGCTCTAGATGGGTTGGGAGCAGTTGGGACTCACTATAAAAGCGCGGTATTCACTATAAAAAATAAAAAATGGGTTACATCACATGTTAGCGCCTTGTGACATTTTTATTCTCGGCCCGTCTCAGCTTTTGATCAAATTGTGATTAACTGACAAGTATACCAGCATGACCGTTATGCTTGACAGCCGATTGTAATTTTATCAGAGCTGAAATTTCAATTGAGCTGACCGTTCGAACGTCAAAAATGTCATTGGATAATTTAGGGGTAAGTAAGGTTTCTTTGTTGGACGAAGGAGAGTTGTCTATTAATCTGAATCATTTAACTTAACCTGAACTAATACGCAAGTATTATGTTTTTGATAAAATTACTTACGTTTTGTGTAAATGTAACAGTCACCGTAAAGTTTGAAGACTTGAACCGCGGTGAAATAAAAGCGGGGCAGCAACACACAATGCGATTGTCGTTTAAACTCCAAATTACCCCTCGGTCCGCACCGAACTAAACCTGCCCCAAACAGCACTACAACCTTCAACCTTAATTGTTTAATCTTGCGAACATTAGCGCTAATTGGAACTAATTCCATAGTAAACAGTTCGTCCCGACCGAACCCAAGCCGTACGCTTCTACGGCGGACAATACACGAAGTATCGTTTGTCCCATCTTGCGGCAAACAACCCTTATTTAGAGGTTTCGCTGCAGACTTATGATAGAACAAATACACATTTTGCTATTATCAATCAGTCAATACAGTACATGTTTAAACTTTCCCTGCCTGAAAGTAAAAGTAAAACGTACGATCCGAAGGGGAGTGACGTAGTTGCCCCATTTGACCTTGCTTATTATTATTGCCGGTTAGTAGCTGAGTGGGCAAACGCATCGGATTCCCATCCGGGCTTCGTGGGTTCAATTCCTCCGTTAGCTAAGCCCTCAATCATTGCACAAGCAACATTTTCCACTTACTATGATGGTAGTAGGAGTTTTTCAAATATTTTCAGGCTATTCGTAACCTGGGAATGTTTGTCTTTCTTTTTAAAAAAAGCATTTTCAAGACATAATCTAAAATAATTTATTTTTGGTAATATTCAGAAGTATATTCATAATTTTTCACTAATATTTATCCAAGATATCGCACAAAACTCGTTAAGGGTGATATGAGAACTCCACATCGGAGCGTGAGTGTCAATATCACTGCGCGATTATTAAATTGAAATATACAACTGCTGAAACTGTAAAAATCGCCTCACTGTTGAGTTTTGCAACTACCCCTGGTCTGGAGCTCCTATAATCCTGGAAAAATCCTCTTTTCTTCAGAAGCGAGCTGTCTTTCCGTTAGAAAAATTCCCCGATCTTAACCGATGGATCGCATTATTTAAAACACATACGTCAGGTTGGCACTCTGCTTATTCAACATGTATTGCAATGTTATATGCTACGAACAACCAGCGTTATTGATCCTTTAGCACCTGTGCACAACCGGAAGCTGCTGAAAGGTAGTATTTGTGTTCAGCAGCTCGGCTGTGTGATAATTTCTCGGCTTCTGTGTTTCATTTTTTATGTTAATACCGCAAAGGAGTTCCAACTGCTCTCAACCGTCTTGGGCCAGTGTGACTATAGCATCCCTAAATGAGGTGTATTGTGAGGCTGAAGATTGCGGGGACGGGAAATTAATGGGAAAGAGGAAGGTTAAAAGGTACCTGACTATTCAGATCTGGTCATCGACCACGGCTAAAGTCATTTGAAGCAACGTTTCCATTCTGAATTTTCGTATTTATATTTTGTGTGTATTATTTAAATAATAAATAAAAGTAATGAATACATCCCTGGCCTTTGATAATTATTTTAACCTCAATCAATTAAACACTAACTTTGAATTCCATCTCATGTATATATATATACAGGTACTCGTACCACTAATTAGATAGATCATACATTATAATCCCTATTAATAAACCGTGAGCGGAATTGTTTGAATCATTATAATTATAATGCTGAAAACGTGTTCAATTGATTTGTGTTTGATAATTCCAAGGATGAATTCACGTGTGGTGAGAGCTTTATTATGGTGAATATTATTGTTATTGAAAAGCATTCCCACACGATTTAATCAGAACAACCATTCAGATGTGCAATATGCGGGCTATGGAGATTGATCATAATCATCTCTGATGGTTCAATAGAGATTACTACGTGATGCTGGTATGAACATAGATATATAATCGATCTTAATTATTCCAGAACGACATAAGTTTCAATTCAATAAATTACTCTTTATTTTATTTATTATTATGTACCATGCTCCCAAGCTCTTAATCCAAAGTTCCCAGGCTTTTCAAAATTTAAGAAAGCACCTATCGTGTGTATAATAGATATTGTGGTACCATAACATGAGTTTAAGTCTCACATTGTTCATGGAAAGTGAATAAAATATGTGATCACTTGATTGTGGCTGGTAGCCTGCTAAGAACTTAACTTAACAAAGTAGGTTAATTCTTTTTGTTTTTAAGATATAAAAACTTTTCCGGGTTACAAATCTGTGTGCAAAAGGAAGAACGGAATGAGTAAAAAAGCGCAGGTTATCAGGAGAGTCAAAACAAAATTTAGGAATTTTGTTTTTTTTTCACGTAATAATTTGTCATAATATTATGTCCCTTTTCATAAAATAATCGCACATTATTTTATTTTCAGACTCATCTCATTTTCGTATCTAAGGAACAATTCTGCATACTTAACTCAAAACTTGATTTTTTTTCTCATTTCGTTCTTCCTTTCGCACAAAGAAATAACCTGACAACATGTGTCAAAAACTCTTACTACCATCATTAGAAGCGGAAAATGTTGCTCGTGCAATGATGAAGGACTTAAATAGCAGAGGAATTTGAATCCACGACTCGTGAAACCCGACGCATTTATCCACTCAGCTACTAGCCGGTCTAATAACTTAACTAATCCTAAAGTCCTACAACTTAATTATTTCAGCTACTAATTGTTCAGTATGTTTTCATTCGTATTATATTGAGAACTGGGTGCTTATTTTTTATGTAGATGCCGTATTTTTTATAATTGTTGTGATTCGTGTAATTCTTGTTATTGCTGAAATCTTAATTTGTTTATTCTCGACTTTGATGCTTTATTTAAATTAATTATTTGATATTTCAGTAATTGTATTATCCTGCTGCCGAAACGCCGCTTGAAGCATTTTAGCAGGTTCATATTTTTGTGACCCCCAACAATTATATAACTGCCAATTTCCTGCTAAAAAAAATACATTAATAGTGTTCTAGTCGTTTCCCATATTACGGGTCTTAACACTAAAACACTACAATATATAATACGATTTCGGATGTTGGTGTGAGTACGTAACATACTAAAATAAATAATTATTATTTACATTCCATATGATGAACTTATGTCACCATTCTTACAATTGTTGGGGGTTCAATGGTCATCGTAGTTGCCTTCCAAGCAGATAATCGGGGTCCGGTTATTGCCCGCGACAATAAAAAACTTTTATTAAAAAAATAAATAATTTTAATCTTTTAATTTACCACAGTTTATTTAAATTTTTAGTATTCTATCTGAAAAGAAGGGTCCAATCATTCAGCTTCACAATTCCTACAAGGTATTATATTCCGTGATTTTTCATGGGTTTGCTCTAGTATGTGAATAAGATCTGTTAAAGTACACCACTAGGGAACAATATACGTGATTTCGCTCGCAACAGCAAGTAGTTAGTTTTCCTTTTAAGCGAAAAGCCTTCATTACTGAAACGCGTAGGGGTAGTTTACATAGTTAGTTGCTCGAGGCTTCTTCACCCTGTCGTGAGATGGCAGAGTTACCCCCCAAGACACAATTAAGCGCTGGTCCTTAGTATCATTTACTCTGGAGGCTGTATTCTCCCGTACATTGTAGAGGACGAAGTAGGGCACAAGAGAGAGGACCTACTGGAATGTATTTATCTTCATTGCCACGGCGGTAAATCCTTGCTATGCGCCTATGTGCGCGTGCTGTGAGTGAGGTTGGCGATGTGTTCCACTCTTTCGCCGAAATGTTTGCCAAAAGAGCACAGCCCCTGTGTACTTGAGGTTTCATGGACATTTGCATAGCGACATTTAATTGTCTGTTTGCTCTTCTTTTCGGCCCAAAGAGAGAGTTTCGTCTCGTTATTTCATTTCGATGTTTAGGAGTTTAGGTAATTAGTGGTCAAGAAACATTTTTAGGTTCAAAATGACATTATGTACCTATCTATTATAATTTTATTGAAAAAATAAATTATAATTTAATGTCACAAAACCTAATATTATTTGTAAGTTCTGGTATTTTTATTTTTTAGTGACAATTATTTTCAAGTTCAAGGCCAATATCAAACTTTTTCAATTATAATAAATTAAAATGGACTTGTACAAATTAAACACAATAATCATAAATGTATTATTTTTTTATAATTTATTTTTAAACCAATTAAATAAAGGTTCTATTAGCTTGACAGTCGTTAGTTATCAAAGCTATCATCAAACTTTAGCTTAGTCGACTTATTTATTTATTTATAAATTAACGGACTAAAGTCCAATTATAAAAGACATAAAAAACGAAATGGAAAAACAGAGAAAGAATAGCACATACTCGTACATAATAATAAATAAAGCGATGACAAAAATAGGACAAAATAAACATGAGAGCGAACATTCAAACCATGGGGTAGGCAGAGAGGGCAGACTGCCATATATCTCTGTCTTGACACACACTTCTTGATTCATTTACATTCACACATCGTCTCATACATAATCTTTTTTATTCTGACATTTTTTAATTTTTAATTTTTTTTATATGAATATCGCACAAGAGTCTCAACTGCTCCCAACTGTCTAGAGCCAGTGAGACTATGGCATCCCTAAATAGGGTATGTTGTGAGGCTGAAGGAAGTGGGGAGGGGAAGGAGATTGGGAAGAGGAAGGTTGGGATGTACCTGGCTATTCAGATCTGGTCGCCAAACACGGCCAAAGCCATTTCAAGCAACTTTTAGATTCTGAATGGTGGTCTTTCACCAGGGCGATGCTTAGAGTATCTACCACTCTGGAACGTGCCGCAAATATACTTTTATTATTTTCATATTAATTAAATGTGTTATGACACATATTAATTAAATAAAAGTTATTGGCGCACGCCGGGTTTGAACCCGCGACCTTTGGATTCGTAGTCGAGCGTCTTACCACTCGACCATGGAGGTCACATGGTCTAGTCAAAGTTTTAAATGAGTCCTGTGACCGTTACGCATTTGTGATTCATAATGAATAATATATTACCTATTGAATGTAAATTCATAGTGATTTTAAGAATACCAAATTTTTAACATTGTTTCATTATTTATATTGTTTTAAATAGTGGAATAAAGTAAAAAAATGATATTATTAAAATAGAGTTCCACCACAAATTAAAAGTTTTAAAATTAGAAATAATATATTCATAGGGTGGGTACTCTAAAGTAAGCCCAGGTAAAAGACCACCATTCAGAATCGGAATGTTGCTTGGAATGGCTTTTGCCGTGTTTGGGGACCAGATCTGCATAGCCAGGCAATTCTCAACCTTCCTCTTCCCTATCTCCTTCCCCTCCCTACTGACTTCAGCCTCACAACATACCACAATTATATTCTATATTCCTACTGGCTCCAGACGGTTGGGAGCAGTTGAGACTCTTGTGCAGTATTCACTATTAAATTATTAAAAAAAAACCTTTATCTTTCTTTAAACATAAAGAAAAACCTTTGTGATATATTACATTATGTCTCATGATACCTACAAAATGAATGATAACGAAATGATTAAGCATTTAACTGACTCAATGTATTTTACTAATCCAGTTTTTATTTTATTAATACGTATGTTCAATGATAATATATATATCCTAATAGTTTTAATCTGTTTTGTTTCAATGATAATTTTCCGATGCGTGATATTTGCATAAATTCAATCCTTAATCAAAACTTGAACGTCGTTTCCTGCGGTAACTTGAAATGTTCCAAGTTAAGTGCTGAACTGTTTCAAGTTGTTGGGATACAGGTAAATCTCCTTTTAGAGGCAGGTGTTTGAAATAATTCAGTCGGAGTTAACCCGCCCCTAAACCATCCGCCCAGCAAAATGCGAGCATTATTGTCGTAGTTTAGTAGCTCGCTACGAGGTGGTTATATATACCAACCGCTGTTAGCTCCGTCGCAACCTCTCTCTCTTTCTCATATGGTATCGTGTGTCAGATAGAGATGTTGAGACGGTTAGCTTTCGGTGGTAGACCAGTGGGTAGAAGTGTTTGGAGAGGATCGGAGGTCACGTGCCGGTGTAGTGCCGGGACGAGCTCTCGTAGAAAACACGTGTTCGAATTCTCAAAAGACGAGAGACGGGTTTTTTTAGCCGGGTTCATTTTACTGCATGCAAGTCGGTCACGTTTTTAGGATCCATTTCTAAGAGAATATTGGGATTACGTTAAAATAGTTGAGTTTATATTTTGGATGTGTTATTTATATAGCAATATCTTGATGTAGGTAATGTGATTCTCCTTTATTTATATAAACCACAGTTGGGATGACTTAGTTAGATATATTTATCTGTACATGCGAGTACATTTTAGAGTATGTGCTTTATTTTTAGAACAATATATCGTTAACGGAAAGACAAAAGGGCTGAAGCGTCATTTTGGGAAGTTTATACCATAGCACTTTAAAGTCCTTCTTCCTTTATCCCATTACCATATTCCTTTCACCTTCCTCTTCCCCCACCTTAGTTAACTTAGTTAAGTTACTAAATTAAAACTGTCATCACACTTTATTTATAATATTCATCATCGGCAGAGAAAAAAGTGTGATTGGCGTGATTCGTTATTTTTATTATTATAAATGTATTAATTATTGTTGATTTGCTGTTAATTTTCCCAAAAAATAAATAAATTTATAATAGTTTTTAGTATCTGGTTGTTTTGAAAAAAAAAAGCTGACCCAGGTAACTCAATGCTTTTACTGAAGCGACGAAAATCTAAAACAGTGCCAAACTTTTGTCGCTTGAGTCAAGCCTCCTTTTAAATGGTAAATATTTATTTTAGATGGCTGAAGGGCCACAAAAGTCTTCAGAATCAATGATTTTTTTCGGATCAAAACTGCATATTTAACTATTTTTTTTATCAAAGTGTCGCTTAAGCCTTTTTGCATTTCCAACGACGAAGTTTATTATTTTTATGCTTAATGGACATTTCCCATTCTAATGTGTTACTACACTGTTTAAAAAAAAATATTTTTTAAATTTCTGTTACCTCCAGAATAGAGGCAAACAGTTTGTCACGCAGTTTATCCCACGTATTATATGAAATTCTACAGCATGTGACAGTGCCTGAATTCACTGTAAATTTTTCCAGCTTTGGTTAATTTTATGTAGCTTTTTTAAAGACTTTACGTTTTGTGAAAAGCCTTTCTTTCACAAAACTGGCATACTGGTATTTTAGAGGTTGCATCAAGCATTTTCAAAAGCACACAACTTAATCGATATTAAAGCTTAATTCAAATCGAAATTGTTTGAGCAAACCTTAAGCCCTCTCGCATCATCTTATTTGAAGTCTTCATGGCAGTAAAAACCATTTTCCTGAAAGCACATTAGCTGACAACTTCATTTTCACCAAGTTTCAGTTGTCATGGTGTTTGAAAGAGAGAGTACGAAAACAGCGTGCTATATTGTTGTGAATGATGAATACTTGGAGCAAATGGATGATTTTACAGGCTTAGGTTTTTTGAGAGGAAGTATGTTTACGAGAGATGGAAAGGCTGATAAGGATATTGAAAGAAGGGTGAATGGAGGAAACTCAATTAATGGAGGACTGAACGCTGTTGGCGCAAATAAAAAAAATGTCCACAGAAGCGAAGCTAGCAGTCCACAATGGAAAGCTTATACCAACCCTGATGTATGGCAGCGAGGCATGGAACTGGCAGAGGAAGGATGAAAGTAGACTAACTGCTGTATAAATGAGATCCTTGAGACGTATGTGCTGTAAAACCATGAATGACCGCGTTAAACATGTGAATATCCGGAAAGATTGCAATGCCGATGTAAGCGTAAGAATAGGATTATGAAAGGGGCGCTTTGATGATTTGGGCACGGAGAGCGGATAAACGAAGAAATGAGGGTGAGAAGGAATATATGACGTACAAGTGAATGGAAGAAGAAGCCGGGGACGCCCGAGGAAGACATGGGACTATCTTAAGTCGGGCCTTGTCAAGAGTCAGAATAACAGAAAATTATGTATGGGAGAATGTATAAATGTTAATTAAGCAAGAAGTGTATGCCTAGACAGAGACCCCCGCGGAGAAACGGCGTGATGGTTAGTTAGTTCAGTTGTTTTTAATAGCATTTAAAGCCTTAAATGTAGCTCAAAGAAGAATGGAAAATCTTCCCCAGCTTTCTAGCTACTTGCTACGGCCAGCCATATGTTGCATGGTCAGGTTTCCAGATCACGGCAATACGCGGTGATGGCTTGCATTTTCTTTATTGTCCTACAATGTCTGTGTTTTCTCACAATGTTTGTGTTGTCCTACAACATCCGTGTGATCCAACAATGTCTGAGAACCTCTGGGAGATAAAATTTATCACTGCGCACTTTGTATTGTGCTCACCATTTTAATACAATATCTTACATATTCAAGATTGAAGTTTGTCGCAACGTTTATTTTCTACGGAAGCCTTGAAATAAAGTCGTGTACACCGTTAATGTAATAATGTTTTAAAATTCTGCCATTGATATAATTAATTTAACGCGTGAATAATCACGAGTACCTGTAAAAGCAAATTATTCACTGAAGGTAAATATTTAAATTCGGTTTTGAAAATACAGACTGGTCTATAGAGATTGTTAAAAACTCCAATATTGTCAATACATTAATAATGGAAAGGTAGATCTACATATTAATCTCACACTTACATCAAACGTTTGCCTTTTTTCTGTTTTTAGGTTATTTCAGGATAATTAGTTAATATATTTTGTTGAAAACCCTATAACTTTGTCTACATCAATTTTTTTCATCATAAAATTTTCACCGCTAAGTTGATAGTTTCACTAATACAATATTTTCTGTGTTCATATTATATTAAATATACTACAAAAAACATTTTGTCTTATGCTTTATAGAAATCAAAGTTAGTTAGTAGGTACTAATACTGAAATATGTTTTTACTAAAAGCCAAACTCTGAAACAAATGTAGTATGTTATGAAGGTTCATCTCACAAATCTAAAGCCTTCGATAGCTGGTGACAACTGTTTTAATGTGTAAATATCCATTTTCGTTCTGTAAGTCAGTAAAAAGTTGATTTCTAGTTAGGTAAAGCGATGTTGACATAAGTCAATAAAATTTCAGACCAGAATTATAATTATTGTGGTAGTCATTAGCATTTCCCATAGTGGTAGATACTCCAAGTGTCATCCTGGTGAAAGACCACCATTCAGAATCGAAATGTTGCTCGGAATGGCTTAAGCCGTGTTGGGTGACCAGATCTTAATACAATCTTCCTCTTTTCCATCTCCTTCCCCTCCGTATTATCTTCAGCCTTACAACATACCCCTATTGAGGATGCCATAGTTTCACTGGCTTCAGACTGTTGGGAGCAGTTATGACTCTTGTGCGGTATTCACTTAACAATATAATAGATATTACATAAGTAGTATTAATAAAAAAAAAAACAAATTACGTATGATTGTGTCACGAAGATGCTTTAATGAGCAAGATCAAATGGGGTAACTACGTCACCCCCCTTCGGATCGTACGTTCGATTTTTATTTTTAATAATAACAACGGTGAACTTTTGTAGCGCAGTTTTGTGATATTTCACCTCAAGTGCGCTTCATACTAAATTAATTAAGCTGATAAGACTAGCTAACAAGGAGAAAATAATATATAATGTGTATAAAGATTAAAACTATCTAAAATCATGATCGTCATCACAAATCACGAGAGAAAAAGTTTCAGATTTGGGTATAACAGTGCATGTGTACCATAACAGATAAAAAAAATTCTAGAAGCTAAGGGTACAAAAATCCAGATGAAACGAATGAATTTATTTTTAAATCAAAGAAAAGGAAATTAGATTGAGGACAGTTAACATGTTGGTACTTAACAATATTAATATTCAAGTATTATAAGTAAACGATTCTAAAAATGCAAACAGTGTAATTATAACAAATAACAAAATAACATTAAATATTCGATCACAATGAGTATATGGTTTTCAGTAGATAGTAAAGACATTGAGTTGTAAGGATACAAGTAAAGAGAAAACCGAAACGTTTTTAAAGAAATTGAATTTTAATAAATACGTTTTGTATTTATGTTTTTTTAGGCACGGAAAGGTTAACGTACACTAGAAAATAATGCTACGCCAACTTGTAAAAGTATGCATTTGGAGATGTCGGGACAGTTTCACTGTTTATTTACATAAATAGGGTACATCACTCCAGGGAACTGAATATTGAGACGTTACTCGTAGAACCGTTTAAGTGCGTGGTGCCTATGAATATGAGTTTATATGAAGATATGAACCCTTCTGGAGTCGATATTATTGCACCAGGGACTGTAAAGTGTTTGCCTGAGGTTAAGGGTCTGTTTAAGCTAAGGGTGCGTTTGGGGTAGTCATAATGGTAAATACGGACATGATTTAGTATTTACATAATAAGGGGTGTTTTCGTGAACGAATTCGCGTATAATGGAGTGTTTTAAAGGATTTTACTAATTTAAAAATGTTTCAAATTTACCTGATTTACTTCAGGAGGGATTCTTATGTAACTCTCAACGAGAGTTTTGTGCGATATCTTAAATAAAGATAACTGAAATATTTTGAATGTACTTATCTGTGAGCATTACAAAAAAAAATACCCAAGATTGTGTCATGAGAATCCTTTAATGAGCTAGATAAAATGAGGTAAGTACGTCACCGCCATTTAGATCGTACGTTTGATTTTTACTTTTAAACATATCGTTCGTACTAAACGAAACTGATTAATATAAAAACAACTTTATGTAGCGCCCTTAAGTTATTTAATCACCCCAAGGACGTTTGATAGTATATTAATTAAATAAATAAAACCTTATATATTTTTAGAAAGAAATAACAGTTTTTATTTCAAATAAATCTTATACAAGAACATAAATATATTAAATTGGATGCTAAGTGTAAAAAATATAACTAAACATAATAGCAGCTAATTGCAACTGGTTTTCATTAACATAAAGGAAAGCATTTGTTTTGGTGATAATATACTTTCGAACCTTTTTCTTTCCATCTCTTTTCCCTCCCTACGGCTTCCCTATGGCTTAAGTCGTGTGTTGTGATCAGATCTAAATAACCACGTACTTTCCAACCTTCCTTTTCTTCATCTGCTTACCCTTCCTCACACGCTACACAACATACCCCACTGGCTCCGGACAGTTGGGAACAGTTGAAACTCTTGTGCGGTATTTACATTAAAGTATATGAAATAATCCAAATAATTAGGAGATAGAGGAAAGGGAAGAGGGAGGTAAGATGGGGGCGGAGCATGCTCGTATCACTCTCAATATTACACGAGTAGATCAATCATTACTAAACGTACGCGGGACCTCAGCTCGATATTTCCATATGCTAATATTGGAAATAACAATATTACTTAACGTATTGTATTGCGCACATATACGTTAAGACAATGTTTGATTACATGTGTAACTACTCTTTTTGGTTGGAGAATTTCACATTATACACAGTTTTCTTCCGAAGAAATGTCTTATATAAAAATATGTATTTATATTTAATGATATATCACTGAAATAGAAAAATGTCGCAGGTGTGGTAATACATTTTCACGTTTTTCTGTCTTTGAAACTTCTTTTAATATCCAATCAAGTTCATACATTTGTAAAATGTGACAATTTCTCACATGTCACAATTCAGCATTAAAAACTTCGAAGAAAATCAATGCGAAGGCCAGCACTTGTCAAAATCTGAATTCCCCGTCAAAATAGGGTTTGAAAAATATCACGAGCCAACATTCTAAAATTCCAAAAACCCAACGTGCTTGGCAAAGTTAAAAAATATATTCCGTTATACATACATGTCAAATTTGCAAATTACAATTAGTTTTCAACGCCGCGGCAAGACTTATACCGGCGTATCAAAATATTCCTATATCTCAGAGTACCTCAAAAATCTTTGCTGAGCTAAATGTCCCAAATAATGGCTTCGGATTATTTATCGGAACTGTGTATTCCAGAAGATTTCAATTCACGACAGCCAACCTTTAGATAGGCAACGTCATCTTCTATCGGAAGGTTGAAGGAACCAAAGCGCACACCAGACAATAAGTTCGGAGAGCGTGCTGCAGGAGTGTCAGGTCGTAAAGCCTAGAACGCACCATTACACGATCTGAGAATAATAAAAGACTCAACAAACTAAACTTAAAACTCATATTTTCAGAAAATCAAATCCATAAATTACAATTTTCCTAATTTGCAATGCTAGGCTAGCCAGTCAGCATCTAAATTTACCAGTATAATAGTGTTTCATGCAATGGTCGATAAATCATCGATCTACTGCTATTACAGCCCGCCCTATATTTAAAAATCAATAAATTTAAGGTAATTCTAGCTTTGATTTTACATTTATATAAATTTAGCCATAGTTTTTAAGTTATTTCAAGCGACCTTGAACGGTGACATTTCACAAAAAAATCGCTACATGGATTAGCCAAGTATTATTATTATCTATTTACGTTAAGCAAAATGAGGTTCTTAACAGAAGCCTTAAATTCTTACAGGTATCTTCACGTTTATGGGTGGGGGTAATAGATGTGCACTCCTTATTAAGCGTGGGCCGACATTAGTTCACGCTAAGTGGTCCCTTACTGCTTTCATTAACATTTTACTTGAAACTTAGTAGGGAAGGCTTCACAGGGTATCAATGTGTACTAACTGTGTACTGTCTTCTCAGTTACTTACAGTACAGTGTTCTATTATTCTAAACCCAGTAAACTGCCTGGAATAGTTAATGGAAAACCTTAAAGAGAAATACAGACTTCGTAAAGTTATTTAATCTAAGTGCTTACAATTTTTTCGTATTAAATTTTGGATATTGGAAAATACAATTTATTTTTCACAAACGATCGCCAAGCGATTCTGCGCACTGACTGGCAATAATTATAATATTTAACGGCCTACTACGAATCCAGAGATCGCGGGTTAAAATTCCGGCGTGCACAAATAATAAAAAAATGAATATATTTATGTATGTATATATATATGTCTTATTTTACATTCAATTCACATAAAATAATATGTAGCTTATTTGTGGCTTACGTTCCAGAGTGGTAAATGCTCTTAGTATTGCCCTGGTGAAAAACCGCCATTCAGATTTGAAGACTTGCTTGGAACGGCTTTAGCCATGTTTGGTGACTGGATCTGAATAGCCAGATACTCCCCAAGCTTCGTGTTACCCATATCCTTTCTCTTCCCACTAGCTTAAGCATCACAACATACCCTGATTGGGGATGTCATAGTTCCATTGGCTCCAGACGGTTGGGAGCAGTTAAGACTTGTGCGGTATTCACTATTTTTTTTTAAATACTCATCTGGACAGTTTCATGAATTGTGACCTCAAGGAAACTCAAACTGAACAATAACTTGAAACTGTGTTCCCATAAAATTAATAAACCAAAACTGACATTTCCACATTTACGGATATTGCGGGCCGAAAAATGTTTCACATTTGTTCATTAAACTATTATGAACAAAAATGTTATAAAGACCCCGAAGGAATTCCAAGATATTTAGCACTCCGGGCTAGCTATGGAATAAGGATAAGAAGGTTGTTAGATAGGATACAACCTCCCCATACAGTTTTCACTCATACTCATGCTTCCTTCTTGTAAGAAGATTATGTATTTTCTTACACTAGGTATCTGAAGTTTTATTAAATATCCATAAATTGACAAAATATCAACTTCTTTGAAGGTCTCCACCTAGCTCAATTACTGATTAACATTTTAATATTGTACCTAAAATAATTTTCATCTAAGATTTTCGCAGTTTTCTGACTGAATAATTGACGAGTAAGCAGGAGTTTTGAAAACGAATTTGCTGAACACCTCCGCGTATTCCCACAACAGCTAGTGTTTAGTATTGGCGCACTTCTCAGCTGTCGTAGATCGTATAACTTCAGAGGATAAAGCATACCGCTTACGCTGTGAAATTCTAAACTTTTGCCAAAGCAATTTACACATATCACACCTTTGTTAGAAACGCAAAGCATATATTTTCTTTTGTCTAATTAGATTTAAGTCACGCAATATTTTACATTTATTAAATAAATATCGAATTGTAGAAATGTTGACAGTCCCAGAGAATATTCGTTTATACATCCGTTGAAAATAAATAAATTAATGTACTTTTGATATAAATAACCTACGCCAGTGGAAGATTGAGTGTCTCTTATGAAATGTGTTCGTCTTTTTTTTAATCAGTTCTTTCCTTTGACTTAAAGTGACCCATTTAAAAAGAAAACTTTAGTTATTACATCACGTCTTGCTTTCCAAAGGGAATGTAGCCAAGGCGAACAGCTGTCTAGGAGATTACTCAACAACAGGAGTTAAATGGATTGTAAGAGATAGTTTGCTTACAACAACCTGAAAAGGACGAATTTGCGAGGGTGTGGTATTTGCTAAATTTAGTTTATTATAACAGTTTGTCAGCCATTTTTTTCTTTTTTTCTGATTTATTTTTTTACCCATTCCACTAAAAAAACAAATATTTCCAGCCCAAAGCGTCGTTTCGATCGCGAGTATCCATTGAAATCAACAACTAGGCACTTATAATATACCCTTAAAAATGTTTTATTTTGTATGTAGCTTTTAAATTGGATTTTTGTTGTTGTTTAAAAAATGAACACATTACTAACAAGTCGCAAGAAGAGCCACTGAATATGACAGAATTTGCGTTCCTTGTGGTTATTTTTATGTCGCAATGTCACGAACAGAACATACGTAGGTCGTGGCAAGGGAGATTGTGGTGGTCGTTTTATGGTGATCATTCATTTTTTTACTGTAAATTTAACTGACTGATTACCATAAAAAAACTCAGTCTGGCAGAGTATGCGATACGATTTGATTGTACCACCCTAGTCAATGGAATTTTCCTTGCGGCACGGCCTGAACGCCGTACGCCCGGGGCACTGTATTTTGGGGACTAGAAACACTTGCTGTGAGGAAGGGAAGGAGTTTGGGTTTTAATTAGAAGGGCAACACAGCAGCACAGCACGAATATACTAGACATTGGGATCAAGGGAAGGAGTGAATAAAGGGTAAACGTTTTTAATGAAAAAGTGCAATTAAACGAGACTTGTTTTTTTTTCACCTTGCCTACGTTGCAGCTTATTCATTGATCTCCGAGTCGATTTTGTCGAGTTCAGTCATTAGATATTTTCTTCCTTTCCTGCCATAGTGCTATCTTGATGTATTTCCCTAGGGTCTTCTTGGGAAACATCTAATCATGCTATCAATAAATATTGTTTCATATTAGTCTGAATTGATATCCTGATTGATGATGACTGCTTAGTTTTGAGGCTTAACTAAAATCTTCACGTCTCTTCCTGTATACAATTCGATGCATGTAAACATTTGCGATGCTGCTGAAAACAAACCCATAAATATCAAATTCGAAATCAAAATTCTCATGTATATCATTACGCTATTCAACTTTAGTATAAAGTAAAGTGCATTTTGCAAAAATGTAGTATTTCACAAATTGAAATATTCTGAGATATATCTTTAAAATGCATAAAAATCGTTGTGAGTAGGTTTACCAATGACATTGCACAGCGGTTGCACTGTATTTGATATTCCGAGTGTAGATGAAAAGTTTCAGTAACTACGTGCATCTGTTTTTAATACATTACTTTAAAAATCAACATTATTTGTAATTTTAGTGACCCACGACGAAAAATGCAATGTACTTCTGACATAGATTACTCGTTGAAATAATTCTATTTATGTTGATCAATACACCTACTGTTTACTTATCTAACTGACTTTTTATACCGTTTTAAAATATGAAAAGAGGTCTGTGTGGAGAAATTGACATTTCTTAATTGATAAATAATGTGATAAAAAAACGTAGAAACATTTTCAACACAATTATTAATTTATAATTATAAATGTTAAAATTATAATTATAAAGTTATAATTTACAGCGCCTTTGAGGTGATTTTTCACAAAAACGGCGCTATACAAATTATCCAAATATTATTATTAATGATGAAAAAGTGTAATGATTAAAGATTTGCCAAATCATTAAATAACCCAATATAAATGAATATTTTTTGGCACTGATAAGATACAATGATTAAATGTATCGTACCAAACTTTCTATATTGTTCCAAAGACATACTGAAAGTAACGTAGAACATAAAGAAACAGTTTACACAACGGATTTATTAGGAAATTGGAATAGATAGATACCACGTTTCTTGTTGAAAATCATTCCTATTTTAATTCCTTATCTGCTCTTAAATCGTGCCATGCCTTTTTCCACGTTTCCTTTCACACAATGAATGGAACGCAACAAAAGCGCGAGTACCAACCTATCTCCTCCCGCACCTTCTTCCATTGTTACAAAAATATTAAACAGTTTTAATGGGCGTTGGGGGCATTGCTATGGTTTATGCTAGCGGGGCATTCCAAAGTCATTGGGATAATTTTGACCCGTCAGTAGTTGAGTGGACAAACGCCTCGGATTCCCACCCAGGCATCGTGGGTTCAATTCATCTGCTACCTAAGTCCTCCATTACTGCCAAAGCAACATTTTCTGCTAAAAATTGGTGCGACGTTATGTGACAACTCGTCTTATCTCTTTCTCTCTCACGGTTTACGACGTCAAAACCCGGAGAAAGTGCTCTGAGGTTAACGGTGACTAAGAAATTCTTGGCAAATAAAGCTGTTCATATTTCGAGATGCCAAAGCTCAGCACTTGATAAGTTTCGAGAGTGTTTAACAGAATTTCTGCAAAACACTCTTGTCCCGAAGGGGGTTCTAATGTCACCTCGAAAGAGAGTTTAGTGCGATATCTTAGATAAAGATTACTGAAATATTGTGAATATATCTCTCTTTACTACTACCAAAACCAAATTACCAAAGATGAAAAAGTTTTAATAGGCAAGATCAAATAGGGTAACTACGGCTCCCCCCTTCGGATCGTACGTTTGATTTTCACTTTCAGGTACGAAATTCGTCGTAAAAAAATGCAGTGAAAGAAAAGACAGTTGTCATCCAGAAAAATATTATAAATCGAAGTGGGAACAGGGGAAGATTACGACGGAACGAAACGAATATATATTGATACCGAAAAATGATATGAATTGTACTGCGCGACATGTCATTTTTACCATTAAAAATCTAGTGCGATCTCCGCCAATGCCGAGTAGTGTCACTGCTTTCAAGAGCAGTAGGACGGGGGCAGCGGGCTATGGGAAGAGGGGGTATACTACCTTCAATCCATCCCCTCCGCCCGGGCTAATTTATCACTCGCTCTCCCTACCCCGGACACCTGCTTCCAGAAAATTTGCAGCCCTTAAAATGCCCATCGCGTACGCACTAGGGCATGCAAAACTACTTAGAAGTGGCATTGCCGGTTTATTGGAGATATACCGGTAATTGTGAAAATATGCACAGGTGGTTATTAAAAAGATTATTTACCGTACACAAGTTAATTAAATAACTGCCTTTCGGAAGAGAACCAAAACGTATCGTTAAACCTCAACACTCAAAAATGTCACTCAACTTCATTTTGTAGCATTCTAATACAAGCAATAACACAAATGATTTATCTGTTTAGTTTCTTTAAGTAGCTAAGAAAAAATTTAAGCTGCAATCTTTTAAATTCTATAAATAATGTACTAAAATGTCAGTAAAAGGTTTAGTTTGAAAACCAGCGAAGGCATTTTACCTAAAATTCCTGTATCTATTTCATAAATATTTCAATTCTATGCGCTGAATTGAACATCGGGGAAACAAATACTCCGATGTTATTGAAACATTTAGTACGTCAACATCACAATATAGGTATACCATATTACAGTTTTTTTCAACTAGTAGAGCTAAGTTAATTTAAATTAATTGTTGAAACTATTTAACTCTGGATGTACCTGTTATTCAATACTATTTTATTTCTTTTACAAAATTTTTTGCACTGTTTATGAGATAATTGTTTTAAAAAAATGAAGATATTTTTGTAAAAATCCTTTGACGGGCGTAAATAAATAAAAAAAGAGTTTAAAAAATTACCGTTCAAGAATTGTATTCACGGAAAACCTTAGACATTTTTTAAACTACCCGTGTAGAATTAACAGATATGGTACATAATTTGTAGTATTGCTTGTATGAGAAAGCCATAAAGTGCGTATTTTTGGTTGCTGTCCTAAAATATACACATATACGCTGACATGTTGTTTTGGTAGGGGTTAATTTTAATACAGTTCGCTCCTACTGAAGAAAAACCTCTCTGTGATTTTTTACTAGTGGACTGCATTGATTATTAAATTGAATTACATTTTAAATATATGTCGGAAATATATACAATTATACAGACTAATCGATGCGCTCCGGATCACCCTTGTGAAAGACCACCATTCATAATCGAAAAATTGCTTAACTTTAAATGACTTTTGTTTTCTTTAGTGACCAAGTCTGTAAAGCCAGGTACTCAATAGGCTTCCTCTTTATTTTGCCTCACCCCCCTACACTCTAAATTAGCGATGCCATAGTCTCACTGACAGGGCAGTTGGGACTGTAGGGCGATATTCCCAGCAAAAAAACTTTTAACAAAAAAACCGGTTTCTGTGTATATTTGTATCGGTAATTCGGTGTCGATATTTAGCCTTCTTTCCGGTAGTGTACGCCCTGCCCCCAGCTGCGGGGACCCTCGTGTCCCGCTAATCACGACATCCCGCCCGATCCGGCCAATCGAAAACGTGTCGTAATTAACTGGAACGTATTTGACTTTCGAGAAGGATTTGAATAACGTAAAAACAAATAAGATTGTTCACCGCCTAAATACTTGACTCGGAACTCGAGTGTGTAACTACTGACTTCTGACCATTGGTCGTTGATGTATTTTAGTTAAGTTGGCGTTTAATGGGATTTCAGTAGTTTTAAGTAGAGCAATACGAACTGATTTTATATTCGTGTTAGATTTATATAAATCAGATCTCTGGCTCATTCTACAAATACTCGTGCAAGAGTTTCATTTGGTCGTAGCCAGCGAAAATATGGCACCCATTTAGATACGGAGTATGTGAGTTCTGATACCAACTCTGATGTATGACACTGAACCATGGAACTGGCAGAAGAAGGATGGAAGTAGACTAAATGCTGTTTGACGGCCTCCGTGGTCGAGTGGTAAGACGCTTGACTACGAATGCAAAGGTCGTGGGTTCAAACCCAGCGAGCGCCAATAACTTTTATTTAATTAATATGTGTCAAATATTTTAATTCATATAAAATAAAATAAAGTATATTTGCGGCACGTTCCAGAGAGGTAGATACTCTTAGTATCGCCCTGGTGAAAGTCTACCATTCAGAATCGAAACGTAGCTTGAAATGGCTTTAGCCGTATTTGGTAATCAGATCTGAATATCCAGGTACTTCACAACCTTCCTCTTCCCCATCTCCTTCCCCTCCCTACTACCTTCAGCCTCACAACATACCCCAATTGGGAATGCCATAGCCTCACTGGTCCTAGACGGTTGGGAGCAGTTGGGACTCTTGTGCGGTGATTCACTATAAAAAAGGCATAAAATCCCCGAAGCGTAATGTGTGGTAAAACCATGGATGGTCGTGTTTATGTGAATATTTGGAAATAATGCAATACTGATATAAACGTAATGAATAGGATTCAGAAAGGGACGTTTAGACGTTTTGAACACGTAGAGCTGATGAACGAAGGAAAATATATGACGCGAAAGGTAGTTGTAGAAACAGTCGGAAACGCTCGAGGAAGACATGGCACAACAAAAGAGTATGTATTGATGTGGATGAAACAAGGGGTGTGTGTCAAGACAGAGCTGTTAGACGGTCCATCTTCTCTCTTAGCTGAAGGAAGTTGAAGCAGGAGTATGAATACTACATAGGTACAACATAATAGTGCCACATGTACCTGGATATTCAGATCTGTTACCTAAACATAATTTCAAGTCATTTTAAGCAACGTTTTGATTGCATTTTTTTGTATTTCTAAGAATAAGAGTATCTTCCACTCTGTAAGAAGGAGCAAATGTGCGTATTAATTCATGTGTATTTGCCCCTCACCCGTGAATCCCATATACTCGTAAATTTACAACATTTTGCTGTTTATTTATTTTGTTGTATCTTTCTACGTTAGAGGTTTCAACTTGAACTGAATGACTTCTTAAAAGAGATTCTTACATTGAATGTTGTACATTGAACTTTGGCATTGTAAAAGTTTTAAATGAAAAATATATAGGTATCAGAAAGGTTACCAACATAATATTTTAACATTTTTGTTTCTCCAACAAGGTAGGAAACATTTCTCCACAAAAGTTTTTTTAATAAAAATAATAATAATATTTGGACGATTTGTATAGCGCCGTTTTTGTGAAAAATCACCTCAAGTGCGCTGTACAGATCTTACTTTCTATCGTTACATATTAATTCCTAGTTTAAATAAGAAAATATACAGTAACATACTTACCTGGCAGGTCCCATCAGATAGACACAATTATTAACTTAAAATTATGATTATTATTTTAATACCGATTCTTTATCGAAGTATTTATTTGAACAATTTTGCACAATTCCGCTACAAAACGTGATAAAAGCTTTTATTGGCAGAAATTCATTAATATTAGGTGCGATAAAAAGATAACACCGGCTATTTCTTTTATGTCTAATCAAGGTCCAATCCCTTTATCAATCTTCTTTATATTATGTCTCTAATGTGAGATATTGACTAATAAGTTTTATATGTTCTATATTTATAATTAATGTTAATTATATTCAGTTCTGTGTCACGAAAATAATTCCTTTTATTACAGCCGGAACGCGAATTTCTCAACGCGATTTTAATTTCGTTTCTACCTCGATATTTGATCGTTTTAAGTTTCTATTGTAGACAACAACTATACACATCTTTTATGTTTGTCAATATTTTTTAACTGCTTCCATCTGCCCGGAGCTAGTGGGACTATGGCATCGCCAATCGAGGTAGGTTGTGTGAGGCTGAAGGTAGTGGGGAGAGGAAGAAGATGGAGAAGAGGATGGTGGATAACTAACTGGCTATTCAGATCTTGTCATCAAACACGGTCAAAACCATTTCAATGAACTTTTCGATTCTGAATGGCGGTTGCTGAAAGTATCTTCCACTTTGGAAATGGCGACTGAATTAAATAATTCAACCAAAACACCGTGTATAGTCAAGTGTTGAAGGGTTGTATATAATTAGGAACAATAGTAAAACAAATCCGGGTACGAAGTCTGCTTATTCATAGCTTATCTTCATTATTTCACTGAATGTAATTCTACTAATTGAATATGAGAAAGTACTATTAATAGTACGAAAGTAATAATAGCCTCTGCCTTTTCTTTTTCAAGTATCACATAGGAGCCCTTCGAGCGAGCTAAATAATTATTATGCTTTCCCATAAGATAAGTGCGGAACTTAATCCCCCAGCGAAATGTCGAATTTCATTCATTGTTCCCTGGAAGTAGCGTCAACCGGGGTTACTTTGTCTCTCAGGGTGTTACTATGGCCCACCACGATAAAATTTTGCCGCGTAAAGCACAAATATAGCAGAGGTAGTTGCCACTTTTGTAAGGGCTGGTATTGATAGATTTATATACTCTGCATCATATCAGAACAAGCGGGCATTGTAGACTCGTGTTTGAATAAGGTGTACCCTTACAATTTGGTGTTTTTTAACATTAATTTCAATCAGTTTTGTGTCTCGAAAACTCCGGAAAGTCTTTAAATCCGTAATTTATTACCTTTTTAATATGCAATACTAGAGAAATCCCTACATGAATATACTCTGGATCGATTTATGTGATGTTAAATAAAACGGCGCGGTTTCCTTAAATGTACATGTTAGTTTGGTCCTGGGTAAAATAAAAACGCGATGAAATATAAATCAATCCTCCAAAACTTGTAAAACGGGGGTGTTTGGTGTGAGAGATAATTTATTGATAAACATAGTAATATTGGGAAAATTTGTAAACCGCCGTTTTTGTAAAAACCACCTCGAGGGCGCTGTACACATTTTAATACCTAGGTTCCATCTTATAACTTACTATACTATAATCTATGGGATATTTGTATTTGTTTAAATAATATTCAGAAATATTAACGTACAGACAGTACCTGGCAGGTCACTTCAGAAAAACACAATTAAACAATAATGAAGACTTGTAAAGACAGTTGTTACTTGAATAACTTGACCTGAAATGTAATTTGACACAGTTATAAAATATTTAAAATCTGTCAATTAAATGTCACTCAATTGTATATAAATGTATATTATAAGTAGGTACCCACTTAATCGCCTGACTGAATTTAAAAAGATTTAAAACAAAACAGTTACAATTTTGAACAGTTTATACTCATACGTACGTATTAAAAAAATAAAATATTTGGTTTAATTTTGTTTTCTGGGCTTTTTTACAGTATTATATGTATACTCAATTGGCAAGAAATATTTCCAAATTTTATCTACTGTTATCAAAGAAACATATGAGCGACGAATCACCTTTAGATATATAAATTTTAATCAAATCTCTGTAATAAAAAACATAAATAATTGAAAAAAAAACCGACCATAATTTTGCCAATGTCATGTCCTCCGTATGTATATTATTATTTCTGTGCATACCATACATAAATGTTAATATGCCATAGATTATATGTAGTTAGTTAGAGCATAGGAATTAAGTTGCGCACCTTCACAAAGACGGTGCCATACAAATATAAATATTATTATATGAAGGATCGGTAAAGATCACAAAGTATTCCCGGCTTACAGTTGTCCAGTAATAGTTGATTTGCTCCAGTGTTTAGGGCAGTCATTGTCCCTCGGGATGAGAGTGGTGGTTTGTTTACCGATATGAAAGTAACTGACTACTGCTTGTTTAAAGATAATAAAACCGACAATTTCGCTGCCAGCCAGTTGCCAGTCAATGCTCTGGTTAACTTTAATATGCGGAGGTTATTCGACAGTTTTGCTACCATTAATTTGATTTATTTTATTTATTCGTCTTATGTTAGATCACATCACTGTGTGTTCTAATGTAAAATTTTAAATACATGCACCGACACGGTTATTGCAACCATATTTTTGTATTAAAATTAAAAATATATATATTAAACATAACATACAATATACTAACATTAATGCTTATGGCAAACGAATAGTCTTCATTTCGTGCATTATACATTGCAATTTGGTTTGTTTAAGGCACCCCCTGCTTAAACCCGAATTCATATTAAAGTTGTAATAATGTTCAGTTAAATAATATATGTGTTGTTGCGAAACTTCGCAACTCTAATGAAATAAGTCATTTACTAAAAACCAACTCCGGAATCTGAGAACTTAATCTCAACATACACACATACCGAATATAATATTATTTCTTATGCTTTCAGTTGTGACTGTTTTTGTTTTGTCTCATAAATTCAACGTACGATATTTGTCTCATTAATGACATCTTAATCACGTTTTACGATATACTTGTAGTAACTTCCCGATTTCGCCCAAAATTTCATTCCTGTTATTCGAAAGCATTTTGGTTATGCATATTATGGCGTTTTGTCTTATTTTTGACAGTATTAAATGGATAGTATAACACTTCATACTCAACTACATTTTAAATTATTTCAATAGCTGTAAATAGATGCGTATACTAAAAAAAAAAACAGAAAAACTGCACAAATTTAATCTTTACAGAGGTTTTGCTGCTTTATGATGTAACAATGTCAATTTTCAAAAAAATGTACCAAACATGTTTTAGGACTTTCATTTCAGACTAGATATTCTCTTTGAAATTTCATTTTCAAATTATTTATTTTTATTAACTTTTTGTTTCTTACATTACCTACCTCACTAGGTCATTAGAACATGTTATGAGGTAGGTGACAGTGAGTACAAGTAGAATAATATAAAAAAAATTATGATATTTGTTACACAATGCGAAATGCATTTCTAATGCTATTTAATGAAAGGGAATTATTTCCTCATAACCATTAATCAAGCGCTGATTTTTCACCAAAACGGCGCTTTACAATTTTATTTAAATTTATGTATTTTAACAAAAAATCAACGATGTATATTTCAATGTCTGTCTCACCGGGAAGAGTTACTGTGCCGAGACATTTGTAATTATTATTAAAGTATTATTAGTAATGTAAAAATATTTGGAAAATAATTCGTTAACAAACGTTGCTTCTTTTAAATATATATTTTTTAATTTTCAAAATATTTTCCCTTCACTTGCGAAATCTAGTGTTTGACAATAAATTGACAGTGGTGTTTCACTAAAGAAGCTCTCGGGATAAATTATGTACATTTTAATATCCGTCAGAACTGCGAAATTCCACTCTTCATGCCATAAAAATACGTAGGTAGAATTAGTTAGTGAATTGCGCTACAACTCGAGTATACATGTTTTATATATAATTGCATGTTTAACTAGGAGTGCTAGGTATTTTTAATGCTCAAGCAAAACATTTTGTAATGTCTGTGCTTGAATACTTAATGATATTTAATAATCTTGTTCTTTAATGGCAAATATTTTTGTAAATCGCTGCAAATTCGATTCAAATATTTATATAAACCACATAGATTTTGATCAGTCAATTATGTAAACCAAATATAGTTTGATCTAATAATAATGTGAGCCACGTATAGTTTGGTCAAGCAGTAATGTGGTCCACAAATACTTTATTTCGTTAATAATGTGAACCACGTAGAATTTGATCTACTAGTAATGTCAATGATTTGATTGGATAATCCAACCACTTACACTTTTACTAAACACAAATTTAATCCGTATGGAATTTTAATCAAATTTAACTAGAAAGTGTATTTATTTACAACATTTAGAGATTTTTAGAAATTATATTAGTTTGATTGGATAACTATTTATAGTCCTGTTAACATTTTTAACAAACTCTTATCGTTTAGAAACTTAAAAAATATACCAAAGTTAACAAGGTGTTAAAAATATCGAAAAACCCATTTCCTTTCAAAAGAGAAAGTTTTCTTTAGTTTTTAAGGACTTTGTACACTTTGTGGTGAAAGTTTTACCTTTCCGTTTCCACTTCCAAATAACTGGCCACACTAAAGACACATGTTAACAGGACCTTTGAGCCAAAATAGTTTGGTAAGGCTTTAAGGATTCGGAACAATTTTCACTTTGCAATAAAAATTAAATAATTCCATCGGCTAATCTTTTTTTAATTTGAGCTTTGTCTATTGGAGTCTGTCTATGAAGAAACTTATAATAATAAATTCCTAGTTATTTTTACAATTGTTTGAATAATATACCAGTTTTCTTAAATATCGGCATCGGTATTTTAATAATGGTTATTTGTATAATCATTTTAGATAAAGGGGATACAAAAATGACTTGCGAATTTAATTTTGTTTTACAGATTTATTTATCATTGTTTGATCATAACCACAGCTTTAAAGACATCTATACAAAGTCCATCACATTAAGTAGCTAATTTAACCCTTCATTACCCAAAAGTGAAAATTAAACGCACGATTCAAAGGGTCACCCCGTTTGATTTTTCTTATTAAAGCGTTTTCATGACATAATCTCAAGTAATTTATTTTTGGTAATAATTAGAGAGAAGTATGTTCACAAAATTTTAGTAATCTTTATCTAAGATATCGCACTAAACCCTCATTTGAGGTAACATTAGAACCCCTCTTCTTTTATCAATTTTTATTTATTTTTACTAAAATACCGCACAAGAGTCTCAACTGCTACCAATTATCTGGAAACAGGGGGACTGTCATCTCTAAATGGGGTATGTTGTGAGGTCGAAGGTAGTGGGGAGGGAAAGGAGATGGGAAGAGGAAGCTTGGAAAGTACCTGGCTATTCATATCTGGTCGCCAAACACGGCTAAAGCTATTTCGAGAAACGTTTCAATTCTGAATGGTGGTCTTTCAATAGGGCTATTAGAATATCTACCACTCTGGAATGTGTCGCAAATATACTATTTTTTTATATGAATAAAATGTGTTTTAATACATATCAATTGAATAACATTTATTTGCACACGCCGGGCTTGAACCCGCGACCTCTACATACGTAGTCGAGCGTCTTGCCACTCGACCACACAGGGCGTCAATCGGAACGGGAGTGTTAAATATTATGTTGATTATTCCCGTGGAGTCTGATTGTGTAGCAATTTCGCTGTTTTTCAAGCAAAATATCACAGAAACTTTATTCGCAATTTCGGAACCTCTGCGTACATTATTCGCAAAGAAAACCCATAATATATTCGACTTCTTTTTACGCTTTTCCCCGCGACTTAATTCAGCGAGCGACGTAAAGCGGTGTAAATCTTAGTTGACACACGACCGCCGTAAAAATATATATTTATTCACCTGCAAAAGACACATCCGCCCTCGCGAGGAAAACACTACCCTTATTCTGTCTTCCCTCGCGTTGACAGGAGGCTTCACAACTCTATTTTTTATCGGGAAATATATACAAAAACGGCACCCTCACTCAAGAAATAAGTTTTTTTTTATATCCGCACTCATACATACTACCTCATTTTGTTTAGGTGCTAAGAAGTTCAGTAAATTTTTATACCTTTTTCCCATATTTTTTCTATTTATATTTTTTATTTACTAACTTTTTGTTTCTTACATTTTTTTTTACATTACCTACTTCACTGGGTCATAAGAATCTGTTCTGAGATAAGTGACAGTGAGTACAAGTAGAATAATACATTTTAAAAAATGATGATATTTGTTACACAATTTTAGGTGATGCAACATGTCAGTATCTGACCATAAAACTCTTTTGATACTATATAAGATACATTGACAGTGGGTAAAGTTGCAAGGCACTAAATCCTATAATTAATGACAGTGGATACGATACAAATATACATCGTAACAATCCTACATTTTTTTACAGTGAACACATTACAGTTTATACCTAAAGAAAAAACAAAAAGAAATGCTAATTTTAAAGTAGTATATAATAATATTATGAGAACAACAAAAAAAAATACCTAGAAATATAACATAACTGGTGGAATATTTGTAAGTCTATAATTTGAAGAATTTTGAACAAACGTGTTGGATGTTTTTGTAAATTTTATAAAAGTATCGAATAATTGAATAAGGTGAGTTTGATTTTTCCGTACCTAAAGTTTGAAAAAAAAATTTTTTTCTTCCTTGTAATATAATGGTAATAGTGCTGTGCCTGACTCGCTAGGAAATCCTGTGTTGAGAGCAAGCGCAGTTTACATTATAATTTTAGTATAAAAAAGATTTTATAAAAATAGTTAATTGTACATAAGTAAAAATGAAACGTGCGATCCAAAGAAGGGTGACGTAGTTGCCCCGTTTCAAAATGCTTATTTAAGTGTTTTCATGACATCATCTTAGGTAATTTGCTTTTGGTAATACTTAGAGAGGAGTATATTTATAATATTTCATTGATCTTTATCTAAGATATCGCATAAACCTCTCGTTAGGGGTGGCATTAGAACCCCCCTTCGGAACGGGAGTGTTAGTTAACTAACTAACCATCGTGCCGTTTTCTCGCAGTGGTAAGCAGAGAGGATGGACCGCCATATAACTCTGTCTTGGCACACACTCCTTGCTTCATTTACATTCATACACCGTCTCATACATACTCTTCTGTTATTCTGACTCATCACGTGACCCGATTCAAGTATTTGATTTACTTGATCGTGCCATGTCTTCCTCGGGCGTCCTCGACTTCTTGTTCCACTCACTTTCGCTTCCATATATTCTTTTCAAACTCCTTTCTTCGTTCATTTGCTCTAAATGCCCCAGGATATACACATTTTTAACACGATCATACATGGTTTTACTGCACATATGTCTCAGGGATCTTATTTTCACAGCATTCAGTATACTTTCATCCTTACTCTGCCAGTTCCATGCCTCACTGCCATAAATTAGCGTTGATATAAGCACTCCATTAATAATAATAATAAATGGATAACTTTTATAGCGCCGTTTTTGTGGGAAAATCACCTCAAGGGCGCTTTACAAATTAATTTATCTAACCTATAATTTATCACTTAAGCTTATAACTAATAACTTACAGTTAAGATTTATTACTAACGGCTTACATGTGCACTGCTAGCTTCTCTTCTTTGGACAATTTCTTATTTGCGCCAATGGAGTGTAGTTAGTGAAAGTAAATATTAATACACGATAGCCTCATTTATCGTTCCAAGTATCCCATACTTGGAATTTCTTCTATGTTTACAGCTTTTCGAGTAATGATTTTAAATGGAAAAAATAGAGATTTAAAGCTTGAATAGTTTTAAATAAAATTTAAAAAAAACATCTGCACGTTGCCGAAGTGGAAAATCTGTTCCGCTTTCAACTGCACCCATTTGGGGTTTTCTGTTTTCAAATATTTGTTTATTTCTTTTTAACTTTCGGTTCAATTATGCTCATTCCTTTTTAAACTGGGTAAAATGCGAGAATTTGCATTGCAAAAAAAAACCAATGGAGAAATAATGTTGGTTATTTGTTCGAAGCATTTTTTATAATTTCCCCAGCTGAAAATATCCATAAATTAGTTATTATGTTATTGTAGTTCAGAAGTAAACATCTTTCAACCCTTTAACCCTCAACAATTAACCCTGTTGCTCCAGTTCAACACAAGTACTGTCCAATGTAATGTAATTACTAACTTAACTATAATTTATGGTGTTATAAATTTGTTTAAGCCCTTTTCTCGGCAATATTTTCAACTTTGTTTCCTCAGAACATTGCGGGAATTTATTTATTGTACCTCAGACGATAATATTTCAATACGTACATATTATTCACTTGTTATTAAATTATAAAAGAAATTATTTTATTTTTTTATGTGAATACCGAGTCCCAGGTGCCCGAAGCCACCCGGATTTTGGTATACCAAATGGGGGGATGTTGTGAGGGTAAAGGGAGTGGGAAGGGAGAGGTGAAAAAATTCTTAGCTATTCAGATCTGGTCACCAAACTAGGCCAAAATAGTGTCAAACAAAGCTATGATTCTGAATGGCGATCTTTTAGCAGGGCGACACTGAGAGTAACTATCACTTAAGTACTTGTCTTGTTATTTATGTTGAAAAGTTTTTTTCTCTTCTAAAAAACATTGTATGAGCGAAGTAAAATACTTTAGTAATAATAGTATAATATTTTTCCAAAAGATTCAATTTTTTGTACATCCATCGAAATGTGTCGACGGTCTTGTGAAATTTCCATCGATATCGTTATCATAATACCATATTATTGCCCAAGTAAATTTAGTTTCATGTTAGAACCAAATTAGCATCCATTTTAATAATGTGTTAAATTATTTAAATTGTATACTAATTATGAATTAATTGGCCGTTTGGTGTAGAAAACATCCCCAATATTCGACCGCAGGGCCCCCTTTGTTTCCGGGTGTAATTTGAGACATTATTCACTTTTGTTTTTACCCCGATACAATTTGTCAAATGCAAATACGATCCACCCCTTCATGATCCATTGAGTTTCGAGATGAGATGTTTTTTTATTGCTTAGGGTGTGGGGCTTCGCTAGCTGCTACAAGAAGTTTTTTTTATAGTAATTGAATTGTGAGTTTAAATTGACCAAGATGTATCACTGTTACTGCACCCGGATAATTTTTTACCGTTTTATTTTTATTTAATATATAAATACGGCACAGCATGTGCCCTTGCCATAGTATATAATAAAGATATACAGTCAAATTAGTTAGTGAGAACTAAGTACAAAAGGGAAGAAAAAAGTAAAAAAAAACAAAAATTCAAGGTCGTGTTGAGTAGGAGAAAAGAAAAAAAAAAGATGATTAACTACCAGATACATTATATATATCATCGTTGAATTAAAAACAGTGAAAAAAACTAAATGTATTCACGAAACTTTATGAATTCACGAAACTTTAAGAAAAATAAATGGTTTGTTATTCATCGGAAAATTTTATTGTGGTCGTAGCTTTATAATAGAGCAATCTTTCATCACATCATCGCTAACACATGGTGGGAGTAGGTACCCGGTCATTCGCAAAGGCAGGTACGGGCATAGCAAATCAGTCGTTAAGTCACGGAAGGTCAAACATATATTGCTTTTCGTGAGCCAGTAGCGGTAGATTACCTGTAGTATTTGTGAGATTGATTTAAACGTGTTCCTATAAAATAAAAATATAAATTGGTAGTTAATAAATATGTTACACTAGGCGAAAACAGACAAAGGTTTATATTAATAATAATAATAATAATATTTATTTAATTATAGTTTACAGTAATAACGATAAAAAAGGATAAACATAATATAAGGTTGTGTAAAGGTGTATGTACAATGATGAATATATTTGAACTACAGATCAATACATTGGAAACATAATATATATAATAAACACAGTGATCGAAAAGAAGTACAGACTAGTCTGCGTATTCGCCTTAGAGTAGATCATTATCATTATTCGTATTTTCTTAAATACATATTTATATTTTATTTATATTTTTTTATATTTATTTATTTATAATAGGTTTTAACCGATGTTCTCACTTACGTGACAAACACTCAGTTAGTGTACAATTGCAAAAACAAAATAACATATATAAGACATATAAATAATGAATTAAAACTAAGAATTACGACTGTTGACTTGCATCTAAGACTTAAGAACTAGGAATCTATAACTAACATTACATTTATAAAATACCCATATGTGTTTATTATTGCTCATGCTATCAATAATAAAGTTTAAATACATATAAACTTAGTTTTCGTATATTTGTATACAGTTATTACTTGTTTTCTCGTAATCTGCCTCACTAGGCAAGCCTGTGTTGAGGCAGTAATTTTTGCTGATTGTTTTGGTTATTGGTTTTATTATAAAGGTATGAGTCGGAATAATAAGAGTATGTACGAGACGATGTATGAATGTGAACGAAGCAAGTAGTGTGTGTGTCAAGACAACGTCTTATGGCGGTCCATCTTCTCTGCCTACCTCTGCGGTGAAACGGGGCGATGGTTAGTTAATTAGTTAGTTATAAAGGTAAGAGTGGTTGGTGTCTGACAAAAAAAATAATACAAAATAAAGATGATTAATAAACAAAAATGTTAACATAATAGACGTGATAATCTCAATCGGTATTCAACATATATTTTAGGTAAAGGGTAGTATAGACTTGTCTGTTGATACTTTGTGAACACACTTTGTTTAATTCTACTTTGGTATAGTAATAAACCACCGCAGGCTGTAGTTTCACCGATGTGAGAATATCATCCCCTAATCGATGCAGGCGATGAATTATTGAATTTCGCTCTGCGTTAGTGACCGTATTGTCGCATTTATAAGGTTATTGAAAGTAGTTATGAAATGTATCTATTTTAACGTAAAAAATGATTGTTTATTTATTAATATGAATGTTTTATTAATTTTTAATTTTCTTTCTCTACAGGTATGTTGCTTGACTTCATTTATCAAACAACTTCAGAAAGGCAGATTGTGGTAAGAGAGAATGTTTCAATATTTTCATAGTAAAAGTAAGAAGATTTAGCGATATTGTTTATGGTAAATGTGGAAAACAACTTATGCTTCAAATCTCAAATAAAACCAAATGGGCCAAACTGGCGAGAATTAAAATAGCAAAAACTTAATTTTTACAATTTTTCTCAATAAAATAAAATTAATAATATCTGTTAAAATCATTAAATATATTGAATAAAACTATAGCATGTATTTATGGGTGCAGGTTACATTATTTTATTTTGTATAATCACTTTGTGCGTGTTTGAAGACTAGATTCTTTGGTAAATTTATATTCTTTCCTTCTGCTGTATTTATTCGTTTGAACACCGGGTGTTTGACTTTAATTTCCATTAAATAATCTAAATCGCCGCATAAATAACCAGTACGTCAAGCTGGACTTCCGAAATATGTGCGCCTGGGCCTACAATTGCTTTCCCATTATTTATAAATAAATAAAAAATAAAACACTTTCTGCATTGGAGCTTCGCTTACCCCAAATTCTTGTGACTTTTGTTTCGAAGCCCAGAATTCCACCCTCTTTCCACCCTCAGGTAAATTATTAGGGTTTTCTGAACGTATTGTATGTAAAAGGAAATTCTAAGTAGATTTATGCATTTTTCAAAGCTGGAAAACAATAATAAACTTCTAACGTATTGGAAGACTTCCTAAGGAATTTTCATTTAAGTGTTCTAGACATGTGATTTCCATCTTCTTTTCTACTTTCACTCCCTCGGTTCCGTGAACTTACCCTCAGTGCTTTCCTACATGCGATACCTATAATTCCAATTAAATGGCGCGGTATAATGTCTAAATATTCAAAGGATCTCTTGAATTCTGAGCGATTTGTTCTGTCAAGTAAATAAGTCATAATGGATGATGCTATTCATTTTAAACCTAAAAGTACATTGAGTCTTTCTACCCTTTCCAGTCTGGGATCACATAAATTTGAGCTGGTATGCTTAAAATCGAACCAGGGTTCCATAACTCAATAGACCGGGGTAGTTATGAATGTGATGATTCATTGGAGAATACTAGTATAATAACAAGTGAATTTATAATTCGCAGTTTTGTGATAGTTCACCCGAGTGTCCTTCACATTAAATTACCCAACCTAATTTAATATAACAACGAAAATATATTATGTAAAAGATATGTATGCACATTAAAACTATCTAAAATCATGATCGTTATCATAAATCATAAAAAAAGTTTAGTTATTGGTGTAACAATGCTTGTATACATCAACAGATTAAACAACAATTTACTAGAAGCTGAGGGTGTAAACAATCTAGATGAAAAGAATGTGTATAAAAATGAACAAATTTGTTAAAGGAGAGAAAAGGAAATACTATTGAAGATAGTAAACGTGTTGGTACTTAAAAACATCAATATTAGAGTATAATAAAGTAACGATTCAAAAAATGGAAACAGTGTGAATATAGCAAACAACAGAAGAACAAGAATAGGTTAGCGATAGTCGCATCCCTTTTACCTCCCCCCGCCCCCTTTTGAAATCCACGGGTGCCGATACCGCCCACATTGGATGCCACGGTTACATTTTACTAATTTTCATTTCCATATTATATTAGAAAAAACTCTCCAGTTTGTCAATTTAATAATTTCACATGCGAGGTATCGTTTCTTAACCCTAAATTTGTACAACGTTCAATCCGTTCAATTTGAAAGCAATATTTACTTTATGCACCATTCCCTTTGATCGAGTTTCTTCGGCGGAATTTTTATGTTCACCATTCGTCGACTTTTATTTCTCGTCCATTTTACCACGTCGGTCTTTTCTCTTTCCAGCTTAGAGCAGTTCTCCTCCGTTGGAGAAACAAGTCTAGAGAGTTTCTCCGTTCAGCGATACAAAGATGAATACACTTCTTTGAATAAACATTCTATCTAAAAACAAATGTTATGTTTTCTTTTTGAATTTGCTCCGAGAGGTATCTTCTTTTCACTTCCTTAATTTTCTTGGGAATTTCGAGCAAAGTTAACTAGGCATGGCGTTCTGGAAGTTAACCGTTTAATTTTGGTGGCAAGAAAAAGGAGAATGTTGTTTTAATGTTTATTTTAAACCCATAGAAACGTACGTTTTTTATTTGTTTTAATTACTTTCAACGGGAAGCTGTGTCGACAAAAGAATACCCAGAGAAGATGAGAAAAATCGACCCTGGCAGTCCTGGCACCTCTTTGAAACATCTACTAAACCAGGCTCTTCTATGACACTTAATAATAATTCAATAACCGTATGTATTATTTCTTCCTGGGGTATCCACATCCATTACTTCTTCTCAAAAGTGTTGCTCGAAAATATATATTGTGATATTATTATCACTTCTGATAAGCATATAATATTTTTATTTTCTCATACATAATTATAGTTTTGTTTGTATAAGTTAATTTTTTTCGTTAATTATTAAAAAAAAAACACGATGAACTGGCTATCAAAGTAAATTTAGGTTGAAGATTTCGTCATGCACTTTACTTGGTCAGTGACCGCTTATCAAATAATTATTTTAATAAATAGCAGCAGCATTTAAATTCAGAATATTATTGCATCATTTTCTAAGCAAAGTTAAATAAAAGATTCTAGAAGAAATTCCAGAGTAAATACTCGTACATTCGACAACACAAAGATAAATATGAGAATGTTATAAGAATCATCGTCCTCAGGATGGTTTACGGTTCTTAAATAAACATCATCCGTTTCGCATATTTCGGAATCGACAAAAAGCTACAAAACCCTTTCATCCTGCGATTGTTTCCTTTTATGATAGTACTGAGTTATATGATTCGCCCTTAACAAGGTGTTTTCGTTTACAGTTCTGACAAAAGTTTATATGTTTTGTGTCATAAAGGAGATAATGTGTTCGGGATAAATGTAGCGAATAAAAGCTCTTAACACCATCATATTTTTTAACAAAAGAGTGAAGTTTCATGCTCCATCGTAAACAGCATGTAGCGTTTTTAACAAACAAGATAATCTAACGTTTTAATGGTTTGAGTAAGCATTTGTTTAGAAACTTTTTGATGTTGCAAAAAATGTCGACATTTTTACACAAGTCAAAAAAGGCTTTTTTTCACAAAAATATTTCTTCAAAATCGGAGGCCCCTGTCCAAAATACATCTATTAAACTTAAAAAAGTGACTTGTCGCCGTAAAATCCAACTCAAATTATAATGAAATTCTCTAATTGATTTAAAATTTATTATTATTTGAGATATTATACATAAAACGCAATGTTATTTTTTAAAATCTTGTTTATTTCCACAACCGGTTTCATCTTGATAATGCTATATTTAAACTTTAAACCAGGATGTCAATTTATAGCAAGGTCAAGGCTCAAGTCCATCAATTTTACATAATGTTTAATATTTTTTTCACAATTTAAAAAAAGTTATTATTAGGAGATTGAGCTTAACATTTTCCATTTTATCTTTATATGGTTTATTACTCTTTGGGACAAGGGTTACATAATAATTAGGCGGATACATCTGGGTTTATATACGAGTAAAATCCTTAATCTTATTTCAAGAGATCTTGATTTCCGATATTTGCTGTAAGGGTTTCACGTTTTAGTTTATTTACGTCTGTTTTTATTTAATACAATATCATACGTATATGATATATTATTTTCCAACATAAAAAATAACTTTCCTTGATTTTAAACTACAATATGCATCTGAGCAAATTAACATTTTTCATAGGTTTAATAAAGTTTTTTTTAAATTAACTATTCTATATATTATAGTTAAAAGTATGATAATGCGTTGACTATCTACTTTTTGGACTCCAAAAGCTATATATTTACCCAGTGATGTAAATTGACAAATGATGTTGGATATTTCCTAAAGTATATATTTTTGAGTCTATAGAAATTAATCCAGATGACAATATATTAAAAAACACTAATACAAACGCCTTATTTATCTGCAAGTCTATTTTCCTCCTTTCATTGCCAGTTCTATTACTAACTGCCATACGTCAGGCAGAATTGATATCAAAACTTCACTGTGAACTGCTTTTTTTAGTTCCTTTGAGAACTTTGTTATTTAAGTGTATCATTTTTTTTTAATAGTTAGTGAAATAATATCTCTGTATTATTAAAAAAATACAAAAGTCAGCACGTGAGTGACTGTCTAAAATATCCGGTTTGAATATAACCCCTAGACATTCGTTTCTAGCTGCCCGCGCCTGCCGAGGAATCGGCAATTAGAACAAGCTGCTACCAAACAACCTTGCTTCATCCCGAGGTTCCATGCGTGGCACCAGGGCCTTAATGTCGCCGTATTCATATTAAGTAATAATATAATCGGCACATTCAGTTTCATTAGGGAAAAAATAGTTTCAAATACTAACATTTGAGAGGAGCTTTTAAAATAATTATGTTCGGCTTTTCGGTGAAATTTAAAAAAAAAATATTGAAAACTCGTCACACTCCAACATTAAACCAAACTTTAATTTCGACTTACACTAGCACAAAACACGATCACAGCATTGAATAAACTTATCGTCATCTACTCACAGAACTAAATTTGGAATTAACTCCTTACAAAACATCGCATATACAAATTAAAATGCACTACCTAATGAATTAAAACTAAAACCACTTGTAAACAAAAAAATATTGGCAATAGCGTTTAAAGAATATTTTCCAAACAACTCAGTAATAATATATCTTATCTTTTAAAACCTTTATGCGTGTGAATATTTGTTTTAATGTATTTATTCGTTTGTTCCTTTTATTTTGTACCCTCTTTTAAATTGGTATGTTTTTGCAATTATATTGTTCCTTTATAAAAAAAAATTGTCCTTCTCGGAATTAGTTAAAAAAATAGCAATCTCTTGCTTAGTTAAACTGTTACATTTCTTTTAATATGAAGATATATGAGATCGCAACAGAGGGTGAGACAGTGTCAGAATGAATTAAGAGAAGTGAAGAAATATTGGTGGTTTGTGATGAAAATACTATATATTTCCTATTTAGGTCTACCTAACAGAAACAGGAGGAGATATATTGTCGTCTATTTATAAACTAATAAGGAGATATATTGTCGTCTATTTATAAACTTCCCAAAATAGTGTGATAATATTTTAGTGAAATTATTGTAATATTTTCTACTTATTTTAAAAAGTCGGTTGTATTTATCATTTTAATATTAAACATGTCTGATCTACGCGTGTTTTAGAATGGAAATCAAACGTAGTGCTCAGAAACTTTTTGACTTAAACTGGACTCTATCCTTTCATCATAAAGAAATTGTATTATGGTGTTTCAAATTTTTGCTGAATTTTTATGTTCTTCAGAAATCGTGCCTACGTCCGGTGGTCTTATTATACCGCCCTTGCTGCGGCTCTGGCAGCTTCATCATCCATTCTAAAAATATCCTGCTTACCGAAATGCTTGTAAAAAATTCAATTTGAGACGATTTTTATCAACATAAATACAAGAGTGACTCCTGTGCACACATCTCAGCCGAAATTTCCATTATAAACAATGCCTTTACCGCAAGATCAAAAGCCCCGGCAACAGTATCATAATCTTCTTTGAAATTTTGTGTAACACACTTTAATCTGGCCTCTCTTCGTTCAGCCGCGGCGCGGAGAGGCTTTATGTCCCTTATCTGCCCTGCACACCGCCCCTGGTCTATGCGTCTATGGGGATTCTTTTTTATGTATTTACTTTATAGAGAAGCTTTGGGAAGAGCCCCGGGGCGAAAAAATCCACCCTCGCCCCGTTGCTAGCCGGGACAATTCTATAGTCCTTCCGTTGAGAGCTCCGCTAGAAAGTCTCTTTCTGTCACGTGCCTCGTTTATGAGGAAGATAGAGAGTTTGCAACGGAGCTATTGGCGGAACGCCTGTGCCAGACTTCCGTCGCGAAGTGATTATGCTTGGTTACCCGGAGCGCACAAATAATTAGGGTGATATATTTTCTTCCCCCGATGAACTCTTTTCATTAGTAATGGTTTAACAAACCTGACGGCTTATAATACTTCTCATGTCGAGAAGGTTGTGA
This sequence comes from Drusus annulatus, assembly GCA_022651775.1. NCBI lineage: Eukaryota > Metazoa > Arthropoda > Insecta > Trichoptera > Limnephilidae > Drusus > Drusus annulatus. Next base: position 821,232 of record JAGWCC010000076.1, on the reverse strand, counting down.
TTTGACATACTACAAGAAATCTTAAAAGATACGACATTGGGATGAGAAAAGTTGTTTGGTTGTTTAGAAATAGGTAGTTGGGTATTCATTTAATCGGAGCTAAAAAAATCGTTAATCGTTAATCATAACAAACACATCTCAATCATATTACAGCCGAAATCATCTATTAATAATAATAATAATAATATTTGGATAATTTGTATAGCGCCGTTTTTGTGAAAAATCACCTCAAGGGCGCTGTACAAATCTTAATTTCTACTTAATATTAATTCTTAGTTTATATAAATATACAGCAACATACTTACCTGGCAGGTCACTTCTGGCAGGACACAATCACCATATCATAATAACTTAAATTTTTATTTTCATTTTTTATTTTATTTTATTTATTTATTTTTATTTATTTATTTATTTATTTTATTTTATTTTTATTATTATTATTTTTTTTTTTTAGGGCATGAAGGCAAATTTAAAATAAAGTATATCGGAGGTATTTTTAATTTTTCGTAGTGAGGAACAGATAATGGTGATAATCTTCTAATGAATTTAAGGAATGAGAGTCTGAAAAGTTTTCTTGGTTCAATTGGGCTTGTTACATCTTGATTATGGGTATGATTTTCTGAAAAAATGAGTTTTGAGTTTGGCTCTGAACTCTGTCGAGTCTTTTATTACTCTCAGATCATGTGGTAGTCCATTCCAGGCTTTAGGACCTGACACTCCGAAGGCGCGCTCTCCAAACTTAGTGTCTGGTGTGCGCTTTGGTTCTTTCAACCTTCCGATAGCCGATGACATTGCCGATCTAAGAGTTGACTGTCGTGAATTGGAATCTTCAGGAATACACAGTTCCGATAAATAAGCCGGAGCCATTCCGTTAATTGATTTGAAAACCATCCAGCAAAGCTTAAACTGGATTCTTTCGGGACATTTAAGCCAGTGAAGATTTTTGAGGTGCTCTGAGATATGGGAATATTTTGATACGCCGGTGATAAGTCTTGCCGCGGCGTTGAAGACTAGTTGTAGTTTGTTGATTTGATATTTAGGAAGACTAGCGTATATTCCGTTGCAGTAATCTAAACGCGAAACGACGTACGAGTTTACAAGTAATTTGGTTGCCTCTGTTGGCAGGTTTCTTCGCACTGATTTTATTTGTCTTAGTTGAAAGAACCCTGTGCTCACAGTCTTGTTAATTTGGGATTTAAGGGAGAAATCAGCATCCAGATTGACACCCAGAAGTTTGATGGATGTCTTTGGAATAATGTCACTTCCTGAGACAGCTATTGGGGAGTTATCGATGTTATGCTGACGTCTGCTTGTGGCGGTCCAGAGAAACTCTGTCTTTGAAGGGTTCAATTTCAGTCTATTTGAGGTCATCCAGAGAGTGATCGCTTCTAGGCACTCAGTCATGCGGATTTTCAGACTGTCTATTTCTGTCGGTGAGCAGTAAAAGTAAACTTGCTGGTCGTCGGCGTAGCAATGTGATATAAGACCAAATGATTTGATTATTTGAGCGACATCATTTATGAAGAGGATGAAGAGCAGTGGGCCCAAAACGGACCCCTGGGGTACTCCAGATGAAAGCGTTGTAAAATCTGATTGGTTTATTCCCACCTTCACGGCTTGTAAACGGTTACTTAAGTACGATATCAGCCAATTCTTAACGCCACAGTTTAAACCAAAAGTTTCTTCTAGTCGTGTAATAAGAAAACCGTGGTCGATCGTGTCGAAAGCTGCGCTCATGTCTAAGACCGAGAGAAGTGCTAACTTTCCTGACTCGATGGCAAGAGTGATGTCCGACAAAACACGTAGTAACCCAGTTTCCGTTGAGTGGAACCTTCTGTAAGCAGATTGATATTTAGTTAATTAATACGTGAATACCAGTTTACATGTGAAAGGTTCTTCACCTTCTGAAGGCATTGTCAAACTATCTGCCAGTTTGACAATGATGACATAGTAAAGTGTTTTTACAAAATAAACTTTTATAATACCTTTCTCTTATGTAAAAATTGTCTATTTAAGTTTAACACCAAGAACATCAAATATCATAGACAGCTTCTATTACCGACAATAGATACGATTTCAACATCGTAGTCTTATGTACTTTAAAAAAGCATTAATTCGAAAAACATTTGCTTGTGTGTGTATCTTCAGAAATATGAAGTGTCCTTGGAAATGAGGCACTCGGGGATTTTGGAGTGACTCTTGTCTATCCCTTGACAAGTTGGTTCTTCTTCCCGAAATAGGGGAAGATTGGAATAAGGGAAATTCTTTAAGGGTAAATATTTTGAACAGAAATGTAACCACCACATTTTATGATTATCTTTATCATCATGGTATGGAATTAGCTTGAATGTTGTTTTTGTGTGTTTTCTTAACGATTTTATATCATTTATTCTTTCAGTGGAACCTCGGTTTACGAGCACAATTCGTTCCGGAAACGTGTTCGCAATCTAAAACACTCGTTAATCAATGTAAATTACCTAATAATTATGTGAACTTGGATGATTCGTTACAAAACTGATGTACTATTTGTCATTTTTTTATTATTTAAATTTATTTAACAATATATCGAATTAATTCATTCACTTTTTTTTAGATTTTGCGAAAATGTGACATTGCATTGTTGATGAATAGATTCATTGTTCGCACTGGTGTAACCTTACTCGAATGGTGCTTATCTATAAAAATCACCGTTTCCCACATTTTACAAATAAATTGCTCGTAAAGCATCGCTTGTTTATCAAGTTAAAATTCTTTCTAAAAAAAATTGCTCGTCTTGCGAAACGTTCGGAAACCAAGTTATGCGCAATCCGAATCCCACTGTAGGTAATTATCTCCGCCGTCGTTGTGTTGTAATAGAACTCAGGAAATTTCTTGAATTTTAACTCATTTTAAAATGTTACCTACTTCACCTGGAGATTATAATAATAATTTAATCATTAGTGATGAAACAGTTTTGAAAAATCGTTTTCTCTCTAGCATCGTACTTTAATTATGTAAATAGTTTAGGCCATATAATATTCGTTTTCAGGGTCAATTATCGTCACGGTCACTATCGGTGAAAGTAAAATTCACTTTTAATAAAAAAAAGTAATTACGTTTATTCGAATATTGCTGTGAAAGTAAGTCATGTTACGAGATTAAGATATAAATGATATGAATTTATATATTACGTAAACGTATTCTGATTTTGAACAGACATTAAATTTAATGTGCGGCAAATTTTCAAACCTGGGAAAATATGAAATATTAATACTGATTACCCTTTTATATTGCGCAATTTTTTGCGAAAAATCACTTCAAGGACGCTTTTCTGAACTGGGAAAAGCTCTAAAACTTGCTAATGTTAATTACTTATTAATGATACTCCGTATCTGACAAGGGACGGTGTGTGCCCAAAACCTGCTTTGTAAAAAAATACTTGTGTAAATATTATTTTGGTTAAAATAACTTTGTAATTATTTATTTGGGAACGTACTAATTTAACCTGGGTACGGGCATGTTCAGAATTTTTAATTTAGAATTTTTTAATTTTTAGTTTTTGTTATTATTATTTGTAGGATTCCATTTTGATTATTTGATTTTATAAATCTTGGAGGAATAATATACTTCGCACTGGTTAAAACGTCGGGTCCAATAAGGCTTCAATCAGTGTAGCAGAGTTTAGTTTTTGTAGTCTTATATCTTTGCATGCCCTTGTATTATATTTGAGAATATCAACATTGTAGATAATTTTTCATGTATAAAATGAAGAACAACTTGTTAAAGCAATATGAGTGAAACCGATCCGGTCCCAAAGAGTGGAAGGAAGTTATAATGATTTTTGTTCATAACATTATTATATATTTAAACTCTACCTCAAATATATACTTTCAAATAAAGAGGTACGTATTCAAAATTATTTTTTGTTCATAAAATAGTTTGTATTTGTTTGGGCTGTTCTTTGTTTTTGATTTCTCTTTCTCTCTAAAAGCTTCATCTCGTTAAGGATGCCTGCAAATAATTGTCTTCACTTGATCCCATCTCAAGGACTTTCAAAATTTGTCGTAATGCAGCTTTTTATATCCTTTCGCAGTTCCGAGGAAAGCCGCTTCGGTGTGGAGCCGAATACATGAATGTATAAGCGGCCTTTACGGAATAAAATTGGACTTTTTATGTAATCCTATCTGTTTTTTTCCTCTCAGCGACGCAGGACCAAAGACCTTTGTGTGTATTGTGTAAGCAAAGTTTGATATGAAAAGATCCTGTCAGGAATTCTAAACGCCGGGATCTTGCGAAGGGGTAGCCAAACTAGTGAATGAACCTAAATATTTTAGCAAATGTACTCCGCTTGAGTAACTTTTCCTTTTATTTTCGGGAGTCATAGGATAAGTGATAAGGATAGTGGGTAAACATGGAGATGGCGGAGTCTTTTGTGAAATCGATCCCGAATGAGAGATCTCGGATTCGGAAACAGTCTTGCGAATGGGTGAAATTGAAAATGGAGGTTTATGACGAACAATGATCAGAAAAAAATCGCCATGTCAGCAATAAAAGCGCCGAAAATGTATTTCGCATGTGACTTCTGAATTCAAGTATTTTTATAATTTTCTTGTGTAGGGCGTACCTTCCTGCCTGGAGGTAAATTTAAGCTTTCGTGGACTTATATTAGGTCAAGTGCTGAGAGATCCTTCAATCTTCCGATGTAAATCATTCACACTCTCACCAATGGAGTCCGTAGTCGAGTGATAAGACGCTCGACTACGAATCCAAAGGTCGCGGGTTCAAGCCCCAAATTTGATTTGAATAATATGTGTCATAGTACGTTTAGTTAATATAAAATTATAAATACTAAATTTGCGGCACATTCCAGAGTGAATACCACCATTCAGAATCGAAACGTTGCTTGAAATCGCTTTAGAAGTGTTCGGTGACCAGATCTGAATAGTCAAGAACTTCCCGACCTTCCTTTTTCCCATCTCCTTCTCTTCCTCACTACATTCAGCCTCACAACATACCCCAATTGGGGATGCTATAGTCTCACTGGCTCTAGACAACAGTGTTAGCATCACATATTTGAAACGTGCTGCCCTCTGATATTTATGGTGGATATATAAACAAAATTAAGCACATTCTGTTGCCGTCAGCTTGCTGCCGTTCTTCCATATATCTCAATCCGGTTTCTTTCCCTACCTCACCCGGTCCCCTTGAATAGAACAATTTATATATTTATTTAAAAAAAATTTCATGCTATGGTAGAGAAAACGCATCGTAATATTATTTCTACTGTAAATTTATGGTAGTTGGAAGAAATTTTCACGAGACAATAACCCCACCTTTATACACCCATAAAAATAAATAGGGGGCATAACCAGGATCTTTTGAGACTACCATGACGATGTCGTTTCCCCGATCGGAAGACAGTTCAATATTCGGCCCATAATTTATTGAATTTTATTCGATGCAATATAGACAATTTTTTCCGACACTACTTTGAATGCATTACGAATTGTTAAGTTATTTTAAAAATGGTAATCATACGATCAATGTTAATTATTTTTTTTGAAACAATAGTTTTGAGTTGATTTTTTTTTTGCTTTACCCTTATCTGACTGAAAAAACTATACATTTTTAAAATTGATATGAAAATTTATTTTACTGTATATAAGTTTGCTGGCCCACTTTTATGACGTAATGCATTTCGACTCAGTTCAAGACTTGGAGAAATGGATAGTAATTTCTAGCGTTGGGAAAAACTTCAATGTTTTGTGAATGCTTCACGAATTGCTAGTTCTTTAAAACGAACGCTTCGCAGTGAACACTTCAATTGAAGTCGAACTCGCAAAAAAGAGATTTGAATTTATCCGGTTATTTGTTCAGTTCTTTTTGGAACCGGTTTTTTGCCAAATAAAACAAAGTACTAGTCGGTATAGATTTGAAATGGAAAAGAACTGGAACTGGTTCCTCGCCAAAATAACACGTACTAGTCGGTAGAGATTTAAAAACGAAAAGAACTTGAACTGGTTCCTCGCCGAAAAACACGTACTAGTCGGTAGAGATATCAAATTGAAAAGAACTGAAACCTTTAGATCGAAGTGCTTTGGAAGTACTTCGATCTTGTAGTAACTTAGTGCTTGTAATGAAGAACTTCTTTATAGGCTTTGAAGGTCACCTTCACAACTGTACTGCCGCAAATTTGAAACGTCTTTATAATCTAACTTCCATTGAAGTATTTGTTCAATGAAATGATTGAACGCTTAAATGAACTACCAACTTCAATTGAATTATTTGTTCAATGAAATGAAGTTAATGAAATGATTGAACGCATAAATGAACTACCAACTTCAATTGAAGTATTTGTTCAACAATGAATAAAGTAGGAACTGTTGCCAAAAGAAGTAGTTCTTTCTAAGCGGTCACAACGCTAGTAATTTAACCCAGTACCATCTTTTCTTGGGGTTTTTAATTCAGTATGTGATTAAAAATAGTATTAATGATACAGGTGATGTTCTTTAAACACACCAGTGCATCATATTTATCATTTAAAATAAGAAAAAAATGGCAAAGCTTTAAATTCCATATAAAACACATGAGGGTACCCGGGTACCCTTTCAGTCATCGAAGGTGTAAGTTTTAATTAAGCGTTTTCCGCTCACATACCATCCTCCACATATCCAAAGGTTATGGTTAATTGTTCATTTCCACTACTGTGGAGAAGTCAGGAAGTTTCAGCCGGTTACACTTACTGAAACATAAAAAAAATCTATGTTGAAAACCGAAAAGGGTACCCGGGTACACATTAAGGTTAAACTTGTGAAGTCAATTTAGGGTTTGGTGCATCATTTTAATTTCATTAACTCGTTCCATGAGCGCTAATGGTGACCGGATATGGATCACATCACCGGAAACAATCACGAACGGAAGTACTATTGCAATAACTACGATTCCCGCCGAGACGACCCAACATTTTTGATTAAAAGGCTGTATTTGGTTGTACTTGTAATTCGTCATAATTTTCTGGATTTACTGAATGCATTTGTTTCGATAAGTACAGAGGATAGACAAGAGTGTTAAGAGAATATATGAGGCGGTGATGTCCCATGACGCAGAAAAGACTTTGATCTTATTTAGATTTTTTTTAAAATCAATTATTTTATTGACTCATGATTTTATCAGCCGTTACGCAAACAAACTTAGTTGAATATCAAAACCTTGTTAAGATATTGAATTAACATTACTTTAACCGCTCCTGGGCCAGTAAGACATATTCCCAATCGGGGTATGTTGTGATACTGAAAGGATTGAGGAGGGGAAGAAAACCACGAAGAGGTAGGTTGAGAAGTACCTGGCTATTCAGATCTGGTCACTAAACACTGCTATTACCATGTCAAGCAATTTTTTCAATTCTGAATGGTAATCTTTCAATAGGATAAATACTTAGGGTATTTATCACTCTGTGCCACAAACTAACTGTATATTATTTCATATTAAATATGATTTTTCACCAAGGCCACACTTAGATTATTTACCACTTTGACGCGTGCCGCAAATGTATTACATATTAATTAGTTTATAGTATGTGAAAAACACATTCTAGATTAATTTAAAAAAAAAAAAAATGTCCACGCTGGGCCTCGAATCCTCGACCTCCGGATTCTTAGTCAAAGATCTCAACCGGTCAGTCACGGAAGTCGTCATTGCTTTATCGATGTGTAAATACTATCCTTTCTAGTTTTTGTCACATTTCGCGTGATGTAATGTTATTAATGGACAAGAGTCCGTAAAAACAAAAACGTTAAATACATATGCTGGCTGATTCGTGAAAAAAACAGTCAGAATAATTAAAGAGAAGGTATGAATGATAAGACGTTTGAATGTCGATGAAGCAATCAGTGTGTGCTAGGAGAACGTTCTATACTCTTTAACTCCGCAGACAAGTGTCTTGCGGGGAGTCAAAGATACATTATTTGAATTTAAAATAGCATTAAGACTTTAAGAAAATTTTCTGGTTTCACATCAATGACTAGCAATAATTTTAAGGTTCCGTAAATGGATGTTAATTTTTGTTTATTACACAATAAATGAAAGGTAAAATGCTCATAAACTTAATAATCCCATGAATTCCTCCCGGAGAAAAGCATTTTTATTCGGCTTGTTTTCATGAAGGTCCCCCCTTTTCATGTGTTTTCGCATTTCAACACGGCCGCAACCGTAATAATAACAGAACGCACACAATACATTATGTGTCTGAATTAGGCTCCAATGGGAAATAATGTGGATTACTGAAATGTTTTGAAGAACATCCACCTTAACATCTAATTAAACTTGCCAAAAAACAAGGAAAAGTCTTCTTAAGGTTCTATTTGCCTTGATGTTTTTATAAAATTTTTCAGTTATTTTTAAATATTTCAGTAAGGCTGGGAATTATTTCGAAAGAATTTTTAACTTTACGATCAGGGGAGTGTAATTCTCTAGGTTAGCTTGAATTTCATACAATTTTAATCCATTTTTTGCGCAGTTCTAAAAATTAAATTCTAAACTAATCAAAAATCAGATGAAACTTGTTTAGTTTGGAGTAATCTTTTAAACTTTGTAATGAGCCCTTGAAATGATATTCCACACTTCAAAGTATTATTATTAATTATATCGTATTAGCTGACGAAATGATTTTGTCAGAAGGAGGAATTTCGAATGCGTGTATAATGTAAGAAGAATGTTAGGTTGAGCAATATTAATATTAAGTAATTTCGGTGCCAAAGAGCCCAATCGCTGGTATTCTGTACCATAGCTGCTTAAACAGCCTGTGTTCCGCCCCTAACTTTTGTTGGTTAACATCCTTTTAGTTCATCTAATGCTGTACAGCTTATGAAAAGTTTTTGGCAATATTTCTTACTTAAAATTTCTCCGCAGCGGCTTGAAAGTTCTACTTAAAAAAGCTATTTTCAGAAAAGTTTTAATTTCTCTTATCCAAAAAATATAGAATCAAATTATTTAAATATTCAAAACTATTTTGTAGGTTAACCGTTTCATTATTAAATACAGCATTTATGTATAAAGATCCACTGATTAATTCAACATGCAAAATGTATTATTATACGCTTAAGCAAGTTGTAATAATATTATCGATATGGTATCTAGTAAAATATTTGGTTCAGTGCATGTTTACATGCCTACGATATTTACCTGGCATTATATTATACGTTCACGCGGGATTTCACATTACCTTTACATCATATTACGTAAATGATAAAAAGTTTTTACAATTCCACAAAAGGATTTACCCTTCAGATCTATTCTATAAATGTATTCACAATTCTGGATTAAACCATAGTTTGTATCAAAAAAGCTTCTTTGCCTTTACCCAGAAATAACAACGATAAAGCTCCTAAATGGAAAAGCTAAAATATTCTCATAAATTCGTGATATGTTATCGTGACTTCGTATGGAAATTTCCGCTCTAGATTCCATTGTAAATTGGCGATGCATTGCCGTATTGCCACCTCCCTCTTGCTTATTCCACATGTCAAAGCACATAGATTTTTTTCATAAAATACACACTTGAATGCATTCTGAATACTAGGCCCCGCAGAATTGGTTCTGATGTGATTAAAAAAGGCTTAACAGAACTTCCATTAGAATGAGCACTCCCATTTCTCGGTATATCATTTTTTTGTTTTGGATTTCTTGTTTTGTTTTTATTTTGAATTGTGTTTTATTTCGTTAAAAGTTGTTTTACGTATAAAATCGATAGACTTATTACATATTTTGATTATTATTGAAACTGCTCCATATCACTGATAAAGTTATACCTTTAAATTTGACCTGTCGGTAGCTGAGTAGACAAACGCGTCGAAAATGTAAAAAAAACTAATTTATGACAATAATTAAAAATGTTTCCAAATATTGATTTATGACTAATAAATCACTAACCTGTCAATGAACAAATAATATTTAACCATGAGCAGGTCAATTTATTATTAGTTTTGTTTGGCTTAACATTATTTCATTTTATCAATACGGCAACTATTCAATGGCAAGGCTATTTATTTTAATCAACCTCGCGTCACCCGGCTTCTAGCACCCGTATGTTACATCAACCCGTATGAACAATTAATTTAATTCTGTAATTTTTCTCTATTATTTAACAGCTCTAAAGTATATTTTATCAAAAACATATTTTTGAAATAAAACAATCGAAATAATAAATATATTTACAAGCGAAACTAGCAGTCCACAATGGAGTGCTTATACTAACTTTTGATGTATGGCAGTGAGACATTGAACTAGCAGAGGAACGATGCAAGTAGACCACATGCTGTAGAAATGAGATCTTTGAAGCGTATGTGTGTTATAACCATGTATGACCGTGTTAAAATGTGGATATCCGAAAAATGCAAGGCTAATGTGAGCGTGATGAATAAAAAAAATAAAAAATTGGACGATTAGATGGCTTGGGCATGTGGAGGAAGCATACGAAGAAAGGAGTGTGAGAAGAATATATGCCGCAATAGTGTATTGTAGAAGAAGTAGTCGGGGACGCCTGAGGAAGACGTGGCACGATAAATTGAATCAAACACTTGAGTCGGGCCATCTCAGACTTAGAAAAACAGAAGAGTATGTGTATGAGGCGATGTATGAATGTGAATGGAGTAAGGAGTGTTTGCCAAGGTAGAGTTTTATGGCGGTTCATCCTCTCTGCCTACCCCTGTGGAGAAACGACGTAATAGTTCTTCAGTTGGCATATTTACAGAGTGAAACCATAAGCGACAAATATTTCTAATGCGCATAGTTTAAATTCGACAAAGTATTTTGTTTATATTTTTTTTATAGTGAGAATACGGCACAAAAGTCCCAACTGCTCCCAACCGTCTAGAACCAGTGAGACTATGGCATCCCCAATCCAATTGGCGTATGTTGTGGGGCTGAAGGTAGAGGGGAGGGAAAGGAGATGGGGAAGAGAAAGGTTGGGAAGTATCTGGCTATTCAGATCTGGTCACTAAACACGGTTAAAGCCATTTCAAGCAACGTTTCGATTTTAAATGGTGGTCTTTCACCAGGGCGATACTTTGAGAATCTACCACTCTGGAACGTGCCGCAAATATACTTTCTATTATTTTATATAAATTAATTGTTATGACACATATTAATTAAATTCAAGTTATTGGCGCACGCTGGGTTCGAACCCGCGCTCTTTGGATTCGCAGTCGAGCGTCTCACCACTCGACTATGGAGGCCGTTGGAACACGTCTTAATATAATAAAATGATTAGTGTCCCCGACGCCTTTCTAATTTATCGAATAAATTTTCGGAAAACAAGAAATAATAACACTAGAAAATAAGCCTTTTAAGACCGCGAGGAACGTGTCCACAAATCACTCCGCCGCAAGTTCCTCGTTTTAGTTTAAAACAGTTATTCAACCGTGATTTATCTCACTCCAAATTGTATATTTCCCCGACATCTCCGTAGGAAATAAAGCCATTCCACATGGGAGAGGGTTCTTCTTCATAAGCCGGGGCAAAGTTTGATTGGACCGGCTTGAAGCCAGGAAGCCCGGAACCCCGGCTAGAAAGTTGCAAATGTTTTCGTGACGTCGTGCTGATCACTTGTTGTTTTGTATTCCACTATTCTTTGATCGTTTCGTGTACTCCGGTAACTGATTTCGAAGTGAATGGTTTTCTCCGTAAAGAGTCTTAAATTGTTTTGTGAAGGATGATCGAAGGTTTTCATCGGATTGGCAGAATTTCGATAATGATTTTAAGAATACTAAATTCTTAACTTTGTTCCACTATTTTTTTATTTAAGACCTTATCGGTTTCATCTTATGACGGGCATCTTTAGACTGGTACTATTTTTAGTAAGTCTACGGCATATGTACTATAAGTGTCCGGAATGGACGCTTATTGAGTCTCACAGTGAACATCTGTGACTAGGTTTTGTTTTATTGCTGACAGAGGCGGCTTTACAATAACATTAAAAAAATCATTCGGGTAGTTTTATAACCTTCTGGGAAACGGGTTACATGGGATGCGTTAAATGCGTTTGTGAGATCTATAGTTGTCAGCTTTATTTTGAACAGTTGGCTATTTTTTAATTTACTCTATTAGATTTTTGATAATCTAGTAGTGCTATAAGCTATTTGGTTCAGCTCTCAAAGTTCGCGTGTTCGAGACCTGGCGTTTGCAGATAATAAGAAAACTTTAAAGGAGTTACTTTACACTAAAACAAAAGGAAATTATATATAGTAATTATTTTTGCACTTCGTATTAGATTGGAAGATATTCTAGTATCACGACGCTTGTGAGAGGCCAACATTTATAATCAACACGTTGTTTAAAATGGCTTTACCCTTATCTTGGCAAGGTAAAAAATAAAGATAAGATAATAAGCTACAATATTATTTTAAACTGACCATAGGTGTCAGCAGTTGACAGGACGATAAAAAAAAAAGTATCGAAAGTGCTGCCATTACTAAAAATGTAAAAATAAATAAAAAGATAGCAAAGTTGTTGTAACATATAAGTGGCATTGCCAAGATAAGGGTTGTTATGCTGATTGAAAAACTCTGTATTGGTACATAGTCGGTCAATTCTCGAATCAAAATTATCGAATTGAATCGAAAAAAGTTAAACTCGTTATAAATTTTGGCAAATATAATTCCCACACGATTTTTCCAGAATATTTTCAAAACGAATAATTGTCTGAAATTTGAAATCGGCTCTCACTGAAAGCTTTAATTTGTTTTTTAGGCTACACCAAACGTAACCTTTAGATAGTTTTTCAAGCGTTCCGATGACATACGACCTTCCCAGCAGCCAGACCCCGAATCGTCAATTTTCTCCGAATCCCCAAAATTTTCTTTAATTTTCCAATTATGACAGAGAATTTTCAATTTGTCTATTTCTGTGGAGGCCTTAGCAATACCAAATATTTGTGACGATTTGAGACCTCCTTATTATCGATCTATCAAACATCCGTTACTATTGAAAGGCGTTAAACCTAAGTAACTTAAACGTACTGTAACCATACAAGCGTTTTAAATTCCTGAAATTTGGCGAGTTAAAAATGTATCACGAATTTTAATGAAACTGGCCCTTTGAATTTATAATTAAACGGGTTCATTTATTGTTATTAAGGTTATTTTGCTTCAAGTTTCATTAAGGTTTCAAATAAATTAACACTATTTTTTTATTCTGTGTTTCTGCAGCTTTCACTTTCGCTATTACCCCCTTCGTCTCCGTCTAAATTACATCTTATACCACCCATAACCTTAGTTAGTGGGCTCAGATAAAAGATTGCTATAAGCCCAAAACACATATATATTGCATACTTACTTTCGTTCTAATTCTGTGATTCTTAAAATTTGTAATTAAATTATAAGGGTTTTTAATGTTCTGAAAATGTATAGTATGTATATACTATACTATCTACATATACTATCGCTATTCGGCTTTTGAACAACTGCTAAAAGATGGCCACAGTAATCTACATTTAAGTTGGTTTTTGTCTGAATTCGATATAATTTTTTTTATGATTCGAGAAAATAATCTCAGTTATATTTGATCGGATTTTTTCCGTTCATTGTAACTTTTATTTTATAAAACGTCACGAAACAAACTTTAAAATGGGTCTCTACCAAAAAGCTTCTTTATTCTCCAATAGCTTTCACAGCCTCCCTCGTTATATGACCGAACCTACCCCGTGAAGTTTTGGCAAAGCGTGTTATGCCGCGTGGGGAGGACGGAGGTATTGACAAACAAGGGAAGTGCAACAAGGTGGATATAATTTGTTGAAAAAACATGACTTTCTCGTTAAGGGTGGGGGTTATTATCTTACTTGATCACACATAGATCTTCTAAACTCGCCGAATAAATAGAGTAGGCTTTTTTAGGTTACGTGATTTTTTTCACGTTCTTTACATTTTTACGTTTCTTATAACTTTCGTTGCAATTCAGTGATTCCTAAAATTTGTAATTAAATTATAAGGGTTTTTTATGTACTGAAAATAAATAGTATGTATAAACAACATATCGTCGCCGGAAAGGTAAAAGGGTCAAAGCGCCATTTTGGGAAGTTTACACCAGAGCACTCTAAATTATTTTTTGTTTTACAATAAAATTCGTAAGTCTTCAGTACCTGGTTGGATTTAAAAAAAAAAACTTAACGCAGGTAACTCTATGCTCTCACTGAGTTACTGTAGCGACGAAAGCTAAAGTAAGGACCAAAGTCGTGTCGCTTGAGTCGAGCCTTCTCCCAAATCTTAAATATATTTCAGGTGGCTGAAGGGTCACAAAAGTCTTCAGAATCAAAGGAAAGTCAGAGCATTCGATGCAGAAAAAAAAACTGATCAAAAGATTTAACTCAGTTTTGACCAAAGTGTCGCTTAAGCTCTTTTGCCTTTTCAGCGACGATATTATTAAAACTCGGAAAACTTTATTTTACAGGTGGCTAAAAGAGGAACGAATTTATTCGAACGAACTATTTCTTATATCCATAGGTCTTTTAGTATCCACAAAATTTGACTGCAAAGTTAATGTTGTCGAGCTGTATAGTTGTGTATTTATTGAAGGTTTAGTTTGGCGACAAACCTTGTTACAATTTTAAAAACACTTTATTTTTTTATTGACGGCCTCCATATTCGAGTGGTAAGACGCTCGACTACGAATCAAAAGGCCGCGGGTTCAAACCCGGCGTGTGCAAATACCTTTAATTTAATTAATATGTGTCAATAACACATTCAATTCATACAAAATAAAATAAAGTATATTTGCGACACGTTCCAGAGTAGTAGATACTCTTAGTATCGCCTTGGTGAAAAGACAACCATTCAGAATCGAAACGTTGCTTGATTGAAATGGCTTTAGCCGTTTGTAACCAGATCTTAATAGCCAGGTACTTCCCAGCCTTCTATTTTCCCATCTCCTTCCCCTCCCCACTATCTTCAGCCTCACAACACACCCCAATAGGTGAATGCCATAGTCCCACTGGCTTTAGACAAGTTGGGAGCAGTTGGGACTCTTGCGCGGTATTCACTTTTTTGATTGATCGTTTTACAAATTTGCACTTTAGACACGATCTTCTCCCTAATTTCCCACACACAACATCCCTCCTAGTAGGTTAGTGTCAAACCCCATTGACATATTTCTCAAACTACAAACAGGCCACTGTGTAGTTGTCATTTAACTGCCCGGCTTAGTTGCGATGTGAATATTAAATTTCCGCAAGGCAAGCATCAGGTGGACCCAGAAAACATTACTCAAAATTGCATCGTTTTCCCTTTCCCCAATAAAACACTGACATTGATTAATCATATTTCCTTCGTACTTTAATATTGCTGGAAGTATTCGTGTAGTGTGTACTTCTTACGTTTGAAACGTTGCCGTTGTTATTTGACATTTGGTATGTAAATGACAAACGTGATTTGGGGATGCGCATGTTTTGTGTCTATGTGGACAGATGGGGAAATATTCGTAGTTTCCGCATATTTCATTCTGCGGATTCGCATTGAGATATTATTCACCCTACTCTCTTTTTTCAATTTTTTTGTAAATTACCTTTGTAGGAATGTTGTCCGAAAATCATTTTGCTTTTTCAATTCCGTTTGTGGGTTTTTTCAGTTATTAAATTGCCAAGTTTTCAAAATACGTACATATTTTCGGGTTGAAAATGGTAAGTAGTAGAACGATCTGTAAAATAATAAGTGATGTTAATCTTGCTAGGCACAAACTAGTACTGTATCAAAATATATCTAGCTGTTAGAAATAACAGCTAGATGCCGCCAACGTCTAACGCTATTGACGAAAATTTGCGCCAACAGTTAGATATTATTATTAAAAATATTAGTACCTACATACGAATATTATTATTATATATATATTATTATTAACGCTATTATTATTGTATTAGCGTTAGCGCCAAGTAAACAAAAAAGTGTAAGAGTTTATGCATCGTAAGCGACATTATGTGTATCTTTTTATACTTTATTACTAAAAGTTTTTGTGGAATATCCTATCCGAAACGCGCGATACGTAGCTCCAAGAGTCAAGCGAATAAAATAATGGCTAGGTAAAATAACGACGGCACCTAAAATGTAACTGTTATGTATAATTCTCCGAATAGCTAGATATATTATAACGACGCATCGTATTGTCATGTACCTATTATTTTAGTCTTTAAAAAGGTGTAAAGAGTGTGTACGTCGTAAACAATATTATACGTAGTTTAGAATAATCTTTTGGTTATACTTCTTCTTACTAAACATCTTTGTGGACTTTCCTATCCGAAACGGCCGATACGTAGCGCCTAGAATCAAGCGACGAAAATAATGACAAGTAAAACATATCTAACAGCTAGATATATTCTAACGACAATTTCTTTTCATCGAGCTGTTATTTTTCAACAGGGGATTATTATTATTAAAACCAATAGGCTCGTTATTCATTATTTTTGCTAGTTAGTTTTATGACAATCTCCTACTCGTTTAGTTTGGCGCGTTTTTACTCGTCGCGCGTGCATTCGATGTGTTTTTGTGAATTGAAGAATACGATCAATAGTGTAGTTGTCTAATGTTTATGTTTTGTTTCACGGCCAAAGTGCAAATACCTAGTAAGCAAATAAATTAAGTTTTAGTAGACAATACGACGCAATATATTATTTTACTTTTTTACTATTGCATTTGCATTATTAGCTCATATAATTCAACGTCTAAACTTAATAATAATAATAAATGGATACATTTTATAGCACCGTTTTCGTGGGAAAATCACCTCAAGAACGCTTTGTGTACTTATATGTAATTTAGAAAATATAGTATATTGGTAGTTTACCAAAAAATAGTCAACGTCGGCGTTATTTTCAACGGTTATATTTAACAGTTAACAATCGCCAACGATAACGGCGTTGGCGTTTTTTCGAATTATATTTAACGCCCAGTACTAGCACAAACCCAACATTGAAATATTAAAGTATATTAAGTGGTAAGACGCCTATCTACGAATCCAGAGGTTGCGGGTTCAAACCCGGCGTGCGCAAATAAATTTTATTTGCATGTTCGTAAAAAGCATTTACTTTGTGGCTTGCCATATTTATAAATAAAACATAAACTTTGTTTATAACTACTTTATTATTTAATATACTAATATTGTCCTGATGATGGAAGGGTACTTTCGAAACCGGTAGACGTAATATTAAATAATAAAGTGGTTATAAACAAAGTTTATGTGTTTTATTTATACATTTAATTTGATTTATATGTGTCATAACACATTTGATTCATATTAAATGATATATAGTTGTTGGAATTTTAAATAGTTTAACAGTGATTTTGATACGTTACGTTTGTCCGTGGAACTTCTGTTGATCTAATTTTGATTTTTTGTACAATCCCTTAGATTTTTTTTGAGGGCCTCCGTGGTCAAATGGCTAAGACTTTTGACTATGAATCCGAGAATAAGTGTTCGGGTCCAAATTTCGGAGTGCGCAAATAAAATGTATGTAATTAATATGAATCATAACACATTAAATGTATTTAAAATAATATAAAGTATATTTGCGGCACGTTCCAGAGTGGTAGATACTCTAATTATCGCCCGGGAAAGACCATCATTCAGAATTGAAACGTTGCTTGAAATGGCTTTAGCCGTGTTTAGTGACCAGATCTGAATAGCCAAGTACTTCTCAACCTTCCTCTTCTCATCTCCTTCCCCTCCCCACTACCTTCAGCCTCACAACATACCCCAATTTAGGGTTGCCATAGTCTCACTTGCTCCAGACGGTTGGGACTCTTGTGCGGTGTACACTATAATTTTTTTTAAAATACTGTACTTTGGCATGTTGTAAAGCTAAAGGTAGTAGGGAGGGCAATGAGATGAGGAAGAGGAAGGTTGGGAAGCACCTGGATATCCAGATCTGGTCACTTAACACGGTTAAAGCCATTTCAAGCAACGTTTCAATTCCGAATGGCTTAACTTTCACTAGAGCGATACTCGGAGAATCTACCACTCGTGAACGTCCCGCAAATATATTACGTATTATTTTATAAAAATTAAATGTGAAATAACAAATATTAATTTAATGGAAATTATTTGCGCATGTTGGGATTTGAACCCGCGACCTCTGGATTCGTAGTCGAGCGCTTTAACCACTCGACCACGGAGGTCGTAAATTAAAAAATCGTGTTTTAATCCAATAAATCTGCCACTTAAATTAATTATTCATCTTACATTTTTTCCCGCACGATAACCTCATCTCTTATCCTTATTCTTATTTTATGGTCCATCTCTTCTGCAGCTTCCTTTCGTAACCTTCCTCTTTCCCTCCCACCTCCCTCGGCCGTGCTTCAAGCGCCGTGCTGCAATCTTCGAGCCATGATTTATAGAAAACACGGTCGCCGCTAATAACAAAGCCCCCCACCCTCCGCCTCTCTACCCCTTTGTCGTCATATTCAATCGGATCGCACTTCCAGAAATGAGCGTCACGCCCGAAGAGTGGCTGTGTAGGACCCCTGAGGCAGTGGCGTCTCGTGACCAAAAAATCTACATAAAGGACAGTTTCTTCACCCGTGTTTTTTATTCTATATTTCGCATTGTAGGTTTTTTTTTTAAATGAAATTTAATTTAAATGTCAAACATTACCGAGTTGCAAATAACCTGCAAATATTTGAAAAACTCCAACTGCCATCATAATAAGCGTGTTCGATCCGAAAACTGCGATAAACGCCGAATACGTTTCAGCTTCGGATGAATTGTGAAATTAAAGTGGACTGTAAAACCAATGCTACTTGATGGAAGATTTGATTGTATATTGAGGATAAAATGAGGATTTAAGCCAGTTTGCTCACCTGAGGTTCTTGGGAGGAAACGGCCGGCTGCCCCGAACGATGGATGACAAAATTTGATGTGTCCTCCAGAGACGGATGCGATGCGAATGACGAAAGACGAAAAGAGGCGAATGTCCCTGGAGGCACTTACTGCGACGAACGATTGAAGACGAATGACCACGAATATACCCGCTGTCTTGTCAGGTGCGGGTTGTGTACCTTTTGCCGGTTGGGAGCGACACCGTCGCCGGTTTGTTTTGAGGCTGTTCACAGATAACGATCAAAGAACAAACTGACCGGGATATAGGTAGGGACTGGATAATAGACAAAAGTTGAGAACCTGTTGTTTCATTTAAAATCCAACAAAGCGGAAAATGCAGCTTGTGCAATGACGGAGTACTTGCTAGCAGAGGAATTGAACCCACAACGCTCGGTGGGAATCCGACGCGTTTGTCCACTCAGCTACTAACTGGTCAAACAATTTTAACCTCTATGTGACTGAAAGGGTACCCGGGTTCCCTTTTAGGTTTTCAACATAGATTTTCTTAATGTTTCAGTAAGTCTAGCCGGCTGAAACTTCCTAACTTCTCCACAATAGTGAAAATAAACAATTAGACATAACTGTTCTATATGTGGAGGGTGGTATGTGAGCGGGAAACGCTTAAGTAAAACTTACACCTTCTGTTGACTGAAAGGGTACCCGGATACTCTCGTGTGTTTTATATGGAATTTGAAGCTTGTCTATATTTATTAATCATTTAATCTTATTTCAAATGATGAATACGATGTACGGTTGTGTTTAAAGTACATCACCTGTATCGTTAATACTATTTTTGATCACCTATTGAATTAAAAATCCCAAGAAAAGATGGTGCTGGCTGAAATTCCCATCCACTTTCTCCAGTCTTGAACTGAGTCAAAATGTAAATAATAAAAGGAATAATTAAGTGTACATAATACATAAAAGTGTTCTAGAAAACTTCTGCAAATTATGTACTGTAAAATAAAGCTTCATATCAATTTCAAAATGGTGTAGTTTTAATCAGTCACATATGGGTTAAACCCCAGAGCAATAATATGTAATAGGTAGCGCTGCGGTAGTCAGTTTTGATGAGTATTTCCGGACTCGGCTAAACCTGTGCGTGGCTAGGACTAGGGCTAGGGTATTTATACATCCATTCATAGCACATGTCGACAAAATGTTTGTGTTTATTCGTATAACCACTTTTTCACGGTATTGTTATTAACATAAATATAGCATATAACCTAAAAAACCGTTGAGTCGACGGAGACGCGGGACACAAAGAACATTCTTACAATACTTTAAAGCGGTGTGATAATGATTTACGAATAAACAAAAAGATTACGTCGATATGTGATATGAATGGATGTGTAAATACCCTAGCCTTTGTCTTAGCCACGCCCAGGTCCGCCGAGTTCGGTAAAAATCATCAACAACTGACTACACTGCCTTGGATAGATACCACTCAGTAGGAAAATATCTGCAAGCCCAAAGGTTTTCCGGGTTGTTGGAGGGACGCCATTACTATTTAAGGTCTTATCCGATGGCGCGTTCGAGGTATTCTTTTCAAAAAAAGGACCATTCTTCATCGTAAAAGAATCGGAACAATACAAAACTTTTTTTTTAATAGCCGTCGTTCGCATTTCATTTGACTTGACGTGATTTCTTTAATTTATATTTACGGAATGGTTATATTATAATAAATTCGGCTGTAAAGCCTATATTTCTTGACAATTTACTTAACTTATATATTATATCATCCAATTATCATAATTATTTAACACTAGACAAAATGTAACATTTTTCTGCAAAAAGTCTATCTCTAGTCAGTATTGATGAATTTTGCCTGACTCGGTTAGACCTCGGGGTTGGCTAGGACTAGGGCTAGGGCATTTATACATCCGTTAATAGCACATGTCGACATAATGTTTTTGTTTATTCGTAAAACCACTTTTTCACTGTATCGTTATAAAAAAATATACAACTTGTAACCTAATAAACCGTTAAGTTATGTCAATTTATTTCGCGTATCATATCGTGTGGGCGGAGTCAACGGAGACGCGGGACACGAAGAACATTCTAACAATACTTGAAAGCGGTGCGATAATTCTGGGATTTTTTTGTCTCTTTCTTTCTTTCTCATGGTGTACGATGTAAAAACGCGGAGAAGGTGATTTATCCCAAATCTGTATAGATTGGGTAAAAATAATTAGCTCTCTCTCCATATATTGTTACTTCAGGTTGATACTTTGCTAGTTTTTTTGCGCCATTTTTGTTTGAATATAATACGGGGGCGCCTTACAACTAAGGGTAAAATAATTATTTCTTGCACAATCACAAAAAGTTTTACTGAGACGCCATTTTGTTGAATACGGACTTGGAGTATATCGCTAAGTTACTCCGCAGTGGAAAAATGTTGGCTGAACCCAAACATCTGATTATTATTTTTTTTCAGTTCTTAAATTAAAATTTATATCTCGATTGTTCATCAACAATATAATTTACTCTTTCCAAAATAACTTCCCTCTTTGGTGTATAATTTTATTAAACAAAATACATTTTTTTACCCACTTTATGCTTTCTCATTCATATTTCTAATTAAAAGAATCCTTCACTTAGCCGCAATTTAATTTCCTTATCGCGATTTGCCGCAATTCATCCGACGGCCCAGCCCCTTCCTCCGAGACTTAACTTAATAACTCAAGAAGGATGTAACCAGTTACTTACTATCACCGCTGGGGGTAGAAATTCTACTCTGAAAGCTACAAGTGGTCACAATAAGGCTGAGAAAGTTTGAACTGACGATTCGTGGGGAAATGTTCTCTTAATGGTTGTTTCATCTCATACATATTTGCTTTTATATGAACAAAAATAATCATAACATCCGTTATACTCGCTTAAATATACCTTATAGCTTCATTCGTTTAAATATTCCGGGTAAACTTCGTGTTACCTTCATCTCCCTTCCCTTCAATAATAGTAATAATAACATTTCATTAATATAATGCAGTTTTGTGATGTGATAAACTTTAAAATAAAGTAATTAAAATGAAATAATAACTTTGTATACGACCACAGATTTTATTAAAAATTTTATGGCCGACCGATTTTGCTTAGCCTAAGCATCATCAGGATACAAAATTAACTTTAAAAAAAAACTAAAAAGTAAAACCAAAACGTGATAACTTGCTACGAAAAAAATAAATTAAAATAAAGATTTGGAGACCCTATTCAGAGTTCATGTTCTTAAGATTACTTACACAGTGCTCCTCACATAGATGAAAAGATAAGTTACAAATAATCATACAGCTAACATATTAATCTTAGTCCAAGCATGCAACATAAATGTAGCATTTAGGTTAGATATTGCTTAAATATTACACATAAACAGATATGCATTATAATTTTATAATGTGAATGGAGTAGTATGTTGTCAAATAATATGAACCTGGAAGAGATGGAAAGTAATTGACAAAGTGGTTCTACTGGTCAATATACAAAGCAATGAGAACAGAACACATGAACGATTTAATATGACAAAATAACAAATATTCGCTGTTGCTTCTTTCTTTCCCTAGTGCTATAAATACTTTTAAAAATATACTCAATTTGTGCATCGTTAAGATTTAGAAGAATATGTATGTACAAATAGGCAAGATGGGGCAAGGAGTATGTTTCAGGACAGTATTCTGTGACGATTTATCTTCTCTAAAAACCCCTGCCAGGAAATGACTTGGTGGTTTGTTAGATGCCCCGAAAAAGCTAATGTTGTGTACGAATCTTGCTAGCCTTGGAATTGCATAAACTTATTTATAATTTGTTTTTTGTAATATTTAGAGAGAATCATATTCATAATATTTCAGTAATCTTTATCTAAGATATCGCACAAATCTCTTGTTTGGGGTGACATTAGAATCCCCTTCAGAACAGGGGTGTTAATACTACAGGAATCGCATCTGATCTGAAAAATAATGATTTATACGTGTTTCTTGGTACGAGTAATTAAAATCATTAGATTTTTTTAACATAATGTATTTTCCACCTAATAAGGTTTACTTTTGTATTCTATTTCAGATATTATAAATATAAGAATCATCTTTCACGTACCAACCCACACGAGTTTATTTGCCTGTTTTCATGTATAATAAAATATAGATTTTATAATGTGTTTATCGAAAATTCATAAGCAGATATCAGCCAAAAAACTCTTTGTAAAATATATTTATGTCAGACATATTTCTGGAATACGTACGCGTCATTTCTACGCGATGATTATGTATTTGTGTGTATAATATGGGTTGCCATCGGAACGCATTAAATAAGATGTGAATTTATTTATTATTATCGTATTTTTGAATTTACTCTAATTTAAAAATAGCGTAAATACATCTGACTAATAATCAGATTTTACCCATTTCTACTTGAGTAGGCGGATGAAATAC
This sequence comes from Drusus annulatus, assembly GCA_022651775.1. NCBI lineage: Eukaryota > Metazoa > Arthropoda > Insecta > Trichoptera > Limnephilidae > Drusus > Drusus annulatus. Next base: position 797,977 of record JAGWCC010000076.1, on the reverse strand, counting down.
CAAACACAACTCTGCCTTTGCACGCATTACTTGCTCTATTCACATTCACATGGGTACCATTCTTAATCGTATGCGTTACATTTACATTGACCTCGCAATCACGTAATAGTTCGTGGATGGTTTTATAGTACATACGCCTCAGGGATCTCATTTTCAATCCTTTCACTCTAGGTTCGTTCTTTCTCTTCCAGTTCCATGCTTCACTGCCGTATATCGGGGTTGGTATCGGATCTCCGTTGTGGACTGCTAGCGTCGAAAATTTTTTTGTCACGTAATAATAAATAATAATAATTTTATTGAAATTGGAATTAACTTTAAAGGATTAATGCTTATTTATTATTAAATATTTGAACAGTATCAATAATCTAAAACACAAATACAAAACAGAAAAAAGTCAGAAACTAAAAAGAACAGTGGTCATAACCAAGACTCGAATTCGGAACCTCCAGTCTAAATATTAAATAATTTTCAATAGATGTATGAGGTCGTTTAGAAATTAAAGTGTTAGTACCGGATAGAGAAGAGGTTCCGAATTCGAGTCTCGGTTATGACCATTGTTCTTTTTAGTTTCTGGCTTTTTTCTGTTTCATTTTTGTGTTTTAGTTTATTGATATTATTTATATAATTTTATTGATTGATTTTTATAGCGCCGTTTTCGTGACACTTACAAACAAACAACTTACACAAACCTTATAACTAGTGACTTACAACACGTACGCCTCAAGGATCTCATTTCTATTGCATAAGTCTTCTGCACCAGTCTACTTTTGTCCTCCTGAAATGATAAACTCTGTAACTTCATTATGAACTGTTTATTTTTTGTGCAATATTAAAAAAAATGGTATGAGGCGGCTGTGACTGAATAAACCCCTTTTCTCATTTATTTTTAGTACCAAAATCCCAAGTTTAAATATGCCGAAAAACATATCAACATCGCAATCACAACAAAGCCCAACACATCACCAATCTCAAATGGATTCCCCGAAAATACTGAAAAAAAATTGGGAAAAATCGGCCTACCAAACTGCCGCCGAGTATCTCAGTGCTTCCGCCCCAAACCGCCCCACCCCGCGGTCCCATTCAGCGGACTGTACCACCCCCCCGGTGGACAACAATGTCCCATTTAATCTCCCACCCGCACAGACGTGTGAATCGCAACTTTAATGGCCGTTAAATATTCTGAAAGAAAATGAAAAACTAACCTAATAAATTTTTGATAATTTTTATTGTAAAATAATAATAATATTTGGATAATTTGTATAGCGCGGTTTTTGTGAAAAATCAACTCATGGGCGCTGTACAAATCTTAGTTTTTAGTTAATATTAATTCTTAGTTTATATACATATACAGCAACATACTTACCTGGCAGATATAAATATAAATACACTCATTCACAAATAGATTTATCAAAAGCCTTGAAAATTATATTCCTAATCAAAGTCGTAATTTATTTCCCGAGCAACGTACCGTTTTTTCGTGTTGACATTCATTGGAATTAATTCTGAAAAAAAAAATTGTAAATAAGGTTGTTGACAACTTTTAGGAGTATTTTTTCCCTCACCTTGCTATAGATATGTATGTCCCTGTGTGTTATTGGCAATTTTCGTTAAAGATTTGTTTTCGGTTTTATTAAAAAAAGTTCGTATTAATCACAAACAAAAAACACAAATTTAATTTTTTGGAAATAGAAGTTGGGTCTAAAAATAAATTAATTTAGTAACGTGCAATTTGATCGCAGACGTGTTTTCTGCTAATTTAACACGTAAATAACTAACTAACTAACTAAACATCACACCGTAGGCCGAACGACGGACTCGACTTCTTCTTCCATTCACTTTCGCAATATTTATTCTTTTAACACTCCTTTCTTTGTTCATTCGCTTCATATGCCCAAACCATCTAAGCGTCCGTTTCTTTTCATTACGCTTACATCATTCTTACATTCTTTCCGGATATCCACATTTTTAATACGGTCATACATGGTTTTACCGCACATACGTCTCAGGGATCTCATTTCCACAGCATTCAGTCTACTTTCATCCTTCCTCTGCCAGTTCCATGCCTCACTGCCATACATCAGGGTTGGTATAAGCACTACATTGTTGACTGCTAATTTCGCTTCTTCGGACAATTTCTTATTTGCGCCAACACCGTTCAGTCCTCCATTAACGGAGTTTCCACGCAAATGGTGTACAACATTAATAAGATAGTTTTATGACTGTGACTTAACAACGCTGATCGATTTTCGGCAGGCCTTACAAAAGTATGTTTTATTCGACTACATTTCTTTCGTGCGAACAACGAACAACGGTAAATTTGCATCGAAATAATAAAATAAAAACACATTATATAGTGTTGGACACTGTTGATGGCTAGTTATTTCCGTAAAACGAAATCCACATTTATACTTGACCCAGGCTCGTCAGAGTTGTGAGAGCGCGCTTACGTTGCCTAGATTCGCGGCAGTACTGTGCGTTAGTTTTATGTCCGGGCTCGGCGGTGTCATTCTCCTTGGAATTTTGTGTTCTACGTATTCGTGTAATTGGAATTCGATTTTTGTAATTCTGTTTGTACTTTGCCCTCATATATCGCGACATTTTAAGAAAATCGGGAAATTTTCAAACATTTTCAAATTTACAGCCTCGTATGTTTTGTTTTCGAAATTCACATAAACTTGGAGCCGCAAATGATTTGTTATATATACAACCTTCTTCAAAACAACCCTTGGTTCACTTGGGTCGGATAATTAGTCTCTGAGATATGTCCCCGTCTATGGAGACGTCGAATCCGGAAAGTCGAAAATCATTTGTTCACTTTGCGTGGGATCAGTTCGCAATGTGTGCAACCTTGGAGTAAGAATATACATGGAGAGAGAGCTAAATATTTTTACCCAACCAATACAAATTTGCGATAAATCACTTTCTCCGGGTTTTTACGTTGTATACCATGAGAGAGAAGGAGGCAAGAAAAGTCTTCACATAATATTGCAACACTTTTAAGTGTGTAAGAATGTTCTCCGTCCGCGCTAACTTCACATCATCGAGTCGTACGTTAACGGATGTTGAGGTTATTTCCTATGTTTGTGTTGATTAAAAAACTTGCAGGTTATACAAATAAATCAAACATGATGGTGATATGTGCTATGCATGCATGTTCAAATAAGACCAAACAAAGATTATAAAATATCACTTTTCAGAGGTATTTCAATAGTTTAAAATATTTTTGACCGAATTTTAGAATTTTCACGTTTTTAATGATATAAAGAGATAAAATCAACAAAAAGCTTTCATCATTATTTAGGCAAACCCTATGTTATTAGTTTATGTGTGATATTTTGACTTTATAAATCATTTGAATGGTGTATTGATATTGTTTTGTTGAATGTGTTCAAATATGTCTAGTAAAAATGACAGAAATCCATGTGGGCGGTAACTAATAGGGTATCCAACACCCTTCAACATACATTTGTCTCTTTCTATCGAGTCAGTATAAAGTAAACAATACTGACTGCACTGTTTCGCAAATGTACCTCTCCATATATTCTTACTCCAAGTGTGCAACGAATGTCGGAGCGGCACTGGCACAAAAATTCGTTCTTTTTACATGAAAGCAGACTAAAATAGCGCCGCTATGTTTATTTTTAGCTGAGTTATTCAAGTTTGAAATGACTTCGACAGAAACTGCCGCCCATTTGGACGTGATCTCCTTTCGATACCCGGTATTGATTTTAAAGACGTTTCGCGTCGAAAAATTTAAAAAATACGAGGTCTGGAATCCATAGAAAATAGGTCACACCCATCACGCAACTTATGTTACATCGGCCCAAATACGTGAGCGGTTGTTTCTGATGCTCTGATTCCCATTCTATCAAATATATTACCGACATTTAACTATGGTCGATTTTTGGCCACCTTAAATTTCGATTCAGACGTTTGTTTCCCGGTGACTCCCACCCGGTGGTCCATATTGGAACACCCTGTAGCCCAGTGTCCCTTCCGTGGCCCACTGGGATAAACCGCGGACAGAATTTAATCAATTTCGGACACAAAGACTTGCGTCCCATCTACCCCGGACCACTTTAATAGGCTAACCACGTTTCAAGAGTTTTGAGTCTTTTGAATTATAAATAAACTCAAACATATAACAATTATTTTAACATTAGTTTTTACCTGTGAAAAATCACGGAATGTAACTTGACTGGCCAAAAAAAAATATTAGTTGCTTTAATCCACCCATTTCAAATATAGAATAATGTCTGCTGAAAAAACATTAAAGGTAGGTAGATTCGAAAAGATTATTTTTTAAAATTTAATAATTTCAATTCAAATCAATTCCAAATTTGAAAAGTTCACACTCGCGCGGCGTACGTACTCACAAAAAAAAAATTATAGTTAATAGAGTTGAACACTCCGTAACAGGTTCACGTAATAAGGTGTTTCAAAGGCATATATACTGTGCCTTCAGGTTCTATTATTATAGGCTGGTGATGAAAAACCAGGCCTCAATACGTCAACGGTAATAAATTATGAGATGTAGAAATAGCTTGGTATCTGATGTGACTTGTAAGCTGAACTTGATGATAAAATTCATTGTATGGAAAAGGATTTTGAAAATATACTCAATATTTTTCGCCGTCATCATAACTTGCTCTCGGGGTGATATTTTACGAAAACGGGCATGTTCAAATTTGCCAATGATGACAATAGACTTTCACTCGAAGGAAAAATCGCAAGTAATATATAATTTCAAACGATAGAGATAAGTTTTTTATTTCTTGTAACAATTAAGATATTTTGTATGTACTCCGCACTAATAATATTAGATTTATTTGTGTGTATACGAATTGAAAACGATTTGTTAAGATTAATGTTAAGATATTAAGGTTATTGTTAAGATATGAAAGTTGTTGTAAAGATAACAGAAAAGTGCTAACAATATTCTTGTGTTTTATTCCGCGGGGTGGTATAGAAGATTTAAATTTCATATTGTTTGCTTAATCTTTATTATTTTTTTTATACTCGTATGTATTTATTGTTTTCAACTTCAACTCCATTTTGATTTTAAAGTTTTTTTAAGTAATTAATAAATTATATTTCATGTATGAATAAGTTCTGCTATATTATTATTTTTATGCGCGACAGCTGTTTCGCCTTCTGAAGACGTTGTCAAACTATGGTGAAGGCACTGACATATAAACTATTCATATCAATTCTAAATACTATTAATGATAAGCTTTTAATTATTTCTATTACCAATGCCCTTCACAAACAGCTGTCGAGCGTGATAATTATTAGATGGCAGAACTTTTTTTATAAATATTAAAATTGTTTTTTAAATTTCATTCAAAAAAAAATTATTTAAATAAAACTGAAAATAATAAAAAAACAATGATAACAGTATAATTATGAAAACAAAAACGAAAATCCTTACACAAAGGAATCCGGCCCACTAGTGATTTATCATTTCTAAAATTATGACCAAAATAACAGAAAGCTATAATATTTTGGAAACAATGTGGCATTGTCATAAAATACATTGATACTTCTAATGTCAACAACCCTTTTCATATTTCATTTTGATGCCACAACAATTTATTTCAGAGATAACGTCATTTTTTATTTAAATATTGTCGTCCCCGTTCTGCCAGAGAGTTAAAAAAGAAATCTTTTCCAACAGAGCGAATGAAAATGTTGATGTTTTCCGCAAGTAGCCACCCTATTTCCACCCAACTCTTTTCCATTCTAAAACGTCAACTGTCTTCCCGAATAAATTATTTGACCTGATTGGATTCTTGCAGAAATACTAAAAATATTATTGTTTAACAGTTATTGGAGTAGATCATGGAAAATAGTAATGGTCGAAAATGTTATAGCTTGTATAAAAAACTATACGGTTAGCTTAGGGTTTTATTTGTAGTTTGATTTCCGGGAGTGTAAGGATGTGTTTTCTTCGATTCAGTTAACTTCGATCAGAAAAAAACAGGCATTTAACCAGTGGTGTAACCAAATTTGATTTAAATATTATCTTATATAATAAATATTGCATTTTCAACATCATTATTTTAAATGGTTTTAAAACGTTATAAATAGAAATTATTAAATTATTTAAATGTATAAAAACAGTAATGGTCCGAGATAAGACCCTTGTTGGATGCCCGAAGAAATTTCGTTGAAATTTATTGCCCTATATATTATATGAACCCAATTAAATAAATGACACGTATTGACTAATGTTTTCCCGGTATTTTTTTTTTTTAAATGCTTTGATAATGTCAGTATATTTGACATCCACTTGATTGACAATGAATTCGGCACGTAGAAAAAAATAAAATGTTTCACTTTTTTCTAAGCCAACTCACCTTTTTAAACTGAACTTATATTTACAATTTTCTCCATTAGCTTACAAAAAAATGTTAATTCATAAATTTGACGAAAGCTTTTAACGCTGTTTTTTTTATTTTTTTTGCCATTTTTGTGGATTGGTTAGTTACATAGGGTCTTTTAAATTTATTTTTAGCGCATATATTTACATGGGTCGGTAGGAAAAATATTTTACTGTGAAGGTACACATCTGGGTATTATCCTTTTTAGATTTCCCCTTAGATGTCAGCTAAAGAATTTCCACACTATATTTCACTTCGGTATTTTTATTTTTATTTCCACTCATTTTAAGAATGAAAAAAGGCAGTCCGCATTTTGGCATTTTTCAAAGTGTCCTTTTTCGTATGAGCTTTATTTGATGTCTAGGTTCAGGCACTTCGAGTCCAGGTCACCCGGATGACTGCTCAGGGTTTTGTTAGCCCACTGCTTTCTACATTAACCCATCCTTTCTCGTGTATATGATTTTTTTTACCCATCAGCATTACGCATTACCAGTAAAAAAAATCGGTGAAAACCAATCTACCAGAGAACCTACTCATTTTTGTTGTTTTGTCGTCTCATACCTTCCTCATTTTTGCTTGAACCATTCGACCTATTTTTTCATTTTAACAAATGGTATATTCCAGATGATAAATTGGCCGTGGTTCATAAGCACGAGTAAGCAAGTGCCTCCGCACAGAAGGATTTATCAAACTCGTTTTGATTAACTTTACTGACCTGCTTCGCGTACAGAAATGAACCATATTTTCATTTTCATTTCTTGCTACCTTTTAAACCCATCAGTTTTTCACTAATCTCAACAAAAGTAAAGACAAAATGTACTGATAATCGGTAGTATCCAGAATTAAGTTGAATTTAAACGGGTTTTGAAAACTACATTATTTTTCAAAAATCCTGCTCTCATAAATCTGAACTTCTTTTTAATTTACTATAATAAGCCATTTTAAGTCTTGGCAGAGAATGGGTAAAAGTAGACTGAATGCTGTGGAAATGAGATCCCTGAGACGTATGTGCGGTAAAATCACGTATGACCGTGTTAAGAATGTGGATATCCGGAAAGAATGCAAAGCTGATGTGAGCGTAATGAATATGATCAAGAAAGGGAAGCGATGGTTTAGGCATTTAGAGTAAATGCACGAAGAAAGGATTGTGAAAAGAATATATGATGCGAAAGTGAATGGAAGAGAAGAAGACGCCCGGCACGATCAAGTAAATCAAATATTTGAATCGGGTCATGTGAAGAGTCAGAATAACAGAAGAGTATGTATGAGACGATGTATGAATGTGAATGAAGCAAAGATTGTGTGCCAAGACAGAGTTATATGGCGGTCCGTCTTCTTTGCCTAAACTACTGTGATGGTTAGTTAGTTAGATTAAGTCTTCGGCAATCATTTGGTTTTGGTTGCTTAATTGTTGTACTGTTTTACGTATATTGTCAATTCAGAATCTTCTTTTATGCATATTGTCAATTCAGAATTTCTGAACCTAAACTGACTTCTGTTTTTTTTAAACCTATTTTATTGTTGTTTTTTTTTGTCCTATTCTATTATTCATGTGTTCTGTTGCCATTGATTTGTATATTGACCAGTAAAACCGTTTTGTCAAATACATTCTATCTCTTCCAGGTTCATATTATTTGTCACCACTGAAGCTTTATTCACAATTCTAAAACTTGATGTTCATATGCGTAGCTGTTATATGTTACCTGTTAATGAGTTATATTTTGAAAATATCTAACTTTAATCTCATATTTCTGTTGTATGGTTGGACTAGGAATAATATTTTAGCTGTATGATTATTTGTAACGTTATTTTATCATCTATATAAGAGGCACTTTGGGAGTCATTAAAAAAACATGACCCCTGATTGGGGTCACACCATCTTTATTTAAAAGTTTATCCTGGTAGAGCGCTGTTGACATGAAATATCACAAAACTGCCCTATATAAATGCAAGATTATTATTATACTACCATTATTGTAAGTGTGTCGGTATAAACAAACGAATGATACATACAAACAATGATAATAACAATATTATGTAAATATAAAAGCAATATCAATTATTCTTTCAGATATTGGATTTCTTTTTTATGTCCTTTGTTTCGGTTAGACAAAAAATATTGGTGAAATGGAATTGATAGGTGCATTGCTAAGGGTAATTTTTTTACTTAATCAAACGTTTGCTCAGTTTAGATTGGCGAAAGCAATCGTGTTGCGTGTTTTTGTGTCCCATACTTAAGAGGAAACATAAATGGCTTAGTTCTATAAAAAAATGTATCAAATTGTTTGAGAGATATGCCAAGCTGTCGTTTCCCGATTAAAATTCAATAAAATCAACTTATTTTTAAGAATTCTCGATAGGCTGAGATCATAATAATCTCATATTATGTTCCTTCAGGAGAATAAATAGCGAAGAAAATAATTGGCCCTCAATTTCAAACACGGCTTTTAATTGAGGGCGTAGGGATTTTAAGGCTTATTTTAGAACAATCAAAAAATATTTTAATGGCGGATTGGAAACCAAGCGGTTATAAGGGATGTGCCTGCGATCTGTTAAATAAAGCGTGTACAGCATAATAAAAATTATTATTATACTGGTTTCATTTGTAGTACATGAATTTTAAAAAGAAGACTGCAGTCGAAATTGAAACCCTGTGGTTTATAATAATAATAAAAGGATAACTTTTATAGCGCCGTTTTCACATCAAAATCACTTCAAGGGCCCTCGTACTCGAATGTTAAAACTATCTTGTTTAGGCTGTTATGGAATCGTGTGTTAAACTCTTATGTTAAGGCTTTTATGGACTCGTATGTTAAAACCGCGTATAAACGAAATTCGAATAAGATGATCAAAAAATAAAGCAAATAAATAATGAATGAGACTCAGAAAGGGACGTTTCCTTATTTTAGACAAGTAAATAGACCTCCCAGGTAGACATAAAACTTCACGCATATGAAATAGTTGAGTAAGGGCATGTCTACAATAACGGATAGATGAATGTGGATGAAGTAAAGAGTGTGTGCTGGTGCAAAATTGTGTTGTTTTCCTTTTTTTTTTTTAGCAGAACTCAATAATAATAATATTACATTTAATTCAATTGAATTATATAAAAATTAAAAAATAGTTGTTTTCCTTCTTTTATACGTGTCTTCGTCCACTTTCGTGCAGAAATTGTTATTAAGTAAATTCTTTTTTTTTACTTTCACTGTGGTCACCGCTATCATTTTATCTTCAAATTTACTAATATTTAAAAAAAAATGTTTTTCTATGAATTTATGATTAATAAGATTTCGAAATAAATCCACGTTAAAATGGATTTTTAACTTGGATTTATTTTTTTCATTTCCGAAATTGGAAATAATATTATGTTACCTCAAAAACTTTTCCTAACAAAATTTTGGTTTAGCCATAATATCACAATTTTCTTATTTTGTGTTAAATGAACTCTGTACAAAATCAAATAAAAATAAAGTAAAAGTAATTACATTTTGGCAAGTGTTTATTCAAAGCATCTAAGTATGAAGTTTCTACGAACAAACTTCGACTAGCCCACACGTATCTCCTGCTCCTTGTGTCAATATGAGCATTTTCCTCCGCGAGGGTATTTCGAGAGTATTTTCCAAAGAATTTTCACCCGAAGCACTTCTCCGGAGAGCGGTTTATGCTGTCATGTTAACCTTTAGACTTTAGACTGTTTGCTGCCTTTGCTGCTGAGGATGATAAAAACGCAAACTACAAAAATATATCTATGTAGTTATATTTTTTTTACTTGCTTTGTAAAGTGAACACGGATTGCACATTGACGTATTTTCAATGATTTAAAACAGGAGTATTTCCCTTTCTCCAAATATCGCCATTTCAGTCAAAACGAAGGCTAAAATGTGTTCTATTCGCAATATTTAATTAAAGCATCTATAATATTTCTAGGTGATCAAATTTCCAAACCAAAATACATGATTTTAAATTGTTTTGAATTGAATTAACTAACTAACCATCACGCCGTTTTCCCGCGGGGATAGGCAGAGAGGACGGACCGCCATACAACTCTGTCTTGGCACACAATCCTTGCTTCTTTCACATTCATACATCGTTTCATACATATTCTTCTCTTATTCCGACTCTTCACGTGCCCCGATTTAAGTATTTCATTCACTTGATCGTGTCATGTCTTCCTCAGGCGTCCCCGCTTCTTCTTCCATTCACTTTCGCATCATATATTCATCTCACACTCGTTTCTTCGTTCATTCACTATACTTGCCCAAACCATCTAAGCGTCCCCTTCTTGATCCTATTCATTGAATTGCATCGCCCTAAACAGTTTTTACGTTGTTCCGCATATTCAAGTACGCCATAACTTTCATTTTCAGTTTCTTTCTTTTTTTCCTCTCTGATTTCCTTCTCTCTCGTAACATTCTCTCAATTGAGAATGGCATAGTCGCACTGTATCCAGAGAGTTAGAAGCTTTATAAAGGAATAAAAAAATACTTCGGTTTTTCTAGCGAATTTCACGACCATTCCTCAAGATAAGAGTTAATTTTTCCCAATCTAAAAGTATTATCTTCTCCTAAACACATTGAAATAAATCTTCTGACATTATTTTCTCAGAGCCAATGAAAACAAGCGTTTATACAAGAGTCAAATTAAAATGCTAAATGGTTCAAGTGTTCCGAAGTAGCACGTCTCCCTTAATTCTTGCGCCACTCGGTTAGGCAAAGAATTTGTGTTATGTAGCGATGCTTCGCAAGTATTAGCTGGAGCCTTCGCGCAGCTCGTGACTTCGGGAATACCTAGAACCTAGTAACTAGAATGTCAATATAATGTACGACTAAAATAGATCTTCTGAATATTAGGTATCATACCAACTAGATACTTGAAGTTCAGCGACATAATCTCTAGGCACTAGTAGGGACGCGTCGTGATATTTTTAATTTGTAATTATCTCAATTGTTTCTACATGGTCTATTATTGTGGTGTTGTTTTTGTGTGATTATGTTAGAAATATTGTTCCCTTCTAATCAGCGAATTTGAAGCTTGCTTTGCGCTTAACTTTCATACGGGTATGCGCACACATTCAAGACGTTTTTTTAAGCGCTGACCAGCTGCTAATAATCTTGACAAACCTTTTTTTTTAATTAAACAAACGAGGATTTGATTTTTATTTTTATTTTGTAGATGCGTAAATAGCGTTATCAATATTTTGAGTAGTATATATTATTAGTCCCTGAGACGTAAAATTGTGGATATCCGGAAAGAATGCAAGGCAGATGTAAGCGTAATGAATAGGATCAAGAAAGGAACGCTTAGATGGTTTGGGTATGTAGAGCGAATGAACGAAGAAAGGAGTGTGAAACGAATATATGATGCGAAAGTGAATGTAAGAAGAAGTCGAGAACACACGAGGAAGACGCTACACGATCAAGTAAATCAAATACTTGAATCGGGTCATGTGAAGAGTCAAAATAACAGAAGGTATGTATGAATGTAAACGAAGCAAGGGGTGTATGCCAAGACAGAGTTGTATGGCAATCCGTCCTCTCTGCCTACCCCTGGGGGGGAACGGCGTGATAGTTAGTTAGTTATATATATTTTTTTAACTGGAGCGTTTTTTTCATCGTGTTTTAAAATTAGCAATTTTTAAATAATCCCAAAGTCACACCCCTGGCTTATAGGTTCTTCGAATATCTTCGCTTCTTCCCTAAAGTGAGAGAGAAGTTTCAATTAGCGATCAGAAAATGTAATTTTAGCCAAGCTGTTATCCATATCTTATGGGCATTGAGGGTCGACACCGAAAGCTTTATTCTCCAATTACCTGGGTCTCATGCAAATACGCAGGGACCCTTCGATAACCTAGATCTGGAAACAAAAGACTGACTTGAGAATTTACAATGGCACCTTCCGTTGTTTAACATTATACATTAACGAGATACATTTCGATATTTGTACGTATAATTTTATTTGACCTATTATTTGTACATGGTCTATTATTTTTGCTTCCTAGGATGCGCTTACTACCAAAAGAAGATTTTTGAGATTTGCAAAATAAATTTTCTTTAGTACTCACGTTTTGGCAGGTATGCAAATGAATTGACAAGTAATATCTTAACTCAATTACCCTTTTTGACGAACCGAAGAAAGCCATTTATTTGAATATTTTAGAACATTTACAACTATTCTAGACTAGAAAACAGGTAATACAAAACTGCGTAATTTTTTGTGATACATCACTTCAAGGGCACTTTGCAAAGCTATAAAATAAGTCAAAACCATAGTCAAATTATCGATAAATATACTTATATTGTTTCCACTTAAATAACTAATTCAATGCTTGATAACATATCAGAAAATTGTTTGACGTTTTTTTGGTATTATTGTTTTTTTATCGAAAGAAGCAATCACTTTATGGCTTGACATTATAATTTAAATAAAAAATATTTTAGTTTTAACCCACTTTATTTAAAGTCGCTTAAAACTAAAATATTTTTTATTTAAATTATTGTTTTTGTTTAGTCTATGTTAACTTGGATTAACGTTGGGCCTCAGAGGGTATTTTTTAATTAGTAAAGTAAAATGAATATTAAACTCACATAACTGCTTTATTAAAAAAAAAACATTTGCAATTTAGCATGAATAAATATAAAGATAACATATAATACAAATTATAACGATAACGAAATAAAAATTATAATGAATCCCAGACCAAGCATGACCGCCGAAGCGGAAGCTGTCAATACATTTGCGTTTTTTTTTACGGGAGTGAGAATTGCAACCAAGCCAAAATAAATAGACGCCACAAAGAAAATTACCAGATATTAGAAAACAAAATACCCGACTTTTTTAAATCTCTATGTTTACAGGAAAAAAATCACAAAGTTCGTGTTGATTTGGATTAATACTGGGTCTCAAAGGGTGAAGTATCTCATTCTTTGGAACTCTCTCTTGTTGGATGCTGGCTCTGATTAGTTGAAATGTAATTATTTCAGGTAAATGAGAAGGAAACAACCAAAATATATAATTAAGGATAAAAAAAGCAAATTATGGTTAATCAGGAACACGTCATAAACAAGTTATTGCTCTGAATTACACAAAAACCACAGGCATTTCACGTTTAATACAAACCGCTTTGGCCGTATTAATATAGTGCACATGCATATATTTAATAAAGCAGCGATTAAAATAAGGATTGTCCCCTTTCTGGATAAGCCTATATCCCAAATTAAAATGTTTGTATTCAAAATAAAGCCCGGGCAGGTGACCAATCAATCAGCCACCGTCAACATTATTCGTCATTCCCATTTTTTAATTAAAACTTTGAAACCGGGGGTTGATCGCCGTTCTTTATTTAATTCATCCCTTAAAACCACCTCGAGGGTGGCCCACGGATGTGAGAGAGGAGGATAACGTTAGTCGTACATTTAAAAGGTTTTCTTTTTTTTCTGTAATTACATCGTGGAATTTATGTGTGGCACTATGCCAGGTACGTAGAGCGGTTAACGTGATACTCGGAATTACAAAAGCATCATATGGCGTTTCTGATTGGTAAAGAGAAATTGGTTGCTCATATATGAGATGATAAGCTAACTACTCAAGGAAAAACGCCGGTTTCGGTGGTGATCGAGCCTTCAATAATCGGCAAAACGCTTAGAGTACATATAGTGGTATCTATCCAAGGCAGTGTAGTCAGTTTTTGATGATTTTTACCGGACTCGGCAGACCTGGCCGTGGCTAAGACTAAGGTTAGGGTATTTATACATCCATTCATAGCACATGTCGACATAATGTTTTTGTTTATTCGTATAACCACTTTTTCACAGTATTGTTATCAACGAAAATATAGCATATAACCTAAAAAACCGTTTAGTTGTGTCAAGTTTAGTGGCATGGTAAAAAATGTGGGCGGAGTCCCTTGATGACCCAGGAGACCAAGATAATCGTTACAGTACATAGAAGCGGTGTATTATATTCGTTGTCTCTTTTTCTCTCATGGTGTACGACGTGAAAACCCGGAGAAAGTGATTTATCGCAAGTTTGTATAGGTTGGGTAAAAATAATTAGCTCTCCCTCCATATATTGTTACTTCATGTCAAAACGTAAGGCATTGTCAGGGAGATCTGGAGAAGTAAGATCTTTTATCGCACGCTATTTTTATTGTATCAATCGGGGGGGGAAGGAGAAATTATGTATGATTGAAGGTTTTGAGTAAAACGATTATTTAATAAAATAATATAAAGATTTTATAATATTGAATGATCGATACTAAAAGTATTTTCCACTTACGCTGCTTAACCTTAGTGATCGCTTAACAACTGTTTTTACATGATTTTATGCTCTCCTTCAGATGTAGCGTGTTTTTTTACGTACATTTTGTATTTCGTGCTTGTTTATTATTTTAGAACACGATTATCTCCGCCTATATCAAATTGTACTAAATAATAAATAAAAATGCTTAAAAATAAAACACATAAATTTTATAAATAGAACATATATACTTTGTTTATAACCACTTTATTGTTTAATATAACGTCTAACGGTTTCGAAAGTACCCTTTCATCGTCGGGACAGTATTAAAATTAACATAAAATATAAAATGCTGAGGTATATATACATATTTAGGAGTTGGAATGGGAAGGAGAAGGGGTAATTGAGGGGATTATGGGAATAACGAGCGGCAAACTGGAAATATATCAAGAATAGGACTATAAGATAAATTAATTTGACTATTCAAAATACTAGATAAATCTAGTATTTTGAATAGTCAAATTAATTTATCTTATTTAATGATTTTCTAATTTCTAATGCTTCTAAGTTTTCTAATTTTTTTATTTTTAAATTTTTTTTTTTCCGTTTAATACAACGGTGGAGAATTTAATTGAAATTCTTCACCGTTGTATCAAAGGGAAAATAAATTTAGAATAATATTGCCAATATCGGAAAATAAATTTAGAATAATATTAATTTTCAAGAAACATGAGATCGATGAAAATGATAGAATTCAAAAAAGTTTCGATAACGAAGTTGGTTAATGCGTTACTCCCGGATAGGGTAGAGGCTCCGAGTTCAAGTCTCGGTTGCAACCTAATTTTTTTTGCTTTTTGTGTCTTCTGTTTCATATTTTTAAATGTAACTTTTAAAAATATTGCCATTGTTATCTTTGGTTTTGGAAATTCGTCAAAATCAAAATAAAAGTCACGGCACGCCCCTGGAGGCCAGAATGTAGAAGCACCATAATGCAAAGTGTTGAATGCGGGAAAGGTAGGGATTGTTTGAAAGCTTTCGGGACAATCGGCCTCCCGTGTTGTATGGCTCCGAGGGGGCCTAATAATTTGATTGTTTGGTATTGTGTTTTTTCAGGTAAACGAAATTGAGGTTTCTTAAAGAATTTGCCACCAAGCAATAGGGGGGATAGAAGGAGATTGGGAAGTAATTTTTTTTTTTTTGCTCGTTCAATATTTTCGACGGTACCAAAATTGAATTAATACTGCACATTCTTTCCCTGTACAAACCAAAAGCTATAATTGAAATGCTTTTAATCTACCCACTTTATAAAGCGTCTTCTAAAAATGAGCTTACCTCTCTAGTTCTTGGTGATTTCATAAAAACGCACGCCATCCACTAAAAATATTTATGTCTCTTATTCAGAATTTAGATTATTTACGGATAACTCGTACCTGGCGACGGCGTATAGAACGGTCTCATTTCTGAATAAAAAATTGGAGGTTGAGAAATACGTAGATACTTTTCTCTTCTCCATCTCCTTCCCCTGCTCATTTTCAACCTCGAAACATACCCCAATTGGAGATGCCATAGTCTCACTGGCTCCAGACGGCTGAGAGCAGTTGGGACTCTGCGGCATTCACTATAAAAAATAAAATAAATTGAAAAAAATCTTCTGCCGCGATTAAATTCTGGTGTGAATTCTTCATCCATTATAAAAACATCCCTTGATAACATTGTATGAAAGCGAATCATTCAATAAATTACCCCCGCTACCTGAAAACGTAACAAATTATCTTCCCTTGCCCGAGGGGGGGCGGGAAAGGGAGGAGGCTTTCTTCTTCAGCCCCTTTCTCTGCAGTTTAATGATCAAAGGCTTCTAAGAGGCCTTACACCCTCATATTAAAGACTGGTTAAGGGTGCAGCAGACCGATGAAAAAATCCCACAGAAACTGCTCTCTTCTTCTACTAGGTTTCAGAATTATTGGGCTCCTACCAAACTCCTTCCAGTCTTCCGCTAACTGGAAGAACTCTTCTACACTTTAAACATCTATCTACTAACTTTTTTTTCAACTTTAAACTTCTACTCCTTCATTCCAACCAGTTTTAGATATGGCACTTGTTGCTACTATTTGAGATCTTTAAACACTTGCTTGTTTTTGACCAGCAATCTAAACTAGTTCATTGAGTTTGCTTTCAAAGTCAAAGTTTCGCACGGGCTTAAATGATTTATCATTTGGTCAATCTTTATCCGTGAGACAAGTTCAGTGTAATGTCACAAAACTAGGAGGACATCTCGGTTCTTGGTTTGGTACTGCGAAAATGTTTCACGCATTCATGCATCATTGTAAAGAAAGCATTCACTTCTTATTTACTGGTTTATCTTAGAGGAAATACTGTTAGCGATATGCTAATACGAATGTTTTCCTGGAAAACAACACTTTATGGTGTGATATTACGAAATCAAATAAAGTTCGTTAATTTGGTTTTGCACCACTATTTATTAATAGTTGATAGTGATGAATTATCGCTTTGACTCGAGATTTATCCTTAAATGTCCCGAACGGATCCGATTCAAACTATGCTGAATGATTTTTACACCTTACTTGTCGGAACTGCGCATTCCAAGCGATACTAATACGAAACTAGTAACTCTTCGATCAGCATCTTCAACGGCCATATGTAGACTCACAGTACCTAAACGCAATCCCAACACCAATTTCGGAGACCGAGCTTTCGCCGTAGCAGGCCTCCTACAGCTTGGAATAACCTCCCTTCACATTTGCGAAAGATCGACAACTCAAATGAGTTCAGAACAAAACCTTTTTAAATTACCACACCCACAATAACGTCTATTTGCTTCACTAGAGTTTTGATCACTCAGTCTAAGTGCTATATTTAGTTTCCTATTAGTTACTCCATTTTTTCTACTCTAGACTCGACAGCACGGGCAAAAACCATTATATTTATTTGCTAATGTAAATATTTAAGTTGTAAGTCACTAGTTACTAGTTAAGTATTAAGCATAAGTTAATAGTCTTAGTTTTAATATTATGTTAATTATGTTGTAAAGCGCCTTTAAGGTGATATTTCTGTCACGAAAACGGCGCCATATAAAATCACCCAATTATTTTTATTATTATTATCACGGCTTAGAATCAATAGCTCAAGTCAAACGTATTTAAAAAAAGCTTGGAACGTTATAAAGTTACTGTGTTTTATTTTATTTATTAGAATGGGCTTCTAGACTTGGATACATGTTTCAGCCAATGATCGTCTATAAAACTTCCCTTCCCCCCGGTCGTCCGATTCCCCTCCCCAATTCATACTTACTTACTCCTCAGGGGATATTATGAACTGTATGTTTGGAGCCCTTCCTTGCACATATAATACCGTTGCATTTTACTCAAATTTTATTTCTTCTCCGCTCCACCCGAACATTTCTCCACGGACCATTATTTCTCAGACAACGGACTCAGTGTGGGGCTCTATTTATGTGAAACGGGAAATTCAATTAGCTTATTATTGCCGGCTCTTTGTTACGTCATTAAAATTTAAGTTTACTTAGCGGGAATCAAACATGAAATCGAAGCAGTAGAAAGATGGCCTGAATTTTGACAAAGGAGTGCTCTCTTTGTACTTAATTCGCTACAATAAAGGAAGCAATCTTAAATACAACTCGATCATAATATTATCTCCAAAAATATGGAAAGTTCAATGGCGGTTCGATGAATGGGTTTTGTGCTTAATTCGCAGAACTCTATTAAAAAAATATCGTTAAAAATAATCAAATTTAATTAATGTTTATGGTTTTAAAGTTTATTTTGTAGAACTCCATTTTAATTTTTATGTTTTTTACTTTTATTTAAACAATAATTATTATTATTTTAATTTTTAAAAACAAGTTTTTAGTTAAAAGCTCTGCGATGTAATTATTTTACGCGTGACAGCTGTTTCGCCTTCTGAGGGCATTATCAAACTGTGGAGAAGCCACATACAGACGGATATTTATATCATGTTTAATGTTATTATTATTTTTATTTTTAACTACCAATGTCCCCATTAGGTTTTTCTGATAAATTGTAATTATTGTTGATGTCATTAACATGGGGGAGTTTCCCCTACCTAAGGAACTAGTTACAAGATAAGATATAAAGAACATATAAGAGCATTTAAAAACAAAATAAAATAGCTTCACAATTTGCCAAACATCTTTTAAACGAAAATCATTCGCTTAAAATAACAAGATAACTCCTCTGCATTTCGAAAACAAAGGCCGAAAATTAAATCTTTTAGAGCAGTTGGAAATAAATAAAAATTCAAATGATCCAAACTTTAAGTTAATAAATGAACAAAAGAATATGATCCATTCACCACTACTAGATGTGTTCAAACCGAAAATTAAGAAAAATAATTCAGATATAATTATCCCCCAAATTAATAAAATAAAAACCCCGTTTCTTAAAACGAATTAGGAAACACCAATGCCCCTTTTGTCTCAAACAATAGTATACCCTTAGGTAGGGAAACTCCCCATGTTAATGACATCAACAATAATTACAATTTATCAGAAAAACCTAATGGGGACATTGGTAGTTAAAAATAAAAATAATAATAACATTAAACATGATATAAATAGTCCGTCTGTATGTGGCTTCTCCACAGTTTGATAATGCCCTCAGAAGGCGAAACAGCTGTCACGCGTAAAAATAATTACATCGCAGAGCTTTTAACTAAAAACTGTTTTTTAAAAATTAAAATAATAATAATTATTGTTTAAATAAAAGTAAAAAACATAAAAATTAATAAATGTTGTTTTAATGTTCGTCTAGTTTTTTGTGTTTAATAGTGATAGCTGTTGCGGCGTTCAAAGCCATTAAAATTTAATGTGGCCATGATGTGATATTAATAAGGACATTGATGAAGATATTTATATTTTTAAAACAAACAAAAAATTGTTACTGCACGTTCATAAATTATCATATTTCTCGATCGAAAATCTACCACCAAATGCAACCAAAAACGAGTCAAGTTTTCTTTTGTGTTCCTCTATCAACCCAAATTATATTTAAAAACGATCGAATTCTAATTTTTATTTAGATAGAGGTATGCAATTTTACTTATGAGGTTTTTGTTCCCTCATGCATAGACATTAAAAGAATTCATTTTCGTTTAGTCTCAAGATGATATGAATATGTGCCTATTTTAGCAATTTCTTTCTTGACGTGTTGTTTAATCAATTAGTCGATATATAAATATATTTAAAGAAATAATAATAATATTAATTGAAAGACATACATTCTCTGGTTACGAATAACCCGACAATATTTGAAAAAACTCCTACTGCCATCATAATAAGCGGAAAATGTTGCTTGTGCAATGATGGAGAACTTAACTAGCAGAGGAATTGAACCCACGACGCCCGGATGGGAACCCGACGCGTTTTTACACTCAGCTATTCGCCCTTTTCAACCAATACTATAATTTTATTTAATTATGTTTTTTAAAGTAAATACTGCACAAGAGTTTCAAGTGATCCCAACCGTCTAGAGCCAGTGAGATTATGGCTATATAATTTTACGATGCGTTTTCTCTACATAGCATGAATATATTTTAAATAAATATATAAATTGTTCTATTCAAGGGGACCGGGTGAGGTAGGGAAATAAACCGGATTGAGATATATGGAAGAACGGCAGCAAGCTGACGGCAACAGAATGTACTTAATTTTGTTTATATATCCACCATAAATATCAGAGGGCAGCACGTTTCAAATATGTGATGCTAACACTGTTGTCTAGAGCCAGTGAGACTGTAGCATCCCCAATTGGGGTATTTTGTGAAGCTGGAGGCAGAGGGGAGGGGAAGGAGATGGGGAAGAGGAAGGTTATGAAGTACCTACCTATTCAGATCTGGCCACCAAACACGGCTAAAGCCATTTTTAGGCAACGTTTCGATCCTGAATGGTGGTCTTTTACCAGGGCGATACTTGTATCTTCCACTCTGGAACGTGCCGCAAATATACTTTATATTATTTTATATTCGTTAAATGTGTTATGACACATATTGATTTAATAAAAGTTATTTGCGCACCCCGGGTTTAAACCCGCGACCTTTGGATTCGTAGTCGAGCGTCTTACCACTCGACCATGAAGGCCGTCATTTGTTGTCTTTATGCAGTGACTGTATAATATAAATTATATGAGGGATTCTAATAAATGATATCCTGGATTTGATGATGCTGCATAAACAGCACGAAGCTGGAAGGACATCCTTTGTTAAAATGTGACCTTATAATTCCTTGAATAACCATACAAATCTCTTATTTTTGTAAATGCGCGCTCCTTCAGGACGCTATCCGGGCGTTTTCTTCGCCGGAGACTAATAAAATTAAGTCAAGACTCTGCTGGAGGCGTCTTTATAGTTTTGGCGGAGGAGGCTGCTTCGAGATTACTTTAACCTTTGCAATTCCAAACTGAAAGATCATTTATCTAAAACAATATTTTTACATTTATTTTATTTGTGTCAATTTATGACTAAGCTTAATATTTTGATGTGAATAATTTACAAGAGTCCCATCTGACCGGAGCCACTAGAACTATGGCATCCCTAATATTGTGTTAATGTTGTGAGGTTTAAAGACGTTGGTACGACCTCCGTGGTTTACTGGTAAGGTGTTCGACTATAAATCAAGAGGTCGCGGGTTTGAACCCGGCGTGCGCAAATACATTTTATTTTACCAATGTGTGTTATAATACATTTAATTCATACAAGATAACGTATAGCACATTTACGGCACGTGCCAAAGTGGTAGATACTTTTAAGTATCGCCCTCGTGAAAGGCCACCATTTAGAATCGAAACGTTGCTTTTAATGGCTTTAGCCGTGTTTGCTGACCAGATCTGAATAGTCAGGTACTCCTAACCTTCATCTTCCCCTACCCACTACCTTCAGCCTCACAACATACCCCAATTGGTGATCCTATATTATCAGTGGCTCTTAACGGTTTGGAGCAATTGGGGCTCTATTACGATCACATCCTTCATGCATTCTTTCCGGATATCCACATTTTTAATACGGTCATACATGGTTTTACCGCACCTACGTATCAGGGATTTCATTTTCACAGCATTCAGTCTACTTTCATCCTTTCTCAGTTCCAAGCCTCACTGCCATACATCAGGGTTGGTATAAAACACTCTATTGAAGATTACTACCTTCGAAGTGTGAAGATTGATAAAAATTGTATTACATCAGGTACATTTAATAATTGGATTAGTGCTTGGCCCCTGTAAGCATCCATTGGCGTTCAACTATCTCGCGAATGCAATTCTTATACTTTCCGTCATAATCCCGTATATTCTTGACCGGTCGCATATCTTTGCGATCCCGTATTATCCCGCCATATCCCGCCGTTTCCCTATATCCCGGCTATCCCGGCTAATGGCCGTCTCTGGGTAGGTTATTCACATCCGGGAACACAAAGCGAGGTATCCCGGTTCGGCTCTGCGCCATTGTTCGGATATAGCGCCCTGGCGTAGTAAACCAGGAATGGAATAGTCGTTGGCACCAGGTGGACAATTTGTCTACGAGTATATTTTAAATTATTTCAACTTCAAAATTGTAGAAATGTATATTTTATATAGGTTTGATAGTTTAAATAATTTATTTTGAAATGTGTATCTGTTGGCGGCCTCCGTGGTTGACTGGTAAGACGGTCGACCACCAGTCTAGAGGTCGCAGGTTCAAACCCGGCGTGCGAAAATAAAATTAGTTTAATTGATGTTTGTCATAACACATTTAATCAAAAAATGAATTTTGTCTAAATTTCAGAAATTAAAGCTTTTTATGCTAGTAACAATTTGGGTAAAGTTTTAATTAACTCCGAAGGATACAGAAGATAACTTAAACCATTCAAATGGTGAATGTGTCCAATAAAGCGGTGTTAAAACAAAGATACTTTTATTTCAAATTCACATTTAATTCATATAAAATAATATGTAGTATATTTGCGGCACGTTCCAGAGTGGTAGATACTCTTTCAGTATCGCTTTGGTGAAAGGCCACCATTCAGAATCAAAACGTTGCTTGAAATGACTTTAAGCCGTGTTTGGTGACCAGATCTGAATAGTCGGGTACTTCCCGACCTTCCTCTTCCCCATCTCCTTATCTTCCCCACTACCTTCAGCCTCACAACATACACCGATTGGGGATGCCATAGTATCACTGGCTCTAGACGGTTGGGAGTACTTGGGGACTCTTGTGCAGTATTTACTTTGAGTGTAAAGGATATATATCAAAACATGCCATATCATCCAGATTACTGATTACTGTGAGTTAAAAGCAGAGGTTTTTATCAATAAGTGACATGCTCTTGCTTAATTTGTTTCGTTAATTCTAATTTGAAAACATATTCATGATTTTCTCAAAAATTATTAAAAATGGATATGTCACACTTAGAAACTATGAGTCAAATTTTCCCTGTAAATTCAAGGTCCCAGTTAGTATAATATAACAACAAACAAAGAGAGGTTTTTCAGTTTTGTCTGAAGTTCTTTGATAACTCATTTTTGTACGTGGTAGTTTGTAACGAAAAAAGCAAGTGTTTTTTAGAAATTGGTTAAATTCTACGATTAAAACTCCATGTTAGATCGTGTTGAACGGAATTAGCATTTTGCGGGACCCAAAGTAATGTCCTGTCAACATTTAGAGTCTAAAAGCTTCCCGGAACTTTTTATGGGCAATAACGGCCAAAGCGTCCCCCAAGGCTGTCATTTGCTGCCACAGCAGTTTTATTCAAATAAAACTCCTCAAATGTAGTTTAACAACCTAATGTTCAATGTCTGAATTTCGGATCGCGGAAATAATTTACTAATTCGTACATGATCAATATAAGATTTCGAAGTCGACAACGCTGTTGGCGCAAATAAAAAAAATGCACGAAGAAGTGAAGCTGGCAGTCCACAATGAATTATTTATTCCAACCCTGATGTATGACAGTGAAGTAGTAAGGTATGAAACTGGTAAAGGAAAGATGAAAGTAGACTAAATGATATAGAAAGAGATCAATGAGGCGGTATGTGCAGTAAAACCATGCATACTCGTGCTAAAAATGTGAATATCCGGAAAGAATGCAAGGCTCATGTATGCGCAATAAATAGTTATGTAGAGCGGATGAACGAATAAATGGGTGTGAGAAGAATATAAGCCGCGAAAGTGAATGGTAGAAGAAGTCGGGTCGCCCCAGAAATACATGGCGCGATCAAGTGAATCTAATACTTAAGTCGGTCCGTGTCAAGAGCCAGAATAATAAAAGAGTATGTATGAATATGAATGAAGCAAGGAGTATGTGCCAAGAGAGATTTGTATGGCGGTCCATCTTCTCTGCCTACCCCTGCGAAGAAACTGCGTGGTGGTACTCGGGTATTAGATTTTTAACACGATGAGCGATGCATAGTAATTTTTTTCACACAATAATTTAAAATATTTTCGTAGAAAACTAATCACTTTATATATATTGAAATGAAACATTAACTTTATATGAGACAACGCAATTTATTTTAACTTTTATGACCGACTGGTTTCGCTTAGTTTAATGTTGTACCCTGATGGTAACCTGTCCCTTAGGCTAAGCGGTCATAAAAAAATAATAAAAAAAACCGTGGTTTAATACAAAGTTATTTTTTCATTTCATTTATAATTTTAGTTTCTTTAAAAAGTTTACTTACACGTAGACTTTGGGGACTATAATATTATAACGAGATGCAAAAATAAAATCGTAATAAACTAAGAAGCTCTTTTTGTACCTAAGGTCCAACCCTGTCTCTAAACTTTTGCCACTCTATAGGGACACACGCCTTTCTCTAACCTTTGTTACCCTGGCATTGTGAAAAACACCCGAGAAATTGTATCCCAAATTTGATCATATTGAACCGTCTACCGCACTCCTGGAGTCTACCATATGTACGGTTTAAATCCTTAATTGTATTTTGATTTTATGGATTCTTTTGTAATCCTCTAACTAGCTAGGGCTTATTCAAATACCTCTCTTTTGTTTTAACAAACTAGTACTGCGGTTCATAGGCCTTATTACTATCACCATCTGATGGTTTCATTTACTTAACTGGATTTAAGTTTACATTACGTGAATTCTTAGGGAAAAAAACTCACTGGATAAAAAACCCTAAGCAAAAAACATGGTTTAAATCTGAACTTAATAATAACTTCAAAATTATTATTACTATTTATCAAATACGTAATTGAATTAGGACTCTTAGAAAAACCACAAAAAGATTACACGATTTTGATACTTCCTAGGTGGAGAAGCAACTTACCGTATTAAAGATTCACCAGGTTATTTTAAAATTAGAATTATCTTTAAGGCTTTATTTTTTTAAATTTTTGATATCAATCATTGAACTAATTAATATCAATAGTCTTCAACGAAAAGATGAAACAGAGATAGACAGAAAATAAAAAAAATTAGGCCGTGAGAGACTCGAACTCGGAACCTCTACTCTATCAGAAAGTAACGTCTCTGCTAATTGAGCTAACTAAACCTTTTTAAGAACCACACAAAAAACAACCATAAATCTTCAAAGTCAATCTAAAAATATTAATTCAAGACTTTTCGATTCAATCTTTTTTCAACGATCTTTTGTAAATAAAAATGAATAGTTTTATCCAAAATACCATCTAGATATACGAATTTGCTCGGGTAGAGCTTTGCATACCATTACAAAGATGGCAGCCTATATCGGCGGAAATTAAAAAAAAATGTACTAATTATTTTTAAGGAAGTATGATATATTTTGAAATGCCGCTTTATAATGTGGTTTCGGTAGCTCAATCGGCAGAGACGTTACTTTCGGATAGAGTAGATGTTCCGAGTTCAAGTCTCGGTCGCGACCCAATTTATTTATTTTCTGTTTCACATTTTATAGTTCAAGATTATTAATATTATTTTAATTCTTACAAGGTTAGTTAACTGCCTCGGAGTAAATGCGGATATTTTCCACATAACATACAGCCAATTTGGGCACTAACTCTCCATTAAATTTGAACCATATATGTCAACTACTTTGGTGTTTTGGTTTGTTGTTGACTGTTTTTGTAAGACAAATAAACGTTAACTAACGTATATTCTCTATTGATTTTGATTTTATAAACTCCCAAGGCCACTTAATCCAGTTCAGCGTCTCTGCAGTTAAAGCGTGTTTATTTTGTCGTTTCTCTCCCCTGTCCGTACAAAAATAGAACTCCGCCCAGCTGAGTGCTTATTGTGCATATAAAAATGACAAATTATCCCTCATAATTCGGCCATTCACAACCGTTACTTTGAATGTATTAAGCCCTCGTAATTTTAATGGTCAAAGCCAGGTTATCTAAAGTCCTGTGAATGATGCGGCGGGCCTTTTAAATAAGGGTTGTTTTTGGGCAAGCGCCAAATTTCACCCTTTAGCAGAAGTTATTGGCAGGTTATATCGTCCATTACGGTCCATTGGGCCGGCGCATTCCGAGAGCGCCTCTCATAACGACTCCCGTACTCTCTTTGCGGGTGCCAATGTTTCATTTAAAACCCGAGCCTTATAGAAAATGAAAACTACTGAATAATAAATGAGCTTCTAACCAATCAAAAACTAAACGCAATGTGTCCCACTCAGAAGGTCACCTGATAAAAATACGACTTTGCGTATCGTCGCTAGAAAGGCAATAGGACTTCAGCGACATTTTGGCAAAAAAATGAGTTAAAAATGCAGTTTTGATCAGTTTTTTTTCTGTATCGAAAGCTCGTTTGATTCTGAAGACTTTTGTGGCCCTTCAGCTATAAAAAATATACTTACCATTTGGGAGAAGGCTTGACTCACGCAACACGAGTTGGGACTTTTTTTAGCAATTTGTCGCTTTAGGTAACTTAAACTTAGTAAGAGCATTGAGTTACCTGAGACAACCTATATTAAAATAACTTAGCCAGGTACTGAAAAAAGTGCCCGGTGTAAACTTACCAAAGTGGCGTTACAGCCTTTTTGTCTTTCCGGCGACGGTATAAAGATCGTGGTTTTAATGTTTTAAAATTGTGCGAATTACGAATTATTTTTAAAATTATTGCGAATACGAGGATGATTGTAGTTGTACTGGTATGGTCTACCACTGGGAGCTTCGCTGTACTCTCTCGTTCTGTTACATTCGGTAGTGGTCGAGTGGTGAAAAGTGTCGGGTTCCCAACCTGGCGTCGCGGATTCAACCATCTGCCAGACAAGTCTTCCATCATTGCACAAACAAAAAATATCTATTAAAATTATGGCAGAAGGAGGAATTCAAATTTTGCCAAGTTTTTCGCTTTGATGTGTTTATATGCCTTTCTTTAAAAAAATACAAAAATACACCAACGTTTTTCATGAGAAGGAGGGAGAGTTTATCGATAGATCTGTCAGCGGTATGCCTTACAGGTACTAGATTGTCCCGGTTTTTCATAAATTCCTGTAACATTTGCTTAACTATGAATAAGGGTGCTCGTGTGCCCAAGGCGAGTTTGTTAATCGATAAACAAGGTGCCTTTAGTTTCTTTTATCGCCTATTTGCCAATACGCTTATAGAGATGTCGCGTGCATTTATTTTATTCGCCAGATGTCATTAAAGAGCCGATGCGCGTCGCCTGCCTTTTTTATTACATAGTATACATAGTACATGTCACCTCTTTCCCTGTATATCTGTTGATGTACACACGCGCCCTTATACCCAAACCTTGTATCTGAAAGACGTGTATCTACAATCTTACATATATCTCCTCAGGATGTTTTTACTCTATTTTTTATAGTTAATACCGCACTATCCCAACTGCTCCCAGCCGTCTGGAGCCGGTAGGATTTTGGCATCCCCAATTGGGGTACGTTATGTTGTGAGATTAAAGGTAGTTGGGGGGGAGGAGATGGGGAAGAGGATAGTTGGGTACTACCTGGCTATTCAGATCTGGTCACTAAACAAGCCAAAATTATTTCAAGCAACGTTTCGATTCTGAATGGTGGTCTTTCACCAGGTTGATACTTAAAGTGTCTACCACTCTTTAACGTGCCGCAAATATAGTATATATTATTTTATATGAATTAAATATGAAATAAAACATATTTGTTACCTAAAATTTATTTGTGCACGCCTGGATTTGAACCCGCGACCTCTGGATTCGTAGTCGAGCGTCTTAACCACTTGAACACGAAGGCCGTTAATATTAAAATCGATGAGGTCGTTGTGGTTACTATGTTTTGTCGAACTTTGCTTTACCGCGATTCTATGATCGTACTTTTCTTGTAACGGGCCTCTCATATGAAATAAACTGTCGGTTTTTGTTGAATTTAAACGGCCCTGGAAAATAAATTTATTTAAAAAATGTATTTTTCATAAATCATAACTTCTTTGCCATATTTTAAAGCTTTCGTGAACTTTTTAGTCTCGGTTTTTCTCCTCGCCGTACTTTAATGTGAAATGGTAACTGCTAACTCAGAAGCATATTATGATTATTGCGGTAAATAAATTGTATCTCGTTTTTTGGTTATTTTATCCTGCTCTTCTGTTTATTTATATTTGTCCTTATTGTTTTGTAGGTTACTTTTCATATCCTAATAATAATAATAACAGTGAACTTATATAGCGGAGTTTTGTGATAATCCACCTCAAGTGCACTTAAAAAACGTGAAAATACTATTTGATATGTATTTAAATTAAAAATATCTAAAATCATGACCGTTTTCATAAATCAACAGATAAAAAAAAAAACAATTTACTAGAAGTTAAGGGTATAAAAATTCAGATGAAACGTATGAATTCATATTAAAATATTTGTTAAATCAAAGGAAAGGAAATTAGATTGAGGACAGTTAACATGTTGGTACTTAATAACATTAATATTCAATTATTATAAGTAATCGATTCTAAAAATTCAAACAGTGTAAATATAAAGTAACAAAAGAACAATTATTATGACAATGAGTATAGGGTTTTCAGTAGACAGTAAGGAAATTGAGTTGTAAGGATACAAGTAAGGAGAATACCGAAACAAAGCAAATTAAGGACGTTTGTAATTAATAAGTTACGTATTGTATGTAGAATTTTTAAGACCCGTTTGATCTCTGCTAGGTTCTGTATGTTGGCAAGTTTTTTACCTAGGCTTATAACCTTTGATAGAACTTTCTTTTTCTCGAATATTTTCATATCATAGTTTTGATTTGCATACATATCTATTTTATGTCATTATCTCATTATCACATTAGATTTTTAGTGTAAAGCGCACTTCAGGTGAACTATCACAAAACTGCGCTATATAAATTCACTGCTATTATTTTATAACTATATATATTATATTTTCCCGTTTCCCGTCTATTTCTTATTGCCAGCAAGATATGACTCGGCTTTTATCATGGAAATATTTGTGTATTTACAAAATTCCTTATTTTACGTATCATACAATTATGCGATACGAAATTGTTTAATGTATTATCTTTGTACATTGTTTACTAAATAACTTGGTTTCTTTCACTTTTTTTTAGTAATTAATCATATAATGATATTAGAGTTGTGATATTAGAAACCAAAATACTAAGTTTAAATTGATTTGTGACAGTTTCACCCGCTGTCGTTTTGTGACAACTAGCGCCATGTGTTTGTATATCCTAATATAATCCTGGATTAAGCTGTAGTCTAATGTTAGTTAAAGTTTCCATCTATGCTTGCCGCACAAAAAAATTAAAGGCATATATATATACATATAACCCCTCTTCATTCCCATCATTCCTTCTCTTACCGCACACTTACCTTGACTGCTGGGGTAAATTTGATTGGAAGGTTTCCCTTTCATTGGAACCATCTGGCAGACGGGAACCTTTTACGGAATAAATTAAATTTGATTCTCGAAAAGAACTTTCCCGGTTATTAATATTTTTTTAATGATGTCTCAAGTCATAAAACTTTTCGTCGCAATTATTTCAAAGCAAGCGTACTTTAGTAAAATACTTTTTCGACATATTTTCGCTATCGATGTTTCGAATTAATCGCTCAATTATCTTAACTCCCCCTCGCGGTGGAGGAGGTAAAATATTAAAATTGTTTTCCACCCCTGGGGAAGACGCGACGGTTAAAAGTTTTGTCTTCCCCCTTCCACCCACCCCCTGGAAGTAACAAAACATTGCCCCTACCCCCCCCCGACTCGACGTCATTGACTTCGTAACAATCTAAACAAACTTTGGAAACATTTGATTCGCATGAACTTTCCGAGCTTTATTAATATGAACAATTCATTTGAATAATTTTCCTACGATTATTTTGAGAATTGAAAAGTTTTTTAACGGACGGGATTGCAATATTTGGAAAAACTGACGTTGAATAAGAATGCTCGTACTAAAAGTTCGGTTAACATTAAATGCAGTGCTTTTCTCCACACATCATCCCCAAGAATGAGTAAAGCTCTTTCTTCGCTTTATACTCTGTAAAATGTAAAAGTGTTTTTTCAAATGATTTTAAGAAGTGAATACCGTACAAGAGTCCCACAACTTCTAGCCAATGAGACTATGGCATCCCCAATCGGGGTATCTTGTAAGGCTGAAGTTAGTGGAAAGGGGAAGCAGATGGGGAAGAGGAAGATTATTAAGTACCTGACTATGTTGATCTGGTCACCAAACACGGCTTAAGCCATTTCAAACAATGTTTAGATTCTTGATGATGGTCTTTCACCAGGGCAATACGCAATGGTGAAAGAGCCTAATTTAGAATCGAAACGTTGCTTGAAATGGTTTTAGCCGTGTTGGGTGATCAGATCTGAAGACCTAGGTACTTCCCCACCTTTCAGCCTCACAACATACCTACCCAAACATTTGAGACGCCGTAGTTTCACTGGCTCCAGAAGGTTAAGAGCAGTTGGGACTCTTGTGCTCCATTAATGGAGGACTGAACGCTGTTGGCGCTATTAAGAAATTGTCCAAAGAAGCGAAGCTAGCAGTCCACAATAGAGTGCTTATACCAACCCTGATGTACTATAGCAGTGATGCATGGAACTGATAAGAGGAAGGATTAAAGTAGACTGAATACTGTGAAAATGAGATCCCTGAGACGTATTTGCGGTAAAACCACGTATGACGATGCAAAAAATGGGGATATCCGGAAAGAATGCAAGGCTGATGTAAGCGTAATGATTAGGAAAGTGAAAACAAAGTTAAAGGATCAAGAAAGGTATGCTTAGATGGTTTGGGCATGTAGAGCGAATGAACGAAGAAAGGAGTGTGAAAAGAAAATATGACGCAAAAGTGAGTCGAAGAAGATGTCGGGGACGCCCGAGGAAGACATGTCACGATCAAGTGAATCAAATACTTGAATACGTGAAGAATCAGAATAACAGAGGAGTATGTATGAGACGATGTATGAATGTGATCGAAGCAAGGAGTGTGTGCCAAAACAGAGTTGAATGGCGGTCCGTCCTCTCTGCCCACCTGCGCGGAGAAACGACGTGATGGTTAGTTAGTTAGGGACTCTTGTGCGATATTCACATAATTAGCTCTCCATTCATCGTCTCGTTGAAAATCCATTCAAAAGTGTACCTACTCAACGTTTTATATATATACAAATATATATATATATATTTTTTTGTGACTAAACGTGCAAATATCTCGCTGTAAATGACCAAGCGTGATATCACACTATAAAATTCACGGTGCCGAACATTTCACTCCCCTGTGAAAGGGCTTTATCCGAAATTAGATGTCAACGAAAACCTCCCTGACATAATACATTAATCACGATCTCATTTTTTTTTCGTTTTTCTCTACATCTCGCTACAGTTCGCAATAATTCATGCGGTTTTTTTTTCAATTTTTCTACTCAAACTTTACCTGGATGCGAAGCTAATAAATCACATTGCTTCCGTTCGATTTGGCTTAAATTTGCCCATTCGGTAGTTTGACTATTGTTTCGCAGAAGAGGCAGGGGAACCACCCATTTAGTGCTCGCCTTTTTGCCTGTTCACAGTCGCCCGATCTATTATTGCAAAATTCATATTTCACATGAAGTCTAGACAATATCAAAGGAGAATTGTAAAGTTACCTAATGAACAATAATAACCAAAATATTTTAATATTCATTAAAGTATTTGTATATATTTTTTATGTTAATAGGACAGTTCTGAAATTTATAATATGCATCACTTATGTTTTCTTAGCCTATTAATTTTATCAGCGCTTGAGGCATCTTTACATGTTTTGTAAAAAAATAATTTATTGTGGTTTATCTGTAAGATTGGCTATACATTTTAAGGTATTTTTGGGTTTTGTATGATTAAAAAATAATACACCTACCTACAAAAATTGAGATGATTTAAAAATAAGAAGTTAAATGTCAAAATCAAAAAACTAATCCAAACCCGAACTTCTACGCTTTATTTGGCATTTCTTTGGCCGGCTTATATTTTTAAAACATACAAGTTTCCCACCTCTCTTAAACAAAGCCTTTAATAACTGTCCATAACTTGCGTTAGAGTTAGTGTTTGGTACCTGTTTAAATCAATAAAAACTCTAAAAACGTGAGCTCTGGCATCAATAAATTTGCACAACCCTTTCTGTTTGGAATTCCTACATCAAAACAACAACTTTCAACGTAATTTCTATTAATAATAATAATAAATAATAGTTGGGTGATTTATATGGCGCCGTTTTCGTGACAGAAATATCACCTCAAGGGCGCTTTACAACATAATTAACGCAATATTAAAACTAAGACTTATTATTAACTAATAACTAGTGACTATTGTTACCTATAAAGTTTTGAAATATTTATTTATTTGTCAAAAGCCACTATTTTCATACCTCTCGTTAAGTTCAGAAGCCTCGTGCCTTCTGCCTTTCAAAAAATGTGATTACCCCACAAGAGCCTCAACTGCTCCTAAGCGTCTGGAACCAGTGGGACTATACATTTCCAACTGTGGTATGTTCTGAGGCTGACAGTAGGGAGAGAGGGGAAGAAGGTAGGGAAGAGAAAGGTTGAGATGTAACTGACTGTTCAGATCTGGCCACCAAATATGGCTAAAGCCATTTGAAGGAACGTTTCGATTCTGAATGGTGGTCTTTTACCAGGGCGATACTTATGTACCACTCTGGAACTAAATATGTTATATATTATAAAATACAAGGCTGACGTAAGCGTAATTAATAAGATTAAGAAAAGGACGTTTCGATACTTTGGGCACGTAGAGCGGATGAACAAAGAGAGGAGTGTTAGAAGAATATGTTACACGAAAGTGAATGGAAGAAGTAGTCGGGGACGACCGATGCGAATATGGCACGGTCAAATGATTCAAATACTTCAGTCAGGTCATGTCAAGAGTAGGAATAACATAAGAGTATGGATGAGATGATGTATGAATGTGTATGAAGCAAGGAGTGCGTGTCGAGACGAAATTGTATGGAAATCGTGCTTCTATGCTTACCCCCGTGGGGAAACGGCGTGATGGTTAGTTAGTTAGTTATTAAAAAAAAAGTTTTGTAAATGAATGCGCTTCCAATGAAGGCGCCATCTCGAGTCTGAAAGGGCGGTGGGATTAATATTTCACAGGTTGGTTAACGCTTTGTTTGAGGAAAGTCTTCCATTAAATCACTTTCTGCAAGCCCTTCATTTTTCCTGCCGTATGCCTTCTCTGCTTATAATTCCGTTACACCCCTGGGATCTGAACCCGCGATCTCAAAACCCGTTTACAATTAAATTTTCATCAAAACCTTTGAATTATATGAAGTTATCAACGAGAGTACTTTAATCGTTTTCTGTTTCTACTGAATAATGGACTTGTTCAAAATTACGTTTCCCTCATCTTTTAAAACCCTTCTATTTCTTGATGAGCGGAGAATGGGGTGCAAAGAGAATATATGACGCGAAAGTTAGTGGTAGAAAAAGTCGGGGACGCCCGAGGGTGACATGTATAGCACGATCAATTTGTATCCGCACAGACACGATACAGGACGTTATTAAATAAATGCTAGTTAGTATTTCTTCTTCTTTTTCGTTTTGACGACCTCCGCGGTCGAGTGGTTAAGACGCTCGACTACGAATCCAGGGTTCACGTGTTCAAATCCCGGGTTTCGCAAATAATTTTAATTTAATTATTGTCTGTTATTTCATATAATTAATATGAAATTATATTCAATAAGTTTGTGGCACAGAGTAATAGATACCCTTAGTATCATCCTATTGAAAGATTACCATTAAGAATTGAAACGTTGTTTGAAATGGCTTTAGCAGTGTTTGGTGACCAGACGTGAATAACCAGGTACTTCTCAACCTTCCTCTCATAAATCTACTTCACTTATCCACTACCTTCAGCCTCAAAACATACTCCGATTAGGAATGCCATAGCCTCACTGGCTCCAGACGGTTGGGAGCAGTTGGTACTTTGGTGCGGTATTCGCATCAAGAAAAGTATTGTCACCAATTCTGTGGTTTGCCACGACTTAAGTATAATTTCATCCATAACTCTTTGACCTAGCGATCTGTAGATCTTCAGTTCCCCATGACGTGGCATTTGAAATAGTTGTACAGGATCACTCACATTTGCTGGTAGTCACTTCACTCTCGTATTATTAGATATATTTTTAAAATTTTTTAACTTTTTTATTATATTAAAATTGGAATTGACTTCAAAGAATTAATGCTTATTTATTATTAAATATTTAAATAATATTAATAATCTAAAACACAAATATTAAATAGAAATAAGTCATAAACTAAAAACAACAATGGTCATGCCCGAGACTCAAATATATTTTTCTAAGACACCATCTAGATATTTAATATGTGTTCGGGTAGAACTTTGAATATTACCAAAAGATGGCAGCCTAAAATCGGAAGAAAATTAAAATATTAATAATTTCAATATAAGTATAAGATCGTTTAAAAATGCCGTATTCTAATGAGGTCTTGATGGCTTAATTGGTAGTGTTACTCCCGGATAGAGTAGAGGTTCCGAGTTCGAGTTTCGGTCATGACCATTGTTGTTTTTAGTTTCTGGCTCTTTTCTGTTTCATATTTGTGTTTTAGATTATTAATACTATTTAAATATTTTATTATAATCCATACAGCATGTTGGTAATAAAAAAAAATAGCAGGTAAAGGTTTAAACAGTAATTCATCGATATTCAATACACTTATTGGGTATTTCCATATCTCGGTAGTTTATTACAGTCGGCAGGTATATCTCATATATTCTAATGCTTATAATTAGTTTCTAATCAACATCTTCATTAGAAAAGCGCAGGAAAGACTTTGATTCAATTTTCATTTAGAAAATTATTAATTGTTTTATTGACTCACCTTCTCTGTTGCAACTTATCCAGTTCGACATTCCTTGCCGTAGACTCAGAAATAATGAATTGCTGTTCCTCAATCACCAGAATACTAATTATGGGTATAATTCTCCAATGTCCAGAGTGTCAAGACTTGTTAACTCAAGCCATGGTCTTGAAAATTTTGGTAGCAATCTAAATGATTTTTGTCATTCTTTTTTTTTTTATCATCATTATTATTATTTTATTTTCATATATTTTTATTTTTTTATTTACTTATTTATTTATTTCTTATGAATTTCTGTTCATTATTATTTTGTTACTATTATTATTACAATGTATTGATATCAATTATGGAAGGTATTGCATTGCACTACTCCTGCATACCTTCCGGAATAAAACTTTTATTATTATTATTATTTACGACTCTACCAAAACTTTGACTAGACCTTGGCTTGAATGTTCTCTCTTATGTTTATTTTGTCCTATTTTTGTCATCGCTTCATTTATAATTATGTATGTGCTATTCCTTCTCTGTTGCTCTTTTTTCCATTTCGTGTTTTATGTATTTTTTGTAATAAGACTTTAGTCCGTTAATTTATAAATAAACAAATAATTCTATGGTAATAATGGGTTCGTGTAATATTTTTATTTTCGTATAGATACGAAAGTGTTTGCAGATGATAGCGCCCCACACGGCGATTAAACAAACCATGTCCGACGCAAACTTATCGTATTAATACTATCGGATATAAGATTCCAAATAGTAAACCGTGATCTAATTAGATTTTCTATATTAAAACAACGGAGTAATAGATTACTTGGGTTAAAAAAATCCCGTATCCACTTTGGAAAATGCGCTACCGCACTATAATATTTTACGATTCAAGGGCTGCGTTTCATGGCTTTTTCCTCTCCAAGGACACGTCGTAAATACCTTATCCCCCTTCACCATTGCGTCGGGTAATATCATTATATCATTGTTTGTTAAAGGAAAGCCAGTGTTGAACCATTAATAACGTGTTGAGGTAATTAATTAAAACTATCTTCGTTTTGCAGTGATGCGACCGTTGCCTTAATTTAATAATCGTTTCAAATTCGAATTACGTTTTCTTAGAGAAGTGTTGCTTACAAGTATAAACACCGAGTTTTGGAAAGTACCTACGCGGTTATTTGATTGAAATAATAATTATTCCATTTTCATTTTTATTTCCTATTCACTATATTATTATTATTTTTTTTTTTAAAGTAAGACGAACATTCCCGGGTTACGAATAACCTGACAATATTTGAAAAACTCCTACTGCCATCATTAGAAGCGGAAGATGTTGCTTGTGCAATGATGGAGGACTTAGCCAGCAGAGGAATTGAACGCACGACGCCCGGGTGGGAATCCGACGCGTTCTCCACTCAGCTACCGACCGTTATTACACGTGAAAAGGGTGATGGCGGTTCGTTTTGTGTTTGATGCAAATATGATTATTTTATTGTCTATAACAGTTATTAAAATGAGCTTTTATTAAAAAATGAGTGTTTATATATATATATATATATATATATATATATATATATATATATATGTATATTCGAAAATAGAAGTCATAACTTGGTACACAACAAAGGTCGATGTTACAGGCATTAAAATAAAGTGCAGCGATGTTCGAATACTCAATATTTCGACACTCGCAAAACGTTACTGAAACATTGTCAAACTTTTCTCAAACGTATTGTGTCGCAAATAAGTAAACTTTCAACGAAGTAGCTGAGATTCCGACCGGTTAGTAGCTGATTGGTAAAACGCGTCGGTTTCCACCCGGGCGTCGTGGATTCAATTATTTTTTTATCTTAGTTCCCCATCATTGCACAAGCAAGATTTTCCACTTATTATGATGGTAAAAGGAGTTTTTCAAATTATTTTTATTTTTTTAATAATTTTACTTGAACATACATTTTTATTTAATTTGATGGTAAATTGCCCATCTCCTAGACATAAGCCTGTGCTGGGATGGCAATTTGCAAAAGTGGTTTTTTTAGCTACATAGTAACATGTTAATATCGAAAATATATACAAATAAAGTCAGGTTATTCGTAGCCCAAGAACGTTTGACTTTCTTTGAAAATAAAACAATAAAAAACATGAATTAAACTTCTTTGCTAAACTCTGTACGGTTTAAAATGGAAAACAACGAGTAAAGCTCTATACAGTTAATTACCTATCTCAATTTTATAACATTTTATTTTCTTCATTAAACTACGAATAATAAGGTGATATTTTGGTCTAGCAATCGAAGTATTTATTTACTATATAAAAGTCCTTGTTTGTAATATTAATTAGAAAAGAGATATTATTTAAAATCTGTTTAATTCAATCATAAAACATAGTTAAATCTGAACAAGTGGTATTTAAAGTTTTATATTGCTTTAAACTGAAACAACTTTTATCTCGGTGAAAATTTGAAAGCCAGACTTTTCACTTTTCGTCCGTACTTTGTTTTTCATAAAGAAAATGAAATTTCCGACACATTCAGGGAGTAAATCTCGAAAGATAGTTAACCAGAACAAATTAACCTAGGATTTGCGTTACGGCTTTCGCCTTCATTTTCACCGTCTTTTTACGACCAACAGTCGTTAGGGAGAATTGGTTTGAAAATTTGAAATTGAATTTCGAAGCAAAAATGAAGAAAAACAACCTTGATTATGCGTCCGTTCTTGAATATTAATTTTCGTATCTTTTGTGATAATTTAAAAATTTACGGATTTATCTCTAGAAAGCAATTAATTTGATAAAGTCTGACTTAAAGATATTAGATATTTTTGTACCCTAAGCATTGTGCGAATTTCTAAAAATATTTTTCCATTTAACATAATTGATACTGAAAAGTTTTTTGAAAATATTTTCCAGTCCTGTCGAAATCAGTTAGCATTTATAATTTTTCAGAATAATTGTTTTATCAAGTTAAACAAATTAATAGAGTTGTTAGAATAGAAATCATCATCACATACAGTCTAGCGTCTAGTTTATGTTGGATTCGGTTAAGTTAAGCATTAGGCATTTGAAATAAGGATTTTATAAATTATATATAAATAAATACGAGTATATATATAAGAATCATATAACAAGTCGATATAACAAGTCAGCATGGCTTTTTTTTCATCGCTTAAAATGGCTTAAGCGACACTTTGGTCAAAAATAAGTTAATTATGCAGTTATTTTGACGTAAAATGCTCTGAATCTCGTTTAATTCTGTAGACTTTTGTGGCCCTTCAGCCATCTATATATATTTACCATTTAAGAGAAAGCTCGACTCAAGCAACACAAGTTTGGGACTTTTTTTAGCTTTTTGTCGCTTCAGGTATCCTCAGTGAGTGCATTGAGTTACCCGTTTACCGAGTTAACTTTTTTGTTTAAACTCCAACCTGGTACTGAAGACTTATGACCTTTATTGTAAAACAAAAAAAACTTTAAAGTGCTTTAGTGTAAACTTCCCAAAATAGCGCTTCATTATTATTATTATTATTATTATTATTCTTATTTATTATTATTAAACCCTTTTGCTTTTCCGGTGGTGAGATATTTTTGTGATACCTTGGAAGAGTTTGACTGCCTAAATCCAGTAGTACTATGGCACTCCCATCTCAGGTTATTTGAACATAAAGGTTAACTGAAAACAAAGTGAACGACGGCCTCTTTTATAGAATGGTTAAGACACTCAACTACAAATCCAAAGGTCGCGGGTTCAAATCCCGGTGTGCGCAATTAAACGTTATTTAATAAATAAGTTTTATTTCACATTAATTAATTAATGAGAACAATGTAAAGTATATTTGCGGCACGTTCCGGAGTAGTAGATACTATAAGTATCGCCCTGGTGAAAGACCGCCTTAAAGAATCGAAATGTTACTTAAATTGGCTTGAACACTGTTTGGTGACCAGATCTGAATAGCCAGGTACTTTCCGATCTTCCTGTTCTATACCTTTTTTCCTCCCCACGACTTTCAACCTCCCAGCATATCCCAATTGAGGATGCTACAGTCCCTTCTGGCTCCAGACGGTCGGGAGCAGTTGAAACTCTCATACATTTAGATGGAAACTTTAAAAAGCGCTTTAACGGGTTTCATATAATAATGAATTGCTGTTCCTCAATCATCACTTTACTAATTATGGGTATCATTCTCCACTGTAAAAATTTTTGTTAGCAGTCAAAATGGTTTTTGTCATTCTTTACGACCCAATCAAAACTTTGACTTGACTTTGGCTTTGATTTGAATATTATTTCTTATGTATATTTTGTCCAATTTTTGTCATTGCTTCGTTTAATATTATGTGTGTGCTGTTATTTCTCTATTGCACTTTTTCCCCATTTCGTGTTTTGTTGTAATTGTACTTTAGTCCGTTAGTTTGTAAATAAATACATAAATTAATATTTTACCTATGTTTTTCTACTGAAAGGCTAAATGGCACCCACTCTTTACATTTGCAAGTATGAAGATTTCCTAGACTGCAACTATATTCAAATGTATATTTCTAAGTTGTTTCTTTCTTCCGCAGATCGCGAGTCTCTCTCCAGCGTGACCCATGGGCGCGCGTCTCGACGGGCGGGCGCCCCACCGGCCCTCTCGGCGGCTGCTCTGAGCCCGCAGGGGGCCCTCGACCTCACCGCTGCCTTTGACACTTCGGTGCATCAGGTTAGTAAACTTCACTTCTTATTCTCATGTGACTAAAGAGTTCGCTCTTTAAGGTTGGGTTAGGTTCAGTCAAAGGACAGTTGGCTATGGTTCAATAAAAAGCTAGTGTCCAGCTAGCCGTCCACAATGGAGTGCTTATACCAACCTTGATGTATGGCAGTGAGGCGTGGAAATGGCAGAGGATAGATGAAAGTTGACTAAATGCTGTATAAATGAGATCTCTGAGGCGTATGTGTGGTAAAACCAGGTATGATCTTGTTAAAAATGTGGATATCCGGAAAGAATGTAAGGCTGATGTGAGCGTAATGAATAAGATGAAGAATGGGACGCTGTAATGGTTTGGGCATGTGGTGCGAATGAACGAAGAGAGAAGTTTGAAAACAATGTACCACGCTTAAGTGAATTGAAGAAGTCGGGAAGACTAAAATAAGTTAAGTGTATTCCTGTCGTTAATAATACAATTGTGAAAGACTTCAACTACATCGGTGAGTGAATGGTTTTCCATTTTTCCTTCATTCCATAATCTTTCCACAAGCTACATCTAGATACTTCCATCGAGTAGTATAGATTATCGTTTACAGTCTACTATTTTCCAAATTCATCTAAAGCTGATAACACATTCGGTGTTTTATCACAGCTTCAGATCCAACAATGATTGTCATGATTTTTAGTTGATCACAATTTATTCAAAAGCTGAAACAAACCTACAATCGGCGTTTAACAGGGACTGTTTAAATGTAAATTGTGACGATGTCAAATGTGGCGAAAATTTGAAACAACCTGCACTTCGTGTTCTGGAAAATGAAGAAAAAAAATCCAAGTGGTAATTTATTCCTCGGTTAAACAATTCATTTTCTTTACGACACAATGATTATAATTTGACTGCGGTATTCCTCGTTCATACTTTAACTTGTCGGAAAAATAAACACAATTGTACAAGTCACAGTTCAGACTAATGTAAGATAAGGTTAAGTTATTTATTTAACATTCACTTTTACTGTGTGCCATGAAAAAAATATTCCATAGAACATTCTGAAACCAAGAAGAGTTTTAACAGCACATTGTCTAGCAGCAAACTAGCTTACTACCCGACTTCGCTCGATATTTCAACACATTGAATATCATTAAAAAAATATCTTACCGAACATCAGACATATGTGGGACAAGGAATATGGCATCTTATTTTATATTTTACTAGTAAAATGCATATTTGTCTCTAGCTCATAATCGAAATGGACAAAAAGCTTGTGTAAATTTCATTGTTTTATTGTTTTATTGACGCACCTTCTCTGTTCCAACTTATCCAGTTCAAGATTCCTTGCCGTAGACTCAGAAACAATGAAATGCTGTTCCTCAATCATCACAATACTAACTATGGGTATAATTCTCCAATGTCCAGAATGTCAAGACTTATTAACTCAAGCCATGGTCTTGAAATTTTTGGTAGCAGTCAAAATGATTTTTGTCATTCTTTACGACTCTACCAAAACTTCGACTAGACCATGGCTTGAATGTTCTCTCTTATGTTTAGTTTGTCCTATTTTTGTCATCGTTTTTTTTTTTATTACGTATGTGCTATTCCTTCTCTGTTGCTCTTTTTTCCATTTCGTGTTTTATATGTTTTTTTTGTAGTTGGACTTTAGTCCGTTAATTTATAAATAAATAAATTTATAAATAAATAAATGTCACCACAGCTCCAGAGTTTTTGCTGCTGCAGACAAAAATATTTACTGTATCTGCTTTATTGTATTGTTCGGATCTGAAATATCTTTGAATCTCACCTTATAAGCCTTTTGTGAACAATGGAAAAATCGATCTAATTTAACCATTTAAGAATTATCTCCGTGGTTGAGTGGTTAAGACGCTTGACTACGACTCCATAGGTTGCGGGTTCAAATCCATACGTGCGCAACTAAATTTTATTTTAAAAATATGTCTTATTTCACAAAATATCATTGATGAATACAAAAAAAATAAGTATATTTGCGGTACGTTCCAGAGTGGTAGATACTTTAAGTAGCGACCTGGTCAAAGACCACCATTCAGAATGAGAAACGTTGTTTGAAATGGTTTTAGTCGTGTTTGGTA
Source organism: Drusus annulatus (assembly GCA_022651775.1). Taxonomy (NCBI): domain Eukaryota; kingdom Metazoa; phylum Arthropoda; class Insecta; order Trichoptera; family Limnephilidae; genus Drusus; species Drusus annulatus. The sequence continues at coordinate 756,303 of JAGWCC010000076.1, read as the reverse complement.
ATCAAATTTGAATAGCCAGGTATTTCCTAACCTTCCTCTTCCCAATCTCCCTCCCCTCCCCGCTGCCTTCAGTCTCACAACATACCTCAATTGGGGACGCCATAGTCCGACTGGCTCAAGACGGTTGGGAGCAGTTGGGACTCATCTGCAGTGTGCTCTTAAAAAAAAACATTTGAATCCATTGAGGTATATATCTCAATGTTTGAATCTTACATTTACAAGCTATTTTTTAACAATGGAATGTAAATCAAGCATTTTACAAAACTATCCTTTTGTGTACAAATTAACCGCTTTCTTCTTGAGTTCTAGAAAACTTGTTTTATGTGTTTGTGGACATTAGATGTTTTACGAAGATGTTCCCTCGGTGTGATATTGATAAAAGTGGCACTTTTAAAATGATTTAAGAAATATTATTTCACCAGGTGTGCTCGCTAAAAAAATTTACGCGGCGCATTTTTTAACCATAATTTCTAGACCTCCCGTTCTTCTGCGCGTGGCTCCCGCGTTGTATTTGGCGGTGGGGGTTGGGAAAGGAGAGAGGGGGTTGATGTTTTATGTATGACACGGCACGTGACGGCCGCGTGGAGCACGCTTGTGTACAAGACAAGAATGTTATTAGGACATTCCTGCACCGTACCTGCCCCCGGCCACCGTGTAATGTCACCCTCTCCCTCCTCATTCTGTTTCAGTCGTTGGTGAGGAGAGAAGGGGGGGGTACGTTTAGACCAGTGGTTTGTGGCAAAAGTTTGAAAAAAAGTGTTGATAAAACCTACATAAAAGATGAAAAATGAAACAAATTTTTACCAATACCATTTTCACAGTAGCAAAATTAATTACAATTTATTTTTGAAGCAAAATATTTCACCTCTAAAAATCAAAACGTTGCTTCGATAGATTAGCGAGTACATCACAACCTTCCTCTTATCCATCTCCTCCCCATTCCCTCATCCTTCAGCCTCGTGACATTTTATTATTATTCTATAGTGTATGCCGCAAAAGAGTCCCAACTGCTCCCAACCGTCTAGAGCCAGTGAGACTATGGCATCCCCAATTGAAGTATGTTGTGAGGCTGAATATAGTGGGGACGGGAAGGAGATAGGGAAGAGGAAGGTTGGGAAGCACCTAACTATTCAAATCTGGTCACAAACGTCTAAAGCCATTTCAATCCAGCAACGTTTCGATTCTGAATGGTAGTCTTTCACCAGGGCGATACTTAGAGCACCTACCACTCTGGAACGTGCCTCAAAATGTACTTTATATTATTTTTATACTAAATAAATGTGTCATGACACATATTAATTAAATAAAAGTTATTTGCGCACACCGGGTTTGAACCTGCGTCCTTTGGATCCATAGTCGAGCGTCTTACCACTCGACCATGGAGGCCGTCAAAATATATCTCAATAGGGAGTGCCGCTGTCCCAATGACTCTGGAAAGTTGGGACTCTTGTGCGGTATTCACATTTAAAAAAAACCTTATATGTTATCACATGAACGCTCCTGTTTTGAAGGAGGTTCTAATGTAACCCCGAACGAGAGTTTTTTACGATATATTAGATAAAGATTACCGAGATATTATGAATATACTTCTCTCTAAGTATTACCAAAAACAAATTCTCAATATTATGTCATGAAAACGCTTTAATCAGCATGTTTAAATGGGGTAACTACGTGACACCCCTTCGGATCGTACGTTTGATTTTTACTTTTAGATATGGAAAGGTTACGTACGCTTTCCTCTAATATTTTGCTAACCTGCATACTGTACCCCGAAAAAAAAACATTTGGTCTTTCAATATATATTTTTTTGCTTTAACTCAATGGCCAACAAGTTTTATCATTGTTTTAGGATAGTTGATAATAATTATAAAAAAAAATTGTTGGCTTCTTATTGCTTAATTTAGTGGTCCAATCACCTCAAGAATGTTTGATGATTTTAATAATACCAAATTTTTAACTTTATTACACTATTTTTTATTTAAGACCTCACCGGTTTCACCTTATGATTGGCATCTTCAGACTGGTACAATTTCAAGTCAAAATATGGCTCAATAAGCGTCCATTCCGGACACTATTAGTATATTCGAGTTAGCGATTAACTTACTTAAAATTGTACCAGTCTGAAGATGCCCATTATAAGGTGAAACCGGTCAGGCTTAAAATTTAAAAAAAGTGGAATGAAGTTAAAAATTTGGTATAGTTAAAATCATTAAAATGGAGTTCCACCACGAATTAACAGTTTCAAAAGTGAAATAATCAAGGATGCTTGTTAGATAATTAAAAAGCTCGACTTTTTTTCAACAAGATCTGATAAATGCCATATTTATTACGTATGGCATTTGTTGGTATTAGTTGAATAGTTGACCAGGAAGTAAAATTTATAATGGGCCAATTAAATGTTGAATTATAGACCTCTACTGACAGTTTAAATAATTTATCTTACATGATGCATTAGGCTTACTGGTAACATGAATACATCATTTGAATAAAATAGGGTTAGATGTTTTTTGAATTGATATGAAAGATGATCAATTAGAGCATAGTATAGTTAAACGCACTAGTAAAACGTGAAAGAATGTTTTTGCAGGCGTTAGCGCCCCACTCGGTGATTGATAGAACTATGTACGATAGAAGTTTTGCGGCATTAATCCTGTCAGATTATGTTTAATGTTTTCCGAAAATGTTATCGTAAGATTATACACATTTGCCAATTCGAAGCAATACATTTTATATTGAATAATATTTTTTAATTCTGGTAGTTAAAGGTTTTATTTACTGTAACTTCTAATTTCTGCACTTTCTCTTTCTTCCGTCTCTCAGGTTATAATTACAAGAGCAGACTATTTCTAGAAATTGTTAATTCGTTGTGGAATTCCATTTCGATGGTTTAATAAGACAAATTTTAAACGTTTTCTTATTTCAACGTTTTTTATTTATTATTTAGACCGGACCAATTTAACTTGTTACGGTCATCTTCAGACTGGTATCATTCTAATTTTCGTAACACTCTGAAGATGACTTTAACAGGTTGAAACCGGTCTGGTCTAAACGATAAGTAGTGGAAAACAGTTAAAAAATGGTTTATTAAATTAACAGGTCATATTATGACTCGAAGATATGTGTATATATTTTGTCAGCCTTCATAACGCAGTTGTCTACGCGTTTGACATTGAATCTAGAGGTAGCGGGCTCGATTCGGAGTGTACTAATACATTAACATCGAAATTTTATTTGACTGCTTTTTAAAATGTTGGTTGTTTGATGAACCTTACGAAAATGGCTCTGCATCTGTCTGAACAGAGGCGCTACCTTGATACATAAATATTCTCTGTATTCTATCTCTCATATAAAAAAATAAATATGCCGTCGCTAGAAAGGCAAAAGGGCTTAAGCGACACTCCAAAAATGAGCTAAACATGCAGTTTTGATCCGTTTTCTTTCTGCATCGAATGCTCTGACTCTCGTTTGATTCTGAAGACTTTTGTGACCCTTCAGCTATCTAAAAAATATTTACCATTTAAGAGAAGGCTTGACTCAAGCGACACAAGCTTGGGCCTTTATTTTAGACTTTAGTCGCTTCAAGTAACTCAGTGAGAGCATTGAATTACCTGAGTTAACATTTTTTTTCAAAATCCAACCAGTTAATGAAGACAACAAAAAACACTTTAAAATGCTCTGGTGTAAACTTCCCAAAATAGTGCTAGAGCCCTTTGCCTTTTTCGCGACGATATTATCAAATAAAAGCGTGCAAATATTAATCTCTCATCATTAAAATGTACTAAATATACAATTACAATACAGTCTCTCTTACTCATCTTGAGAAACAACGATAATTCATTATTACGATGTAAATATCTTCTTTCCGCTGAAAGATTATTCCACCCCTGCGTTCTTCGCACCTCCCCTCGTATCACATAATTCCTTCGCCCGATACGCAAATAACCTCCAAGTGATACCCATTAAGACGTCTCCCTTGATTAAATTATAATTTGCTTTGTTGAAGTCGAGATAATAACGGTGTGTTGTTTTAAGTAGGCCGAGTAAATATCTCTGGAATGCAGAGGTCTTCGGGCCATAACTCCGTTATTAATTAGAGCGTCGAGAGTCGAGGTGCTGCCGAACAGTGGGTGAACACTAAAGATTATTATAGCCCTGTGAAATTGACTTGTCGGTAATCGAAATCGTGATATATTTGTGCAAATAGATAATGTTCGTGCTGTTATTGGTATATATGAAGGCCTGCGCTGTCGAGGGTAAGATGCTCGGCTACGAATACACAGGTCGCGGGTTCAAACCCGGCGTGCGCAAATAAAATTTATGTAATTAATATGTGTCATCACACATTTAATTCATGGCTTTAGCCGTGTTTGGTGACCAGTTTTGAATAGTCAGGTACTTTGCAACCTTCCTCTTCCCCATATCCTTCCCTTCCCCTCTACCTTCAACCTCACCATATACCACAATTGTGGATGCCATAGTTCTAATGGATCTAGACGGTTGGAAGCAGTTGGGATTGTTGTGTAGTATTCACTATTAAAATTTAAAAAACTAAATGTAAATACATAAAATAATATATCAAAATTGAATTATAATAATTGACTCTCAATGTATATGGTTATACTAGGATGGATATGACGCATAAGTTCAATTAATCTGGAAAATTAGCAAACCTACTTTGCCGTAGTAACACTATTGAAACATAAGGCCATATTTCTTTTAAACATCCTTTATTTGCCTATTTTCGGTTTTCTCCTAACTTGCATCCTTGTTACATAATGTCCTTACTTTCTACTGAAAACCATATCCTTATTGTCATAAAATATTTTTCTTGTTCTTTTGTTACTTGTTATATTCACACGGATTGCATTTCTAGAATCGTTAACTTATAATACTTGAATATTGATGTTTTTAAGTACCAACACGTTAATTGTTTTCAATATTATTTCCTTTTTTAACAAATTTGTTCATATTTAAAACCATTTTCGTCTGGATTTGTACACCCTTCGCTTTTATCAAATGGTTTTTAATCTGTTGATGTACACATATAGCGTTATGGTCATATCTAAACTATTTTTGCATGATTTGTTGTATTAGGTAATTAAGTGTAAAGCGCAATTGAGGTGAACTATCACAAAACGGCGCTATATAAATTCAATGTTATTATTATTCATCATTGTTGCTTATCTTAGCTGTAAAACTTTCGAGGAATGTCTTTCTTAACAATAGGCATAATAACAAAAAATAGTGACAGGACCTTGCTTGTTAAGTAAAAGGCTTTGATTTAGACGAACGTAGTGACTAGTTCATAATAATGATTGCTCCTATAATTTTGATTTTGAAATAAATCCTTGTGGTTTATCACCATTCTGACATCCTTCAATGTCCGGTCGCGCCGTCTACATTCTGCATCTAATTTAAATCTGTCTATGTTGAAAAGGGGACAGGACATCAGGAGAAGGTAAACATTTTGCTGCAATTTACCATCGCCTGGACAGGTTTCATTGTAAATTATTTTTGATCTGTGAAGGTAACTCTTCATTGCCCCATGTTTTGTGAAACATTGGGTCAGTTTAAAGCCCATTTATCGATGAGCTTTTGCTTTATAAATCATTTGGCATAACTAAAATGACTTATTTCAGGAGCAGTTTTCTTCACTGTAGCCCCCCTTTGTTTTTATTCGGTATTAAATATTAATTAATCAATTATTATTATAAATATCGAAGAATATGTCATTTTAATACATTTTCGCGCCACTAGGGAATCGATCTCCCAACTACCCGGATCAAAGTCAAATGCGTAGATTACCATACTTTGGAAGCTATCTAATCATTTATCATTAATAGTAGTTTCAGTTCATTTTTTTTGTCTATTTCAATGTAACTTTAGTATTATTTCAAAAGCGTTTGTTTTTACAAGGGTAGAAAATTCAATATAAATCGCATTTCATATTGATTGAAAAAAAAAGAAATAGCCGGAGATGATCTGAGAAAACATGACACGATCAAGTGAATCAAACAGGCAGGTATTTCCGAGAGTTTTAAATGAGAAGAAATTATTACAGTTATATAAATGATTTTGTTTATTTTTATTAGGTACGCTCGACAAGTGAAATTGTCTCGTCGAATAAAGTAGTGCCCGTCGAACCAATGAATTGAATTTATCCTCGTGAACATTCGCTGTGCAAGCAATTTAATCTTGAAATTTCAGTAAATTGCACGTCTAAACCAGTTGTTTGTTTTGTTACTGGATTATAATCGCAGGTGCCTAAATGATCCGTAATTTTTTCAGTGATTGTAGGGAGCGCCATTGGATGATTTTTTTTTCACTAAAACTGTGCTATTTATGTTACTCAATTATTTTTATTAAAAAACGTCATTATCACTATTATCAGTCTTCGGCCAAGTTTTAAGGTTTCTACGCCTTTTTTAATAAACTAGTTTTTTACGGATTTTTTACACTTGACTAGGAAAGACCCAATCTTAAAAAAACTCAATTAAGAGTCAGCACCCAAAAATACACGCTTTTTGTTTTTTTAATAAAAGCAATACTAAAAATGATATGTCTGTAAATTCTTCGTGTGTATTAAGGAAAATGTCTATTGTTTTCAGTGAATAGAATTATATTACTGTAATCTTTTAATGCTACTCTATGAAATGCACACTGGAATTTTAGGTAAAAACGTTCGAAAATGTCTTTGCTGGTTTGCTGAACTGCGCCTGTTACAGTCATAGCTTTTAAAACATCACAGTAAAATTAAATATTCATTGGAAACCTTAGAATTCATAAATATATCATTTTTTGTTGTATTGCTTGTATTAAAATGCTAAAAAGTTACGTTTACCGCTTTTTTGTGCTGCGACTTAAAAAATACACAACTTAGATAACCTTAGAGATAAATAATTCAAAGGAAAAGAAAGAGATAGTTAGAAAAAAAATAGAAAAAACACAATACAAGCAAAATACAAAGATATTTCGAAATAAGAAGAAATAGGTAGTATTTGAATTATCTTAAGTATTATTGATTATTTTTTAAACGGGAGAAATCTCTTAAATTCTCCAAAAAATAAATGTATACAAGATTGAATCCGACAGACTCCAACTAGCGATTTCTGGACTAATTTGGAGTAAAACATGAAAATGGTCTCCTGGTGACATAAAAATATTTTAAAAATCTCACTCAGTCGAGTAACCGCTCACCCCCCGCCCCGACCCTTACTGTCCAATGCCGATTTTTTTTATTATTTTTGAGTGGGCGAAAAAAATATCACCGTAGACCAAAATTCCATCTCAATTTGTCACTTTAAACAATTTCAGGAATCTTTGGTAAAATCTCTCGGGTTCGATCTGATACACCTTGTATACCCCCTTTCCTCGTGTCCTTACACTGCACCGTGCAGGAAGATTGATGCCCATATTAAAGCGAAAGATAAACAGTAAATTTCTGAACTGTCGCAAAACCGGGGATGTTATTTTATTGAAGAAACGTTTCAATTCACTTGGACAAGAAAATACCAGATTAAATTTTTCAAACGTGCTACGAGAGAAGTACGTTCGTTAAAGATAAGTGAAAAAAATGTTTTTTGATGAAGGCGCTTTACTTGACCTGAAGGTATGTAGGTCGAGATACAAGGTCTCGTTTTTGTGCAAAAAATAATTATATCTGTTTTGTGAGGTAAATTAATTACTATTTATTAAATTAGAATTTACTTAAAAGCTTTTATGCTTATTATTTTTATATTAATTATTATTAAGACATGTAGAGCGAATGAACGGTGAAAGGAGAGTGAAAAGAATATATTATGCGAAAGTGAATGGAAGAAGAAATCGAGGACGCCTGAGGAAAACATGGCACGATAAAGTAAATCAAATACTTAAATCGGGTCATGTAAAGAGTCAGAATAACATAATAACAAAAAGAATAGCATGTATGAGACGATTTATGAATGTGAATAAAGCAAGGAGTGTGTGCCAAGATAGAGTTGTATGGCGGTCCGTCCTCTCTGTCTACTCCTGCGGAGATACAGCGTAGTGGTTAATTAGTTAGTTAGTTATTGAAATAATATCAATAATTTTTAACGTACAAACGTAAAATTTTCAACAGAAAAAAATTAAAAGGTGGCAGCCAAATCGGAAGAAAATTGTTTTTTTTTTTATAATTTTCAAATGAAGAATGAGATCGATTATAAATGCCGATTTCTTATAAGGTCTCGGTGGCTCAATTGGCAGAAGCGTTACTCCCGGATAGAGTGGAGGTTCCGAGTTCGAGTCTCGGTCGCGACCGTTATTTTTTTCCGTTTCATATGTACGTTGAAGATTATTGATATTATTTCAATAATTAATATTATTAATATTTGCCTGGTAATACGAGTATTTAAAAAAAATGCTATAATCTAGAAATCAACTTCCCAACTGTCATATCGCCTAATTGAACACTTCTTGAAAATCAAAATCCAAAAGACCACTTTACTGATAAAATTACACGTATGTCGCATACATAGGTACTTTTTTCAAGCCTTAAATAGTAACAAAAAAACATCTTAAATAGTAACAAAAAAACATCGCAAAATAGGCAAGGTAAATTTTCGTAGAATATTAATTTGCAGTTGGGTGTGCATGATCTTTGTTATTCTCTATTTTTTTGTGTAATTCGGATTATGACCGTGACTTTCAGGAAATTGATTTTTAAGAAGGTCATTGGAGAGGAAACCATTTGGGACTACCTAATTTTGGATTGTGATTAAAATCAATGTAATCTTAGTCGCGAGTGTAACTTTTCTTTAAGACCGTGAAAATTTCTTAACGTAGTAGCCAAATTCATACCAAAAGTACGATTTTATGTCGAAACCCCCGAATGTCCAAACATCCAAATTGTTGAGAAATAGTTAGGTAATTCAATAACGTCGGGGAAATTCCGGTCAAAACTTCTTGTTTCGCCTCTACTCGGGAATGAAATAACCCCCGACACTGCCGGTGCTTTAATCCGTTTTCTTTTCTAAGCTCGGCTCTTGCAGAAACCAGAGTTTATTAAATATAAGAAAGGCTGTTTGATTTTATTTTGAAAAGTGATATAAAAATAATTTTTATGAGGTTCTTCACTCATGTTTTTTAAGTATTGTTAAAATAGTTGAAAAAAGTTCCAATATTTTTGCTCTTGATTTCGAAATTCATAAATTCAACTGGGATCTGAAGCGGATGGTAAATTTTGGCCATGATATATTAGACACATTATATTGTATAGATATTTTTTAACTTCTCATGTAATTTTTTTTTTATTCCTTCTTAATTTTGAACTAACTTCCTTTACTTCATCTAACCATTCAACCACCAAAGAGTTTAAAGAACATTTGAGGTAAACTATAAAAAAACTGTGCTATATAAAATTATTATTTTTATTATTATTAAATCATTTATTTGTAAGGATAAGCAAAGAGAATAAATAGAATGCCACGCAACTCTGTCCTGGCACACACTCCTGCTTCATCCACATTTATTCATAATTTATTCCGAATCTCGACTCAAGTGATTCACTTGATATTGCCATATCTTTCTGGGACGTTCCCGTTTTTTCCATTCAATTGTGCATCATATTGACGGCCTCCATGGTCGAGTGGTAAAAGGCTCGTCTACGAATCCAAAGGTCGCACATTCAAACCCGGCGTGCGCAAATAACTTTTATTTAATTAATATGTGTCAAAACACATTTCATTAATATAAAATAATATAAAGTATATTTGCGGCATGTTCCAGAGTTGTAGATGCTCTAAGTAACGCCCTGGTGAAAGACAACCATTCAGAATCGAAAATTTGCTTGATTGAAATGGCTTTAGCCGTTTGTGACCAGATCTGAATAGCCAGGTACTTTCCGACCTTCCTATTCCCCATCTCCTTCCCCTCCCCACTACATTCAGCCTTACAACATTCTCCAATTGGAGATGCCATAGTCCCACTGACTCTAGACGTTTGGGAGCAGTCGGGATTCTTGTGCGGTATTCACTATTAAAAAACAATATATTATGTTGTCCTGATACTTTAGAATCTTATTATTAACTTTCGTTTAATCTCATTCATAATACGGTCATACTTCATACATGAATTTCCCACATATCATACGCTTCAGATAATATTCATTAAATGTAATATTTAATCTACCACAATTATAATTAAACAATTTTAAAAATTCAACCCTCACACAAAACTATTCAACTTAGTAATTCACTCAATTATTTCAAATCAAATTTACTTACCCGACAAACTAACCCTTAACACACTGTTTCAGATCGAAGGTTTCTTTCTCTGGTTACTAAGTACCTACAGGGTGGCTAGGAAGTGGAATTATATAGGTGGAATCAGTGGCCAGCATAGTGCCGATGTAGGCACATGGTGTACGAGTATCTTAATCGATTCACGCTTTGATTACAAGTGGAAACCCTACCGATGTAGTTATATCATTGAATACTTCGAGGGAATCATTTGTGTATCCAGGCCACAGGGCACTAACCCCTTGTGCTTTCAGTATCGAGACATTTAATATCACAGATTGATATTTAGCTCTCTGCAAATACAATGAGTGAAAGATTCAATTACATTTAATTAAAAAATATCTTATTTTGTGAATATATTAATTCGATAATTTACGATACCTTTTTCGCCTTCCTACTTCTCTGTCAAATTGTGATTGAGACACGGAATAATGCATAACATTTTATTCACAACACTGTCATGGTACTAAAAGTGAACATGATATCATCAAATTGTGGTACATAAAATTATTTTTACTATCACTGTGGTAAAGTCCAGAGTCAAAAGGAATATCAAAAAATGCGTAGAGACGATTTATGCATGTTGATAAAGCCAGGACAGAGTTGTGCTGCGTTCCATAATTTGTGCCTACCCCTTTGATGAAATGGAAATTGCGCAGTGGTTAGTTAGTATTGCTTTTAATTAGGATCTCATAGCCAAATTACCATCTGGAAATTGATAGCGTAATTCTGAAATTTGTTTTCATTCGACCGCCGGCATGGTCGAGTGGTAAGTCGCTCGACTACGAATCCAGAGGTCGCGGGTTCGAACCCGGCGGGCGCAAATAAATTTTATTTATCTAATATGTGTCATAACACTTTAAATTGATATAAAAATAAAATATACTATATTTGCGGCACGTTCCAAAGTGGTAGATGCTTTAAGTGTCGCCCTGGTAAAAGCCCATCATTCAAAATTGAAACCTTGCTTGAAATGGCTCTAGCCCCCGTGTTTGGTGACCAAATCTAAATAGCTAGATACTTCCCAACCTTCCCCTTCCTCATCCCCTTCCCCTTCCTAATCTTTTTCCCCTTCCCACTTCCTTCAGTCTCATAACTTACCCCTATTGGGGATGCCATAGTCTTACTGGCTCTAGACGGTTGGGAGCAGTTGAGACTCTTGTGTGGTATTTACGTAAAAAAAAAAAGCGTTTGTATTTATTATTATAACGGTAACCTCGAAAAGTTTTTTGACATAAATTCGCCGGCGTTCCTTCTCTTTTTATTATTTGTATCAACGGAGTAAGTATAGAAAAGTAATGTCGATAATTAGTATTTTTACTAAAGCACCGTTGAAGGAATGCTTCATTTACAGCGGCATACAAATGAAGGGTAAATGAACTGTCACAACTCTTTTTTGGAACACACTTCTTGCTTCATAGATATTCATGCATTGTCTTATACATACTTTTTATTCCGGCATTTCAAGTTTCAGGCTTATTTTTTAACGTTTTACTCTTAGCCGAGTGACTGTTAATAATGTCTCTATTTTTATTCTAGATATTGGATTGGCTGAAAGTTGAGGAAGACATGTTGCGGCAGCAAACTGTGCTAGTCGGAGATGTGGACGAGATTCTGGGCCACATTGATAAGCAAAAGGTAAGAAGAACTTCGCTTTATTTACACCCCTGACATCTGCCGGCGGCGGACCAATGCTTTAGGGTAGTTATCGGCTGCAGATTCCTGCTCCCGCGCGTCGCTATTCTTCTTTCACAGCTTTTCACCAAGCATTCTGTTTCCGGAAAATTCACATAGATGGCAGTAAACATTTTAATGAAAATGTCCTTGGTTTTTTTTTGTTACTATTTTAATTTAATTCGGTATCCTTATTTTAAAAAATTGTTTTTAAAACAATGATAGGAAATAAATCCATCATAGTTTTTAAATTCCGCTTTTTATGGGCGTTTAAAATTCTAATTAGCAAGAAATCGTCTTTTTACATTTTTTCATCTCATTCTTTTTCGTTCATTTCGCCTCAAATCAAGATGAAAAAGCGAGCTGCGTTATTTCTTGTACGACATCTTCTCGCTAGATTGGGTGATTGATGGACTGGAAAGGCTTTCTTTTGAATGCACAGCCATCAATCCGAGCTTAATTGTCGCGTTAATCAACTTAAGTCTTCCGAATTTCATCTCAACTTTTTGTCGGTAAGAATCACAGATGGCATTGTTTTTAACCTACTTTTAGTTACTACCCGACTTCGCCCGAGTTTCGACAATCTTTTTTGTTGCTTTCGCAATGCAAAAAACAATATGGCGTCTTAATAATACCGTCAGATTTTTGCTTTTCAATGCATTATGGTGATAAATGTAGTCTTTGTCATTAATATGCTGCTATCACCTGTACTGATACAACTATTGTATTCATATTTCCTTGTTTATATCTAATATAAGATTTTATTCTTTACCTATTTTGATAGAAATATTGTGTTGCTCACGAAAAAACCATACTTATATAATATAAATTTTAAAAGGACACAAAAAACTGAGAATTTTTCAGCACATAAAAAAGTTATTAGTCACATCATTTAACAGTTACAAAAAAAACATCTTAAATTCTAATGTTTCCTTATTTTATCTTGTAATGATGGGAAAGAATATCATATAAATGGTGACAATCGGTTGAAATAACTGGTTTTTAATCTTTACCAGGTATTATTGCTCTATGAAAAATAACCTTCAAAAGATTATCTGACTTATGAGATTTGGCCAGGTTGCGTATTTTTTTTGATGTTGTACCAGAATACACTGAAAAGTCACTATAGACAAATGGGTGGGATTGTTTTAAAATGAGCGATATAGTTAAAGCAGTATTTTTTAGGTTCAAAACTAAATATAGTTATCATTTTCTAAAAGTTGTACGGAAAAAACTGTTCTTGAAAATCTTTAAAAGTCACAGGACGCCACTGGTCTGGTTATATGTTCGATAATTTCAGTGGCGGGTATCTTTACTTAATGATTCTCTACAACCTCCACTGAAATTTTGTTTAGCATCCAACTTCCCGGAAACGCTGTTTTGAATCTAACGCTGTGAATATTTCTTCACTAATTATGTATATATTTTCCCGAGCGAGAACGTTTGTATCGCCATTATATGCATAGAGGAATAAATAATGTATATTAAATAAAACAATAAACATTGTAAAACACCACTTTATTTAAGTTAACCGCCAACCAGGTTTCGCTTTTATTAAGCTTCATCAGGGCTTTTACATCAACTTGATCACGTTGATGTAAACAACCCGAAGAAGCTTGAGAAAAGCGAAACCTGGTTGGCGGTTAACTCAAATTAAGTGGTGTTTTACAAAGTTTACTGTTTTATTTCAAATATAATGTCACTCCCCCAAGTTTTTGCTTACTTTGAAAAAATAAATAAAAAAATGCTTTCGCCTGATTTCCAAATTAAGGTATCGCGATTCGGGGTGCAATATTTAAGCAGTTTTTATTTCATTAGATTGTAGAAGTTTTTTCGGCATTTAATCTTTCTTATATTTTGTGTTTTGTCTTAAAATTCGTTAGTTCAATAAGTTCCAGAAAATCTATTTTTGAAACTATCGATTCTTGGTGGATTTTGTTTTATTATTCACACTGATTTACTTAAAAATCGGACCGGTTTCACTCTATTTACGGGTATCTTCAGGCTGGTCTCAAAGAATTAAGTAGAGTTAAGTCATAAATATTTATTTAATATAAATAGTACCCACACTATTTACTTTATAATGCCTTAATTACAAGTTCGCTTCGGTGGGTTTTCACTACCTGTGAGTAAACTTTCAAGTAACTTCTCGAACTTGTTACTTTAATCAGTGGATAACCAGGGCTGTAAAAACAGACATTTACTTGACGGGTAGCTTTACTCAGCGTTGGTAAAACATAAAATATACGTCACTCGAAGAGTAGTGCTAATCGACAGCTTACTAAATAATGGTGAAATACCTCCTTAGTTTAAAATAATAATAATGATATACGTTTTTGTTATATTCACACTGTTCGGACTTTTAGAATCGTTTACTTACAACACTAGAATATTGATGTTTTTAATTACAAACGCGTTGACTGTCTTTGACATTATTGCCTTTTCTTTGCTTTGACAAATTTGTTCATATTTATACATACTTTTCATCTGGATTTTTTAAACCTTTAGTTTCTAGTAAATTGTTTTGTTATCTGTTTATGTATACATTTACTGTAATACCCATATCTGAACATTTTTCTAAATGATTTATGATAACGGTCATGATTTTGGATAGTTTTATTTTGCATACATATCTGTCGTATCTTATTTTATTCTTGTTATATTAGGTTGGGTTACTTAGTGTGAAGCGCACTTAAGGTGAACTGTCAAAAAACGGCGCTATATAAATCAAATGTTTTTATTATTATAACGACATAAGAAATAACACGAAGAAATCCAATCATATAATCATTTTTATTACAAAACATGTGTTTATCGATATTCACTTATTGTCTATATATAAACGAAAGCTTCTGATAGAAAAGTTCCATAATACGTATGTGGAAATAAAGTATGAATGTCCAACGTAATTTAATTTATTTCTGAAAGTTTAAATCAAAACCTTTGAGACCACCTAACTCACGCTGAAACTTTCAATTACTTCGCTGAAAAATTTTCTTCCCTTGCAATACTCGACTGGGCGCTACCTGAAAAATGTAATTTGATTTCTTTTGTAATTGGTGTCCACTAACAAGAGAGAACTGAAAAACGCCCCACTACTGCCATCTAACGACGTTTTCTCGAACGTCCCCTAAACAAAAAAATCAACCTGGAGAGTAATAGCCAAGGTGCTAAATATGATCTCAACAAAAGGGACAGCTCAATGCTGTGACGGTAATATTACGAATATGCTTCGACTTCGTACACTTGCTTAGTTGGCGGTTTTTAACTTGTATCCTGTTTTAAAGTGAATCTGTACTAAATCTTAAGGCGCTGGAAAAGTCGGTATTGGAATTACGAGCAGGAGAATAAAAGTGTAATTGCTCTGGGCCGGTGTTGGGAGAGTTCGCCAAATAAAAGCGAAGAATAGGTTATTGTTTAGTTGGTAACGTGACATTTTGGTTTTAGTTCGTCCGCTTTGCACTCACGCTCTAGTAAACGACACTGGTTTTCTATAGATCTGTGATCGAGATACTGTTGGGTGGATCAAAAATAATAATAATAACATATTCTTAACAATCGGGAAAATTTGTCCAGTAGTCCAATATTAGGTATACGAGTATTTCCCGTAAACTCATAAAATTTATCATTATTCTTTAACCACCTTCTCAGTTGAAGTTTTGTCTCTTTCAATTAATACTAGCTCTCTCTTTCTCTCTGTTCCTTTGTTATAATTTAAACGTTACTCTATCGTTTTCTCATTGTTCTGTAATTTTATTTTATAATTTGTTCTTTCTCCGTATGTATATATAACCGCACACTTTATATTTTTTGTTTATTTTAGTTTTGTACCCTGATGATGCTTAGGCTAAGCGAAACTGGTCGGTCATAAAAATTAAAATAATATCCGTGGTCTTATACACAGTTTTTTTTTCTCCATTTCTTTAAATATGTCTAACCACAAAGTGATTTGCTTTCTACGAAAACAAATAAAATAAATAATAATGACATAGTATTCATGTAGCGCAGTTTTGTGATATTTAACCTCAAGTGCGCTCCACTAAGATAAACTTATAAATAACATTATAAATAATCACACAACAAATATATTAATCCTAGTCCAATCATGCAACACGAATGCAAGATTTAGGTTAGATATTGCTAAAATATAACACATAAACAAGTAACATATATGCATATAAACATCCTAATTTAAAAGTTCGAATGAAGCAATAGTGGTGTCAAATAATATGAACCTGGAAGAGATGGAAAAGATTTGACAATAAAGATCTACTGGTAAATATATAAAGCAATGGGAACAGAACACATGGACAATCGAAAAAGACAAAATAACAACAACGAAAAACAAATATAAAAATTGAAGATTTAAGCTTACAATCGTAAACAAATGTAATGTGCAAAGTACAATATTAAAAAGGCTAAAAGCCACCAAAAGTTGGTGCTTTGACAAATGAATGCTTAAACAAAAAGTGAAAAAATAAATAAATAATTTGATTGCAATTGATAATTACGCTTTCCCGTTATCTGACCGAAAAATAATTTCAGTACAGGCCTGGCTAAAGACCGTCATTTCAAAATAAAGATCGTTTTCCTTTAAATGGCAACGAAATCTAACCACCCTACAGGTCTTGCAGCAGATAAATAAGCTTCTTGCTTATGAACCCAGGGGTCGTTGGTTCAAAACCAGTATTAGTATTTTTTTCCGTATAGATTTTACAGCATTTCCCAATGTGGAGATTTCATAGTTGTACTGGCTCCATGTGATTTGGGCGTTTGTGCGGGTATCACGCAAAAAAGTTTTCAGGAAACAGACAGGATCCCTTAGCATTTCTTTCTCCACTTTCTCCAATGTTAGGGGCGTCATCGACCCGCTAGCTCTAAGCAATGCGGACTCTGTACCCGTAGTTATCACATAAAAATAATCTCACCGCCTGTCCATAACATATTATATCCACGTTGGGAGTTTAAGTGAGTGAAAGAAGAAGTCGGAAACGACCAAATAATACATGGCACGATCAAGTGAATCATATACTTGAATCGGGCCATGTGAAGAGTTAGAAAAACAGAAGAGTATGTATGAGACGATGAATGAATATAAATAAAGCAAGGAGTGTGTGCCAAGACAGAGTTGTGTGGCGATTCGTCCTCTTCGCCTACCCCTGCATAAAATGGTATGATGGTTAGTTGATTAATTAGATAAAAAATATTAAATTAAATGTATAAATAAAATAAAAATAAAGTTCTACAAATTTCACACAAAAACTAGAAATAAACAAAATCAAAAAGTCAGAATAACAGAAGAGTATGTATGAGACGATGTATGTATGTGAATGAATCAAGGAGCGTGTGTCAATACAGAGTTGTAAGGCAGTTTATCCTTTCTGCCTACCCCTGTGAGGTAACGGTGTGATGATTGTTAATGATTGATTGATGAGTAAATAATGTGTTAGTTTATTCGTTTGTCTAAAGAAACAATTAAATAATTTTATTTGCACTTCGCCAGTTTTCGAACCTGCAACCAAACGGACAGTAAATGAAGTTATTACAGCCTTATCACGCATCTATTCACTGCACATATAAAATAAAACCTATATCTACCCTCAATCTAAAATCTGCATTTGCTAGGTCAGGTTTTCTTATTGTATCTTTCCAACAGGTTTTATTAAGTCAAATGTATTTTGTGAAAACACTGAGACAATTAAACCAACTTCAATAACCAACTCCTAAAATACCAACGTCTTCATAAATATATAAACACCGGCTAGTCGTATTTCAAAATTGTTTACGGGAGATAAACTCTTAAACAACGATTCATAACCCGAACGTCTTCTGGCGGGGAACGTCGATCTAGTCCAGCCCTTGTGCTTCCCCTCTCCACAAACTTTGCAAACATTTCATAGGCGAGATGGATCATGCCTCCATTCTTTACAGCTCCCTCTCGTAAGGCTGTACTCCGTGCTTGATACTATGGAATATGGTGCAAAAGCTAGGGAAATTCTATTTTTTTAAAGCGTATCCGTTTCCTCTTTTATTTGAAATATAATAATAATTTACTTATTGAATTTCTCATACTTGAAAAATTGTAATTCATTTAATACATATAATGAATTAGAATTAAAATAAATACGAATTTAATTAAGGTACCATATAGATATGCAAGACAAGAAAATAAGAAAATATTACAAAAAAAAAACAGGCAGTTGTAATAATCATGTCAATGGGGAGAAATTCTTTCAAAAATCAATAGGATTTCACTTTTGAATCTCTCCTCACTGACGTAGAATATGTCGATATCGGAAGAGATTTCATTCAGGAGTAACATACTCCTCCCCACCGGCAGAATCATTGGCAGGTTGGTTCTACAGGCAGGAAAATAGAATATTCTATGATGACGCTGTCTTAGATAGTCATCAGCAACATATAGACTTTATATGCATTATTATGTTTCATCTTGACTTGTCCTACGTGAATTAATAATAATACTTCTTCAATAATTTCAATGGAAATATATTCAGAGTGGTAAATACTAGTAAGTATTGTCCTGGTGAAAGACCACCACTCAGGATTGAAACGTTGCTTGGAATGGCTTTAGCCGTGTTTGCTGACCAGATCTGAATAGCCAGGTAATCACCAATCTTTCTCTTTCCCATTTTGTTTGACTCTCCACTACCTAATTATTTAATTAATTTGTGTCATAACACATTTTGTTAACATAAAATAATATATGGTATATTAGCGAAACGTTCCGGAGAGGTAGATACTTTATGTATCGCCTTGGTGAAAGACCACCATTCAGAATTGAAACGTTACTTGAAATAGCTCTAGCCGTGTTTGGTAACCAGATCTGAATATCCAGGTACTGTACAATCTTCCTCATCTTCTTCTACTCTCAACTACTTACGGTCTCACAGTATACTCTGATTGGGGATGCCATAGTCCCACTGGCTCCAGACGGTTGGGAACAGTTGGGACTCTTGTGAGGTATTCACTATAACAAAAACCTAAACTAACTAATCAACTCACCATCACGCCATTTTTCCGCAGAGGTAGGCAGAGATGATGGACCGTCATATGTCTTGGCACACACTCATTGCTTCATTGACATTCATACATTATCTCCTAGATATTATTCTGGCTTTAGACATGGCCTGAATCGAGTATTCGATTCAAATTGGAGCAGCGCACCAATTTGATAAAAAATCTTCACACAAATTAAAATTTAAAAACAAAAATCGCTTTCTACTATAACAACATCAATAATATCGTTTTTTTAACTTAACCCTCTAGCATAGTAAAAAGTTACGTGCCGTCACTGCTGTGCCCAGTCTTAGAACCTCAGAGCACTAATATAGAGGAGGCAGCGCTTCTGTAGTCTGTATTGATGATTTTTGCCTGACTCGGGCGTGGCTAGGACTAAGACTAGGGTATTTATACATCCATTCATAGCACATGTCGACATAATGTTTTTGTTTATTTGTCTAACCACTTTTTCACAGTATTGTTATAAACAAAAATATGGGATATAACCTAAAGAACCGTTGAGCTGTGTCCTGTTATGTCGCATAACAAAACGTAGTGGGTGGAGTCGCCGGAGACGCGGGAGACGGAAAACATGCTTACATATCGAATGGTGGTGCTATATTATGTGAGAACTTGTCTTGTCTCTTTCTCTCTCACGGTTTACGGGGTAAAAACCTGAAGAAAGTGATTTATCGTAAATTCGTATAGGTTTGGTAAAAATATATAGCTCTCTCTCCATATAGAGCTTGGAACATAATTCAACATCTCACCCGAAAAAAAAACTTATTTTATATTTAGAATTTTTTATATCTTTTTAACCAACCCCCAGGTTATCCATAGTATCTGGCGGGGTTTCCCCCTCCGTGAGGTAGAAATGTAACACGTTGGTTTGAACACTAACGCGGAATAACAATTCCCTCTGAGAAGATGGCCGCGTTTAGATTTTATCTTCGCAAGGAAACTCAAATTTATGACCTGCCTATAAACAAAAACTTTGTCAGCATTGCGTTACTTACAGGAATCAATTATTTTTTTGCTCGCCTGCGTTTTTTTTTATTCGGGTTTTTTTTCTTTATTTTTTCACTATAATACTCCGCTAACGAAAGCTCCGTCCAAAGCTGAAATCTGATATTTTAGAAATACTACTTAAGTAGGAATAAATAGTTTATTATTTTTATTTTTAGACCAAAGCTTCATTAAAAGGAAAGATGAATACGAACGATCTTTACCAGTGTTTTTTTTTTTACATGAAAACCGCACAAGAGTCTCAACTGCTCCCAACCGTCTAGAGCCAGTGAGACCATGGCATCCCCAATCCGGGTATGTTGTGAGGCTATAGGTAGTGGGGAAGGTAAGGAGATGGGGAAGAGCAAGGTTGGGAAGCACCCGGCTATTCAAATCTGGTCACCAAACACGGCTAGAGCCATTTCAAGAAACGTTTCGATTCTGAATGGTGGTCTTTCACCAGGGCGATACTTTGAGTATCTGCCGCTCTGAAAGTGCCGAAAATATACTTTATATTATTTTGTATGAATGAAATGTGTTTTGACGCATATTAATCAAATACAAATTATTAGCGCACCCGCGACCTTTGGATTCGTAGTCGAGCGTCTTACCACTCGACCATGGAGGCCGTCGTTAATTCTGTTGAAGGTTTAAAAAAAGTAGTTTTATATTAGTCATAGTTTAATTTGATGCGTGTGTTTCTACAGTTTTTGTTGCTTTAGTGAGGTTTTTTTGTATATATTTTTTTATAGTAAATACTTTACAAGAGTCGTAACTGTTCCCAGCCATCTGGAGCCAGTGAGACTATAACATCACCGATCGGGGTATGTTGTCAGGCTGAAGTTAGTGGGGAGGGGAAGGATATGGGTAAGAGTAAGGTTGGGATGTAGGGGTCGAGCTTATTACCGATTTAAGTGAATTCAGATAGAATGCATTTTATTGTTCGGGCGAAAACCGTTTTAAGACCGACTACTGATGTTCATAAAGCAAAGAATTTAAAGTCAGAAAATTAAACATTCTTTTCTTGTGCGACGCAACTTAACAAATATATTAAGTAAAGAAGACATTTAAATAAAACCGTATCAATCAGAAATGCATGTTCCGATTCCAGTATGCAAAAGAACAACGGGTCTATATATTCTTTAATATATTACCGAAAAAAATATTATCGATTAATAATGACAATCTCAAAGAATTCAAAATACAATTAAAAGAATACACTGGAAAAATAAAATATTTAAAATATATATATACTTACTCGTATATCAAAATCAGACAGATTCTTAGTAGCTAAATAAATAACATCCCACCCCATCCTCATACTCATAAGCACTGCTTTTTAAAAAAAATTGTACATTTTATAATTAAGATATACGAATATATAATTATTATAATTTAATAAATAAACAATTATGGTTTCATTTCTCATACTCTTCTGTCATTCTGACTCTTCACGTGGCCCGATTTAAATATTTGATTCGCTTGATCGCCCCATGTCTTCCTTGGACGTCTCCGACTTCTTCTTCCATTCACTTTCGCATCATATATTCTTTTCACACTCCTTTCTTCGTTCATTCGCTCTTCATGCCCAAACCATCTAAGCGTCCCTTTCTTGATCTTATTCATTACGTTTACATCAGCCTTACATTCTTTCTTGATATCCACATTCTTAACACAGTCACACATGGTTTTACCGCACATACGTCCCAAGGATCTCATTTTCTCAGCATTCAGTCTACTGAATGTAATGTACGTAACTATATATCTATTCACCTAATTTCACACTGGTTGTACAAAATTGCTATCCAATTTTTTGATCATTTCCAGGTGGGTCACATTTAAAAAAAAAATGTATGCATCACGTAATTTAGATTGGTAAGTACCGTAATATTTTTTCACGTTCTTGCACAATGGTACCAGGAAAAGGAAATGGAGGAGTTATGAATTACGCCATCAATTTGGTTATTCAGAGATTGACTCCGTCATCCTTCATCGGATCCTGCCCTAATTCTACTTGGGTTCACGCCGATTTTGATACGTACAAAAATACGTTTTCGCTTTGATCAATATCAAAGTGAAAGCTTCGAGCTGCCTACTGTCACCAAGTTTCACGTGTTTTAAAACGTGAATACTCGTATATTTAAAACTTAGGAGAAAGAGGCAACCTGTATGCAATCCTCCATCGTTTCTTCATTTTCTCACGTTAGTAGAAGGCTGTTTTTATTTTGCTATTTATACCCAGATTCGCAAACCATTTTTAAGCATAAATATTTCGCTATAAGTTTTTTTAAGACCCGATTTCACTCCTTCTGCGTTAAAGAACTGCGTAAATAACAGCATCCACACTAAAGTAACGGGAGTAGAACATCAAATTTATTAAAAATAATAAATTTATTTTAAGTTTATTATTTATTTGATTTTGCTTGAATCTATAATAATAATAATATTTGAATTATTATGAATATTTTTGTGTAAAGTCACCTAAAAGGCGCTATTCATAGTATGTTATTATTATAAAGAGCGTTCACCCTTTTAAAGCGAATATCGCACAACAATAAAAAAAACACACACACTTTAATCGGATCATGTCAAGAATCGGAATTTAAAAAAATCTGTTAGTATTATAACGTTAACGCATCTTCTGCCACGTCCGATAAAATATTGCTCATACATACAAAAGTTTGAAATTTTCTTCCGATTACGGTCCTTCACGATATACTCACTATGTTCCTTTTGATGTGTGTCGCGACTAAACTAGTAACTAGCGTCCTTTATGCCGGCTCACCGTCCGGATCAAATAGACCACTGTCTCGACCACCCGATAAAATATTGTTCATACATACAAAAGTTTGAAATTTTCTTTCGTTTACGGTCCTCCACGATATACTCACTATGTTCCTTTTGATGTGTGTCGCGACTAAATCATTGTAATGAATACCGCACTAGAGTCCCCCCAACTGCTCCCAACCGTCTGGAACCAGTGGGACTGAAGCGGGACTATGGCATCCCCAATTGGGTTATGTTGTCAGGTTGAAGGCAGTGAGGAGGCTAAAGAGATTGGGAAGAGGAAGGTTGGGAAGTACCTAGCTATTCTGTTACCTAACACGGCTACAGCCATTTGAAGAAACGTTTCGATTCTGAATGGAGGTTTTTCACTAGGGCGATACTTAGACCACTACATACTTTTACCACTCTGGAACTTGCCGCAAATATACCATATAATATTTTATCGTAATTAAATGTTAAGGAACATATTAAATAAATACAATTTATTTGCGCACGCCGGGATTTTAATCCGCGACTTCTGGATTCGTTGTCGAGCGCTTAACCACTCGACCACAGGATATGTTTCAAAGCCACAATGATCGAAAATACATGAGATGGTATAGCAGTTTAAAGCTGTTATTATGTTTTTTTCGTAGATATGTATGACGTGTGTACGCCGCAGTCGTAGTGGGCAGTGATTTAAATAAACAATTTCTCTGATCTTCTCCCTTTGACCCCTTTCGCCTTATTAGTTTCGCCAAAATAACCAGCATCCCCAACAACCGTCCTACTCAACCAGGGAGGTCGTCTTTATCTAAACCGTGTAGCCAAACTGATACAATGAATATAAAATCTATCTTACGTACATTATATTATTTAAAAACATGCTGTTTTTAATACTCGTATATCTTATTTTCTTCAGTATTATTTCACAAACTCCTTAGTCTTAGCAATGGGATAAAGCGCGATGTTTACGCAAACAATTTCCCTTTGAGAATAACATCGAGCCAAAGGAAGGAAGGAAAGAGAAATGGAGATTCTGAAATGAAGGTAATCTCATTATAATGTCTTTTGTGGAACGATGTGCCGAGACTCACCGCGATGTTTTTAAAAACCTTTATTTTTTCTGTTCCATTTATTCCGTCTTTGCATAGTTATCGGAAAATTCTTGGCGAGATCAGAAAATATTGACCGTGACTCGAACCAGGTTGAACCGAATAACTAATATTTGGCCACAGTAGCACATGGATTGAAAATGTATAAAAAAATTAAATCCGAAATTTTTAGATTCTTTCTCTTTTAATCTCCACCATCATCCCCAGAACTAGATCAATTGCCAGGTGAAGACTTCCCCAAACTGTTATCACTCCCTATTCCTTATTTTATACTTTGTTTGCAACTAACTTTACCATGTATTTATTTTAAGGAAATCAATTGTATGAATTTTGATATATTATACATTTTTATAGACTGTACTAAAAAAAGCAACAATTATAAATTTCTACACTACGCTTATTACTAATACTAATAGAATAAAAGTGGGATATTAAATATAGCAAATTAATAAAGGGATAGATTTTGAATATATAATTAGAAATATTGGTTCATTTCTCGTACAATATCTCTATTGTACAAAATTAATTATTTCGTGTAATTTTGACTGAACCTCTCTAGCTCCTATTCAACCGCTTGTATATAAAACTTATGAAATCTTAAGTTTCAAAGAAAATCTCGTAAAGCAAATAAATACTCCTCTCAAAACATTATAAAGATGGCACTTATTAAAAATACCAAGAAGAGTAGGTACTTCAAAGGAGAGAATGCCAAGATTTATGATTTCGATTAAATTCATCATTGTTCCAGGGATCATTTAGAAAAGGTTTTCGCAGAATTGCCAATTTAATTGGATTCCTTGCATCGCAGACAGTTTTTGCTCTCGAATTTTGAGATTTCTAAAATCAGACGCTACAATTTGTTCCTAACTATTGATATACTATTTTTAAAATTTGCTCTCATACCCTAAAAAAAATATATATGTAAAAATCAGCAAAATTTTAAGTTATTATGATAAACGAGGCCGTTTCAAAAGAAAAGGTGAATTTTGAATTTTCGCGGGCTGTGTACATTCGATTATCAATTTTTTGTTGTTGTTGTTGTTATGTTGGTACACATATGTTCATAATATGTTAGCATTATCAGCCATTTTGGATTAGTGGTTTGTTTTTGACAACTGGAAAGGTTAGTCACGTTTTTGTGTGTTCTACAATTTTGTACTTTTGAAAAAAATGGATCAAAAAATATGTTTTGAATTTTGCGTTAAAAATAGAATAAAGTGCTCCAACGCACTTAAAATGTTGAATGCGGCATTCGGCTAGTCTACTTTGTCTCAAAAAAGTGTTTATAAGTGGTACAAGCGCTTTACTTAAAGCCGAGGAGATGTTAATGACGATGAGCGTCCTGGAGTTGTGGAAAAACAAATCATGGATTTTATTCTTTGATCCATTTTTTTCAAAAGTTAAAAATCGAAGAACACACAAAAACGTGACTAACCTTTTCAGTTGTCAAAAACAAACCACTAATCCAAAATGGCTGATAATGCTAACATATTATGAACATATGTGTACCAACATAACAACAACAAAAAAAAGTCAATAATCAAATGTACACAGCCCGCGAAAATTCAAAATTCACCTTTTCTTTTGAACAGGCCATGTATTTATTGTGTACTGCCAGAAGTGACCTGCCGGGTAAGTATGTTGCTGTATATTTATATAAACTAGAAATTAAGATTTGTGCAGCGCCTTGAGGTGATTTTTCACAAAAAACGGCGCTATACTTATAGATGGCTTTAGCGGTAAGTAGTGGTCGAAATAAATAGATCATAGACGTTATACAATAAACCAAGGCATCTGTCAACATAACCCTATATAAAGATTAGTCGATTTGTGTCTGCATCATAAAGTTTATCTATTGAAAATGTCAGTTTACGAGCCGAATTCTCGTTATTTGCGGGAGGTTTAAATTTTCCGCTTCAATATGAAGAAATCTGCGATTGAGGCTCATCGAATGCTCTTAAATAGTTATAATGAGGCCGGTATAAGTAAAATAACGTGAGTGGTTTCAACGCTTCAATAATAGTGATTTAGAAAGAGAGAAGAGAGACAAACGGCCGTAATAAAACGAGAGACACGATAAAGTGATTTTGCAGCATGACAATGCTCGACCCCACGTTGCAAAAGTGGTCAAGACATGCTTGGAAACGTTGAATGGGAAGTCCTACCCCACCCTACCCCACCCGCCGTATTCTCCAGACGTTGCCCCCTCTGACTATCACTTGTTGTGATTAATGGCACACGACCTGGCTGACCAGCACTTTCGGTCTTATGAAGAAGTAAAAAATTGGATCGATTCGTGGATCGCTTCAAAAGATAACAAGTTTTTTCAACGCGGGATTCGTAGGCTGCCCGAAAGATGAGATAAAGTACTGGCCAGCGATGGACAATACTTTGAATCATAAATGTGTAACCAGTTTTTTTACAATAAATCCTCGAATTTCGGAAAAAAAACAACGGAAGCAAAGTTACTTATATTTATTCTATTTTATTAGTGGTTCGGAACGGTTACCTCAATACCAACTTTTAATTTTAATATAAATAAGGATGTTCAAATAATTAGGTTTTTGTCATTTATTTTTGTTATTCCTTGGGCTGAGGTAACGATAATACTCTTAAAGTCTTTACGTTTACCATTCTCTCAAAAAGCA
Organism: Drusus annulatus; assembly: GCA_022651775.1. Classification (NCBI taxonomy): domain Eukaryota; kingdom Metazoa; phylum Arthropoda; class Insecta; order Trichoptera; family Limnephilidae; genus Drusus; species Drusus annulatus. The sequence continues at coordinate 729,816 of JAGWCC010000076.1, read as the reverse complement.
ATTTATTAACTCGGATTACATGGCTAGATAGGGATAAAATAAAGCTTTTCATAAGTGTTTGAGTGTAGGTAATGCGGTGTTTATCATAATAATATGTCCTTATTCTACAGGAATGAACAAATTAAAAAAACTCATGTCATTCAAATATTTATTTAAATAATTTTTTTTGATATTTTAGAAATAAATTGTGGTCGTTTTATAGGGGTTTCAATGGCTGAAATAATATACACATTAAGATAACGGTAGGGCGCAAATTTTCCATTACGTTAAACCCTTTCTATCTAGCATTTGGCTTCGTACTGATTACAGTCTCAAACGCGTGTCTTCTTATCTCGATAGACGTCTTCCTCAAAACTATTTTTTTAATATATAATTATTTCAATATTTTTTATCACAATGTACTATTGTTTTTGAATAATATGAATAAAATCCGTATTCAAATTTCCATTTTCATATTTTTGAACCTAAGATAAATGTTGGGCGATATTGTGAGTACGTTGAATTTTTGGCGAAATGCTTAGTGGATAAATCAGTTGTTACCTCAGAGCTAGAATTATATGGAGAGATAGCTAAATATTTTTACCTAACCCATATAAATTTACAATAAATCACTTTCTCTGAGTTTTTACGTCGTAAACCGTCAGAGAGAAAGAGTCAAGACAAGTTCTCACATTATATAGCACCACCATTCGGTATGTAAGCATGTTTTCCGTCTCCTACGTCTCCGGCGATTCCGCCCACTACGTTTTGTTTTGCGACATACCTCAACGGTATTTTAGGTTATATCATATATTTTTGTTTATAACAATACTGTGATAAATTGGTTATACAAATAAACAAAAATATTATTTCGACACGTGCTATGAATGAATGTATAAATACTCTAGCCTTAGTCCTATCCACGCCCAAGTCAGGCAAAAATCATCAATACTGACTACAGGAGTGCTCCCTCCTGTATATTATTGTTCTTATGTTGTTACGTTTTTAAAAAGTTCTGATTTTTAGTTATTCTTACACCTCACAGCTGTATCGCCTTGACCATTGACAAACATGACCGTTATGCTTCACGACAGATCACAATTTGATCTAGTGTCAAAACGGGTACATATAAATTTAAAAATGGCGCTAATCGTCGGTTTGATCGTCAACCAAATGTGACTGAGTTTATAACACCTCAACCTAAGTAACATAACATCTCATTTGAAATCACAATGAAGTTAAATGCTTAATATCTTTGGTTACATATTATTTTATTAGTGTTTGAGTGTAGGTACCAAAAATAGTATATAAGCCGTAGGTTAACAAACACTTGTACTAGTCTGAAGATGGCCGTCATAGGCTGAAACCGGTCCAGTCAAAATAATAAAATTGGAATAAAGTTACAAATTTGTTTTATTAAATCATTAAAATGGAATTCCACCACGAATTAACAGTTTCAAAATTAGAAATAACATATTATTTTACTAAAAATAATGAATAACACATTTTTCGAAACGCGTTCGTACAATCCCAAGATAGCAGTCAGTATCACGTACCCATACGCTAGGCAGAGCGTATTATTACACACATAACGAATAATAATTATATTTAGCGAAGAGAGCGTTAGCCTGTTACAGGCTACAGGCTACAGGCTACAGGCTACGGGCTACAGGCTACGGGCTACGGGCTACGGGCTACAGGCTACAGGCGATACTTAGCGGTTTGCTCCGTTGTCTAGTTTAATGAAATTGTAGACATTAGCCCGAACAAAGCTGCGAATAACCATCATTCAAGGGATAATTTATAACTCCGCCGCGCAATCAATTTTCTTGTTAGTTCTAAGGGAGCATCGCAACAAAGATAACATTGCCTTTGATTGAAGATTCAATTAAAATGGCGAATCAACGTGATGATGATCATCAGCGAAATGATTATTATATTCTTTGATTCGCTGTTAGTAATTTGTGCCGCTGATTTTAGTTTCTGAACAGCTTTTAGTGAGAGTTTCCCCTTTTGCCGAGTAAAAAATACCGGTAGATTCGTGTTGCATCGCAAAACTGTAGACTGACACCAGACTGTCTTGACTCCAGCTCTAGGTATTGTTTTAGTAGACAACGATAATGCTTTACAGAATTGGAATATTTCCTGATAGTGATTGTTAGGATTATTAATATAATTTTTTGGATATCCTCAAATTTTAATTAATTTCCCGTATGTATTGTTCTTTTCGTTTTTACTTTCTTTTCTATTTATTTTACGCGTGTTTTTTCTATTCAAGGGTAGTAACCTGAGAGTCATAATATACCAGGAGAGAGCGCTAGGAGGGCGTGACTAAGGCTAGGTCTAGGGTATTTATACATCCATTCATAGCACATGTCGACAAAATGTTTTTGTTTATTTGTATAACCACTATTTCACAGTATTGTTATGTCTCGACACAGGAATCTCCTAGTGAGACTGACATGAACCAAACCGATGTTTTATATTTCAACAAAATAAATAAATAATAAAAAATAAAAACAAAAATGTAGGATATAACCTAAAAAACGTTGAGCTCTGTCCTGTTATGTGGCACAACAAAACGTATTGGTCGGAGTCGCCGGAGACGCGGGAGACGAAGAACATGCTTATATACTTAAAAGTGTTGCTATATTGTGTGAGAACTTTTCTCTCTTTATCTCTTTTTCTCTCACGGTTTACGACATAGAAACCAGGTGAAAGTGGTTTATCGTAAATTTGTATAGGTTGGGTAAAAATGTTTAGCTCTCTCTTCGTACATATTCTTGCTCTGAGGTAGTAACTGTATCATTACGATAAATAACTAAATTTTTGCACAATTTTTCACGGCTTGATTAGTTTCTTAGAACAGGCATCTGCCTAGTTAAAAACTAAAACTGACTGGTCCATAATGTATTCACACTTGTATTGCAGCTTACCCTCGACACAATTTTATTGTATACCTTGTTTACGTTTGGCTTATTTTTGAAAAATTGTGTTTTATGTATTAAATAAAAAAAAGGTGAAACAAAAATGAAAGAACGGGAAACAAAGAAATACCCTGATAACTTCACAATTACTTCAAACATAAATGTAATAAATACAATTATCAACAATAATGACGAGCGCGAAGCCTCGAGGTTAAATCGAGCCTTTCCAAACAATGGTTTTTCTTCTTCTCAAAAGCAATCGAACACGAAGAATTGTGAATCATTCGTTGTGTGTGTATAATAACACAAAGGTTTTCAATCTAAAAAAAATCTCGAGTTTAAATCTATGAGTACACACTTTACACTTTCCCCTTCAAGTAGGTTGCTAATGATATAACGTAAGCATACCTTTTCAAGCACTTCTAACTTTAAAAAGCACCCCAGAGTAGATCATCTCAGCGAAGGTATTGTATACATAATATAGGTTAAGCTACTAGAGTAAAGCGCACTAGGGGTGAAATATTACTAAATTGCGCCCTGCAAATTAACTGTTATTATAATTGAGCTCCCATTTTGCCACCGCTAGCGAAATGGTTGCTCTATGGTTATTGTCATTAACATAATGTGAAATGTCTGTCATCGTGTTTTCTTGTCCAGGCGCTTTCTTTGTAGGAAACTTTGAAAGGAAACTCTAACAAGTAAACCGGGGTGAAGTGTTAATTTCCTTCGAAATACGAAATATGTTGAATGCAACCTTTAACGGATTCCTTCCTGAATTCAATGTCCACACAGTATTGATAAAAAAAAAATACTTCACCTATTTACATAAAGTAACTGCAATTTTGAACAACACGTTTATAAGATTTTAATATTAATGTATGATTTAAAAAAAACTTTTTATAACCTATTTCCAGTTGAAAAGTAAAAATAAATTATAAAGATAAAGTGAAGTTGAAGTAATGTGACCGGTTAGTAGCTAAGTGGACAAACGCGTCAGATTCCCACTCGGGCGTCGTGTGTTCAATTCCTCTGCTAGCTAAGTCCTCCATCATTGCACAAGCAACATCTTCCGCTTATTATGATGGCAGTAGGAGTTTTTAAAATATTGTCAAGTAATTCCTAACCCGGTAATGTTTGTATTTCTTTTAAAAAAGTTAAATTTAAGGGATCATAATTTTATGTAAAAAATGAATTCCAACACGATTTATCGGTTAAAAAAAGTTTACAAATTGTCATTCCTTCATTCTTTTATGTGCTTTAGATATTTCACACGCACACACTGTGCAAATGTATATATACTCATACGATGTATTCACACAAATACGTGAATACATACTAATTGTACTCACTCGTCCTTAACAATTTTTTAAAAGCAAAAACGTATTTTTAAAAGGTTTGTTATTAAGGGCTGATGTAAGCGTAATGAATAGGATTAATTAAGGGACACTTAGATGGTTTGGGCATGTGAGCGAGTGAACGAAGAAAAGAGTGTGAAAATAATATATGATGCGAAAGTGAATGGAAGAAGAAGTCAAGGACGCACGAGGAATACAAAAAAAGATCAAATAAATCAAATACTTGAATCGGGTCACGTGAAGAGTCAGAATAACAGAAGAGTATATATGATACGATGTATGAATGTGAATGAAGCAAGGAGTGTGTGCCAGGACAGAGTTGTATGGCGGTCCGTCTTCTCTGCCTACCTCTGCGGGGAAAAGGCGTGATGGTCAGTTAGCTAGTTGTTATTTTTTTTTTTTTTTTTTAATAGTTTATTCCAGATCTCAGGGAGGGTGGTGCAATCCCATGAGTTCCATATAATACATAGAAAGATAAGGAAAACAAAAAAAAAAAATACAAAGATAATAAATAAAAATAGAAAACATGATAACGTGGTAATAAATAATAGCAATAAAGAAATAAAATTAATCTTCGTTTCAAGACATCAGGAAATGACTCCATTGTTTATAAACGGGGCCCTGCAAGAAGTCCAGTGCTGCCATCACAAGAGTGTTTTCGCTCGTGCCTATTCTTATTCGGTAGTTGGCGATACGTCTTCTTATTAAGGCTCTGAAACCGGGAACTCGTCCTTCTGCGAACATTTCTGAAGCGCTGCAGTACCATGACAGCCCGAAAAGCATCCGGTAAGAGTTGTTGTATTGTACCTCCATTCTTTTTAAAGTTGCACGGTTGAAATTTGTCCACAGCTCCGATGTATACAGGCTTGTACAATATGTATTAAATAGTTGCCGTTTTGCTTCTCGGCTGCATTTGTTGAATCTTCGAGCAATCATGTTTCCTCGAATGCACAGTGCTCTTCTCTGTCGCTCGATATCATCATCATCTTTGAGCTCAGCTGTCAAAATATGTCCTAAATATTTGACCTCGGATTTCTCATTTATATTTGTTCCATTAAGGCTGACTGGTAATATTTTAGTAGGTCCTGCTCCCGACTTAAACACTAGTAACACTGATTTAGTGGGGTTGTAAATCATGTTGTGTTCAGCAACACCACTAGTTATTGGATTGAATATATTTACTATAAACGAACAATATTTGTTCGCTGGGAACAGCGCGCTAACGCCAACATCGCGCTCTTTCATTCTCAAGTCAGTCCGTCAGCGGGTTTAGTTAAGTTTGTGCGTCTTATAAAAGGTTTTAAAATCGATCCTGATCCGATTTTGCCTTCAAATGGAATTTTCATTTAAAATCTCAACTTATTTGGGAATGGAATCTTTCCTTTGGTTCCGTTCTAAATCGAATCGCAAAGCGAATCTTAAAGTACTCATAAATTATTGTCAGACCTTATTTAAGTTCGGTCAATGAAATCTCTTGTTAAATTATTTTTTATCTTCTCTACTCAGACTAATCAAATACGGAAGTTTCTTTCAACGATTAACATGAAATCATTCTACAATGCCTTAGAAATTAATCACTTTTGGACAAATTAAGTTGAATAACTTTTTACGCAATTTCCAATTTTTTTTAAGTGGAAATTATTAACAGCTGAAAAAAATAACATTTTTTTTTCATTTTTTTTTGTGCCAGACACCAGCCATGTCTTTCTTAAAAGCATTTTTCAGACGGCCTCCATGGTCTAGTGGTAAGAAGCTCGACTACGAGTCCAGAGGTCGCGGGTTCAAACCCGGCCTGCGCCAATAAATTTACTTTAAATTATCACAATAAGCACTTTGTGGATTGGCATGATTAATTAAATAAAAACACACGTTGTTTTAATCCACTTTCATTATTATAGAAGTGTATTAAAACAACGTGTGTTTTTATTTATTTAATCAATATGTGTTGTAACACATTTAATTCATATAAAATAAAAGTAAAAGTATTTTTGGGGCACGTTCCGGAGTGGTAGATACTCTCAGTATCGCCTTGGTGAAAGACCACCATTCAGAATCGAAACTTTGCTTGAAATGACTAAGCCGTGTTTGGTGACCAGATCTGAATAGCCAGGTACTTCCCAACCTTCTTCTTCCCCATATACTTCTCCTCCTCACTACCTTCATCCTCACAACATGCTCCGATTAGGGATGCCATAGTCTCATTGAATCTAGACGGTTGGGAGCAGTTGGGACTCTTGTGCGGTATTGATGAGTAGTAGTAAGTAAGGCGTGTGTTCCAAGACCGAGTTTTATGGTGGTCCATACTCTCTGCTTACCCCCGGGGAGAAACTGTGTAATGGTTAGTCAGTTAGTTAACTGTTCAAATGTGCGGTTAATGGCAGAAACAATGCGCGTTAGAATATTAACATTTCTAATATTGTGTAAGTACTTTTGTATTGTGCGGTTATTTGTATTTTTTTTTTAATTTTTCCCCTATTTTTCATATTCTTCATATTACCCCGTACTAATGGGGGCAGGGTAGGCAGATAGGCAGCCAGGCACAGCCAGCACAGCCCACCGCACGTGTTCCGCAGGCTATAGAGCCTCCCTATACTTCCCATACAATTCTCCCACTGACTGCACATCTGGGGCAAATGAAATGGTTAACTTTTTTTACCCACGTTTTCACTTCTCAAGGGATCAGATGATATTGGTCTCGTAAAAACTATGTATTATTATTATTGAACAAGCGAATTTCAAATTGCATTACAATATTCTTATTAAGGTTTAAAGCAGTGATTCCCAAAGTGGTCTATATCGACCCCCAGGGGTCGATTCCGACCAACAAGGGGTCCACGTCAATGAAAAAAAAAAATTGGGGGTGCATGAGACGTAAATGGGGGTCTACGGGAGTGGATTCCGTTTTTAGTAAATTTTGTTGATTTGCTAGCACTTTTTAGGGGAGGATTTTTTTGTCGATTTGCTAGTACTTTTCGATTTCAAATCTCTACCGACTAGTGCTTTTTTTTCGGAGGGTAAATTTTGTTGATTTGCCAGCACTTTTTGGGGGAGGATTTTTTGTTGATTTCCTAGTACTTTTCGATTTCAAATCTCTACCGACTAGTGCTTTTTTTCAGAGAGGAATTTTCGTTGATTTGCTAGCACTTTTTGATTTGGGATCTCTACCGACTAGTACTATTTTTTGACGAGTTCGACTACAATTGAAGTGTTCACCGCGAAAGGTTCATTTCAAAGAACTAGCAGTTCCTGAAGCGTTCACAAAACTTTGAAGTTTTTCCCAACGCAAAAAAAAATCAATACTAGGAAAGCAGGGGGTCTATACAAAACAGAAAAAATCGACAAGTGGTCTACTGGATAAAAAAGTTTGGGAACCTCTGGTTTAAAGAATACCCAGTATTCATATGTTTTGTGACACAAGTATAATAATGTGAATTAATCTTAGTTAAAATAAAATAAAAATTTAATATTCGGCACCAGATACGAGATTCTTCTAAATGTTTTTGTTTTTTTCTTGTATCACCATAATGCTCCTTATCTCAAATCTGCAGATTTGATTTTTATTGCGTTCACACGGCGACATCAATAAGATCAATATTTGGCACTTTTATAGCTGTTTTTTTCTGTAAATCCATGTAGAGTATTAAAGTACTTGATGGTTATTTTAGCAATAGTTTTTTGCTGTCGCTATTTTCTAGCCTTATTAAGCAGCATTACATTGGTATTTTACGAAAATAGCGCTGTTAAAATTAGCGAAGTAATATTATCATCATCTACGTGTTAAACGAGTGGTAGATACTTTTATAGTATAAGTATTGCCCTGGTGAAAGACCACTATTTATAATCGAAACGTTCCTTGAAATGGTTTCAGCTATCTCTGGTGACCAGATCTGAATAGCCAGGTACTTCCCAACCTTCCTCCTTCCCATCTCCGCAACATACCCCAATTGGGGATGCCATAGTCTCACTGGCTCCAAACGGTTGGGAGCGGTTGGGACTCTTGTACGGTATTCACTATGAAAAAAATAACATATTTTTACGTATGTAGAAATTCAAAAAAATATGTTATTAAAACTCTTTTGGAAATAAAATAAATTCAGTCATTAAGTCGTGAATAATTATTTTAAATTTGGAAGCGAGGGAGGGAGCAACTAATGTGCCGTTGAAATTCCGAAAATGAAAATAATGATTACTATCTAGGCTTTCGTTTTCGACCTTTCCCCAAACTTGGTATGTGCCCGTCCTGAAGTTTCTTCTTCTCTCCCCCCTCCCTCTCCCTGGCCCCAGGTCTCCCCATGCGTCTACCCTCCCTCCCGCCCCGGACCTCCGCCGCCCCCCGGCAGCCCGAGCCTCCCTACGCAGGGTGCCCCAGCCGAAAGTGAGGTTAGGTTTATATCTGGTCCCGCAGCGAGAGGTCGATAAACATCCTCTCCGTGTATGTTTTATGTGATTTTTTAATATTAATGGTATCGGCAATTGAACGGTGATTCGAATTATTAACGGTCTTTACGGCATTTCAAATGTAAGTTCTAGAATGAAATATGCGATTTTAGCGCACACTTCTCGCGCGTTGGCTTGTATTTTGGAAATCGGTGTGAAATATTGCTTTTGTGGTTCTGTCGCTTTGCTTTATTGCTTGTAAATACAGTATTATTTGAAATTCGAACGAATTTAACACTAACACGAGTGTGTTCAAAATCAAACCCATCGAGAGAAGAAATACTCTCGATTTCCAGATTGGCTTGTTTATACATTAGAAAACTGATAGTCCGTAGCGGGGTTTCAACGTTGCTTCATGGTATTGTAATGGTCGATAAATGTTCATGAAAGTATTAATTCGTTCGCTTCATTTTGTGAGTAGATTAATGTTGTGTCTGTCGTATGATTTGAATATGACCACGTGTTGGCTATTGTTTGTAATTTGACGGCGGGCTGTCATGTTTGAATCCGTAGATGTTTGTAAACTGGATGACAGCTCATACATACTAACCTCGATTAACTTGCCGAGAAACAGATAACTGTACCTGACAGATAACTTTTCTTAACACTCGTTTCGCTCGAATCTAAATGCGTCGTAACTCAATGTAATGCCTTCTAAGCAGAACTTCATTGCAGGTTATGACATCAATCTGTGTTAACCGAAAATGCCGTTTTACCACGTTTTTCATTTCTCGTTAAATCATAACTCTCCGGACGATTTAACCACGTACAAACTGATTACTTTTATCTCTTTTTTATGCGTTTGATAACCCAAAAGCTCGGAATAATAGCGCATTATTTTCGCTTTATTGTACGTTTAAGGGAAGAAAAATTGAATTTATTTATAATGTTTTCAACAAGGAATGAATGAGAAATATTATTAATTACGTATTTATACAAATATTGTTAAACGCGATAAGGATAAAACGAACCGCGCGAAATCACGTGAATAATTATTCAAATTGTAACTCTTTTCATGCCATCAACTTTTTAACCATATATATTTAAAATATAACCTAATTACTTATTTGGATACTAGCAAATATTGATATGGGTGGGTAAATTTGATAGTCGTAATAATTTTGTAAAAGCGTCACGTCACGATACTATATTTTTCTTTTCAATGAAATACAAAAACAACAATTTAACCTTAGTTCGTGTCGAAAACATTTGATAAAGATCAATGAAATATGCACGTGGAATTTTAATTTAATGGATTCATTAATTACGAAAATAAAGAAAACACACATACAGTGTGTGTTCTCAAAGGAAAACCAAATTTCCTTTTTTTATTTGTACGTTATTCGAACTCTCAGCCTCCGTATCCGAAGTCACAACTCACGACTTCTACACGATGGAGGCTGCCTTGCGAACCCGAACGAAGTATCCGCCGTCGGTCGATCGATTTGGCAGTGCACACTTTCCTTAGGCTAAACACCGTCTTCTATTACAACTCGGCTACACATAATAACAATAACTAAATATGTGTAAAAATGTAAATATATTCCTACTATATATATATATATATATATATATATATATATATATATATATATATATATATATATATATATATATATATATATATATATATATATAGTTGGTGATAACATGTGAAAATGGTATGCTATATGATACTACTCAGTTTTGCAAAATACCATCAAATTCTCAGCCCAAATGTTTTTAAAGACTAATGAAATTAATTTATTGAATAATATATTTAATATGGCTTTAACCATAACGTAGGCCTTTTTCAAAACACACTATAACGTTTGCGGCTTATGTCAACTGCTTCGATAGATTGTAATATTTTTTTTTTCATATCGTTTTGAAACGTTAAAGGGAATAATCCTATTTTTATAGAAAAGATGCTAGTCAAGCCAAAACATATTTATATCTCTGAATCCGTTAAGTATGATTGAAACAGCTTCTGATTGTTTCAATTCACTTTATTTTATTAACACTCTGAGGCAAACAAAGTCTATCCGTAAGTAGGCTGTATCAATGCGCTTGTTTTATGATAAGGCTTTTATGATATTTAAGCGTCCTTGAGGTGATATTTCACAAAAATGGTGCTGTATTAATTAGCCAAGTATTCAGCCATAAAGAATTAAGCCAGATATCTTTTAAGGATGTTGTGATTTATGAGTGTATCAAAAGTGTCATTATTTATTTAATTTGGTGGAATGCGGAATGCAATAAGACACATTCATCTTTTTAAATGTTGAAATTAATTAATATCAAATATCCAAAGCCAGGCGAACGCAGAAAAGATTTTTATTTATTTTGTGGTGGAATATTCTCTCAGTATTATGGTAAGATGATTCGGAATCGAAACGTTGCTGCCAATGCCCTTTAAATGTTTATGAAGCAGATTAAAATATTTAGGTACAACCTTCATCTTTCCCTTTTGACCATTTCCACTTCCATCAGTCTTACAACTTTCCCTGAATCGAGGTAACTTAGTTCCACTAGCTCCTGGCACTTGGGACCCTTGTGCAGTATAGTCAATAGGACTATCGCTTCCTCAATTGGGAATATTGTGATGCCGAAGGAAGCGAGAAAGGGAAGAAGAAGATTTCTAAGGGCAACATCAAATAATGGACCATTCGCGATTAAATCTTTACCTTCCATCAGCACCGCCAACACGAAGGGTGGAGAAATATCGCCAATGGCTTGGATTAAAGAAATACCTAAATAACTTATCCCACCTTCTTATCCTGGAAAATTGATTTATGTGTAAGGCACTCAATTCAATACAATTTAATTTTGTAAATCCGATTCGGAGAATTTTATTTTCAATGATAAGCCGATTTATAAATGAATAAATATAAATAACGAAGGGTCAGCACCCAAAAATACAAGCTTTTTGGCTTTGGCAACACAAGCAATACTAGAAATGATTTATCTATTAATTCTCTACGGGTAGTAAGGAAAATTTCTAAGGTTCCCGGTGAATACAATTTTTAAATAGCTATCTTTTATATTCTCTATAAAACACGTACTAGAATTTTAAGGATAACGTTCCAAAATCACTTCGCTGGTTTTAAAACTGCACCTTTGACTGATATTTTAATATGTTTTACATATAATGTAAAAGATTTTACTTTAAAAAAATTATTAACTGAAAACCTTAGACATTTTGCTTACCACTCATATAAAATTGACAGATTAATCATTTGTAGTATTGCTTGTATTAGTAAAGTGACGTTTGCCGCCATTTTTGAGTGCTGAGGCTAAAGACCAAAACATAACGTTTTGACTGCTGTTATAATTCTAATTTTCGAAATAAATGTGTTCATAACAACTTATTCTACACGTAAAAAAAATACTATTACGAACATTATTATTCCTATACCGAGTATAAACCGTAAATAAATTATTTTAGACACGTAATGAATAAATAACTGAAAAATATCTTTCACTTATTTACGACATCTCTGCTGTGTTTACAAGGATTCGTAAGAGGACGTTATTATTTCGTTAATACAAAGCTCTCCCGTCTTAACGGAGAACAAATTGAAGATGGAAAAATATTCCCAAGTAAAGTTACTATAAAATGAGAAAACCGTTTCAAAATAATTGTGCACTAAATAGAAATACACCTGTCTCCTGTTTTTGTTGTGGTTAAGATTGTTAGTTATGCGGATGGAACAGTAACCTTATTGTGCCTAAATGAGTTAAATCTCTCGCTGCGTACGATGTAATACTTCCCTTTCGGTCATGCATTCTATCGAGGTTACCCAGAATATATTATAAACCCTTATATCTGAAATTTTGAATAATAATCCTTAGTAAAACAAATCTTTGTAGCTGCAAATGCTTAGTCGAAATGATCATTCCGGATAATCCAATGAGCTGGAGATTTTTTGTTTGAAAATAAATTAACCTCGTTTTAATTGTCGTACCTCCGGACAAAGCCGGTGTTTTTTCGGGGTTGTCAAGATTCTGACCGGGACTCGAGGCTATTGTTATTCTTTCGCCATTTTCATGGAGAAATAATGGGAATAATGGCCGGCGAGGAACAGGGGGCGCTTTACCGCTCCGATCAGCTGTTTCCCGCGTTTATTGATCCCGGCGGGGAAAGTGAAACGCCCCCCACTTCCTCCCACTCCCTCCCACATCCTTCCACCACCTCTAGGTCCTTCTCCCTCTCCCCGCGTCTCTCTCACTCCCCAGAGAGGGGCTGTCAATTTGCCTTATACGAATTATAGATGTGCGACGAAGGACTATTGAAATCTTAATTCTTAGTAAAATACTTCGGGAATAATTTACCTAAGTAATCATGGATGGTGGGCGAACGGAAGTTTGACAATATTATTTGAACTAAAACAGTTTCCTTAAACTTGGTACTATTTGATCGATCGTTCTCATTGCGCTCAAAATGCCGTATACCTTGTTGACATTTACATAATTTATCGTTGTAGGAATACACGCCTGCGACGATACAAATGTATTGAATAATGCAGCGTATTTGGGACGAAGCTGGGCTCCACTAAAACACCAAAGATGGAGATTTTGAGAAGAAATTTCGTGATATTATTTCATGGTATTTATGCTAAAAAGTCGAGGCGGTTGATATACATAGTTTTTACACGTTTTAAACCTTTCCGTATTCGAAAGTAAAAATCAAACGTTAGATCCAAAGGGGGTTGACGTAGTTATCTCATTTGATATTGCTTATTCAAATTTTCGTGAAAAAGTCTTAAGTAATTTGTTTTTTGTAGTACTTGGAGAGAAGCATATTCATAATATTTCAGTAATCTTAATCTAAGATATCGTACAAAATTCTTTTTCGGGTGACGTAAGAACCCCTCTTCGGAACGGGAGTATTAAGTTCAATATTTTTATATACCAATACAAGCCAATCCGAGGATCGATTCAATTCAATGCTTATTGAAGGGCAAAACTCAAAATGATATCACATTCGCGAAGGAACCAAAAGTCGTCCTTTTAAATTGGCTTAACCCTCGCAGCCCTTGAGCTTCCCTGACCCTCGCCCCCCATCCCTTCACCCATCCCGCCAATCCGCCTTTCCGCCCTTCCGCCCTTCCCGCCCTAGCCGCCCAAGCAGGCGGTTAAGGCTACCAGGGGCGCAGAGGGAGGGCGGGCGACACACCCCTTCTGCATGTGCGCTACCTGTTTGGGTGAATCGTAAAAGAAGTGTAGTATTGTTGAACTTGACGTCATGCGAACCAGAACACGAAACTTAACGTGTCGAGCTTGAATCAGGTTTTTCTATCCACGGTGTATAATGAGTGCTCGATGTTACGGTGAGATTAATAGCTGTTTAATTTGGATTCAAATCAGATTCAAACTTAATTAAATCGTTAGAATGAAGGGTTCGCGTACTGAATTGGACGTCGAAGCGAATTCCCCCCTAACGTACATGCAAGCTACAGGGTTAAATCCTTTCTCATGTAATTTATCCGCTTGACAAATTACAAGCCTAAAAATCACCATTTCGTTGATTGTGGAAACAGTGAATTTAATTTATCCTAGATACCTAGACATCCTAGATATCATATCTGTGCAGAAACAGGCAGTCCGTTTGATAGATTCTCCTATCATAACAAACGGATTGCAATCTTTAGAGGACAGTCGTCAGGTGGAATGCAGTCCTTATTCTACCGGTATTTTATAATAATAATAATAACAGTGAACTTATATAGCGCAGTTTTGTAATATTTCACCTCAAGTGCGCTTCATACTAAATTAATTATGCCAATAAGATTAACTAACAAGGAGAAAATAATACATAATATGTATAGATGCTCTGAAAAACTTTTTGTGTTCAACAGATCAGCTGTGGAATGGTTTTCCGTCATCTGCATTTCCCTTATCCTACAATTTGGGCCTCTGCAAGACCCCAGTTCCCAACTTAATTTCCTCAAAAATTCCCTTCACACAGCTTCTCCGAAGATGACATAGGCCCTCAAGGAAATTATTTCTCTCAGAGCCTCCTGTGTGGAGTTAATAAAAAATCTCATGTATTCTTATTAGAACTCTACATAAGTAAAATACAATATAATTATATTGTGTTTACGTGCGTTGTGTGAAAATGGTCATCAAAATGAAAATGCAAAATGTTTTTCATTTTTCCCTGCATTTTACTTACCCTACGTTATTACTTCGCTGGTTTTGCTTTTTACGGTAAATTAGGTACCTACCTCTACCCGTTAAACATTGATTTTAAAAATAGCCTAAAGTTACCTTTGTACCTAACTTACGTATGTACAAACTCATTTGTGCAGACAGGGCGTCGATATTGTAGATATTTTGGATAGAGTACAAAAAATTACTTCGTTAGTTTCGCTTTTGGCCGCCTAGTGATAAATCCCTTTCAACCAAAACTTAAAATAGGGTGTAAAAATGTAGATGTTACCTAGTGCTCTTTCAAGTATAATTAAATTGATGTTTACTCTCATTTAAACCTTTTTATACTCGTATATAACTTAAGCCCATCTTTCGGAGATCTCGTTTTAATTTCTTAATAATTTATACTCATCAAGTTATCGCTTCTTTCAATAATATTTTTATTTTTATAGTGAATACCACACAAGAGTCCCAACTACTCTTTAACCGTCTATAATAATAATAACAGTGAACTTATATAGCGCAGTTTTGTGATATTTCACCTCAAGTGCGCTTCAAACAAAATTAATTATGCTAACAAGACCTACTAACAGGGAGAAAATAATATAAAATATGTATACAAAATGATGATCGTTATCATAAATCATGAGAGAAAAAAGCTAGTGAGACTATGTCATCCCCAATTGAGGTATGTTGCGAGGCTAAAGGTAGTGGGGAGGGTAAGGACATGGAGAAGAGGAAGGCTGAGAAGTACCTGGCTATTTAGATTTTGTCACCAAACACGGCTTAAGCCATTTCAAGACAACGTTTCGATTCTGAATGGTGGTCTTTCACCAGGGCAACACTTTGAATATCTACCACTCTGGAAAGTGCCGCAAATAAACTTTATATTATTTTATATGAATTAAATGTGTTATGACACATATTAATTAAATAAAAGTTATTACCGCACTCTGGGTTTAAATCCGCGACCTTTGGATTCATAGTCGAGCGTCTTACCACTCGACCATGGAGGACGCCATATAAAATTAAGAAGTCAATGATTAATATATTTAATTAGTTTTCGTTGAATATGTACCCTTACCGATTTCATTATTAAACATAATATCACCCTGTACTAGTATCTACAGAGGATCTTAGAAAATGATTTATCAGTTAGGTAAATCATAAAATTTGAATAAAACAGCAGACTCAAATAAATACCAAAAGCTTATAGAATATGAATAAACTTCAGGACAGGCACAGTATTAGCCCGAAGTGTCTAAAGGCAAACGAATAAGTCACGGAAGGGCCAAAAGGAGTTAACATTATTGTGTGTATTTCATGTAAGTTGTCAGTTGTATCAAGGTTCAGTCTAGTGACTAGATTATTGATGACCTCCACAATTTCGACACCCGACCTAGAACAAGGGGCCGCTTCGAGGGAACGAATAAAGCTGTCTATACAATATGATCCGAGAATACAAAGATAAACTGCTCAAGTCACAAAGTTCAATCAAATATTATTTTATTTACGCTCCTCGGAAACCTACAAATCAAATTTCGAACGTCAGAATTTTAGGGGTTTCAAAAAAATACCGTCGTTTAGGGATGAGAGCGGGAAAGAACCTTGTTAGCACATAAAAACTGCCTGCGTCGGACCTAACTCCTCTGAAATAAAGGGCGTTCTGCGAAATGGGACAAATTACACTTGACACACAGTTAAAGGTTAATGATAATTGGTTTTACAACTAACCCTTCGGGGCTTCGGAGAAGTCAGAATTATTTAACGGTTTTGTGAATTGTTAGGATTCCTCGAATATGAAATAAAGTATTTTAATTCATTATTTAGGCCGTCTCAATGCCAATAAAACATGTCCCGAATTTGTTTTTTCAAAAAAAATATTTTTTATAGTGAATACCGCACAAGAGTCCCAACTGCTCCCAACCGTCTAGAGCCAGTGAGACTGTGGCTTCCCCAATCGAGGTATGTTGTGAGGCTGAAGGTAGTGGGGAGGGGAAGGAGATGGGCAAGATGAAGGTCGGGAAGAACCTGGATATTCAGATCTTGTCACCAAACACGGCTAAAAGCCATTTTAAGTAAAGTTTCGATTCTGAATGGTGGTCTTTCACCAGGTCGATACTTAGAGTATCTACCACTCTGGAACGTGCCGCAAATTAACTTTTTATTATTTTATATGAATTAAATGCGTTATAACACATTTTAATTAAATACAAATTATTGGCCCACGCCGGGTTTGAACCCGCGATCTTTGGATTCGCAGTCGAGAGTCTTACCAATCGACTATGGAGGCCTTCAAACGTTGTACGTCCTTTTACGCTTGGTTGATCGAAATAAAAAAATCAAGTCGTAGTGTTGTTTTGTGTTCTTACTGAACGAACCGTAATTGTTGGAACACGTACAAAAAATACAAAGTGTTCTTTGTAGTTGTAGAGGGATGGGGAGGGGGAGGGGGATGGGGTCGAATTATTAAAATTTTGAGTAAGTACCGAGTTTTTTGTTTCTGCGGTCGCTATGGGGAGAGCGCTCCTGGACTAAGTGTAAAGTAAATTACTGAAGATACTTGAATATCGTTATATAATGGCCTAACTTAAAAGAGAGAAAGAAACAAAACATTAACATTTCTAATTTGAATAACATAAAATATCTAAGTAGTTCAAAGGATAGATTTCCTGCCTTCCTTCTACGCAATAAAATAAACGCTCGCTATGATTAAACGAAATACCCAAGCTCTTTACGAATACATAAAGCCTACCTTGTGGAGCATTACTTGTTTGCTCCAATTCTTTTTTTTTTAATGTCGAGTCAAGGAGCGTAAAATTGACTCGTATGTACATTGTACATCTTCCCAGTGTACCGGCTTCAAAGACAAGTCCATTATATCCTTAGAGTTAAAAGGAAAACTTGTAGTGTTGATTTTCTTTACACGGTTCGCTTAATAAAGTCTACCATTTTAAAGTTTCGCTGTCTTGATGTTCTGTACCCATTCGACTGAGAGGAAATGTGTTTTATTCAAGTATGTTTCTGTTCACTTTCTATATTTTCTTTTTCGTTGTTTTATTCATCGAGAGAGGGTAAGCGGTGATGCAAAAGCTTCTTTAATCTCGTTTTGCCCGGCAGATAGGGAACATGGTAAAACCACGCACAGTTATATACAATCTACGTTGTTTCGCAATAATAATAATAATTGTAAATTTATACATTTTATAGCGCCGTTTTCGTGGAAAATCACCTCACGGACCCTTTACAAATTATTTTATCTAACCTATAACTTATCACTTAAACTTATAACTAATAACTTACAGTTAAGATTTATCACTAATGGCTTACAACTAATATTTTCAACTAGTGACTTACATCTAAGATTTTACTATTGTTGCTTCATTACCTCTTTATTATTGCTCCATATTTTTATTACTGTTCAACGATTCTTTTCTTGTGTAACGACAAATAATAAAACAAGTTTCAAATTCTTCAAAATGAGAATTATACTTAGGTGAAATAGATATTCAAAAGCAGCAAAAATGTCAGATGAACTAAATTGGCCAACAGTGAAACAGAAGCTGACATTAAACACATCAATATTTATTCATTAACTTGTTTCCAAATTATTTTCGTTTTAAATGAGAAATGTTTTTGTTTTAAGTCACTTTATTTTTTATATATATTTCTGCATTCGACCAGTTTCGGTTGGACTCACCCTTCTTCAGGAATGTACACATATAAACTAAAGTTAAGTTTACTAGGCTTATATGTACATTCCTGAAGAAGGTTGAGTTCAACCGAAACCGGTCGAATGCAGAAATATATATCAATAAAATAAAGTGGCTTAAAACGAAAACATTTTTCATTTAAATTATAATGTCTATACACAAAGTGATTGCTTCCTTAGATAAATTATTTACAACTTGGATATTCACAGACATAATACAAGGAAATGCAAAGAAATCAGACTACCAGAAAGAATAAATCCAATAAACAAAACATTTCAATTTATAAAGAGATGAAATGTTAAAATGCGTTGCCGGAAACCATGAAAATTATATCAAGTAGCATATTTAAAATATCCTGTTAGAACCATATATAATACCTTAGAAGGTAATATCAAGTGGTATATAACATCATCCCTAAAAATGTTGTCAAAATAAGTCTACCTTAAGGTTTTATTCGTATATTAATTACAGGACATTTATTTTAACGTTTCTAGCGATGACGGTTTGGGGGTAGGTAGATATTTCCAAGGTTTTTTTCTTTTTTGTGAGTACATATACATGTAGATATACATGAGTACATATACTCGTACATAGCTTCGTCCAAACAGTTCACGACAAAGCAAGTGATCGTCGATATAACACTCTTGGTCGATGCAGGTGAGCCATTCCCAAATTGCAAATAAATAATTTAGCAGACAAACGTTAAAAATAAATTGTATGAAATCAATTGTGACTATAATATTTTTTCGGGCCCAGTAATGTATTCACTTACTTACTGTCTAGTTGGGAATGGCACATGCGAAAAGTGCAGAGTAACATAAAATTATTTTTGAAATAATACCCACGTAGTATCAAGGTGGTTGCCGAAACCGGGATTCGAATTTTTTGTTGTTGTTTTTTTGTGAATACTGCATAAGAGTCCCAACTACTCCCAACCGTCTGGAGCCAGTGGGACTATGTCATCCCCAATCAACATATGTTGTGAGGTTGAAGGTAGTGGGGAGGGGAAATAGATGGGAAAGAAGAAGGTTGAGAAGTACCTGGCTATTAAGATCTGGTCACCAAACACGGCTTAAGCCTTTTCAAGCAACGTTTTGATTCTGAATGTGTCTACCACTCGGAAACTTGCCACAAATACGCTTATAATATTTTATATGAAAAAACACATATTAATTAAATACATTTAATTGGCACACGCCGAGAAAAGAAAACGCAACCTCTGGATTCGTAGTCAAGCGTCTTAACCCCTCGACCACGGAAGTTGTCAAATATTGAAATATCGGAAAGGTATTTATGAAGCATGTAAGAATGTAGATGACACGAGGAGTGTGTGCCAACACATACGTGGCGTTTCATTCTCTTTACTTGTCCTTGCTGTACAATGCCTAAGTAGAAAAAAAGGGTTCTTTTCTCTAAAACGTACAAAGTTTTGTCATTAACAAAAATACATGTAGATTAACGTCTCAATGTTTTGTTTAAGACATTTTCAAATTCATTTATTGCACGTTTCTTAAGTGCAATCTAAGATCATCGAAGTCAAGTAATAATTGACACCATAGTGCACACGTGCCTATGGCTACGTAAAGCTCCACAGACAATTACCCTATGAAAATACTTCTCTCTATGTATTACCAAAAACAAATTACCTGAAATTATGTCATGAACACGCTTTAATAAGGAAGATCAAATGCCTTTGGATCGTACGTTCGATTTTTACTTTCAGGTACGGAAAGGCTAATCTCTTGGTTTCTCCTCGACAGTAAATCAATCATCATATGTTTACACACACACATATATATATAAAGTGATTTTGCAGCATGTTAATGCTCGACCCCATGTTGCGAAAGTGGTCAAGACATACTTGGAAACGTTGAAATGGGAAGTCCTACTCCACCCGCCGTATTCTCCACACGTTGCTCCTTCTGACTATCACTTGTTTCGATCAATGGCCCACGACCTGGCTGACCAGCACTTTCGGTCTTATGAAGAAGTAAAAAATTGAATCGATTCGTGGATCGCTTTAAAAGATGACCAGTTTTTTCAACGCCGGACTCGTACGCTGCCCGAAAGATGGGAGAAAGTAGTAATGGACAATACTTTGAATCGTAAATGTAAAACCAATTTTTTACAATAAAGCCTCGAATTCCGAAAATTAACGGCGGAATCAAAGTTGTACACCTAATATATAGAATTAAAATTTTATCTTTCTGTCTTTTTTACCACCCCAGACACAAATTCTTTCTGAATTTGTTGTTATTTTTACTTTGTGTTGACAAAGAAAGAGTGCTTATGTATCAGGATCACAGCTTGAACAAATCTAATTGTTAAAACAAAATATTATTTTTGGTTGTTATGAATTAAACACTTTGTTTTATTAACTTAAAAAAACTACTGACTAGTTTCGTTGTAAATGCAACATCTTCAGAGTAAGATAGATTACATGTTCGTAAAAAGCATAAACGTTGTGGTTTGTCATATTTAAAAATAAAACAAATAAACTTTTTTTAAAACCACTTTTATTTTTTTAAATATTTTGTCGACCGGTTTTGGAACCACACTTCCATCTTTAAGACAATATCAAAATTTTAATATTGTTCTGAAGACGGAAGGGCTCTTTTAAAACCGGTCGACAAAATATTGAAAATAAAAGTGGCCTTAAATAAAGTTTATCTGTTATATTTATAAAATAAATTATGCTACATTCTAATTTTGTAAAAAAAATTGACTTACAATTATTCAATGTACATTCACACCCAGTTTTCGCATACTGTTAAATTCATCTCTTTGCAAGGCAATGACATTGATGAGACATCCTTTCTGCATATCGCGGCCAGGCAGCCCAGCTTCCTGAAGATCTGCCTCCCTCTCATTAGGGTCACTCCACCTGCCTGGCTGCTTGCGGGGTAGCTGGCGCAGTACATTGCTCCAACGGCTTATGAACATTTACCGGTGCTAGTGCCACACTCGAGGCATTATGCACAATTAATGAGATGCTGCCGCTGCGTACTGCGCTTTGGATAAAATGAAGATATATTCAGAAAACTTAAAAGGCGAGCTTTAATGTTGCTGATATTATATTTGCTTTAACTGTTCTGTTCGTTAAGTAACATACATTACTTTAAATCCCTCCTTGAATATTTTCTAACTAAAAATATATGAAGAAAATAATCGCTTGGTGGAAAAGCTGGGTGGTACAGTCTAGATTAACAGGAAATGGGTGCCCAGGGCAGCAATCAACAGTAATTAGTACATATGAGTATATAATAATGAAAATAACAAATCATGCCAATTACAAATTTTCCTCTGCTGATGACAAATATAATAAATAAAGTGTGACAATATATAAACAGTTTTCATTTAGTAACATAACTTTGGTGGGGGGAGAGGAATGTGGAAGGGAACATGGGAATGGGATAAATGAAGAAATACGGGAGGAGATGGGAGGTTAGTTAAACATGGTACAATCAAACAAAATACATACTTCAATCGAAGATCGGAATTAAAAAAAAAAAAATGAATACCGTACAATAGGTGCTAACTGCTCCCAACTGTCTAAAACTTAGTAAAAAAGGGTTCTTTCCATGAAATGTACAAAGATTTGCCACTAAGCCTCAGCACCCAAAAATTGCGCTCTAAATTCTACGAAAAATAGATTAAAACGTCAGTAAAATGTGGAAATGAAAGAATGCAAGGCTGATGTGAGTGTAATGAATAGGACCAAGAAAGATACGCTTAGATGGTTTGGGCATGTAGAGCGAATGAACGACGAAAGGAGTGTGAAAAGAATATATGATGCGAAAGTGAATGGAAGAAGAAGTCGAGGACGCCAAAAAAAGACATGGCCTGATCAAGTAAATCAAATGCTTGAATCGGGTCATGTGAAGAGTCAGAATAACAGAAGAGTATGTATAAGACGATGTATGAATGTAAATGAAGCAAGGAGTGTGTGCCAAGACAGAGTTATAGGGCGGTCCGTCCTCTCTGCCTACCCCTGCGGGGAAACGGCGTGATGGTTAGTTAGTTTAAATGTGCAGTTTGAAAACCAGCGAAGGCATATTTGAAGGTTTAACCTAAAATTCCTGTATAAATTTCATAAATAAGTATTCACTGTAAGCCTCAGACATTTTCCCAACTACCCGTATCAAAATAAAAGGTGAATCATTTGTAGTATTTCTTTTATTAGAAAGCCAAAAAGTGTGACATTTTGACGGCCTCCATAGTCGAGTGGTAAGACGCTCGACTTAGAACTCAAACCCGGCGTGCGCCAATAACTTTTATTCAATTAATATGTGTCATAACACATTTAATTCATATAAAATGATAAAAAGTATATTTGCGGCACTAGGAGTGGTAGATATTTTAAGTTTCACCCTGGTGAAAGACCACCATTCAGAATCGAAACGTTGCTTGAAATGGCTTTAGCCGTGTTTGGTGACCAGATCTGAATAGCCAGGTACTTCCCAACCTTCCTCTTCCCCATCTCCTTCCCCTCCCCACTACCTTCAGTCTCCCAACATACCCCGATTGGGGATGCCATTGTCTCACCGGTTCTAGACGGTTGGGAGCAGTTGGGACTCTTGTGCGGTATTCAATATAAAAGTCTCAATATTTTTTTCCAGACTGAAATTTGTCATTTAATGTTGAAACTTATTGTCGTACGATCGGTAAAGTAGGGTTACAATTGACTCCATAGTTCACACGTGTCTGGCCACGTGAAGCTCCGCAGACAATTGCCATCTTTCGTGTCGGAAAATAACCTCCACCAGTCAGAACAATGGGTCCTATTTAACTTTCCCGATGCCCCGGCGGCCCGGCGTAAGGCCGCCCCATTATCTTGACTTGTTAATTATCTTAATTTAAATTAGGGTGTATTTATGAACCCTATCTAACATCTTGTACAACCTCTTCCACCCATTTCTAATACGAGATAAAATCTACGATGGTACCAACGAAGGCAATTGTTATTTTTAATTATGCTTTTACATTTATTTCGTTTTACTTATTACTTGACCTACCTGGTCAGCACCCAAAAATACACACTTTTCAGTTTTTTGACCCAAGCAATACTACAAATGATTTATCTGTAAATTCTACACGGGCTGTTTGGAAAATGATAAAAGTTTCCATTGAATAAAATTCTTAAATAGTAATTACTCATATTTTCGTAGAAAGCAATCACTTTGTGGTTTGACATATTTGAATAAATGAAAAAATAACTTTATATGAGGCCACAAATATTGTTTTAATTTTTATGACCGAACGGTTTCGCTAAGCCTAAGCATCGTCAGGGTACAAAATTAAACTTAACAAAAAATACGAAGAATGCCGTTGTATATACATACAGAGGGAGAAAAAATAATAAAATTTAATAAAAAAAAAAATAGAATAACATTTAAATTATATTCCTTTGTTACAATTTAAATGTTACTCTATTGTTTTCTCAGTGTTTTGTTATTTTATAATTTGTTCTCCTTCTGTATGTATATATAACCGCACACATAGTATTTTTTGTTTAGTTTAATTTTGTCCCTGACGATGCTTAGGCTAAGCGAAACCGGTTGGTCATACAAAATAAAATAATATTCGTGGTCTTATACAAAGTTTTTTTTTTGTAATATTTTAAATTCTTGTACTTGAATTTTAGGTAAAATGTTTAAAAACACCTTCGCTTATTTTAAAATAGCACCTCTTACTGAAATTTAAGCATGTTTTTCGTGGAATTTAAAAGGTTACCGTTTAAAAAAAGTAATCTCCGGAAACTTTGGACATTTTCCCATATCCACGTAGAATTTACAGATAAATCATTTTTTCTAGTATTGGCTTGTATAAGAATGTTACAAAGTGACGTTTAGCCTCATTTTCTTTATGAGACTTAGTAGATACATTTATAGAGGCATATATTTTTATATTTGTTTGGCCACCATGTCATTATTGTTGTATGCATCAGGTGGCAATTACCTAGGCACAATGTTGCGCGTAGTGCAGCGTTTGTGTATTATACTGTTAATTACAATATTATAATGTATGCTGTGAACATATTAATTTTGAAATATTTACAGTCATCTCTCTATTTGATAATACTTTTAACATGTTTATGTAAATATTTTGTTTATATTCCTAATAAAATAAAATAAATAAATATAATTTATTGCAGAACTTTTCGATTCGTTCTAATGATGTCGAAATTTCGTTTGTTAATTTTTTTATACTCACGTCATTTGTGGTTGTGAATTTTCGCACCATTTCGAAAATGATTTCTACCAAGGTAGAATAAAAAAAATGCTTATGCTAACATAACCTTAGGGAAAATTCTTTGCATTGTGCATCTAGTCTAAAAACCGTACGCCAAAAAAGGGGACAAAACATCAACAGGTGTGGCCCTATTGTGCATGGGTTCATCACCACGTAGACAAGTATCATTGAAAATCATCTCAAATTGTGAAGTTCATATTTTCCTGTAAAAATGTTTCATTATATCCCCACAAGTAAACGTTTTATAAAATCACAAATTAGATGACTTTTAGTCACGAACACGTCGAGTGAGGTTTTCTATTAAGGTTTGGATATTTATAGAGTTTAAGAATGCTAGATCTTGAAGTGTCAATCAATTATTTGGACCGTCTCAGACAAATAGAGGCATGCACCATGCTTGTAATTTTTGTATTTGGTCTGATTATATCGAATGCACTTTAGGCAACTCTCGTTTATATCTGATACTTGGTGATTTCAAACGGATATGTACATCCGAATTAGGAAACGAAGGTCCCAAAATATGCAAGGTTATTCTAAGCGTCGTTTTAATAATGTGTCAAAACTATGATAATATTGACCTGTAGAGGTGATGGTTGAAGAAATTAGATTATATGATGATGAAATAAAGAGACATTAAGTGAATCAATACTTGAATCGGACATATGAAAAATCGGAATAAGAGAAGAGATGTGTAATAAGCAAGGTAATTAATTAGTGTGGCCGAGGAAAAAGTTTTGCGCTTTTCATCCGGGGAATGGTTTGATGGATAGTTAGTTATAAATACATGGAAGCAAAGATGAAAATTTACTTATTAAAAAAAAAAAAGCCTTTATAAATTACTTACGTTAATTTATGTAAATAGTCAACCACGCTTTAAGCTTCCTAGAATTGTTACGGCATAGTTTTTACCATAGTCTTATTTTTTTCTGTAATGGTTTTACTGCCCACTCAGTGGTATAATAATATGTATTAAATGTTGCGTATTTTTAGTGTTTTTTTCTTAACATAATAACTAGGGCCCAGATTTTTTCGCAAAAACAAGGCCTCGCCATTAGGTTTTTTTAAAATAAATAAAATAAAAATAAATTAATTGATACCACTATTGCAGTACCTCTGAGCAAAGTACCCTTTGAATTAGGTATCTAATTGCACAACTGTATTTCATTATATAATTCAAGGACATGGCAAGAAATCACAGAAAAAATAAATAAAACCAATACACAAAACAGTTTACTTTATAAAGTGATTAAATGTTATAATGCGCTGCCGGGAACCATAACTTTTTTACCAATATTAATACATTAAAAATAGCCTGTAAGAATTATATAAAATACAAAAGTAGTGTCAAGTGATAATTTATTTATTTATTATTAAGTCAAAAAGTATATGAGTGATATATTTATTTATAAATTAACAGACTAAAGTTAAATTACAAAAAAAACATATAAAACACGAAATGGAAAAATGAGCAACAGGGAAGGAATAGCACATACATAATAATAAATGAAGCGATGACAAAATAAACATAAGAGAGAACATTCAAGCCATGGTCTAGTTAAAGTTTTGGTAGAGTCGTAAAGAATTAGTTACATTGTAAACTTTGATGTACAAGTAACGTTAATAAAAAGTGAAGCTAATATTCTAGGCTAAGGTAGATATTAAAGTGCAAATTAGGTGAAATATCACTATTACATATTATTAAATTGTTAGCATTCGAAGCATCTGATGAAGCCTTATTATATTATATTCTGTAGAGCGGTATTTTGTTGGGACTGAAAGTTCTGTTTTTGAGGAGTATTTAACTGTAAGTACATTCAGAATTTGAATAAGGGTGACTATTGTATTGTTCATATTGTAATAATTATTCTAGAGTAGAAGTTTTAAGTTACATCCTGATGATAGATTCTAAATGAAAGGGTCGTTGGTCTGAGTAACCAGAGTTCCCAGATCTTTCTCTTTCCTTTGTTCCTTTTCATTCCTTCTCATAATAATAGTGAATTTATATAGCGCTGTTTTGTGAAAGTTTCACGTTTAATTACCTAAATAAATATAACAACGAGATAATATGATATAAAATATATATGTGTGCACATTAAAACTATCTAAAATCATGATCGTTATCATAAATCGTTAAAAAAAATCCGATTTGGGTATAAGTGTATGTGCATATCTCAAGATTAAAAAACAATTTACTATGAGCGAAGGGTGTAAAAAAATCCAAATTAAAAGTATGTATAAATATGAAGAAATTTTTTAAGGCAAAGTAACGGAAATAATATTGAAGACAGTTAACGTGTTGGTATTAAAAACATCAATTTTAAAGTATCGTAAGGTAACGATTCCAAAAATGCGAACAGTGTGAATATAACACAACATTCCCCAAGTTTGGGGGGGCCATAGCTTCATAGGATTTGTGCGGTTGACTTATGTGATCATCACGCAAATAAAATATTTCCCTCATATTAACAGAATATTTATCAAATACGAGAAATCGATGAATTTGACTGCCTTCTTTATTTCTCATTTAAATAATCAATACATTGAGATATTTTTAATTGCGTTAAGTTTGGTACATGTCGAGTAATAAATATTTGAAGCTTTCTTACGTCAGTGCGGCAGTAAAAAAAACGATTTTCAAAGTGACATTACTGTTCGTAGGAAAACCTCATGCAATTTTATTTGTAAAGCAATGTATTCAGGCACACGAAAATACAGTAAAACGACCAAAAAATCTTCACATTTCTTAATCAAACTTTTTTTAGTGACGTGAGGGAGAAAAAAAACAATTCATGTAGCTATTTCAAAATAACCACTTACCATATAATTTGAAAAATACATAAGCACATTATCTTTGACTACCTCCATGGTCGAGTGGTAAGACGCTCGACTACGAATCCAAAGGTCGCGGATTCAAGCCCGACGTGCGCAAATTATTTTTATTGTATTAATATGTGTCATAACACATTTAATTAATATTTAAAAAAAAATATATATATGGTATATTTGCAGCACGTTCCAGAGTGGTAGATACTATAAGTATCGCCCTGGTGAAAGTTAACCACTGAAAATCGAAACGTTGCTTGAAATGGCTTTAGCCGTGTTTGGTGACCAGATCTGAATAGCCAGGTGCTTCCCTACCTTTCTCTTCCACATATCCTTCCCCTTCATACTACATTCAACCTCACAATATACCCCGATTAGGGATTCCATAGTTCCACTGGATCTAGACGGTTGGGAGCAGTTGGAACTCTTGTGCGGTATTCACTATAAATAATTTATTTTTAAAAATCTGAGGAGATAGCGTGATTGATAAAAACATAATTTCCTCGCACACAAGTGACATATTAAAAAAATGACAGTCGGCAAGGTATGACGGAAGTTGTACCTCGCGGGAATTAATGCGTTCGAAAGGTAAAATCATTCCTCCATAACCCTATGTTGTTGCATTATCACGGATTACAGCTGTGCAGAATCCTGCAATTTGATCAAACAATCACTGCGAATCTCAAGTCTGAAGTTGTAACTCAATCCCAACTCCTACCTGAGAACATAAACAATGCGACACCTGACGCTTGAAACTGCAGACAGAATACTGATCCACACAGTTTCTCGACTATCTTGTACAGTCGAACGGGCATAATTTGCACCTGATTTCGATTAAAACTTTTACTTCCAACTGCGGCCTCCGTGGTCGAGTGGTAAGACGCTCTACTACAAATCCAAAGATCAATGTACGCAAATAAATATTTTTATTTTTATTATTAATATCTTGCTAACATATATAGCAATACCGATGAGTTATAAAAACTCACTCTGAGACAATGGAAATTAAAGAAATACATGAGTTACAATAGAATACAGAGATCGAGCTAACATAAACAAACAATATAATACAATGTAACATAATAAGAAATACAATGTAAAAAAATAAATAAGTATTTAGTATTAATATAAGATACAAAATTATGAATAGAAACAAAGAAGAAAAATAAAACCCTGAAGGGCAGTAAATGAGGATGTTTTTACGTTATCGGAAAAAAAAAACTGATTTCGAAATTAGGTATTTTCATCTTTAAACGTATTAAAAAAATATTCTTTTAAAGCATTATGTTGGATTTTTTTATTAAGTTGACTATTTTTATATTTATCTGGAAGCGAGTTATATAATGTATAGGCAATGTATTCCAAAGATTTTATCACATACTTTGTGGTGTGTGTAAGTGGGATGTGAATTTTATTGTTATTTCGTGTGTTATGTTGGTGGATGTCTTGATTGTAAAGGGGTTTGATGTTAGTGTGCGTTGTTTGCGGAGTAATTTGTAGAATGGTGCTTGTAATTACATATTTGGGGAGGATCTTGATTGGAAGGATGCCGGTATTTGAATAAATGTCCCTGACATGAGTGTCCCATGGAAATTTAATAAATAAGTCTCATTACACATTAATTCATATAAAATAATAAATAGTAACTTTGCGGCACGTCTCTCAGTGGTGGATACTACGTAAGTATCGCCCCGGTGAAAGACCACCATTCTGAATTGAAACGTTGCGTTGCTTAAAATGACCTTAGCTGTATTTGATGGCCAGATCTGACTAGTCAGGTACTCACCGACCTTCCTCTTTCATATCTCCTTCCCCTCTCCACTATCTTCAACCTCTCAACATACCCCACTTGGGGATGACATAGTCTCACTGGCTCTAGATGGTTGGGAGCAGTTGAGACTTGGGCTTGAAATGGTTTTAGCTGTGTTTGGTGACCAGATCGGAATATTCAGGTACTTCCCAATCTTCCTCTTCCTTATCTTTTTTCCCTTTCTACTAACTTCAGCCACACAACATACCCCAATTGGAATTGGGGATGATATAGTCTCACTGGCTCTAGACGGTTGGGAACAGTTGGGACTCTTGTACGGTATTAACCATAAAAAATATAAAGATAGTATTCTAATTGAATCTATGAATCTAACGATATGCCGTTTATCTTTTTTTAACGTTGAAACGGATGTTTAAAAAATCATGGATGAATCATGATGTAAGTGATGCTGAAAAATTGAGTTATCCTGAAAATTCATGCGAAAGTATTTGCTGTCGAGATATCGCACTGATTTGGTGCTCGGTGGTTAAAATTAAGGTACATAAAGGTCTTCACCACCTCAAATTTTCAATTTGGCTTCGTACTTACGCAGCTTAGGTAAACTGAGGTACATTATTAAAACGCTGGGACGTTAACCCCGTTATTTTCTACCCAATTATCTTCATTTTGGGAATGGTTCCCTATAACGATGTACAAAATTCAAATTAAATTTGTTTATACGATACTCATTTATGCTTGTAGGATTTTAATGGTTTTTGATTATCTTAGATGAAATAGATTAAAATACGAACCTAGACAAGTAAATAGAGCTTATCGTTAATTTAGAACCTTTCAAACGAGAAATATACATAAAATAAAAATAAAATTAAAACTTACTACATACCAATCCCGATGAGTTATAAAAACTAACAATGGGAAAAGGGAAATTAAGATTACATAAGCTTCTACAAATATACACAATACAGAGTAATAAAACTTATACAATTTCATAAAAAAATATAATATAAAAATGGAGTAATTAGTATTAACCCTTCGATCACTGATCATAGAATAAGCGGACTTTGATAAATTATTTTGGGAATTATCTGTTATTTATAACACATTCCGATTTTTTTATGGAATCTTAGGAAAACTCCTCATAGGAAATATTTACCCGGTACATATTTGTACCAAAAAAATAATAATATATAATTGTTTATTTTTTAAAACCCTATAATTTCGACAGATAATAACATTATGACACTCGTTCAAATAACAATATAAAAAAAACACACGTACCTAAATCCATTATCACAATAATTAAATTTAACATGTTTTCAAACAAGCACTAAAATATAATAACTAGACTAATCATGTGACAGCTCAATTGCTTTTGGTATAGAAGATTCATGAAATTTGTATCGTAAGGGAGCAAAGGGTTAAGAGAAAACACAACAAAATTTTAAATAGAAACAACAACAAAAACACATTAAAGAAGGCCGAAAAATATACAATTAGTAGTTTAATGTTTTTTTTATTTATAAAAAACGAAAGATAGAACATAATCAACAAAAAACTAATAACTCCACAGCGATTCACAATTTGTGATTAGTGGATAAGGATTCGTGTGTAATGAGTGTATATAAAAACAGCCTACGTGGTCGAGCGATAAGACGCTCGACTACGAATCCAGAGGTCGCGGGTTAAAAGCTGATGTGCCCAAATTATTTGATTAACGTGTGTCATGACATATTAAATTCATACAAAATTATAAATAGTATATTTGCGGCACGTTACAAAGTAGTAGATACTTGAAATATCGCCCTGGTAAAATACCACCATTCAGAATCGAAATATAAAAAAATAAAAATAAAACTTATTAAAAAATGTCATCCGATGGAAAGCAAACTGATCTTTTTACTTTCGTCTCAGCGCGAAACCATTCATCCATATCTGAGAGAAGTAGATTTATTTTCTTTGACAAAAGTCATAAAATCTACTCAAATCTCCGCAAACGCGTTTGAATACCAAAGTCCATTATAAGGTCGTTATCCCTTATTTTATTCAGATCAGTGCTGGTCCAATATCAACCTATTGAATGGACATACTTGAGGACGAAAGGGCCTTTATTAGCTTTCTGGAATGACGTTGTTTTTTTGGGTAAAAATAAGTTATTGAACTTTGGACTCGGAATTGGAAGTTATTTTACGAGTAGGAGACTTCAAAGCTTTTTGTATTTGGCATCGTTGAAATAAATAAATAATTAAATACTTTTTCATAAAGAAAGATTCACTTAGTTACTCTATAAAAGCTTACTACCTTACTGGAAAATACTGTCATTTTTTAATACAGACCCAAAAAAGAATAATTTAGAATTTATTATGAAAATAAAAACGCAATCCGTGCTATATCTGAATCAACGAAAAGTCACGAACGGTGGTGACCTCTGGCGTCATGATTTTTTTTCTAATCTAAGTCATCGCAACGTAATTTACATCGTGAGCGATGGATCTTTTAAATATCCATTTAACTGTCGTGACTTTAATCATTTCAAAATAAGATAAGATACCATATTTTATTTCAAACCTCGAACGAATCCGGGTAATAATGCTAGTACTTACTCACCTTGTAGTACACGGTATAGTAATTACTATAGACACGTTGATCAATTCAGAATTCTCATTAAAGTTTATTTTCATTTAATTTGTCAACTTCAAACGAGACTCCGTGAACCCATTTCTCAAACAGGTGGAGAACAATGCATTTACTGGCCCAAGAGTAAAAAATTGGAATCGAATTCCCTCTTGTAGTATGTGTTCTTCTCGGGAAGTAATTGAACCCTTTTTGTTCCAGAACGTTCTGCGGGAGTTGGAACAAAAGAAACCACAATTGGACGAGCTCGTGCACACGGCTGAAAGTCTCAAGGGCGCGGATAACCGCCAGCAGCTGCATGGGAAGGGTAAGTACTACCTTATGTTGCATTATGCCCTTTGACAGGGTCTGCTATTTTAGGTAAAACGCATACGAATTTAACATATACACCAGGCGCGGTCCCTTCATACCTGCTTTGGATGATCCGCATCCTTTGTGTTTTAGACAATGACGTTACAAATATTTTATATTTGCAAAAACAGTTTTTCACCAAAACATTGCAAAAAACACAAAACATGGTAATCATAATTACACAAAGATTAAGTTAAAAAGTAGTTTAAAAAATAAATAAAAATAGTGTTGTTGAAGCACATAATATAGTTAGAACTTGATAGCTAGTTCTTGCTCAAACTTGTTGTAGCTCGTGTGAAAAATATTCCTGCGAGGCAGTCAATTAATCTAGTTAGTCTTCCCAGGGGCATCACCATTGGTAAGTTAGTTCTGCACCTGGGAAGAAACAGAAGCCTGTGTTGGCGGCCTCGCGTGAAATTATCAGGGACATAAAGTCCAATTTCCGCTAGGATTTCAGGTATTAATAATACACCGTTCAGGAGTTTATGAGCAAAAATCGTTTTTACGACATTATCTATAACCGCCCGGGTTCTGGCCAAATTCAGCCGCAGCACGAAGTGCATTTCAAGACAATCTCATTGTTCTTGGCCTATATTAGAGTTCACTGCTCTCCTAGGAGCCTAAGCCACGACACAATGTATCCGTAGTCCGTACGTTGGCCTATGTGTAGTAGAAATTGCTTCGTCGCGTCGACCACCTGTGTGTATTTTTTGTTGTGAAGCTCATGCTAAAAAAAAATGTTTTCTGATTAGAATTTGTAAAACTAAATTTGAAATATTATACAATAGCGCAAACTTCAATAAATCAATCGTGTGACCTCATTTCGTTTACTGCCTGAACTTTCGTAAATTTTGACAAAACATTGCGTTTATAAATATAATTAATCGAAATTAACAGGATTTTGCCGATAAGAATGGTTTAAACTGATATATTAACATATAAGATTTTAAATTCACTGTAAATGAGTCAGTTTTCTTCAAAATTTTAACCGTTATTAAAGTTCTGTTTTTTTTTTCAAAAGTCTGTGTTCAATGAGGTATAACCAAGCTGATAAAGCTTTTTTCTCAAAGCATATTTTGAGGCTCCCCGGTAGATCGAGACATTTGAGAAAGTGGAGTAAAAAAGCTCCGAAGGCCTCCCTAATGGCTGTCACTAATCAGTGACCGTAGCCAAAAAGAGGCTTTATATTTCAAATGAAAAGAATGTGTGACGAGGAAGGAAATGTTTACATGAAAAACTACCCCTGTATCTGAAATTCGATAATAAACTAAAATCATAATGATGGCTCGTAAATTAAAAAAAATAATGCTGCCTTCAGGAGTGGCTACTAGTAAAAAGATTATTAATTAGGTATTCCTCCTAAATTAAAATTCACGTTATCTGAAAAAAAAAACTTTTTTTCTGAAAAATGTTAAATCTTCCACTTTCGTATTTTAAAATACAGCTTCTTGTTTTTAATCATCGTTTTACATGAAATAATACCAAATTCATTAAAGTTAGTTTTCTCTATTTATCTTTATCCTATCCTCTTATAGTCTTTAGTAAATAAAAATAATTAATGAAGTCTTTTTGACTTTTTCTCCTCGAATTGTGGTAAGTATAGGTGACCCGGTCAATATTCTGAATCCAAAACGATGCATCTCCACAATTATCGAAGTTTTATTCCGTCATTCACAATTATTTTTTTATGAATTTATAAAAAAAATTTTAGTATCATTTATCATGCCGGCTTTTAGTTTCACCTTTATAGACATTAGTCGTACTCAATATTTACCATTTAATGTTTTTAAAATTTGGTTTCCTACCATTTTTTGTGTGTGTGAGGGAGGGGGAATGAATCACTTATAAGCACCGTCATTGAAATATATTTAATTTATACAATAGAGTTTTAATTCTTCTGAATACCCACTTGAACGTAAGGTTAGATATTGTCGAAATATAACACATAAACAAAATATAACAGCTATGTAAATAAACTTCATACTTTAGAAGTGTGAATGAAGCAATAGTGGTGACAAATAAGATAAACCTGGAAGAGATGAAAAGTGTGAAAAGCGGTTCTACTGGTAAATATACAAAGCAATGAGAACGGTAAAACTCACGATTTAGACGTTATGCTAATATTGAGCAAATATTTTTCTACCTCGATGTTTAGTAAAAAAATCACGTTGAAGGTGCTTAGTATCTCACTGAATTTTACACCTTCTGATATTGAATATATTCTGCAAACGAATATTATCCGCTGACACTGAAAACCGGAAATATCACTCAACATTGTTTGACGATTGTTGATTTCACCGGAATAAATATATTCGA
Organism: Drusus annulatus; assembly: GCA_022651775.1. NCBI lineage: Eukaryota > Metazoa > Arthropoda > Insecta > Trichoptera > Limnephilidae > Drusus > Drusus annulatus. Next base: position 695,126 of record JAGWCC010000076.1, on the reverse strand, counting down.
CACTTTTTTTAAATTCCATTGAAAATTTCGCTCTTACAAAGCGTTGTAAAACATTCATCATTCTTGTCTTAACATGCTATATTTCAAATATATAGCGATTGAATATCTTAAAATTATCGGAACGCTTTCACTATGTTGAAATATATTTAACATATTAACGTTTTTCCAAATGGTCATGAATGCAGTACTTTAAATCTGAATCGACAAAACTCCATTTGAAATCGGAACGTCCATCGAAAATCATGTTCTTTCCGGTAGAAAGCTCACCTTTTTATCGGCATCGTTAGGACCGGAAGAGTCCTATGATTCTGCTCCGGTACAGATTCTTAGGACGGTTCAGAGAGAATAAAATGAATAGGTGTAATTTTTTTTTTAACATCGATGTATTCGTTCTAATGTAAAATCTTAGAAACTTATCTCGTTGTTTGCTAAAGTTCACCAAAGGGTTGCGTGAGCAAGCCAAGTAAAATATTTTAATGAATTTTTCGTTCATAACTCTATTTGCAACTCCGACGAGGTATTGAGGAAATTGATGCCTCGTTTCAATAAAAAAGGTCGCACAGTTCATTAATAAAAACAAGAACGCATCCCCAGTTCGTCCAGCGGCAGGGCGGCGCGGGGAGGCGCTGGCGGGTTGGGGAGGGGTGGCAGGGTGCGGATTGTGATTGAGAGGCTTTTTATGTTGTTCCGTTTCTTCCCTTACCTCGGTTCTTAAATTGCCTTGGGTTTTTCTTGGTTCTGTTTTTTCAAAGTGTTGAAGTGCGAACGGATAAAGATCTTCAATTATTTGGAACATTAGCGTTACTAGTTATTACATCAGCTTCTCATAACATGTTCCATATTTTTTTATGTAAAAAAATAATCACGTATTACATGAAATCGTAATTTTTTTAATTAAAACAACAAAAATAGGGTTTTAAATCTTATAATTTTTGTTGTAAAAAAAAACTAAATGTTTGTTTTTTTCAATTCGAATTTCCTACATTTTAATACTCCACAGCTCGAAATCGGAAAACAGAGTCGGAGCGAGTAAAAAAACAATGTTTTTCATAAACACCTAACACTTTTGCAATAAACGTGATAATTTTTTAATAGTAATTTTACATTAAACAACCTAATATACAAAATAAACCAAACTACATATACCACGCATTAGGAAATTAAGCACTTGCTAATAGTATACTGATAATCTTCCACAAAATTAACCACAGATATTTGATTAAGATAAATTATTTCGCATAACATATTATATTTAAGATTCGAGATATTGTAAAAAATAATAAAAATACGTAATGCATTTCTTATATGTACAAGAAACAATCCTGCTTATATTTCAAATAGAACCGGTCTAGAGCTTGTACCTTTATGGTTTCTTTAAAAAAATATTTTTTATTTAATACTATATCAGCACCCTTCAGATATTGCGCCCAACCCAACACCCACATAGGCGCGCCCTTGCTCCGACTCTGCCGGAAAATACCTGTGACTTGTTGTGTTAAATATCACCGTCTAACCTTTTACCTTGCATTCGTTCACGCATATAATTTTCCGAGTTTAGTTAAACTTCGTTTCCGATTGATGCCAGCTAAGTAATAACTAATAAAAGTTTTCGGGCTTCGAGTATCCGAAGTTCAGAGCGAAGCGTCCAGAGTTATTCATAATGTACATACTCGGATATCGAATTATTATCGTAAGAAAAGTTATGGAAGTTTGTTTAACACCTCAGTGATTTTGTTAGTACGAGTGAAATTAGGTGTGATTAATTTTGCCTCATATATATACAGGGTATACTAATTGAAAGCTCGCGTTTCGATGAGTAAACGACAAAACATAACTTACTAACTAATCATCGCGATATTTCTGCGCAGGGTAAGCCTGCGTGGTTAAGACGCTCGACTACGAATCTAGAGGTCGCGGGTTCAAATCTAGATGTGTGCAAATATATTTTTATTTAATTGACATGTGTTATTTCACATTTAATTACTATAAATTATGTTTGCGGCACGTTCCAGAGTGGTAAATACTTACAGTATCGCCCTGGTAAAAGCCCACCATTCAGAATCGAAAAGTGGCTTGAAATGGCTGTAGCCGTGTTTGGTGATCAGATCAGCCAAGTACTTCCCAACCTTCCTCTTCCCCATATCCTTCCTCTTTCCACTATCTTCAGCCTCACAACATACCCCATAGAGAGATGTCATAGTGCCACTGGCTCCAAACGGTTGGGAAAAAAACTTTTTTCTTCATCCAAATTAATGGGTCATCTCATTCAAACTCTTCTGTTATTATGACTATTGTCATGCCTCGAATCAAGCATTTGATTTACTTGATCATGCCATGTCTTCTTGGGATGTCTACACCTTCTTATATTTTTATTCTTCGTCAGTTTCTTGTGTCCATTCTCTCCAGTCTACTGAAACGGTGGTTCATTTTATTAACATTTTATGAATTTCTTTTGATTTAATATTAAGTTGTCTGACTGAATCAAATAATCCACCATCTCACGCCGCGTTGAATCCTCAAAGTCGTGTTTAAAATTTAAAAAGTTTGTTTAATTTTGTATTTCACGTCCTGTTTCAAAGAAATTGATGCGTTTTAAAAACATGTCAAATCTCATATTCCAGTGTATTTGCATCCGAGCTAGTTTGGCTCTCACTGTGGTTTATCATTTCGTGTTCATAATCTCGGATGATATAAATGTAGTACCTACCTATTTATTAAGGTTTAAATTGTCTAATAATAATAATAGTAATATTAATTATTTAAATAATATCAATAATCTTCAACGTTAATATGAAATAGAAAGTAAAAAAAAAAAACAGAAAAAGCTATGGACATAAAAGCTAGTTTCTGAATTAGATGACGATTGTACGTTTTTCATTGGTAAAGATTTGTAAACGAATTGGTGCAGCCAGTAGCATCACCAGCGCGGGTGAGAGCTAAGAATATAAAAAAAAACATTTTCCCAGGTCCTAAACAAGCAGCTAGGGACACTGCTACCGATATGGATGCATTAAAAAAATAATAGTATTTTTCAAAACATTTGATAGTGTTACATTCTTGTAGTTTTGATGCGAATCAAATGTGTTTCTTCTTCCTTTTCATATAATATTATACTGAACGTTGGATTGTATGACTATTGAAATGTATGTTAATCTATACAGAACAATCGTATCCTTCTGGAATAATCACTTCCTACGTGTAGATGACAAACATTTTGATGAAAAAGTGGAATTTTGAGATGTCGCACTCAGTGCGGCACGCGCCCGGTCATGTGACTCACAACAGCGCGCCCGGCAGTAGGTTAATCAAGCGTTTAATCCTCGGGGTATCATCCTCAATAGTGGTAATTATTTTGTGTTTTAAAGATTCTTTTGTAGAACTCCATTTAAGTGGTAGATACTCTAAGTATCGCCCTGGTGAAGGACCACCATTCAGAATCGAAACGTGGCTTGAAATGGCTTTAGACGTGTTCAATGACCAGATCTGAATAGCCAGATACTTTTCAACCTTCCTCTTACCCATCTATTTCCCTTCCCTACCACCTTCAGTATCACAACATACTCCAATCGGGGATGCTATAGTCCCATTGGCTCCAAACGGTCGTGAGCAGTTGGAACTTTTGTGCGGTATTTACTATGTTCATAATAATAATAATTATCTTTACGTAAAGTAAGTTTTTTTACAAAATATATAAGCTGCTTCGCCGTAAGAAAGAATTGTCAAACTGTTTGAAAGTGACAAGACAGTGCATAAATATGAAGCTGAACTTTTGTACAAAAACCCGTTTTTTTAAATTTATTAGATGATATTATTATTTTTTTTAAATATTAAAATTTATTCTTAAGGCTTCCATAGCGTAGTCGCCCATTAACAAATAAAAATATCGCTTCAGGCTCTTTCCTAGTTTCCAATGTACAACTCATCCAAAATGTTTCTATCTTTCCGGTACACGCCTTCGTACGGGTGCTTTGATTAAAAAGTTTAACGCGGCGGGAGCAATAGTTGCCTTCATGAATGACATGATATGTGGCGAGGCGCGGGCGTGTCTACTGCCTAGCGGGGGGATGATATCAGACATAAGCCATGAGCTAATGATAAAAGCCTTCAAACCTGTCATGGTTTTAGACACGTCATTTCTATAACACGGAATTGCTTATTGAAGCCGTTTTTTAATATTTATTTATTTTATGCAATTCATTTTTTTTTGTACAATAATATATAAATACACATTATTTTTTCCATTACGAAAGGGGGTTCTATGTCACCCCGAACGAGAGTTTGATGCCATATTTTATATAAAGATCAATGAAATATTATGTATATGCTTCTCTCTAAGTTTAACCAAAAACAAATTCCCTAAGATTAAATCACAAAAATGCTGTAATAAGCAAGATCAAACAGGGTAAATCGAAAGCCTGTCTTTGTCTACCTTTACATTATTTTGCACTTCAATTAAAATCAAACCTCCAACTATATTAACTATATCAAATAAGAGCAATCGTTTTTTAGGTCTTTGTTTCATCGCTTTTCTGTAACTTCATTTTTCAATAAGAGTTTCCGTTGCTGCTATGGTCACACGAATATATAGAAACATCTATTTTGTATGCAGGAGACATTTCTTAAATGTCGATTTTCGTTTGTCATTTAATACTTTCAATAACAACCGTAGTCTACCCTTCTTATGGATATCATACTCGAACTAACTATCAGTATTAATAGTTGAACTATCTATTTCCAAATGATCGATAATTTTCAGAATCGTAACATTTCTTTCTTAAAATTTTCTATTTAATTACATAATGTTATCCATCGGTATAATGTTCCAAAGAATAAGGTATTGTATATAATCTTCATTCATAATCAAATTGGTTCAGAACTTCTAATAAATTGTTAAGAATTGTTTTTAAGTCAACATTTGCTAGAGGAAGCTATAATAATACCTGGCAACCCCCAAAATCGTTTACTTTAAGAACTTTTCTTGAAAAAAAGTTGATTCTTTTTAACGAGCTTGTAATTAAAAAAAACAACTATAAATAATTTGTTTTGTGAGTACGTACGTACGAGAATGAACTTTTCAAATTTGGAACTGATAGTAATAGAAATTATCAGTTAAAAAAAGTAATTTTAAAATACCTACCTACCTATAATTTTTTTTAGCAGTCAGTATTCTATATTTCAAATATTTTTTTTCGGCAAGTCGTTTATTCATTAAATTACCTTAAAGAAGCTTTTCATTTGTTATTGACGATAGGATTTTCTAAAAAGTTTGATTATGTTTTTGTTCGTTTATTATTTATGTCCTTCTTTATATACGAGTATATAATCAATTCTCAGAATTTTTTAATCAAGGAATTTGCTCACAAAACCACTACTATCCGCCCGTTGATAAATATTCAACATTGTCTGAATTAATGTTGTTAATTATGCCTTTGTCTAAGTAAACAACATTATCTAAATGGTCCTCTATAATTAAGTAAGATGTCCCACCCCCCTCCCAAAAGTGGGGTAATGTACTGCCCTTCATTCTAGACATCTAGTCAATTAGTCAGATCTTGTGAACTAGACGAGTGTATTCGACGATTGTATGTATGTTTGTGTATTGGACGGACTCTATACAACTAAGATTAAGATTCCATTTATATTTTGTAATAATAATAATAATAAACATTTCTCTCCCAAAAACTTCACGAACACAACCATTGATTGAAATGGGACAAGACGTGAAAAGTCTAACTTTTCTCAAACCTTCTCTAATTTAAAAAAAATATATATTCGTAAAAAGCATTAACTTTGTGGCTTGCCATATTTATAAATAGAACATATATACTTTGTTTTTAACCACTTTTTTATTTAATATTTTGTCTACCGGTTTCGGAAGTACCCTTCCATCATCAGGACAATATTAAATTAATCTGAAATACAAAATACTGAGATAAATATACATATTTAGGAGTTGGAAGGAGAAGGAGTAATTGATGAAATTATGGGAATAACAGAGCGGTTTATTGGAAAAATATTTAGGATAGGACTATAAGATAATATATATCTGTTATTCCCATAATTTCATCAATTACTCCTTCTCCTTCCAACTCCTAAATATGTATATTTATCTCAGTATTTTGTATTTCAGATTAATTTAATATTGTCCTGATGATGGAAGGGTACTTCCGAAACCGGTAGACAAAATATTAAATAAAAAAGTGGTTAAAAACAAAGTATATATGTTCTATTTATAAAAAAAATATATTCAACCTCATTTAAAATTGCTTTTTCGACATCTCTAAACAGAAAATACAAGGTAGTGTCATCTAAACCAATAAAAAAACTGATGTCGTCCATTTACGTAACAAGACTTTTATAATCCTAGGCCCCAGACAGCCTAATAGATTTTTTCATCTGTTCAGTAATAAATAATCGATATTTAAAATGTTTGATCAATTTTACCAGAAGTAAGGAAAAATTAACCTTACTTCGGACACGCAGACACGCCCACAACACACTTCTTTTGGTTTGTCTCTTCAGTGATCTGCATAATGAATTTCGCCTGTCAAGTTGGGAGTTTTTTCTAGTATCATCATATTTTTCTCCATAGAATAATTCAAACATGTAACCACCAGTGGTGTCTTCGCTTAGTTTTACAGTAATATTAGTATTTCAAAGCCCCTGATGGAAAAAAATCCGTTTCTACCTGAAAAGACTACATATTTCATGACGTCAGAGTTCACCGTTCGGGAATTTGTTAACGGTACACAAACAGATTTTTGCTTTACAACTGAAACTACGATTACCCTACGTCGCGTATAAACATGATTTTATTCTGAAATCAAAAGTAAAATCCATGCATAAGTTATTTTCCTTATCTTCGATTGCCCACAGCGCTTGTTCCAAATCATGTCAGCATAATTATTCTTCGTGTCTTTGTTCCAGCAAAGTTTTCGGTTTGTTCGCCGCGACGAAAAAATAAAAACAAAGACGTTTATCATTTCCCCCTAATCCATGCCCCGGGCGTTTCAGGCTGTTTTTCAAAGCCCTGACATTTTCCAGGAAGCTTTTACTTTACTCACTTTAAAGCTCGCCACCTGAAAGGACGCGAGGAATTTATACAACCATTACTTCTCGGGACATATTTTTTATTTAAATATTAAATACTCAGCCAGCCTCTACTAACTGGAGAAAGAACGATTATATTTTCACTTAGTTACAATCAATGATGTTTTGTGCTCTTTGATGTTTTACATTTTCAAGCAATTTATTATTTTAGACTGTTCGTACGCTATCTTCTATGTAGCCCTTAGGAAGGTTTATGTTGTTTATATATATTTTTCACTAAAATTATAAAGTACATTTTTCTAACATCTGAGCAGGACGCCCACCTGTAAATATCAGTTTTTATTCTCGCATGGATAAATGCTGTAGTTTAATAATGAAAGTAATTTTAAATCCTTTGAGAAAAAATAATTTAAGTAAATGCAATTTGAACGTATTTCACCCATTCCATGTCTGGCGGTGTATTTTGTAATTGTTATAAAATAACAAATGTTTTTGAATAATTAAATTGATATTGACAATAGTAAATAAATAATAATACGTGGATAACGTTAATAGCGCCATTTTCACGGGAAAATCAGCTCGAGGGCGCCTTAACATTCCTAAGAACCGAAAAAAACAGTATAATTATCTTCACATCCTTCATTCTGTTTCTAAATTTTAATATGAGAAAAGGGTAATTATGAGTTGATGATGAATGTAAGTAAGTCCAAAGTGATGGTGTTTGAAAGAGAGAGTACGAGAACAGCGTGCAATATAGTTGTGAATGATGAATACTTGGAGCAAGTGGATGAGTTCGTGTATTTAGGAAGTATGTTTACAAGAGACGGAAAGGCTGATAAGGATATTGAAAGAAGGGTGAATGCAGGAAACTCCATTAATGGAGGACTGAACGCTGTTGGGGCAAATAAGAAATTGTCCAAAGAAGCGAAGCTAGCAGTCCACAATGGAGTGCTTATACCAACCCTGATGTATGGCAGTGAGGCATGGAACTGGCAGAGGAAGGATGAAAGTAGACTGAATGCTGTGGAAATGAGATCTTTGAGACGGATGTGCGGTAAAACCATGTATGACCGTATTACAAATGTGGATATCCGGAAAGAATGCAAGGCTGATGTGAGCGTAATGGATAGGATTAAGAAAGGGACGCTTAGATGGTTTGGGCATGTAGAGCGAATGAACGAAGAAAGGAGTGTGAAAAGAATATATGATGCGAAAGTGAATGGAAGAAGAAGTCGAGGACGCCCGAGAAAGACATGGCACGATCAAGTAAATCAAATACTTGAATCGGGTCGTGTGAAGAGTCAGAATAACAGAAGAGTATGTATGAGACGATGTATGAATGTAAATGAAGCAAGAAGTGTGTGCCAAGACAGAGTTGTATGGCGGTCCGTCCTCTCTGCCTACCCTTGCGGGGAAACGGCGTGATGGTTAGTTAGTTAGTTAGTTAGGTAATTATGATCCGAATCTCCATTAGCAAAAAAAAAAAGAAAATAATAATAGTAATAACATATTGTTTATTCCAGCGGAATAAGCCGGTGGGACAAACATAAATAAATACATGACAGTGAAATAATTACTTTGTAAAAGACCACAGATTTTATTTATTTTTTTTATGACCGACTGGTTTCGCTTAACCTAAGTATCATCAGGGTACAAAATGCTTTCTTAGAAAATAAAAATAAATTACATTAAAAAACTAATAAATAAACATGATAACATAAAAAAAGTAATACGAAAATAGCATTTATGAGTACACACGGGAACACATGTACATTTGAGGTCAATTGTAGTAGAATGCAATAAAATAGATAATATCCATGCCCATAAACATATAATAATAATATTCGTATAGCGTCTACAGGGGCGCTCTACAAATCTTAATAATTCTCAGGCTCCATCTTATTACTAACTACGTTTAATCTATGGCATATTAATATTTATTTTTATTATGAACATAGATAATATACAGAACCATACTTACCTAGCAAGTCGCTTCAGATAAACACAATTATTTTGGTTATTTCTAGTTTGGAGAAAGATACAGTTTTACACTGAGAAGACATGATAGTGTCAAAATATAGTATAGATAAAATTATGTAGGTTTTATATTGTTCTATTTTACAGTACATATAAAATTTACTAATGGGCTCTGAATTTGCAGAATAATGCAAGGGTTTGATTAAAAAAAAATTACCTAAAGTTGATTCGTCGCTTAATACTCGTATTCTTCGATCCATTTTTTTTAAAGTAAAAAATCGGAGAACACACAAAAACGTGACTAACCTTTCCAGTTGTCAAAAACAAACCACTAATCCAAAATGACTGATAATGCTTTTCTTTTGAACACGCCGTAAAAGACTGGTACTTATGTACTCCAGTAATAATTCCTTTTAGGATTCACTAATCGCTTTTTGGAAATGATTTTTACTTGATGAAAACTTCTGTATTTTCCTCGCAACATAATTATTGTTACGCCATGGCAGTTTCACCAGCAGGCTTTAGAAAAAAAGCTATAAACACAAATGGCTTACGTTGCGCTGTGTTAAATGCTAACATCTGTAAAACATATGTCTTTACATTACCAGCATCAATTCTGCGGTGTAGCTTTAACCTCCGTAGTGTTTATATAAAATTACCGATTGTTACGTCAAAAGCACACAAAATCTCGCAAAAGCTCGCTGAGAGCTTAATATTTGCTCCTTTTAGAGTATCTTTACACGAGAGCATTAGGAATATTATTTACCTGAGGCGATATTAACGAAAAGGTTTTATAAAATACATAGGCACGTGCTCCGAACTCTCAGATAAGTTGTGATACTTAAATGCATAACGAATTAATATTCTCACAAAGGAAATAAATATAATATCTTGATTTTTAGTATTATAATTTGTCCATTTGTAAACTTACGCGGACTTTCAATATAAAATGATGTATTTTGTATCATGAAATATTTGCATCGGTTGAAATAATCTCTCCTTATTAACAACTAGCAAGTACCCGGAATGCTTTGCAATTTCGCTCAAAGAAAGAAAATTTTCGATCCGTGTCCAGTACTGCTTTCCGTTGTTCGACTGTTTCTGAAGCTCGTGATGCCTTTATCTTTCGTGTTTGAGTTATAGATCGTAAATTTTTTTTTTTGGTGCCATAATTAATTTGACTTCGGAAGTAATGCGTTTTGACGACTATTACTATTTATAAAAATATTAAGTAGGTACCTTATTGTGTTTTGTATATATTGGCTAATGTAAATATAAAATGGGAGGTTTAATGTTTTTTATACTAATTTTAAAACGTTGTAGCAAAAATTTAAATATTTCATTTTATTCAAACTACTCTCAAAACCTCCACGTCACTAATTAAAACAAACTGTGCTTTATTCAGCGAAATCTTTCGAGTAATTTTTGAAAACAGACAGACATAAAGACAAACATTCATTTTTGTATGTAGAGAAAGTAAGAGGTTCCGTAGCTTAACTTGTAATGCAAGTGAATTTTCGGAGTTCAAATCCTAGCGGTACGTGAAATCTTTATTTTCTTTTTTGTTTTTCTATTTAATTTTTTGAATAGTTACTATTAATGTTCTTTCGTCAATTAAAAAATAACGCTCTTACATGTGAAATTTAAAAAGGAAAATATATGCTTATTACCTTTTTCGCCAAAAAACATTTTATGTAAAAATGTATGTTTTTTTTGTTCATTTTGCTATTTCAACCGTTGTTTTTATTCCCTTTAAAACAATTTCAACAAAGATTTCACAACTAACTCTTCGTAGAAAAATGTGTAAATTTAGGGTACAAATAATATGTAAAATTTTGAATGCTGGAATAAGTTTGCAGTGAAGTAGAACATCTGTTTGAAAGTAAAAGTACAGGTAGGGTAATAATAACAGGGGTTGTATGTCGGGGTGAGACCATCACGGCTACCCTCATCTCTTCTTTGATATATTAAATGACCGGCCATTATCTTGACTCGTGTCCTTATTTCCTGCTTCTTGCTTCCTCGCTTACCAGAACCTATAAATTATTGTGTCGGATATGTATGCGGCGCCTGGAGATGGCACTACTAAACACTTTGTGCGGGGGATGATGTCTGGTTCAAGACTAGTAATTCGGGTCCTCGTGGTGTTAAAGAGTACTTTATAGCTCTTTTGAAAAAAAGGATCCTTTTTTTTCAATATCATATTATCCTTCTCACCTAGTCTATATAATATAAAACTAAACAAATATATCGCTCATGTTAAAATAGTATCCAACTACTGTAATCGTATGTGTGTTCTAATGTGAAATATTAAAGTAGGTATACAGACACAGTTATTGAAAACATATTTATAAATTTAAGAATATTCCATTACAAAATTAAGCATAACTTACTAACTAACGATCACGCCGTTCTCCGCAGGGGTAGGCAGAGATAATGGAACGCCATACAACTCTTATTGGCACACACTCCTTGCTTCATTCACATTCATACATCGTCTAATACTTATTCTTCTGTTATTCCGACTCTTCACATGGCCCGATTCAAGTATTTGATTTACTTGATCGTGCCACGTCTTCTTCGGGCGTCCCCGACTTCTTCTTCCATTCACTTTCGCATAGTATATTATTTTAACACTAATTTCTTCGTTCATTCGCTCTATATGCCAAAACCATCTAAGCGTCCCTTTCTTGATCCTATTCATTACTCTTTCATCAGAATTGCATTCTTTCCGAAAGTCCAAATTTTTTATCGCACCCATTTGTCGAGAGAAACTTTTTTAATGTAGTCTGGTACAAAATTAAAAAAAAACCCAACCTGCCTTAATCTCATAAATCAAATAAAATTTTAAACGTTTTTTTATCAAAGTAATTTCATGAAAAACCTTAAAACAAGTTGTTCCTGCCGATTGTCCCTATTTATATGATAGCTTTCCCCATGGTTAGAAGTTAAGATAAGGATATATTAGAATTTAGATTTGCATTATTTAATAATTGTTAAATTATGTGGCCTTTATTTTTTGGCCCCATTTAGATTTTTTGTTTTCCCTGTAAATTTTGCATTATGTGGAATACAAGGTATTGTTTTATCATGAGCGATATGTCTATACATTTTAACGCGGCAACAGGATCTATCATACGTCGTTGAAAACGTTGACTTTTGAAATATTTTTTGTATTAACTTCACACTTAAGACCTTGGGATCTCCCTCAGGACCTATGTCATCTTAAGGGATGTTATGTAGAGGGTCTTTTTTAGGAGAGGATTTAGTGAACATGTTGTAAGAGGGGAAAATACATAAGCTTACAAGTAGTTGCGCAGCCGTGCTGTTGAATACAAGAACTAGTCGTAAAAACGACACGTTCCCATGCCAAGTTCTTCATAGCAGTTTTATTTAAAATATCGGTAGAACTAACACAGCATTCATACTGCCTGTCTTTGCACATAGTCAAAGGGGTCTTAAAAACCAAATTGTTTAAAAATCCTACATACAAAACGTAACTTATTAAAACTTAATTTCTTTGAAAACGTCCCCAATTTTCTTTGTTTCGGTTTTCTCCTTACTTCTATCATTACAACTCAATGTCCTCACTGTCTACTGAAAACCGTATACTCATTGTGATAAAATATTTATTGTTCTTTTGTTACTTGTTATATTTACACTGTTTGCATTTTTAGAATCGTTTACTTATATGGTAATACCTGAATATTGATGTTTTAAGTACCAACATATTAACACTATCCTCAATCTCAATCTAATTTCCTTTTCTTTGATTTGACAAATATATTAATCTGAATTCATACGTTTCATCTGATTTTTTATACCCTCAACTTCTGCCAAATTGTTTTTTTTTAATCTGTTGATGTACACACGCACTGTTATACCCATATATTCCAACGTGGCTTCTGAAGAAGTGTTGCAACGAAATAGCTCCTTTTCTAGTTTATCTTTTTAATAAGTCACTTAGCACAGGTGATTTTCCCAAATCACTAAAATCAGCTGTCGTAACTCCATTAATAAAAAAACCGCAATTGGACGCTGAAGACTTATCAAATTACCGACCCGTTTCAAATCTTCCATTTATATCCAAGATTCTAGAAAAAATTACTGCTTCACAGATAACCTATCATATAAATTCAAATAAATTGTTAACTAAATATCAATCTGCTTACAGAAGGTTCCACTCGACGGAAACTGGGTTACTACGTGTTTTGTCGGACATCACTCTTGCCATCGAGTCAGGAAAGTTAGCACTTCTCTCGGTCTTAGACATGAGCGCAGCTTTCGACACGATCGACCACGGTTTTCTAATTACACGACTAGAAGAAACTTTTGGTTTAAACTGTGGCGTTAAGAATTGGCTGATATCGTACTTAAGTAACCGTTTACAAGCCGTGAAGGTGGGAATAAACCAATCAAATTTTACAACGCTTTCATCTGGAGTACCCCAGGGGTCCGTTCTGGGCCCACTGCTCTTCATCCTCTTCATAAATGATGTCGCTCAAATAATCAAATCATTCGGTCTTATATCACATTGCTACGCCGACGACCAGCAAGTTTACTTTTTACTGCTCACCGACAGAAATAGACAGTCTGAAAATCCGCATGACTGAGTGCCTAGAAGCGATCACTCTCTGGATGACCTCAAATAGACTGAAATTGAACCCTTCAAAGACAGAGTTTCTCTGGACCGCCACAAGCAGACGTCAGCATAACATCAATAACTCCCCAATAGCTGTCTCAGGAAGTGACATTATTCCAAAGACATCCATCAAACTTCTGGGCGTCAATTTGGATGCTGATTTCTCCCTTAAATCCCAAATTAACAAGACTGTGAGCACAGGGTTCTTTCAACTAAGACAAATAAAATCAGTGCGAAGAAACCTGCCAACAGAGGCAACCAAATTACTTTGTTAACTCGTACGTCGTTTCGCGTTTAGATTACTGCAACGGAATATACGCTAGTCTTCCTAAATATCAAATTAACAAACTACAACTAGTCTTCAACGCCGCGGCAAGACTTATCACCGGCGTATCAAAATATTCCCATATCTCAGAGCACCTCAAAATCTTCACTGGCTTAAATGTCCCGAAAGAATCCAGTTTAAGCTTTGCTGGATGGTTTTCAAATCAATTAACGGAATGGCTCCGGCTTATTTATCGGAATTGTGTATTCCTGAAGATTCCAATTCGCGACAGTCAACTCTTAGATCAGCAATGTCATCGGCTATCGGAAGGTTGAAAGAACCAAAGCGCACACCAGACACTAAGTTTGGAGAGCGCGCCTTCGGAGTGTCAGGTCCTAAAACCTGGAATGGACTACCACATGATCTGAGAGTAATAAAGACTCGGCAGAGTTCAGAGCCAAACTCAAAACTCATTTTTTCAGAAAATCATATCCATAATCAAGATGTAACAAGCCCAATAGAACCAAGAAAACTTTTCAGACTCTCATTCCTTAAATTCATTAGAAGATTATCACCATTATCTGTTCTTCACTACGAAAAGTTAAAAATACCTCCGATATACTTTATCTTAAATTTGCCTTCATGCCCTAAAAATGAAAAAAATAAAAAATAAAATAAAAAAATAAATAAATAAATAAATAAACAAAATAAAATAAAATAAAAATAAAAATAAAAATTTAAGTAATTCTAAATTTTAGGTTATTATGATATGGTGATTGTGTCCTGCCAGAAGTGACCTGCCAGGTAAGTATGTTGCTGTATATTTATATAAACTAAGAATTAATATTAAGTAGAAATTAAGATTTGTACAGCGCCCTTGAGGTGATTTTTCACAAAAACGGCGCTATACAAATTATCCAAATATTATTATTATTATTATTATATATGAACCCTTTTCTCTCATGATTTATGATAACGATCATGATTTTAGATAGTTTTAATTTGTATACATATTATATATTATTTTCTCCTTGTCAGTTAGTCTTATTAGCATAATTAATTTAGTATGAAGCGCACTAGAGGTGAAATATCACAAAACTGCGCTATTTAGTTTTGCTGTTATTATTATTATAATCAATGGTTATTTATAGTCAAATAATTGATTTGAGACCATTACGCTACAATGGGCCATTTTTGTGCTTAATTTGTCTTCAGGTACGATGTTAGGATATCGTTAGCTTTTTACTTGTTGAAGTGTTTCGTGTGGTTTTTTTCTCCTTATCCATTTTGGGATATACCACTATATTATGTTTAACGTACACATTAATAATGTGTTACGTTGGCAAACGAACCCACGAAGCGACAGTCTCCTTGAAGTAATGATCAACACATTTGACTCCGCTTTGAAAAAATGAATATATTGAGGTAGTTTTTATTACCATGTCTTCAATCGTAGGTGACACTGTTTTTTATAAATATTAAAAAAGGGTGAAACTTTCACCAAAAAAGCAGATCAAGCATCTAAAAAACCACCGCGGGGCATATTAAACTGTGTTGGATCTAAGTAATCATTTTTAAATTGCGTAGCTTCTCTAGGATGTCTCGATAAATGTGTATATTGAAATTAAATCGATATATTAATTTTCTCAGAAAGTGCCTTTGGCATTTAACGTGATCAAAGAGTTCGCTCTCTTTGGAATATGACCAATGTTCTTAAGTGGGTCGCTCAATTAGAATTTACCCAAACAACACAAACTCAGGACTGCGTGTATTGGTGCATACGTATACACATCCAAAAAGGGACAAAAATTGTATACGATCGTCGAATTTGAATATTCGTAAGGTTTTACAGTGTGTTATTTTTTATTAGGTTATTGATTTTTTTTACAGTAGAATAACAAGTTTGAAACATGCTCTATGCAAGCAATGCGTTTGTGAGTTTTGTGTTCGACTCAAAATTCGCTTCGGTACCTATGACACATTAGATTTTGTGTGGTTTAACTGTTGTTAAATTCAAGAGGAAAGCTTTATAATAAAAAAAAAATTGTGACCCCATTCAGTGGTCATGTTTTTAAATTTATTCTTGCCGTGATCCTTACATAGTTTACAAGATATAGTTACAAAAAAATCTTTCAACTATGATATTAATCCTATTCCAATCATGCAACATAAATATGTAAAAATCATGTGTTTATTGTATGGATAACTTTTATATCGCCGTTGTCGTGGGAAAATCACCTCAAGGGCGCTTTACAAATCAATGTATCTAACCTATAACTTATCACTTAAACTTATAACTAATAACTTATAGTTAAAATTTATTACCGATGGCTTATAATTAATATTTTCAACTATTGAAATACAATTATATATATTACATCTAAGATTTCATTATTATTACTTCATTACCTCTTCATTATTGCTCCACATTTTTATTACTGTTCAACGATTCTTTTCTTGTGTAACGACAGATAATAAAACAAGTTTCAAATTCGCCAAAATAAAGCAATGAGAATTATACTTAGGCGAAATAGATATTCAAAAGTGTATAAACTAAATTGGTTTACCTAGAAGTGTATCATAAAAGTTATTCTGCTTTAATAATTGAATTCCACGTGCTAAAACTTAAAATCGGAATCACGATTGACGCTGATATGATAATTTACTTGAGTTAATAATAATTCGACTATCACCTTTCTGCAGAGTTTATACAAACGTGACTAAGTAAAGTGCAATGTGAATTGAACGTTCTACGGTTCCAGAGAGCAAATACGTTTCACTGACGCCGTAATGACCCAACTTTTACAGCCTCTGAAGCATCACTCTGCTCTCGAAAAAGGCTCGATTTAATTGGCAGAATTTAAGCAAGCCGGGTCATAAAAGTGCACGTTGCATTAAACGTGTTAAATCCACGTACTTCATGTCTGCTCAACTGCCCTTCCCAGGGGAAATCTCCTGACTAGTTCCACGTTTTTTCCTCCCTGTGTATCATCTTCTCCTGGTAGGTCGCTCGGCTTCCCTCCATTTCAATCTTCTTATTTTTCCTCACCCGCAACGCACCCTCGTTCTTGCGCCCATTTATTTTTTTCCCGACAGCCTAGTTAAGGCCTAAAGATTAATTAAACACCTTTAACCCAACTGACCTTACTAATTAATTAAAACATTAAGAGGTCTTTGAAAAACGATTAATTTCATGTGGAACTATTTTTTATAATTTATATATGTACATATTAAAAAAAAACCTGCGTAGGAATCTACAGTTTACTGATTGCAACACAATAGAAACGCCTTTTTTGGTTAGTGTATAGTTACTTCTATTTAAGTTTACGTCATATTCTATGTTTCATTGCAAATACCAATAAAATGTGCGAAAAAAAGTTGTTTTTAACTATTCAATGCATCTATTAAATTTCCCCGTACCGTGTTCAGATTGCATTTTCCGAATCAACTTTTCCCCTCTAACGAGCAAGCTAACTTCATTCCCGTAGGCTTAGTGTTTCCTCTGTTGCATCGCGATACAACAAAAATAACACTTTGTACTTTTTACACTAACCGATTCAGAAAACATTCCCGCGGGATAAATTGAAATTCTCATTTCCTACACTGTAAAGCTGATTTCTTCTGTATTATTTTTGTATGTTGAATCATATTTTGTATTTTCATACTTTGGCTCAGCGTTTACATGAATTAGCAAGCAGTTTTCTGGTTTGTTGCATACAAAATTCTGAGGGTAGGATTATGAATTATGATACTCTTTTAGATTACTAACCTACCGTTTGTTTGTGTGAAAGTTTATACACATTAGGGTTGCCTCAGAAAGCTTTATAATAAAACACGTTATTATTTGTTACCTTTGTTAAATAACGCAGTTATTCGTATATTTGTGTAGTGGGAGACGTAAACTACTACCCGATTAGTCGAGGGTATTCTAAAAATAAGGTTTTTACTGTAGTTTTTTTTGTGAAATACTACCATTCTGCTTTTTTTTTATTAATACCCCACAAGAGTCCCGACCGTCTGGAGCCAGTAAGTCTATGGCATCCCTAATAGGGGCATGCTGTGAGGCAAGGTAGTAGGGAGGGAAACGAGATAAGGACGAGGGAAGTACCTGGCTATTCAGATCACCAAACACGGCTAAACCCATTTCAAGCAACGTTTCTGTTATGCTTGGTGGTCTTTCACCAGGGCGATACTATGAGTATCTCCCAATCTGGTAGAAATGAATTTAGCCACGTTTAGTGATCTGAATAGCCAGGTGCTTGCCAACCTTATTCTTCTCTATCTTCCTCTTCAATCCCTTCAACCTCACAACATACTCCAAAAAGGGATGTCATAGCCCCCCTGTCTCCCGAAAGTCAAGACTCTTGTGTGGTACTTAACTTTTTTTAACGAGGGGGAGGTGTGAACCTGGGTTCGAAATGACCCAAATTATAGAGAGGACTTAAATTATAACTTTTTATTTTCCTCTTCGCCCTATCGTAGATAAAAAAATCTCTATCAAGATATTCGATATAGAAGTATTAGCTGTCAATTCCAAGGAATTCGTTTTCCTGCACTACTTGGTAAGCTTTTAAACAACTTTTAAAGGAATGCTTCCGCATAGGACGCAGCCATTATTATGCGCAAATATCATCGCCGCGTCGGGGTAATCGTTCGGAAAATCCTCTCTACCGTAATACTTCTACCTGGAACCTTAAAGTGCCGATTCCTCTACAAATATTCATTTGAATTACATAATTCTACCATTTTAAGACTTGATGTATTTCATTGAATCGTTTTTTAGGATGTATTCGATTGTATTGGGCTTCTGCAAGTTAGTAGTGCTTTTGTTATCTGGAATGATTTTTACACAAGTCAATGCTATTTTCAAATTTCTTGAATTGTCTTTATCAATTGTTGCTGCAAAATATAGTGTCAAGAACGAAAAACTCACATTGACGGGCTCCGTGGTCGAGTGGTTAAGACGCTCGACCACGAATCTAGAGGTCATGGTAGAGGTCACGGGTTCAAATCCCGACGTGCGCAAAAAAATAAATTTAATTAATATGTATTATGTAAAATTTGATTCGTAATCAGCGCCCTTGAGGTGATTTTTCACAAAAACGGCGCCGTACAAATTATCCAAATATTATTATTATATAGTAATAAATAGTATATTTGCGGCAAGTTCCAGAGTGGTAGAAACTCGGTAAGTAACGCCCGGGTGAAAGACCACTATTTAGAATTGAAATGATTAAAGTCGTGTTTGATGAACAGTTTTGAATAGCCAGATAATTCCTAACCTTCCTCTTCCCAATTTCCTTCCCCTCCCTAATACTTTCAGCCTCATAACATACCCCGATTGGAGATGTCATAGTCGGACTGGCTTCAGACGGTTGGGAGCAGTCGGGACTTTTTTGCAGTGTTCACTATGTTTTTTTTTTAAATATTTTAATTCTTATGTTTGAGTTTTACTGAGGGTGAGTAAATCAACCGGAGACCATTAGAACCACTCACACCGCTTACGAGAAGAATGCCCATAGGCTTGCAAACAACACTTATTCAAATTTCGATTTGTTGGTTACTCCGCATACACCATATTCTCCTAATTTAACTTTTTTTTTTACTTTGGATTTGTTTAAATCTTCTCCCCGCGCTATTCAAAAGTATCCCTGAATCTCCTTTAATACGTTTGCTGTTTTCATTGTGTATTTCGTTGAATTCAACAACCCCTAAATGTAGCCCTGATAAAACCATTATTATAAATAAGTCGATGACTTCTTCACCTCCTTGGAGCAGGAGAATGTATATTATGCTTCTCGCGGAATTCAATCTAATTTGTATCAAATCAATACATATGGAATGAAGTCATTTTATGCCAAGAAAATAAAGCGAGCTTTATTAACAATGTCTTTAAGGACTTCGAAGTCTTAGATCTCCATAATTTTATTACAAAAATGTAATTGTGACATTTGAGATGGGGCTCTGAGATTCCGCATATTACAGTCGTTTATTCGCCAGCAGCGCGGATGGAAGACGAAAAACCGCCTCAAGTTTTCGCAAAAGAAATTGTGTCTGCAGAGCTTTTTACTTTGTTTTACGACCGACGTAGTCAAACGTTTCTCGTTGTAAAAATTTCAATGGAACTGTACGGAAAGCAATATATCTCAAGGGGACATTTCCTACATTTCCTTCGGCAGTCGTGTGATTTTCATCGGATTTTCCAAGAGAAAATTCTGGAAACACTTTTCTCTATCTGTTTCCCACTCCCGTCTGCTTTAATCATTTGTATCTGAAGCTGTCTCGTATTACGTACAAGGT
This sequence comes from Drusus annulatus, assembly GCA_022651775.1. Classification (NCBI taxonomy): domain Eukaryota; kingdom Metazoa; phylum Arthropoda; class Insecta; order Trichoptera; family Limnephilidae; genus Drusus; species Drusus annulatus. The sequence continues at coordinate 674,892 of JAGWCC010000076.1, read as the reverse complement.
ACTCTATAAGATATACAGCGTAGCTTCTTTCAAAGCTTTAATATTATGTCTATTTTTGTATAAAGAATACAAGGCACAAACAACTTTCCCTTATGTATACTTGTGCTGATATTATCAATTAAAATGTAATCATCACAGCTGCCGTTCTATAGATTTTTGTCTAATATAGAGTACTTTGAAAAATATAATTTTTCAAAAGTTATCTTTATACTACTTACATATTTGTCCCGGAGATGGAAATAATGACATAATCTGAATTTCGAATCCTGTATTCGTAACATGTTTACTAATATACTAGAACAGTCTGTTATGAAAACAAGGTGTATCTGGCAGCGATGAGAAGTGCATCATTTTCAACTGTCTTGGTTAACGTTTACCTTAGCGACAGCTTTTCTCTATTATTTTTTTTTGCAGAGCTTTTGCCTCTATTATGTTCGGTTGCTTTGTTACTTTTGCTTTTAATAAATTAAAATTAATTAAAATTTAATGGAAATTGTGAGGAAAATTTTATTTTTCTTTATACAGGAACCGCACAAGAGTTCCCAACTGCTCCCAACCGTCCAGAGCCAGTGAGACTATAGCATACCCAAATAGGGGTATGTTGTGAGGCTGAAGGTTGTGGGGAGGGGAATGAGATGGGGAAGACGAAGGTCGGGAAGTACCTGGCTATTCAGATCTGGTCACCAAACACGGCTAAAGCCATTTTAAGCATCGATTCGATTCTGAATGGTGGTATTTCACCAGGGCGATACTTAGAGTACCTACCACTCTGGTACGTGCCGCAAATATACTATATATAATTTTGTATTAATGAAATGTGTTATGACACATATTAATCAAATAAAAAATATTTGCGCACGCCGGGCTCGAACCCGCGACCTCTGGATTCGTAGTCGAGCGTCTTACCACTCGACTACGGAGGCCGTTGTTTTTATTAAGTTTTAATTTATTAGGTTAGCATTTTTTATTATTTTTTCTAAAGAAAGAAGAAACATTCACGGGTTACGAATAACCTGACAATATTTGAAAAACTTCTACTGCCATCATAAGAAGCGGAAGATGTTGTTTATGCAATGATGGAGAACTTAGCCAGCAGAGGAATTGAACGCACGACGCCCGGGTGGGAATCCGACGCGTTTGTCCACTCAGCTACCGACCGGTCGTATATATTACTAATATATATTAGTAATAGCCACTTCACCCTTACAAGGCCTTTTAACAAATTTATAGTACATTAGATGTGCAAAAGGTGTACATAATTATTATTTTTAAACAAGCAGAACTTTATGATCACGAAAGTAAAAAAAAAGGATTTTACATTAAATTGTAAGTCATTTAAAAAAAAGAAAGTGTTTATATATTATATGTTATTTTTATTCTTTTCATCATTACAACATAAAGGTGGCAGTGCTGTGCCTGTCTCGCTAGAATTCCTGTGTTGAGAGCAGGCACAGCTTACATCATATTTTAAAAATAAAAATAAAAAGTTATAATTGTACAGCAACAACAATACAATATTGTACCATTATTATATATGTCCTAGTTTACAACATAATATTGTACCATTAAAATATAATGTTCCTATATTTGTACCATTACTATTGTATATTTATTTTTATTTATTTACTAACGCCCTGATGGGCTTTTACATAGTAATTTAACATAAGTAAGTGCATGAGTAGAGTTTAAAAAGAATATACATGAAATAAAACGGTAAAAAGTAAAACGTTTTGAGAAATGAATAGCAAAAAAAATAAAAATAATAATACTAATAATAGTTCGCATACATTAGTGACAAATAAATATTTCATATTCGTAAAAAGCATTAACTTTGTGGCTTGCCATATTTATAAATAGAACACATATACTTTGTTTTTAACCACTTTTTTATTTAATATTTTGTCTACCGGTTTCGAGTACCCTTCCATCATCAGGACAATATTAAATTAATCTTTTAGATAATAACTTCATCTCTTCTGGAAGAAACATATGTGGAGATAAATTCTGTACACGATCAAAAATGTATGTTTTGAAGTATCTGGATATATACATTCTCCAGATACTTCAAAACATACATTTTTTGATCGTGTACAGAATTTATCTCCACATATGTTTCTTCCAGAAGAGATGAAGTTATTATCTAAAGATTAATTTAATATTGTCCTGATGATGGAAGGGTACTTCCGAAACCGGTAGACAAAATATTAAATAAAAAAAGTGGTTAAAAACAAAGTATATGTGTTCTATTTATAAATAAATATTTCATTTAAAAGTCTTTTAAATTTTGGCAAATTCATATAAAAGATGTCAATATTTGACGTGTATTCATTCCCGAGTGTATGAATACGAGAAATGGGTGCATGTACTTGGTAGTTGGTAGTGAAATTATTGTTGCCGAAAAGTATATTTTGCCGAGTTGCTCGCTGAGGTACTCTGAAGTTGATAAGGTGCAGGAGTTCACAACAGTCGAATTCTGAGTGTGTTATATATTATATCATAATAAGCTGAGCATCCTAAAAGGCCAATTCCCTGACAAACTTAAACACGGAATCATAATTCCAATACATGAAGGAGACTCTAGAGTGATTAAATAAATGAATACGCAAGAGCGAGTGAAATATGACATCCCTGATTGGGGTGTGTTGTATGCCTGATAGGAGAGGTGATGGGGAAGAGAGAATTCACACTTAAATGGTTCAACGAAAGAATTCTATTCAACACATTAAGGTTCTCTCCTTTCGATAGATTGATATTCAGTAAATATGAAATATTAGTAAACTTTTAACACTTTTCCTCCTTTTTCAGTAGGAACTTTGCGTTCTTGAAACAACATTTATTTCCTGGCGTTTTGCGAGGGGAACATACGCGTACATTTGATATCCTGCAAAATTGTGAATAAATTACAAAATCGCCCCAAGCGGGCGAAAATTTTATGCAGTCGTTTGCCAGAGTTTCACGGGCGGTATGGAAATGTGGAACATTCGAGATGTAATGAAAGAACTGTAAAGATTACGTTAGGTTGGTCACGTATAACACGTTTGTTTTACATGAATTTAAAATGGCCGTCATTTTAGAACATAGTGTTTTGTTATTCAGTAAAATTGAATAGCTCGTGTTTTGGTGGGTGGGTAGGCATTGTATTTTTTTAATAATATAAATTGAATAAATGTACAAGTCTGGTTTCTAGTTGATGATAATTACCTCCCAAATTGAGAAAGTCCTCGTTCTGGAGTACTATCATGGATTTCTTGAAATTATTTTTGTATGATTAAAAGTGAATATCATATGAAAATCATAAGTTCTAGATTATTTTAGTGAAAAGTGTATTTTGAGTTTTATTTTATTTGATATTTCATGGTTGTTTTCGCCTATTATGATATTATGGAGTTTGTTGAATATCTTAATTGCTGAGTAGGAATAGTGATGTTGTGCTGTGTTCCTGGAAATACTACTTCGCAATTAAGAATGATATTTTTGTAGATCTGAAAGTTAAGTTTTTACCCAAATTCAAGATTGTGTAACCACTCACAACGAATGCAAATGTTTTTTTATTCAACTTTTTTTTCCACAAAAACCTTTTTCCTTTTTTTCTTCGTTCTAGAATCTTCTTGGCACCGTAATATACAAGAATTTTATGAGCTCGGGGGCACTAGCACGAAACGTGGATATAAATATTATCGACAATGTCGGTAATTTGGATTCTTTCCCGACCCCGACTGCAGATCGCCAACGAACAACCGACAATTCACTTTGACTAAATTAAACATGTTGTTGGATGAATTAAAAAAAAATGTATATTGTAATTAATAAACTTGATCGTGCCATGTCTTTCTCGGGCGTCCCCAACATCTTCTACCTTTTGGGTCGTATATTTTTCCCACACTCGTTTCCTCGGTTGTCCGCTTTACATGCCTAAACCATCTAAGCATCCCTTTCTTAATCCTGTTCATTTAGCTTACACCACCCTTGCGTTCTTTCCGGATATTCACATTTTTAACACGGTCATGGTTTTGCCGAACATAATCCCCAAGGATCTCATTTCTACAGCATTCAGTCTACATGTAAAGAAAATGTTGTATATATATATATTTTTAAATTAAATACCGCACAAGAGTCCCAATTGCTCGCAATAGTCTGGAGCCAATGGGACTATGGAATCCCAAATTGCGGTATGTTGTGAGGTTTATTTATTTGATTGTATACGCCCGAGAGGGCTTTTACATTAAAGGTTGACAATTGACAGTGAAAAAATGAGAATTATATGCACACACAAAATAAGAAATAGTTGTAGAGTAGTAAAAAATAGTGTTTAAACACCCAAAAATATTATTGATCACAGATGTATGATGTTATAGCCTTCTTGTATCTACATTCCGTGCAGTTAAATACATCAGCCACCTCTGCGTATGTATTATCAACTAGATGCAATTTAGGTAAAAGTGAGTATCTGAAAGACTCAGTCCTGATGTTATTGTTGCTGTTGGAGCTGAATAGAATTTTGCGTCGAGTAGTTCTCATTGGTATGTGAAAGGAAATAAGGTTAAGTAAATCAGGGCTGTCTATAATACCATTAACAATTTTATAAATAAAACATCATGCACAGAATGTCGTCATCGTGCTTCATCTTTGACACTTCTTATATCTCAGGGTGACTTCATTTAGGAGGGTTGAAGCAAACAGTACCCAGTAGAAAGCACCCATATAATTATGCTGTCATTTACTTTAAAATCGCTCGGAAATAACTACGTGAATCAGCTTTTTCGTCGTAAATGATTGTGTCAAGATAATAGTGAGTAATTATTTATTTTTAAAGCTGTCAACATTAGTACTTACGTTTTTTTTTACAAATCTTAATTAAAGAAAACATATTTCAAATTGCAAAGTTAATTATGGTTATTATCTGGTAATTTAGGCAATTTCCATACGTGACGAATTATTAAATAAAACTCGGTTTAAATTATTCACTTACTCAAATCACCTTTTTTATTATTCCTTAGGAAAACAATGTAAGTATGAAAATAGTAAATTTTGCATACGGCCACATTAACCAAAAGGAGCTTTGAAGGTATTTGCCTTTTTTAAGGCATTTCTGTTAGTTTGCATATTTTGTGCTTCAATTTATCAATTACGTAAAATCGTTATCTGTGTTTTGAAAACCTCCGTGGCAGAGCTGAAAACAAAACTCTGGGTCCAGAGGTCGCGGGTTCAGAACCTTGTGAATTACGAATAAAAAACCCTTTAAATTGATTTTGGTTTGAATTCAAAGTTTATTTGGCGTTTCGTTGTAGGGTCGATCTTAAGGGTCACCACTCAAAAGCATACCCTTTTTAGGTTTCTAATATAAGCAATACTACAAATGTTAAAATGTTAATTCTATACGGGTGGGTAGTTAAGAAAATGTCTAAAGTTTACAGTGAATATATTTTTTTTCCTGTAATCTTTTAAATTCTACATGAAATGCATACTGGAATATCGAAGCAAAGCGTTCAAAAATGCCATCGTTGATTTTTAAACTGCGCCTTTTACGGATATTTTTCATATAATTTAATACGTTCATCGCTTATTAAAATTCGTACATATTAATGCCATTTAAATGACAGATCAATTCAAACTGACGAACAGTGAAGGGCTTCCCTGTGTCCTGTGGAACGACTCAAAACCACATGGCTGCGTCTGTTTTAGATCGACTCAAAGCGAAGAGGCGGCACGACGCGCGTGGCGCGTTGTGCGCATACCGGTCACATGTCTGCCAACGCGCGGCACAGTTAAACAAATTATTCTCTGTAAAAAAACTTAGACATTTTCCTAACAACCCATGTAAAATTTATAGATAAATCATTTGTAGTATTGCCCATATGAGAATGCCACAAAGTGACGTTTAGTGGCATTTTTGAGTGGTGAGACTTAAATTACCTTCACTGCTGCCCTGGCAGATAAAATTTTATTGAAATAGTTTTTGTGGTATTTAGTAACTAGACCTGTATTGCCAGGTGTTTTCCAACTTGTGACCGTGGGTTGTGGCCTCTACGTGCTATTCACGACAAACTAATACAAGCCCGAAAATTAAACCCGTTGAATTTCCGGCTCATTGTGGATCAATTTGCCAGCACGCGATTAATTTTAATCTCAGAACGGTCAGCGTTAATCAAGATTCCACTCAGAGTTTCGGACTTAGTTGCAAGTTGCCAAACCCTTGCAGAGGTATTAGTGCTGATAGCTATTGAATATGGCTTAGATTGTAGAACTCCTAAAAATAAAATGGGACTGAACAAAAACCTTCTTTATAAATTATGATATATTTTTCTTTTTTTTTAAATATTTTTTCGAGGGGAAGCGATCATTATTTTTTCATGGCATGTGAACAGGTGAGATCGTGCATTTTCTAGATTAAAGATGTATTTATTAAGCACGAAGTCATGTAACGTCTATTACTTACATTCTTTTCGCCTTTTTTTCCAATCCCGGCTATATTTTATCTGAAATGTCACACTTGGAAATATATTTCACTCTTTTCTTTGTGTTTTATAGATATTTTCGCATTGAAAAATGCCAAACGCTATGTTAAAAGTGTACACTTGCGTTTTATTTTAAAATCTGAAAATCTACTCCGCTGTACTTCCATCCTCTGGTGTCAAATACCTCCACTACCTTTACGAGCTTGAATTCGATGAAAAGCTGTGGAAATAAGTTTTCCGGTCTCTTGTGAAACTTGATTACTCCAGTGCATCAGTGAACTTATTTTAATTTTCCTCTTTTCACTTCGACACTGATCATGGATTTCTTGTCAATATATCTCTTGATACGGTTGTGTGACTTGTAAGTAGCTGAGTGGACAAACGCGTCGGATTCTCACCCGGCCGGCGTGGGTTCAATTTCTCTGCTAGTCCTTAATCATTGCACAAGCAACATTTTTCACTCATTCTGATGGTAGTAGGAGTTTTTAAAATAGTTATTCGTAACCCGGGAATGTTTGTCTTTCTTTTAAAAAAAATAGCATTCCGATTTGGGTGTCTAGATTTCACAATGGAAGCTTTGCGAACCTTAATGTCTGTATGGTAATCTAAGTTTTCTTTGCCAGCGCCACATCTCAGGGGAGTCTATTCTTTTCCCTTGACTGGTTCTGAATGTGTTTCCATGCCCACCCATGCTGTGAAAATCTTCCTTAGAATAAGTCTCATCTTCGCAGTCTTCGTTATGCTTCTATAAGATCGTCTAATCACCTATTTCATAGTCTACTTTGTTATATACCTACGAATCTAATTATGCAAAGTTTCTAAGGGTTTTACGAAGGTTTGTTAGCCATTTAGATCATCAGTAATTTTGTTGTTTGTTGATTACCAGGTCTAGATTTCGTATTCTTCCTATACTTTTGTGAGTAGGTGTTTTATTTATTACTTACTACAGTATGCAATGACAGTATTATTGTCGATCGTCAATGTATGTAGCATAACCTTATACATTAAACTTATTTTATAGCTTCGCAATGTTTATTTGTTGTAATAATTCTCAAAAAACGATACAAGTTAGTAAATTATTATTATTTTCAACATATTCGAGTTTGAAGAAATTTTTGGCGTTAATATTTATAGAAGCTCCTTAAAAATCAAGAGTCAGAGACACTAAATATTATTGACAAATGTGTTTAATAACTGGCCACATTTTTATTATTGATGTATTTCTTTATTCACTCACTGGCCGGTAATTTGGTGTCTAGCTCCAAAGCAGTAAGTTATTTTAAAATTGTTTTATCTTTATGGCAGTTCAATATACATAAATGATTACTAAATATATAATTTTGTTAATGTTTTTGTGAATATTATATATTTTTATTTTATTGATGAATAGAATAAAGAAAGGGACGCTTACATGGTTTGGGCATATGGAACGAATGAACGAAGAAAGGAATGTGAAAATAATATATGATGCGAAAGTGAATGGAAGAAGAAGTAGATGACGCCCGAGGAAGACATGGCACGATCAAGTGAATCAAATACTTGAATCGGGTCAATGTATGAATGTAAATGAATCAAGGAGTGTGTGCCAAGACAGAGTTGCGTCACTCGTTTGTGACGTCTTTGGAACAAGTAAATAAATACAAAATAATTGATTTAAATATGTAACACAAAGCATTATAATCTCTTGCAAGTTAAAATGTATTGCAATATTTATCAATAAAATCTTAATAAACTCACTGTTATCCACCCATCACATCCAAAAATGTATAAATAATAAATTTATATATCGGTCTGAAAATGATCGTAACAGTTAAAAACGTTTCGGTCCCACAATTAACCGTGAAAAATAAATTAACTTATATATAGGGTCCGCCAAATAACTTTTTTTTTTTGAAAATGCTATAAAAAAAAAACTACTGAATATTTTCTCAAATTTCTTTTTTTATTTATAAGTACAATCCTTCCGGTTAATAATGGAAAATAATTTCATTCAAATGGCTGCCTCGGCTGGTCATGCAGTAGCCTACACGATCGGTCCAATTTTTAAGCACATTATCGATTGTGTGCAGCTGTATTTCACCAATGGCTTCACGAATATTGTCCTTTAAAGCGTCAATTGTCTCTGGCTTGTCGGCGTAACATTTATCTTTGAGGGCACCCCACAAATAATAGTCCAACGGTGTCAAATCGCAGCTCCGAGGTGGCCAAACGACATCAGCTCTGCGGCTGATAATGCGATCTTCAAAAACAGGGCGCAAAACATCGAGTGTAGCTTCGGCTGTGTGGCACGTAGCGCCGTCCTGTTGAAACCAAATGTTGCCAATATCCTCCTCTTCAATTTTTGTGAACAAAAATTCGTTCAACATGGCCCGATAACGATCGCCATTGACTGTAACGGCCACTCCTTGCTCATTTTCAAAGAAAAATGGCCCAATTATGCCTCTGGACCAAAATCCGCACCAAACAGTGACTCGTTTTGGGTGTACCGGCTTTTCAATGTATGCGTGCGGGTTTTCTGTGCCCCAAATACGACAATTTTGCTTTGTTTACATACCCGCCAAGATCAAAATGAGCTTCATCCGAAAAAGATGATTTTTTTGGCAAAATCGGCATCTTCTGTAAGTCGATCGCAGGCCCACTCAGCGAAGCGAAAACGCATTGGATGGTCAGTTGGCTTCAACTCCTGAACCAATTGGACTTTGTATGGCGTCATACCAAGGTCTTTATGCAAAATTCGTCTCAATGATGTCTCCGAAATGTTCAATTGTTGAGAACGACGGTGAATTGATGTTGATGGCGCTTCACGCACACTTTCTGCCACAGCATCGATATTCTCGGGTGTACGCACTGTTTTTGGCTTTTCACGCTTTGGTTTATCGATGAGGATGCCAGTTTCTTTCACTTTTTTCACAAGATAACGAACATACGGAGCTGACGGTGCTTCTCTTCTTCCAAAAACCGTACGCAATTTTCGCACACATTCTGCAACATTACCATGATTTTCAAAGTAATGTCGCAATATTTCCCAGCGTTGTTCAAGCGTATACACAACCATATTCGCTCAGCGGAAGGATAAAACTAATTATCTGTCAAATCAGACATGAGCTAAGTGTTACCATTCACGAAATAAGCACTAGTTGAAAAAAAAAAACTTATTTTGTGGACCCTATATATGAAATATTTTTTAATAAGTTCTTTCTTATATGGCCTATATTTAGGTCACGTATAGCTAGTTGTATTTAATGTATAACTCGGCCGAAGTTTGTGTGCAAATCTGTACCTAATTCTATCATTCCCCGTAATATTCCCGCAGCTATGTTCGCCGCTGGACCCTCGATATACCTCCCGCTTCGTTGAATATTGGATGGTTCTTGAATATTGCACAACAGAATAGGTGCAATTAATAATTGCCATTTCGCCGATGCACATTGGCCGGATGCACATTTGAGTTGAACCGAATTAATTTTACCGGAAACTGTCCGTGTTTGTTTCAGCTGAGATTTATGATACCATTCAATTACTGCGTATTTGCATAGCATTTAAATTAACGTGACATATTTTACATGTGTTTTATATGGGATGAAACTTTTTCATTCCCATGTATTTAAACTTTACAACTATCATTTTTCACAATTAGCAATCCTTTTACTTTCTCTAAAATGTATAGCAGGTCTTTATTGGAAATTTGCAAAAGCTTTTTTACCTAAATATGTTCTGTACATGGACGGCCTCTATGCTCGAGTGGTAAGGCACTCCACTTCGAATCCAAAGGTTGCGGGTGCAAACCCGGCGTGCGCTAATAAATTTTAGAAAAATTAATATGTGTCATAACACATTTAATTCATATGGAAATAGTTGAAAAGTATATTTGCGGCTCGTTCCAGAGTGGTAGATATTATAAGTATCGCCCTGGTAAAAGACCACCATTCAGAATCGAAACGATTTGATTTAAATGGTTTTAGCCGTTTGTGACCAGATCTGAATAGCCAGGTACTTCCCAACCTTCCTCTTGCACATCTCCTTCCCCTCCCCACTACCTTCAGTCTCACAACATACCCCACTTGACGATGCCATTGTTTCACTGGCTCTAGACAGTTGGGAGCAGTTGGGACTCTTGTGCGGTATTCACTATAACAAAAGAAGAATAAATATTTGCACTGATTGTATTATACCATAAAATATTGTGTAGTCAAACTGTTTCATATTGCAAAACAAATATCTATTTATGAAAAAACCTCTTCAACAGTGACCTCTGATGTCGTAAAATGTGTACAGACTTAAAGATGAAGGTAATCCTTATTTATAGGGTTTAATGCTACAAGTGCCTGTGGAAACTCAGTGTGTTTTGTTTTATACATGCGACTGTCGATGTCTTGACGTAAAATATTATTTTTAAACATTAGATAAGTCACCATCTCATTTGTCTTTTTAATTTTTCACTTTTAGTAATAGATTTTTGGTAGTAGTGCGCACCCGCGCAGTGACTTTTAGTATTACAATATAGTTGGATGAAAAGCTTGCGAACTATAAAACAATCGTTACTCTATAAGCAAGCTCCTTACTATGTTATAAAATTCGCGTATAACGATACTAACCTCTGCCTTCGCGTGAAAACAAATCGTTAAAACGTTTACGAGTCTGTAGAAATGTTATTACAAGAGTACTACTTCGGCTAAATGTTTATTTTGATGCTTTTGTTTGGATTTATGCAGATTTCAAGGACGAGAGAGCTTTGTTAGTATTCACAATTCACATACATTCATTTTACTTCAGGCAAAAAGGTTGTCCATCATAAGTTTTTTGGAGACTGATTAAATTTGAAACGATTAGTTTTATGTTATTGGTGAATAATATTTTATCTAGACTATACTATGGAAGAAAAAGTCGAAAACGCTCGAGAAAGACATGGCACGATCAAGTAAATCAAATACTCGAATCGGGTCATGTGAAGACGTGAAGAGTCAGAATAACAGAAGAGTATGTATGAGACGATGCATGAATCTGAATGAAGCAAGGGGTGTGTGCCAAGACAGAGTTCTATGGCAGTCCGTCCTCTCTGCCTACCCCTGCGGGGAAACGGCGTGATGGTTAGTTAGTTATTTAATCGGAGGAAGCAAATATTTGGTGGTGTGTCACGATAGATAAAATGAAACACTATTTTATTAATATGTATATAGCCTTCTGGGTTTCGCCTTTTCTCAAGCTTTATCGGGGCTAAATATCAACTAAAATAATAATAATAATATATTGATAATTTTATAGCGCTGTTTTTGTGAAAAATTACCGCAGGGGCCCTGTAACCAGTTACAATCATACACAGACATATATATATATATATATATATATATATATATATATATATATATATATATATATATATATGGATGTATATATGTGTGTGTCTGTGTATGATTATACCACCCTTTTCTCAGTTTCATCTTTTTGGGGTTGGACGCTTTCTGCATAACTACGTCCAATTAGGGATGCCATACTTGGAAGCAGTTGGGATTCCTTTGCGATATTTACCTAAACACGGCTTTCATATGTTTAAACATCTTTCTTTAAAATAAAACGCGTTTTGAATGTGTCAAAAACATTTATATCTGCTACCATGAAGAACATTTTTTTTTTTCATTAGGCATAATGTTTTTCATGGATAGCCTCTTCGAAGTTTCCGCTATGGACCAAAATATGGAGATCCCAAGATAATCTTAATATACGATCCTAGCCCCAACTGCGGCCATGTCTTGCGTACAAATTCACATTGTCGCAACATGAAAGAATAATATTTTCTCGAATTTACAAGCGATTCAGAGTGAACTAGATATGTCCTCCACTTGCAAGCTTAAAAAGGGCTTTCCGACCAAATATTTTATAACACTCGCAAGTTAACAGATATAGCATAATTTCATATCCAGTTACACAGGATAATATATAGAAAAAATGATTCGGGGACACCAACAAGATTTGACATCATCAAGTGAATCAAATATTTCTGTCGGATCCATATCAAGAGTTGATTTTACATTAAAGCAGGCAAGGAGTGTGTGTGCCATAGCAGTATTATGTAACGTTCCATCATCTCTGCATATCCTTGCGATGAAATGACATATTGGCTGGCTAGTTTGTTTCTTGAAATGATTAGACTAATTTTTACGTTAACATTACAATCCCGATGAGTTATAAAAACTCCCTTTGGGATACGAGAAATTTGTATTACATGAGTTAATAAAATTATACATATATTTTACAGTGAAATCAAACTAATACAGCGTGAAAAATGAAGTAATTTATATTTATAAAAATACAAACTAAATTATAAGTAGAAATAAAGAAAACCTTAAAAACATTAGACAATAATGAGCACAGACCTAAAGTAAGAATTTTCAAAAAAACAAAATCGGTAAAGTAAGTAAACATGCATAGGTGTATTTGCATGTTTATATAAGACATTTAAAGTCTAGAAAACTCATAACGAAGGGGAGATCATATTTTATTATAAAGTTCTAAAGAGCAGTAGGTACTCTGAGTATCGCCCTGGTGAAAGACCATCATTCAGAATCGAAACGTTACTTGAAATGGCTTTAGCCGTGTTTGGTACTTCCCAACCTTCCTCTTCCCAATCTCCATCCCACTACCTTCAGCCTCATAACATACCCTATTTGGGGATGCCATAGTATCACTGGCTCTAGACGGTTGGGAGCAGTTGAGACTCTTGTGCGGTATTCATAGTAGGTAGAAATTTTTGAGAGAGACTGCCTATAAAACATACAGGTTTGTGTCCAACCTCTAAATGAAAGGTTATAACAAAAATAATTACAACATTTGAAAGAATATTATGACAAAGTTCTTACCACGAAACGGTATAAAATTTATCAGACAACTTGATTCAAAGGTTTTTATAACACAGGGGCCAATCTTGAACATTCTCGGTCAGTGCACTTGAGGAAAAGATCTCTGGAATTTAAAGCAAAAAAATCAAGATTGCCTGTATTACTTTATGAGTTTTAAGTTTGCCAAGCCGCAAATACAACGTGTACTTATTGTAAAGCAAAAGCTGGCACACGCGTTGGTTTAGCAATTTTGCATATGTATACATTTTAACACATTGATGTCACGTAATATCTGTGGTGGGGGGACACGAGAATGTCTCCAAAAATATTCCCGTTCAAGGGAGCAAAACCAAAGTTGGCCAAATAAAGTGTATTTTAAGGATTTTATCTACAAGTTGCATTTTTTTGTGGGGTAATTTTGTTAGATGTTATCTTAAAATATACACAATATATTAACCTTCGACATCGACCTTCGACACTAAGTTTAAAACTATCTAAATAGTTTTTTGCTTTAACAAAGTCCTATAGATTATAATCTAAGATGTTGATTATTGATAAAAACATTCTCTGTCAAAGTGCATCTCATACTAATGATGAGAGACATTGAAATATTGTATCCGTTTTCTTCAAAACACTAATGGTATGGTTTTTTGTAGCCTTTATAAATTTATACATAACTTATCTCCTTCTTCTAACTTTGATCTCAGATAATGCATATTATTTTTGTAAATCTTTTTGACAAATGCGACGTTTTATGTACCATTAGTTCGTCCTATCCTAACCCCAAAATGCATATTTCACCCTTTGCTTATTTTGTCTAAAAAGGGGAGTTCGTAACGCCTCTTCGCTACACCACAATTACCGTCTAAAAAGCTGCGAGTGCAGCAGGGGTGAACTTTGCAAAAGGTTCAACTACCCCCATACATAACTAACTTAAACACTTTATCATAAATCTCTCCCTCCGCATGGTGTCTGCAAAAACCCGGCCAGAAACTGTCTAATCCAATTCTATCTGTTTTTCAGCCTCGAAAAATATAGTTGTCATCTGCAAAACAGGCGGTTTTATGTTGAGGTCTGAATAAATGTTCGGTGCGTATACTGTCGCCCTTTTGGTAACAATGCTGTAATTTAGCCACCCTTATTTGGGGTCGGTGGCGCGATGCCTACTACGCTACAACCGTCTGGAGTAAATGGGGAGTAGCTGCGTGCGCAGGCGCTACAAGGCGGCATACAAGGTACACATTATTTCATACGTTGAACAGTCAGCGGCGACGGTTTTAAAAGGGGTCTAAATATGAATTAAACATAAAAGTAATATTAATAACTTAACGTCATCCACCATCAATGTGAAAGAAATTGGTCATATTTAAAATCTACTTGTCAAATATTGCGAAAGATATTTTTTTGATTTTATTTGTTTTAAAACTTTGACAATGCTTTTCGTCATAACGCAAATAGACAATTTGACAAGTGTGTTTTTTTGCTTCCGTTTAAAATCATCTGCTAGGGCATTAAGATTTTTGATTTGTCCCACCTTCCGGAAAGGACGACGGCACCTATGATCGCACCGGCGTCGTTCGTTGCTGGGCGCCGCGACGCGCTAACGGAACTGGCGGGCGCGTGCGGGGCGCGGTGGCGGGTCTGGCGGAGGAAGGGAGGGTCTCCCACCCCCAGCCGGCAGTAGCGGCCGGCAGCGGCGTTTATCGGACGTGCGTCTCGCCGCCAACCAAATAAACCAAACGTCAAATCCAAACATCAAACAAAACTTGACTCAAATCAGCCGGTCTTAAACTAAAACAGCCTACGGTCGCTTCTTTCAAGAAGAGTGGAAAAAAAATGCCCTTTGGAATCATATCAAAATTGCCTATTATTAATATTGCGTATTTGTAGCTAAAGTAAGCTCTACTTGTTGGGTTGTCTGTCTAAGACATTCTCTGTTTATTCCAGTGCATATTTAGTAATGTTAGTGTGTGATTTATCGATTGATACACTTGTGTAAACACGTACGAATCTACATCGAAATTTGTGTAATTTAGAGTGAGTTTTAATCTACCTTGTTGCTAAATTGTAACCTCAGGTGTTATGTTTATGCCATTGGGATATGCTGCTTTGATATGAATAATTCAGTTTTGTTTTTATTATGCTTAAAGGTGTTTCTGGAATACCATTTTGGCGAATTGAAATAATATTGAATGTTTGTACTTGTTGATTGATGATTGACGATTGACGATGTTTATGTTTATTTAGTTATTATCATCCCCAACCAGATGATTTTGTATTATTTCACATAAACTGTTTTTGTATAAGTAAATATTCGTTGCCAATCATAAACCATCAAGTATTTTTTATAGATTTAAGTTAAAAGAACTAGTTTAAAACGTGTGTGCGTGTTTGTTTTTTTAGCTAAAATAATCAGTTTAATATTAAATATTATTCATACGTATTTTACATTAATGCATATCTCTAAAGACTGAACGCTTTTCCGTGAACTTTTCCGTGTAAATTAAGTCAGTAACTGATACAAAATAAAACAATAGAATACCTTCAAAGAATTCCTCGGCTGCGTGAAATACGTGTCTTTAATAAAAGATTCCTCTTCATTATTCTACCGTCGACTTGCAGTGAAGTTTAAAACAATAAGTTTTACATTTTGTTTGATATCTACTTCGCTACAGGATTTCCTCTATGGCGGAATCTTTGTAAAGTTCACCCCAAATAAACTAACTAATAATTAACAAGTGTTTCTAACGACAGTCATCTTTGCGTTGCCCCGAAGTTTCTTACAACTTGGAAAAACTACTGAATTTATCGAAGAAATCACTAATTCTTATGTAGAAAAAAAGTCTAATTTCATCCCCGCTAGTCAAAAAACTTAAGCGAACGGATTGCAGAGGCGAGAAAACAGAGATAATTCCAGAGATTATTAATAAAGCGGTAGAAGACTGAAGTGATTAATTTAAACAATAAAGCTAAGTGCTCCATTGACGAGCCGTCTACAGCCAGCCAGAGATAGGATTAAGATCGTAATTGAATGCAGCCAGTGTGCAGAACTATTTACCCGCACATCTGCTTTAGAAATTCTCGTGTATTATCGTGGTAACCACTCAATAGGAAATTAAGACTAAATCGCAAGAAACTTAGACATCCGAAAAAGCGTGAGCGTAATAATATTCTCGTAGATTCAAAACATACCAAAAGTAATTTGTGAAATTGAGAACAAATAAACATGGCTCAAGCTCCTCAGCCAGGTTTCGTACCAAACAAGGTGCAGGAGCTGAACAGGCGAGTCTCTCAGGACCTGACTGCGCCTCCCCTCCAAGTCCAGGGGAATGGGTCGCCTCGCAAGGATCCCAACTCGTTGGTGCAGCCCACGCAACTTCCACCAGCCCTGTTGCAACAGTTGCAACAGCAACTTCCTCAACAGTTGCAGAAGCATCAACAGCAACTTCAACAGCAGCAACAACTTCAGCAACAGCAACAATCGACCCAACAACCTCAACAATTGCAACAACCGCAACTCCAGAAACAACCTCCGAATGCCAACGAAAGTTCTCCCCAGAGGAACCATCAGCAGAACAACGTAGAGCCAAAACAGCTGTCGACCCCGACACACAAGTCTCAGAACAACCACGAAGTGACGGTTAGACAGGCTTCATCCAACAATGGATCTCCGCGTATGCACGATCACTACAATCGAAACTCGACCGCAGCATTGGCGGCGCATACGCTGCAACAGCACTATGGATCTCCCAGACCCACCCACTTTGAAATGGGACCTAGGGGAGTTGAATATTCTCCTCACCGGAACAGTCACGGGGACCAGTACGCCTCGCACAGGAACTCGAGAGAATTTCCCCCTCAGCGCTCTTCATCCATTCACGGGCACGAGCTGACTAACTCGCCCGGAAAAGCGCAAGAGTTCTATACCAGGCAGGCGTACGCCCAGCAGATGCAACAGAACGCGATGGGCAGAATCCCGTCTTCTCACCACGAAGTGTTCATGCGCCACGAGTACTATCCCCAGCACATGGGGCACACTGGATTCTCCCCTCCGCGAGCCTCCCGGTTCTCCTCTCAGGAGTATCTGAACTCCCCACGCGGCCAGGAGAACTATCCCGGCAGGATGCTGCAAGGAGAGTATGGAGGGAGATCTCAAGAGTTC
The DNA here is from genome assembly GCA_022651775.1 of Drusus annulatus. NCBI lineage: Eukaryota > Metazoa > Arthropoda > Insecta > Trichoptera > Limnephilidae > Drusus > Drusus annulatus. Next base: position 657,442 of record JAGWCC010000076.1, on the reverse strand, counting down.
AGACAGAGAAGGAGGTCCTCCCAGGATCTGCATTCTATCGGCCACGAACCACCACCATCGGGTATGCCCTCTTTTACAAATACCAAATTACTGTTTAGTTTTTATGTTCTAATCGTTGTTATGTATGCCCGCTACGTTTTCAAACAACACCAACTTCGTATGTGATTACACTTTCAAACGATTAATAATTAAGGTTGGTGTTATTTAGATTTAAATAAGCAAGTACTGTTGTAATGTATTTTAACCACGGAATTTATTTGAATTGTTCACGGGCTTCGAAAAAACACACGTAAAATGTACAAGAATTACAGTGAGGGTTTCTGTCTATTTATTGAGTTGGAGTTGGAAGTAATTGGTTTCTTACCGCAGCGTAACTGATTTTTACTTACCTTAATATTATTTCATAAAAATAAGCATTAATTTTGAAATCTTGTTATTTTTACACACATATTTCTACGATTTTTTGGAAGCTTAATCCAATATTGAAATAGTTTTTTAGTTGCGTGATTTACACTAGCCTGGAAAAACACTTCAAATTACTCTTACTAATTAGTTCTCACTCCAGGTGAGTATAATGCGGGCAATTCACGCGTTAGTCTGCTGGGTCACTACCTTTATACATTATTATCTCGGCTTCATCTGTCGGCGAACCTGCCTGCCTTCCCGGAACCAGGTGAAAAGTGGAACATCCTTACCCCCTAATTAAAATCGGTATACTGAGATGGCTCTTCAACTTTTATGAAACTCGTTTATTTTACTGAATGGAACAAGCTCATCTGGAGTTTTTCAACTTTACTGCTGCTTTTAGGCCTGCAAGGAAATCTATTTTCTGAAATTCCAGTTGGTAATAACGTCCCACTTTAAGATTATTTCAGAAAATACTTTTAGTTTCTCGGTAATGCTTAACTACCAAAATGTTAAACAATTAATGTATGAATTTTAACACCTCACTCATTTCTTACCATTGTCCCTTTAGTTGCCAAGGGGTCCATAGCGTCATGTTCTCACCCAGATATTGCAGTCAATAGTTTCAATCCTCTGCTAGCTGAGTCTTACGTCATTGCAAAAACAACATTTTCAGCTTATGATGATGGTAGTAAAAGGAATGTTATTATTCCGGTTAGTAGCCAGAGTGGTAGATACTCTAAGTATCGCCCTGATGAAAGACTACCATTCAGAATCGGAACGTTGCTTGAAATGGCTTTAGCCGTGTTTGGTGACCAGATCTGATTAGCCAGGTGCTTCCCAACCTTCCTATTCCCCATCTCATTCCCCTCTCTATTACCATCAGCCTCACAAAATACCCGAATTGGATATGCCATAGTCTCACTGGCTCTAAACGGTTGTGAGCAGAACTCGGGTGCGGTATTCACTAAAAAACAAAAAAAAATATATAAAAAACCGAGTGGTCTAAAGTATTGGGTTTCCACCCAGACGTTGCGGGTTCAATCATCTTTTAGCTTAGTTCTCCGTCATTTAACTAGCAAAATTGTCATTACCAGCACGTTAACTGTTTTCAATATTATTTCCTTTTCTTTGCTTCAACTAATCAATAAATATATTTGATATAACCAAGGCTTATATTAAATAGTTTTTTTAATTTTTTTTTTATAATCTGGTGATGTACACACGCACTGTTATACCTATATCTAAACATTTAAAAAAAGATTTATGATATCGATCATAATTTTAGATAGTTTTAATTTGCATACACATATATTATATATTATTTTCTTAAAGTGTTTCCAAACCTTTGCAAATTTATAAAATCTTTTTTTTTTACATTAAAAAAACATTCCAATATCATTGGATAATAATTACAATAACCCAAGTACGAAGATGCTCGACAGGCTATTGATTCATTCTGAGTACCACAACGGGTACCGTATTTGTTCTCTTTCAACACTCAGTCTTTATTATAAACCTTATACTTTATGTATGTACTTTTTTCTAGATATCACCAACAATCTTCAAGTTTTATTGAAAAATCGTATTATTGTAAGTAAAAATAATATTTAAAAGCTCCATAGCCCATGATGGAAGTGACATTGAGGGCTTAAAATAGTTGCACTGATCCAGAAACTCAAAACAGAAAGATCTTTGCAAATTTCATGACGCCAGATCTCACTTTTTGAATGTTCCCTTTATATATCCTGTGCCATGCTACCTGAACCAGAGTTTAGTGCGATATCTTAGATAAAGATTACTGAAATATCATGAATACGAGTATATTTCTCTCACAGAAAAAAAACCTAAGATTATGTCAGGAAAACGCTTTAATAAGCAAGATCAAATGGGGTAGCAATGTTACCCCCCTTCGGCTTGCACGTTTGATTTTTACTTTCAGGTATGGAGAGGTTAAGGAGAGGATAGTTACATACATATATACCTTGTCACTCTAACTGGTTTAAATAATTTAACCTGGATAGTATAAGATTCCCGATTCGAGTCCAAACTATTACACTGAATAAAGATAAGTTTATAGTTATAAATAATGATTAAATAATAATTACTTATAATTAAGTTGAGGTGAATCCGTCGAGCCCTCTCAGGGCACTAGAATCGGGCACTTTGTGTTTCGACTATCCAAATTACAGTGTGCCCCGGAGCTAACTGAAATCAGTTCAGACTGCGCCATTAGTTTAATCACTAGCCACCCTTCCGTTCCTCCCACCCTTTTCCCACCCCGTCACACCCACCACCTACAGCTTTCAGGTGCGCATAACCACACGTGGTATCCGGTATACGAGGGGCGGGAGTACTAGGGAGGCCGCTGCTTGTTTCTAAACGCGCGCCGCCGATAGATCCGTTGGAGTCTCTTCCTTTTTCTCATAAACGACGTATCTAAGTAACAGAAAGAGGAGCTTCAAAGAAATTCTTTAGTCAAGACCGTATTAACAATTTGACAAAATGTCATGCACACATCACGTTTTTCATGGCATAATTTATTTTTAAAAATAGAACACATACACTTTATTATTATTTTTACGAATATATAATTTATTTTTGTTCTTAATTAATTAAATACCTTGTTTTATTCACAAAATTTATTCAGACAGTTATGTACCGGTTTCTTACCAAACCTTTTTTTCTCAAGCTAAAAGTTAGTTTGGTTATTAAGTATTAGGTGCTTGAACTGGAAGATACCGTATTTAATTACTTATGGCTTTAGCCGTGTTTACAACCACATCTGAATAGTCAGGTACTTTTCAGCCTTCCTCTTCCCCATCTCCTCCTCCTTCTCACTACATTCAGCCTCACAGAATATCCGTCAATTAGGGATGGCAAAGTCTTATTGTGGGCAGTTGGAACTCTTTTTTTTACATGAATACCGCACAAGAGTCTCAACTGCTCCCAACCGTCTAGAGCCAGTGAGACTATGGCATCCCCAATTGGGGTATGTTGTGAGGCTGAAGGTAGTGGGGGGAATAAGAACATGTGGAAGGTGAAGGTTGGGAAGTACCTGGCTATTCCGATCTGGTCACCAAACACGGCTAAAGCCATTTCAATCAACGTTTCAATTCTGAATGGTGGTCTTTCACCAGGGCGATACTTGAAGTATCTACTACTCTGGAACGTGTCCCAAATATACTTTTTAATAATACATATAAATTAAATGTGTTATGACACATATTAATTGAATAAAAGTTATTGGCGCACGCCGGGTTTGAACCCGCGACCTTTGGATTCGTAGTCGAGCGTCTTACCACTCGACTATGGAGACCGTCAACTTGTGGGGTAGTCACCATATAAAAAAAACGTACATCTCATTAATTAAATTACATTTATTTATTTTTACGTATTTAAGCCTAACTAGGCTTTTTAAATAAAACTGTACAAAGTAAGCTTAGGTATAGCTAAAATTATTCAATGTTATGTTTACAATAAAAGAGTAACAAAATAAAATAAAAAAATAGTTTCATTACTTTACAATTATACCTATAAATAATAACCTTTGTGAGTGCGTATGTATGAGTGTGAACTTATCAAATTTGGAACTGATGTTGATTGAAATGATTGAATTTAAAAAAATAATCTTTTCAATTCCCTACCTTTCTAATAAAGTACCTACCTATAAGATATTTTAGCGGACATTATTTTATATTTGATTAGGTGGATTAAAGCAACTTATATTGCATCCTTGGTAGGTCAAGTTAAATCCACTAGTAATATAATAAACTTGATGCAGTCCATACATGCTGGCAGTAATGCATTATAACCAAGTTTGAGGAAGTAGTTTTTTTAAGTCTTATTTTATTTTTAAGTCCAGTTCCGGAAATCGGTCGACTGTTTAAATAAATATTGTGGTCAAAACAGTATTTGTTTAATAATATTATGTGATTAATTCTAATTGTGGCAAGCCGTTACACAACTTGTTTTGATGAACATCTTATATTTGCCGTTGACAAAAGATACAAATTACGGTATTTCAATAACATGTTTAATTATTATGAGTTTATTACACACTGTTTAAACTCAAAACACCTATGGAACTACCGATTTTAGTAGAGCGTCTTAGCCACTCGACCAAGGAGGCTGTGACCCATCTGATGATATTGGAATTTCAACGGCCATCTGCTTTTCCTTGCTACGTAGCCAGAATCGCCCAAATATTCTATTTAGTTATATAACGGAGATGTTTCTAACCCCAGAGCAACAATATACCAGGAGGGAGCGCTAGTGTAGTCAGGATTGATGATTTTTCCTGACTGGGGCATGGCTAGGGTTAAAGTATTTATACATCCATTCATAGCACATGTCGACACAATGTTTTGTTTATTTGTAAAATCATTTTTTCGGCAGTATTGTTATAAACAAAAATGTAGGGTATAACCCAAAAAACCGTAGAGCTACGAGGCCTGTTCAAAAGAAAAGGTGAATTTTGAATTTTCGCGGGCTGTGTACATTGGATTATCGTTTTTTTTTTGTTATGTTGGTACACATATGTTTATCATATGTTAGCATTATCAGCCATTTTGGATTAGTGGTTTGTTTTTGACAACTGGAAAGGTTAGTCACGTTTTTGTGTGTTCTTCGATTTTTTACTTATCAAAGAATATGTATTAAATTTTCCGTTAAATGGAATAAAGTGCTCCAACGCACTTAAAATGTTGACTGTGGCATTTGACGAGTCTACTTTGTCTCAAAAAAGTGTTTATAAGTGGTACAAGCGCTTTACAGAAGGCCGAGAAGATGTTCATGACAATGAGCGTCCTGGAGTTGTGGAAAAACAAATCATGGATTTTATTCTTTGAAAGTGATTTTTCGTAATTTTTTATAGGTTGGGTAAAAATATTTAGCTCTCTCTCCATATATATATTCTTGCTCTGAGCTCCTAACTAAACTGCGACCTGAACAATCCTTGGTCCCTGCCAGTGGCTGCCTTCTTACTTGATTAGCCCCCTCGCGGGGCACCTAGATTAGATCACCGTTCCCCGGGGCCCGACCCGCGGAACGACGCCACTGATTAGCCGAATTGCACGCCGAATTGAATGCGCGCTGTGGATGTTAATTGAATTTGTCCGCATTGTGAAAGCTTCTTTTGTATCTAAGATGCATGATTTTCCAGTAACTTGGTAACCAACACGCCATTTCGCCGCACGGATAGGCAGATAACGCCTCACAACTCTGTCTGGTGTAGGTACACTCCTTACCGACTATTGATATGACCCGATTTAAGCACTTGATCGACTAGTTCGTGTCATGTCGTTGCCGACTTCTTCATATGTATCCAATACAATGTGTTTTTACAGAGTTTGTTTGCCTATTGGGTTATGTCATGCCGGACGACCTACCAGATTTTTTTATATTTGAGCATTTCCACGTAAATTAAAATTAAATCGATTATTTGTAAATATACGAGTATATTATAATAACAAATAAAGCTCTGCCACACTAACCAAAATACATTTTATGTCGATTTTCATGTTATTATATCTAAATAATAAATTAGAACAACAGAATAAATTAGGGTGGCACACCCAGTTTTATACTGGTCGTCGATTCAATCATATATTGCGCTATGCTTCAACTCGAATTCGGCCGCTAGCATAGAGGTCCGTTGAAATGTATTTATGTAAATATATTATATCTGTAGTACTAAATTAAAACAGGCATCTTTTTTGATTCGAACTTCTGTAAATGAAATCTTTTTTGAGATGCTTTCAGTAAAAAAAACATACATTAACCAATTATTGGATCGCCCCCTTTTACAAACAACTTTTTGATAAATTATATACCGTTGCTCAACCCTATTTTAAGACATTTTAAATAATCTTGTTAACGTCTGCAGTCTGCAAGAGAAATCTATAAAAGTATATGTGCCCTGCAGCGTTTTTCGTTAGTTTACAGCTCTTCGGATTTTATCAAACCTAATATAATCTCAAGTGGCAAACTGCATTCTGCGAATAAGCTTTCACGATCGGAACACAAGGGGTCAAATCTGCCAGCGTTTTGACACTAATAAGATTTATTTTTTTTCTTAAAAAGAAAGACAAACATTCTCGGGTTACGAATAACCTGACAATAGTTGGAATGCTGCTACTACCATCATAATAACCGTAAAATATTGCTTGTGCAATGATGAATGACTAGCGAAGGAATTTAATAGAGGAATTGAACGCACGTCGCCCGGGTGGGAATCCGACACGTTTGTCCACTCAGCTTCTAACCGGTCGAATTACGAGATACATTGACACGGGATGAGAAATTCAAAACCAATTAGATTTCCAGCAAAGAAAAAATCAAGCACACAAATATATCATGTTCCGAGACGCATAGCCATACAATAAAATTACTACTTCTCTAGAGATCTCACTAAATAAATGCAGCCAAAAAGTTAAAAAAAGAGAGGTAATATTTTTTAACATTAATTATTCCTGCATTATGAACTTTACGTATTCTACTTATTCTATGCGTAACTAAAATCTTTTTTTTTCTACGTGAACCTATTTTTATAATGAACTATTTTGTAAAACTTGCACTTTAAAGTTTGCACAGTAATAATTGGCTAATTTCTATAGCGCCGTTTTCGTGAAAGAATATCACCTCTAGGGCGTTTTATAATTTAATTTACATAACCTACAACTTAATCACTAAGACTAATAACTAGTGGCCTAAAATAATAACTTATAACTATAGACTTACAGCCAAACTTATGTTTAGTGACTTTCAATTAATTTTGCCGCGTTTCAGAAATCCAGTATTGAAACTAGGAATAACGTTTAACTAACCAATACTATAAAATGTGTGCGTACCTTTGACGTACCGTATATTTTGTAATGACTCAATATTAATTTCTTCTTTTCAATTTACTCCGTTTTCAGTGAAAACTTTTAATAGAACAGTACGTATGAGTAACATTATTTGTATGCCTATTTTTTACCAAGTATTTTGTGCAACATGTTGGGTAACAAAACACGTATATACAATTAGAGAATGCGTAGTTTGTAAAACGTACCGCAATATATTTGCGATCGGGACGTGAAACCGATATCTCGAACAGATTTTGCACTAAAATTCCCCGTCTGCATTCCTACAGTAACCTGCATCCACGCTAAACGCAGTAGAGTGGCATTAATTAATTGACGCTGCGTGTTTTATTGATTAGATGGATCCATTGGCTGGCGGCTGGTGAATGAGATTCTTTGTCAATTAAACCCATAATACACAATGTGCTTATTTCTGGTTTGTTGTTGTTTAAAGATGCAAATATTATTTTACAAATGTTCTGTCATACTATTAACAACTGTTTTTGGTGGAATTCCATTTAAATATTAATTTATGTTTAAAAAAAAGTGTTGTTACTTATGTAAATATATATATATTTAACTGGACCGGTTTCACCTTTTAACAGCATCTTCAGACTGGTAAAATTTAAATCCAATCAAAAATAAATAACTGGAAACAAGTCAAAAAGTTTTAAAAAAATCATTAATTCAAAAGTTTGGTTGTACGTTTTACATGCTTCGCGAATTCTCTGGGTGTACATTATCATATTGTTTTTACATGATGTAATCTAAACATTGAGGTTTCTTGAGGGGTAAAAAAGGAAAGGAAAGAAATGGGGTTTGACGATCCTAATGTTGTAGGAGAGAGGAAACAAAATATTATCCCAAACCGAGTTGTTAACGAGTCGTAAATCCAAACACTTGAATCGTTTAAAACAAAAATATCAATACATATAAATTCGTACCTGGTCAGTTCAAATTTAAAACATTCCCGTTCCGAAAGTGATTAACAATTAGTATTATTATTAGGGTTTATGCAACTTCACGGATTGCATAAATTTGCAATAGAACATGATTTAAAGTCAGCACTCCCGTTCTGAAGGGTGTTCTAATGTCTCCTTGAACGAGAGTTTTATACGAAATTTTAGATAAAGATTACTGAACTATTATGAATATATTTTCGTAGAAAGTAACAAGATCTACAGAAGTACTAAACTTATTTTCTATTAAATCATAATAATTCCTAGTTTAAATAAGAAAATATATAGGAACATACTTACCTGGCAAGTCCCATCAGATAGACACATTTATTCATATCAATCATCAATTCATATTATCTGTCTCTTTCTCTTTGTTTCTTTGTTATAATTTAAATGCTATTCTATTATTTTCTCATTGTTCTGTTATTTTTTATTATATTTTGTCCTACGTCTATATGTATATAAAACCGCACACTTTGTATTTTTTGTTTAGTTTAATTTTTTACCATGGTGATGCTTAGGCTAAGCGAAACCGGTCGGTCATAAAAAATAAAATAGTATCCGTAGTCTTGCACAAAGTTATTTTTTCATTTCTTTATTATAAATATACTTCTCTCTCAGTATTACCAAAAAAAAACCCTAATTTGATTTTATGAAAACGTTTTAATAAGCAAGGTAAAATGGGGTAACTACGTCACACCCCTTTGGATCGTACGTTTAATTTTGTCTTTCAGGTACGCAGGGTTAATCAACGGAGAAGTGACAGATTTCAGAGAAGAAGAGTGTTCTACCATTGAAACACACTCTGTAAAAGTTCTTTAATTTTATTTTGAGAATCCGCCGTCCACTCATCCGGCAAACTCTTAATTGAGTTTAACGGTGTAGTACATTATCAATCCGTTCATTTCAACAATTTTGTGAAATTATTTAAAGACCCTTTTAAAAGCCTTTGCCAAACCGGTAATACATTATTCAATGTTCCCGCAAAAATGTTACCCTAAAATGTCTAAATTCCCGGAACACTCACGACCCGAATAGGGCCCAATGGAATTGAATATAATATTCCGGGCGCCAGGCAGTGGGCGCCCGGTAGGGGGCGCCGGGCGCCGGCGGAGTTATTAGTTGCAGGCGGTGATTAACAGGCGCAATCCCGGCGCTGTAATTCCACGTGAAATATGGCACTCTGTGCAGTAACTCTGAATTTGCGGTTGCAGCGACACATTGTTAACTCAATTTGCACAGTTTTAACAGCCCTGCCCACATTATTTAAACGTCAAAAGTAACATCGGATTTTCAACATGAAATCGGACTTTAACTTGAAACACAGTTTTTAATAAACTTTTATTTTACTTTTCCAAAAATAATTTTATTTAGTTTTATTTGGGAAAACATACAGTTTTAATACATTTTGAAATACTAAGTAATTAAAATTGTTGGATAAACCAGTAAAGTTTCCGCTATTAACTATAAAAGCTATAACAATTGTTTTTATTTTTTTTTAATCAAAGTGAAAGAAAAAAATAAAAATGTTTAAATAAACAACATTTTTACAGAAAAATTAAAAATAATACAGTACAATTAAAGTTCTGTTCTTTTTGTTTATAAGACAAGTCAAGTAAAACAAATTAAAAGTATATATCATACATAGAAGAAGTTGAATAAAACTATATAATAAATCATACATCATAGAATGTAACCCAAGATGATTAATATAAACAAAAAATAAATAAAAAAGAAACACAACATACTGTTAGTAAAAATAATAAAAAGAATTACACACATTCTCAGGTTACGAATAACTTGAAAATATTAAAACAACTCCTACCACCATCATAATTAAAATCATCACAAGCGGAAAATGTTGCTTGTGCAATAATGGAAGACTTCGCTAGCAGAGGAATTGAACCCAAGACGCTCGGGTGGGTATCCGACGCGTTTGTCGACTCAGCTTCTTATTGTTTTCGATAAAAATATGTGCATATTTTTGTTGTTGTTACACGTAAATAAATACTTTCTATGCAAGAATCACCTTTTCCCTACAAAATTATTTTTTAACATTTTAAAGTGAATCTTATGATCAACAGATTCTCTCAACAAAAAATATTTAAAAAAACATGTATTTTATAGAGCAATTTTCGAAGTTATTTACAAGAGTCTGTTTGAGTTTCCTCGCAAAGCTATATTTGGGAACGAATACATTATAAGGGAGGGATGTGAGACTCGGCCGTTTGACTTACTGAATCAACGTTTATTGTAACATTTATCAGGCTTCTTGTGTGTAGGGCAAACTTAAGACCACGGTTCCAAGTAGGTTCGGATTTATAAAACGCGCAAATTTTTCTGATTTTTAATTTTTTTTGTGTCTACCACACACAACGTTCTAGTTTGATGCCATCCTCAATTTCAAGGCATGTTGATAAACTAAAGGAAGGGGGCTATGAAAAGGAGATAGAAACGAGGAAGCTTGAGAAGTGTCTGACTATTCAGATCTGATCACGAAACCCAGCACAAGCCATTTTAAGAAACCAGTCTGAAGATGTCCGTCATAAGGTGAAACCGGTCAGGTCTTAAATAAAAAAAATAGTGGAATAAAGTTAAAAATTTGGTATTATTAAAATCGTTTGAACAAACGTTTCGACTCTGAATGGTGGTTTTTCACCTGGGCGATATTTAGGTTGGTTTGTTTTAAACTTTCGTCACATTTGACATCGTTATATTTCTATGATTAGCGCCATTTTGTTTTTTTGACATTTGACCGACCGGTCACCGTTAAACGCCGATTGTCTGCCCGTTTCAACTTTTGAACAAATCGTGTTCAGCTGGAAAGCATAGCAGCCATGTTGTTATACTTGTCAGCTGACCACAATGTGTCCAAAAGCTGAAACCGACCGACAAATCGGCGTTTAACGAGGACCGGTCAAATGTCAAAAAAAACGAAATGGCGCTAATCATCAAAACGTGACGATGTCAAATGTGGCGAAAGTTTGAAACAAAACAACCTTAGAGTATTTTACACTTTTAAATGGTTACAATAACCGGATAATTGTTATGTTATGACTTGTCATAACTGAAATATTTATTAAATTAAATGAAACAATTTCTTTGTTTGGATTACGAAATTTACTAAACCGTTAAATAAACATATCAAGTTTTATGGATGCATTTTATCAGCTTTTCAATTATTATTCCATTTTTTAATTGGCACATCATTTCAAAAAAGGAGAATCATTGAGCCAAATTGTTTATTTACGGAGAGTTCATCGACATCAAGTTATTTTTATGATTGTTCAAAATATGAAGGAAAAAGCTTTTTTTAGGCTAGTACGAAAAACAAAATACGAAAAAGCTTTGGCAAGCTAAATACGCAGATTCCATAAGCTGCGAGCTTAAACTTAGAAACCTGGGAAAATATGCTTCATGAATAGTAATGAGGGAGTACAAAACGTTGATGCCCATTTTGTTTCGCTACATAAAAAGGATTTTTCAAACTCATAAAATTGAACGATAATATTCTTTGGTGAAATTATTTTTTTTATATCTTACTGCCTTTCGAGGAACACTGTTATTAACGAATATTCTCTTAACAACGGTATTTTTAAACTAATCAACTAGCCTTCGAATTAGACTCTGAGTCCGCGGTTTGCCGGTTTGATTCCCGCTGTAATATATCAATATCTCATAATATGATTTTTTTTATTTTTGTTTTATTTGTAGAACTCGGTTTAATTTTATAATCTAATTTAATAACGTTTGCTTCTGCTAGTTTTACGACATATTTATATGATTTTAGTTCAATTACGCTAAAAATCAAATTTAATAAATCTGGGTACACTCCATTCAATTGTTACGAACTATTGCTAAGAAAAAAAGTATTTCTTAATATTTTAATATTGTAACATAGCCATTTAGTTTAACCCCCGTTTATAAAGTAAATTGTGTGAACCTATTTGTTAAGTATCTTTCTCGTTTATCCAGTGAATCTTTTTACGATTTATTATTATTTTTTAGCGTTTTGTAATTATTAGGTATTTTCATTTTGTTTACTTAAACATATTAGGAAGTGGAGATTAGATTATTTTTGTTTGATTATTTATTAATATTTTATTTGGATAATTTTTACTTTAAGAATGATGAACGTAGACTGAATGCTGTCGAAATGAGATCCCTATCTACTACTTTGGGACGTGTATATACGTTTTTTTAAATTATTTTGTATGAATTAAATGTGTTATGACACATAATAATTAAATAAAATAATTGGCGCACGCCGGGCTCGAACCCGCGACCTTTGGATTCGTAGTCGAGCGTCTTACCACCTTAGATGAATCAAATAATTTACATACATTACTGAGACAACGCGCCTGGTCAAGTCAACGAGACATACCTTCAAAACACGCTTTATATAGAGCTATCTCTTCCGCACACACATATTCTTTGAATGGCTTTCCTTTTCATACGCGAGTGAAACATTTAGTGGTGCAACATTAGTGGTGCTACATTTTTCATAAGATTTGTATGAATATGACGTGTCTTGTATTTTATGTCTATGCTTACCACTCGACTATGTAGGCAGTCCAACTTCCACTTGTATAATTATTTATATTTTCTATAGATTATTTCTACTCTAAAACTTTCTGTATTTTTTCTCTGCCCACTATTCAAATAGATATTTTAAGCCAACATTATTATTTTAATGCTAGCATTACAAAAGAGTATGTGTTTGAATAGGTTGTTTTATTATGTTTGTACGAAAGCGTAGGAAGCATTTTATGAATATTGTTTCTTTTTCAAATAATGTAGAATATCTTTTTGTGTGGTTATTAAAATAAATTACCATAGAAAAAATTGAGCAAATACAGGCTTTTTCCTCCGTTAATAAACGTGGACGTTCATTATTTTCATTACTTCTTTACCGAGAAATTAAAATAAAATCATTCCACCCCGTTTCAAAACGTTCGTTAACATTGTTCTAAAATTATGTCATTTCTAACCTCATTCCTTTTGCCTCCCCCTTTTAATAAGATGACTCTGGCCTTTGTCTTTTAATCGTTTCCCTTTTATCCTTTTCTTATTTTCTTTAATTTGGGTTTTCCAGTACAATTAAGCCTTTTCTTCGTTAAACATCTTACCAATTTTCGCAATATTCAAAAAGAAAAAAACCTTGGTTTTCATGAAAAAAATCTTGATAGCTTTGTTATGAATATATTTTGTTCCTAAACATTCAAAAAAAGAATTTCCATTGAGAGTATATTGAATATGCTAAGAGATCAAATAATAATATACGTCGTCTTTTGTCTTCTTCTTGTTTATTTTTCTCAAAAATTATTTTCCCAACCATTTTCTCTATCATTGAACCAATCTCAAACCTTTGACCCCTCGCTTTCCATTTAAACCTCTATTTTCCATCCAATAATCGATTTGTCAAAATGTCTCCTATTCCGAGTTATGTTTTTCTTAAATGATGGGATCGTTATTGTGAAAAATCTTTTGAAGAGCGCTTAGCGGTAAATCAGACAACCACAAAGAACTTGATAATACATAAAAAGATCAAACGTAATATATTGTATACCTACCTACATTACCTTTAGTCGAAATTCTTAAGCAATTTTAACAATAACTTATGTTTAAGAATTTCTACTACCGACTCCACAATCAACAATAGGTGTAAAATTATATAAAATATGCCAATACGGTCATACGCACTGTCTAAATGGGGCATATTCAGATGTCATGACGATCATCTATTACAAGAGTACCAACCCAAATGTTGCTACAATTCTATTATTGTACCCCTAGGCATATCTAACCTAGTGTGTACGTCAATCCAAACGTCAAACCTTGTGGATTTGTTCGACAGAATGAGATATGAATATCATAATAATATGTCGATATATTTTCCAAAATAACAATTCAATTATTTGACACACGGGTAAACGCCAACATTCCTATGAAATTCTTACTTTAATTACACATATATATAGTAAATTGATAATGTAATCAATTGACTTCATGTCCACAGTTAAGCATTCGTGTTCCCCGAGGGATCTGGAGTAGAAAGATTACTTTGGAGGTACTCGTTAAGTAATTTTTTTTAATAGTGCGTTGAAATTTAATGATTCGACGCACTTTAGTGTTCGCGTTAATTTCAATAAAATAAATTTGACTACCTTTTTATGACGAATTAAATGTAGGCCAACTCATAAAAGTCATAAGTTAACATGACCTTTCGTATAACGCCACCCAGGGGTGACGGGACTGCCAATATTATTTTAGATTTTGTTGGTTAAATTGCCAGCACTTGTATTGTTTGCCCAGGGATTTGAGCTCCTTCATCAATTTTAAATTTCTCGACTAAAATGTGGAAGTTTGTTGTAATCTTTTCGAGATTTGGGCTTATCGTTCTCGTGAGAGTTAACACTGAACCTTAATAATTCCTCCCCTGACTCCGAAGTTTACTTTCATTGAAGATTTCCGCCAGTTAATGAATCTCTTTGGAAATTTAATCCTTTTGCGTTTCATTGCGAATTCGCATGAAAACATTCAACTCCAAAATTAGATATTCAAAACATTTTGGCGTATTTATTGCGCCGTTTGTTATGTTGCCTTTCGTCAAATGTATTTTTTCCGCCCGTTTTAAATTTCACCCCGAAATAGTTTGGCTATTTACCATTGTAAGGGTTTTGTGGTAGTCGAATATGTTAACCAATTTTCTTAAAATATTTTTATGTTTTCGACGCGAGGAAAAAACCCAGGGAATTTTCGACTTCAATATTATGGTAGCAAATTGGCATATTTGTAGTTGGTTTTATTGATATCTATAAAACCGAATATGTTTTTCTGGAGAACTCTATTACGGTAATCTCTGGCATCAAATTTTCACACTGGTTTCCTTCTGGAATTTCTAGGTCAACACAAGGTTTTTAGTGTAATTTCTATAGTGAGGTATATTGCTTTGAAATACTCAAAATTAAATAAAACTAGGCGAAGTCGGTAGTAGAGCTTGTAGGTTAAGTTTATAAATATGTTCGCATTACATAAGTCGATTCTTAGAATGTCTAAAAGGTGAACTTTTTACGTCTTGAGAGAAGCCTTGTAAATTCTTTAACGATTTCGGCAACAGACTTAAAGATTCATGTTTCGATCCAAGTCCCTCGTCGCTGTGTAAATCTCCGTTCGCGGGAATATTTCTATTCAATACACACAAATCGCGACAAAATACGTCCCACTTCCTCTACATAAACGAGTGCACATCTCTCTGTCTAACTTTGTGTTCAACCGCGAAACGTACATAAAACTTATCGTAAGATATGCTCCCCACAACCAGACGAAATATTCCTGCCCCAAACACATGTTATAAATTCTCAGAGTACGGTCCGTTTTTTGTCATATCGTATTGTTTTTTTAACGAAAGGCTTTATTTTTGGTTTTCGAAAAGCCTTTTTCTTTATTTCGTTGGTTTTCACGATTTTCATTTTGAATTTTCTTGTTGTTTTTGTGAATTCAAATATGATTTTTCTATAATGATATCTTTTTGTTATAAAACTGAAAACCGTTTTTGTTTCTTGGTTTAATGAAGGTATTACGACGGGTTCGAGTTTAGCGTGGTCAAAAGCAAATGGAAGTTAAACGTTGATCCGTTTAATGTAAATAACAAGTTGATAATCCGGGCTTTAAGTTGATATTGCGATTTCGCATTGTTTTGCTTTGACCAAAATTGTGAAGGTTTTGTTACTGTTCTCGAACACGCAACCCCAATTTATTAACAAACTGATAATTTTCATATTGCGTTGAAAACTATACATAATACTACCAATGTAAGGTCTGGTAAAGAATATTTTCAAACCCTCCTCCACATGTAATATTCTCAATTTCTATTTTATATGATATTTTTCATGTGAACGTCTCAGGTCAAAAACCTCTGAAATATTTGTGTCAGTTGTGGGCAGTGACATACGCGCGTTAGAGGTGTCCGATAGCCTGGTGGGTATGACACAGGGCTGGAAGTTGGATGGATCTATTTTGCTCTCATATTTCAAGATGAAGATTAGTACATTTTTTTTTAACCAATTAAATTTCTTTACATCAGATCTTTACATCACTTCGCAGGATGACTGATAATACAACAACTGTTAGGAAACAAATTATTGAATTCATTAACATAGTCTCCTTCAAAATTGAAACATTCATTCCAACACTTCTCTTACCATTTCGTAAAACAATTTATCTTTGGCCTCAAAGTAGGCTTCAGATTCGATAATCACTTCTTCATTGCAGCCAAACCTCTTTCCCCGGAGCATTTTTTTAAGTCTGCAAATAGGTAGTGGTCGCTGGGAGCCAGATCCTGAGAATACGGTGGCTGGGGAAGCAATTAAAAATGCAATTCGTACAATTTTGACAACCAGCTGAATTTGCTGAAACTCTGAACAGCGCTCTGAATCGTCGATACGTTGTTGTTTTTGATCGACTGAGAGCAAACGCGGTACCCACTTTGAACAGAGCTTTCTCATGGTCAAATATTGATGCGAAATTGTAAACATATTGCCTTCTGATATCTTTAAGGTGTCAGCTATCTCACGCAACTTCAATTTACGATCGGTCAAAACTATTGTGTGGACTTTTTTACGTTTTCTGGAACAACTGCCGAATTTGGGCGATTAAAGCGTTCAGCATCATCGGTGTTTGTACGGCCGCGCTTAAAATCAGCAAACTTCGTTATTATTTGCCTCGATGGAGCAGAGTCCGAATAACTTTTTTCAAGCCACAACTTTGCTTGAACGGTATTTTTTACCATAATAAAGCAACAACACACGAAATTCAGATTTTTCCATTTTGTTGAAAATTGAAAAAATGAAACGTCACTAAAACCATTGTAACTTGTGAACGAAACGTCAGATTGTTATGAAATTTTGACACATTTTATTATAAGGTTGGTTCTTCCTTAAAAGCATATGGATTTTTCAATAGTTACGCCAACTATATATATGTCATCCTACGAACTTTTTGAGTGATGTGTTATATAATACTGTCTGTCATAAGAAAATAACGTTTCTAAAATAACAAAGCAAGATGTGAAAACTGCTGGCGGTTTTATAATATGCATTAATGCGAATTTCTCACACCCTTTTTATCTATAAATTCATACCTCACACCGGAGTGTTCTTGATTCGTTTCCCCGGAGCCCGAGCATGAAGAGGAGAGAAGAAAGAGAGAACTCAAATGAATTTTTCCACTTTGAAAACGTACGGAATTTCCGTCGCGTCACCCGCCCGTTGGACTCGTCTCTGAAACTCATGAATGGAAATGGGAAAATTTTAAATATGCCCCTTGCGTCTGCATCGAGTTACGCCACTGCACTGGATACGTGTAGGAAGGGATGAAATTGCTGACAAAAATGAGGGTTATGTTAATCTTATTACGTCGTGAACAAAGATCGTGTTTTCAGGCTGGTTACGTTTCTGGCATCAATTTTACCCGAAAACAGCCTCAAAAATTTACTATACCTTGATAATGAAGGAAAAAGGTTGGAGGATTCATCTTTTTCAACTCGCGTTTGTTAAAATAGCAATAAAACAGAGTGGCGGATACTCTTAGTATCGCCTTGGCGAAGGACCATCATCCATTTTTTTTAAAGTGAATACCGCGCAAGAGTCTCAACTGCTCCCAACCGCCTAGAGCCAGTGGGACTATGGCATCCCCATTTAGAGTATTTTGTAAGGCTGAAGGTAGTGAGGAGGGGAAGGAGATTAGGAAGGGGAAGGTTGAAAAATACATGGTTAACACTCTCCTTGCTTCTTTCTCTTTCATATATCGTCTTTTCTGTTATCCTGACTCTAAACATAACTCTACCAAATTGTTACATAAACTTCTATCGTGTGTAATAATATGATAAGATGCTAAGTTGAAGCGTGTTTTTGAGTTTCCTATATCATCCTTCAAAAATTCACTGAATAATATTAACAAGAGCAGAGGACGTGTACCTTTCTTACGCCTATCCTCAAAACGTTGCTATTTTATGTCAGGCGGCCGTAGAACCTTTTTTGCAAGTGGTTCGTCTATACAACAATTTATTTTCAACCGTCAATGACAGTGAATCACTAAGTACAAACAAACAAATGAACGATTATTGGTTTGCTTGGAGGTCAACCAACTTTGTGAAACCTCTTTGAATGTGAAATAATAATATTAAAGAAGGCTCGAATAAGTATAGCCATTTCAAGCAACGTTTCGACTATGGATTTAATTTTGACTATGGATTTTCGCATGAAATAGCATTAGCCGTGTTTGGTGGCCAAATCTGAATAGCCAGGTACTTCCCAACCTTCCTCTTTCTATCTCCTTCCCCTTCCCACTACCTTCAGTCTCACAGCATACCTTAATAAGGAATGCTATAGTCTCACTGACTTGATGGTTGGGAGCAGTTGGTACTCCTGTGCGGTATTCACTAATTAAAAATTATTTTGATTTCAATTCCGATACTTGATTTATTATAAAATTTTCACTTACTAAAAATTCATTATTAAATTTTTATTTTCTTTCGGAAAAAAATTAAGATTTTTGCTTTGATTTTTGAAGCACATAATACAAAACATTAAATAAATATCAAACAAAAAACGGAAACTACGATGAACAATCTTGAATATTATTTAAAAAAAATAGAAATCTGTAACTACCCTGTTATACCCCTACTGAGTTATAATTACCTATAAAATACTCCTTACTGTCCCCCAAAACGTTATGCATGGAGGTTTTAATGTTAATTGCTCGGTACACTATACAGTTCTTAAATATCACTTCAGGTTTCCAGACGGTACACCACCCTCGAGTTTCCCGGAGACAATTTCCAGCGTCGAGATATTCACTTTTAATTTGATTACCATATCCTTTCTACTTGAACGGGATAATGGTAATAATTACTCTACTGTACATCAATGTTCTTGTGGTAAAAAACATAATTTTATTTTTTCCTCGGGTTTTGATTGACATATTAAAAGACAACGTTAATATCGATAAAAACCACAATATTAATTCAATTAGCTTTGGCTTTATAGTACAAGCAATACTACAAATGGTTCATCTGTTAATTATAGATGGGTAGTTAGAAAAATGTCTGAGAGTTCCAGTGAATACAATTATTAAACAGTAATATTTTAAATTATCTATTAAAAGCATGCAAAAATTTTAGGTGTAATGTGTTTCAAAACTGCACCTCTACTGACATTTTAGTATGTTTCTCATAGAATTTAAAGGATCACAGTTGTAAAATTGAAAAAAAAATTACAACTACCCATAGAAATTTTTCATATACATCATTTGTAGGATTGTTTGTATTAGAATGCTAGAAAGTAACGTTTAGTGTCATTTTTGAGTGCTGACCCTTAAAAGATATTTGTTATTTTTTTATTTATTTAAAATATTATTTAAAATAAAGAAAATAATATATTATTTTAAATAAGAGATTTATTCTAATATTTTTTTATGTCAGCCCTCTCAAAGGGTAGTAAACCATATCGATGTATATAAAAGTGTGCTTTCAACTACTATAAACTTTTTTAAACAAAACGAAATATGTGAGTACCGCTTTTAAGTCTAAATGCTCCTGAAGCTAGCGGAACTATAGTATCACCAATTGGGGTATGTTGTGAGGCTGAAGAGAGTGGGGAAAAGATGGAGATGAGAAGCTGATTGGTTGTAAAGTACCTGACTATTCAGATCTGGTCATCAAATACAGATAAAGCCATTTTAAACAATTTTTCAATTCAAAATATTGGTTTTTCACACTAGGGTATTACTGAGAGTATATGACACTCTGGAATGTGCCGAAAATACACTATATGTTATTTTGTATTGATTAATTGTGAAATAAGACTTATTGATTGATTTTTTAAAATGGCGCACGCCGGGATTTATAGTCGAGGATCTTACTGCTCGAACACCAGGTCGTTATGCTGGTAGCAATATAATTAAATATTCAATTTTACAAATGTTTTATTCAGTCGAAATATTACACCTTCTGACCCAAACGTTATTATACATAACAAAGTACACGTTTTAAATGTATCAGTCTGTAGATATCTATAGTCGTAGTCGGTGAAACCAGTCTTGTCTAAAAGAAATAAGAAATTTTGTACAAACATGCAAGGAATTTGTAATTTCGTGTTTTATGGGGATTTTGTGACCTAATTTCTACTAGAAAACCCATATACCCTATAACCCGACATAATGTTTTTGTTTATTTGTATAACCACTTTTTCACAGTCCAGTTTAAAAACACGTGAGCGGAGTCCCCGGAGACGCGGGAGACCAAGATCATCCTTAGAGTAGATAAAAGAGTGAGTTTTTATAACTCATCGGGATTGCTATGTATGTTAGCAAGATATTTAATAATAAAATAACAATAAAAAAGCGGTGCGTTATTTTTGTTGTCTCTTTCTCTCTCACGGTGTATGACGTAAAATCCCGAAGAAAGTGATTTATCGTAAATTTGTATAGGTTGGGTAAAAATGTTTAGCTCTCTCCATATGTATTCTTGCTCTGATACATAATAAAAACCTACATCGGTTAATTCTCTACCGTTGATAAAGTATTTAGAAAGTCTATCTTTTCCTTGGAGTTTTTCTGCTACTACAGTAAATAATTAGATCACATTCGTTGACAATGGGCATCCACCAAATACAAACAGAAAATTATTTATTAATTTATTTATCGAAGTACGTGTAGCCATTCATTAGTTCCCAAGGCGTTGTCACAACAAACCGGTAACTTATTATCTGATAAATTGTTTTCTCTCTTTATTAGAAATGTTTTTCCTCACTTATATCTCGTACTGCGAATTCCGCAGAGACTATACTAAAATAATAAAGTTCTTGTAGGCGGCTAGCAGACATTCAATTACCAGCAGTGGACTATTCACGTCAGCGGTACATTATGTAGTACTGTGTGGAGAAATATTAAAACATCTCTCGTCAATTTATAACTGTATTTGGTGAAAGTCCACTCATAATTTCCTAAACAAGAAAATCTACAGTTATAAAAAAAATCATTAACTTTACGGTGCCAGTGAACTCGGTAAATATTATTTTAATAACGATTTGTTCCGCCAAATTTTGAAAAATATTTAATTGCCCTTCACAAACAACTGCCGTCAACTTTTCGCCCTAAAATTGAACCACCATCCACGGAAATTTATTGGTCGCACCTTTCAATATTTGTAATAATAATCTTTTAAATAATGTTACGATAAAATTACGTAACAATTTAAGAGTGAATGATAGTGGTACAGTAGAAATGAATATAGTTAAACGTTACAATTAATCTAATATAACAAAATAGAATATAAAGAAGTAGAAGTAGAAATAGTGAGTATGTATGAGACGATGTATGAATGGGAATGAAGCAAGGAGTGTGTTCCAAGACGGAGTTATATGGCGGTCCGTCCGCTCTGCCTACTCCTGCGGTTTAGCGGTGTGATGGTTAGTTAGTTAGTTAAGAAAGGTGAATGCAGGAAACTCCACTAATGGAGGACTCAACGCTGTTGGCGCTAA
The DNA here is from genome assembly GCA_022651775.1 of Drusus annulatus. Classification (NCBI taxonomy): domain Eukaryota; kingdom Metazoa; phylum Arthropoda; class Insecta; order Trichoptera; family Limnephilidae; genus Drusus; species Drusus annulatus. The sequence continues at coordinate 635,692 of JAGWCC010000076.1, read as the reverse complement.
TAAGAAATTGTCCAAAGAAGCGAAGCTAGCAGTCCACAATGGAATGCTTATACCAACCCTGTTGTATGGCAGTAAGTTATGAAACTGGCAGAGAAAGGATGAAAGTAGACTGAATGCTCTGTAAATGAAATCCCTAAGACGTATGTCTAAAAACCATGTATGACCGTGTTAAAAATGTGGATATCCGGAAAGAATGCAAGGCTGATGTAAGCGTAATGAATAGGACTATAAGAAAGGGACGCTTAGATGGTTTGGCCATGTAGATGGAATGAACGAAGAAAGGAGTAGGAAAAGAATTTATGATGCGGATTGAATGTAAGAAGAAGTCGGGGACCCCCGAGGAAGACATGCCACGATCAAGTAAATAAAATACTTGAATCGGGCCACGTAAAGAGTCAGAATAACAGAAAAGGATGTATGAGATGATGTATGTATGTGAACGAAGCAAGGAGTGTGTGCCAAGACAGAGTTGTATGGCGTTCCGTACTCTCTGCCTACCCCTGCGGAGAAACGGCGTGATGGTTAGTTAGTTAGAATATAAGATAATAAAACAGATGCATGTAAATCTTAAACATAGAATAAAGTAAGGTAAAAAACGTATAGTTACCTACGTGCATAGTGTTTCAAAGGAAACTGAAAGTATAATAAGATATCGTACATATAATAAGATAAGGTGTATCCAAAGGAGTTTAATGAATTTAAAATATGAAGAAGTGTAGCGTACATAATATATTAATACGAATAATGTGATAAACGAAAAAAAAGATGAGGTGATAATACAGGTAATACAATAACAAGAGTGGTAGATACCCTAGTATCGCCCTGGTGAAAGACCACCATTCAGAATCGAAACGTTGCTTGAAATGGCTTTAGCCGTATTTGGTCACCAGATCTGAATAGCCAGGTACTTCCCAACCTTCCTAAATGCAGGTTAGTAATAATTATATATATTTATATCAATCAGAAGGTTCTCGATTAATCGCTTAATTTGAATTTTCTCCCTTCCGAAGCTCAAGTCGACCCTCGCTCTTCTGCCATCAAATAAACATTAAGGGTCCTCAGTAATGTCAAATCTCGGCCCTAATTACTTTGGTTTTAAGTGTGTGATTAAATACCTTCCATGCATACTTATTTACGTTTGATTGATGCTTACCGTTTAGTGCCGTTCATTTATATCCAGGGGAGTGTTTCGTTTATGCGAGAACCTACTTTCTCTTCATTTTGTGGTGTGTAAATCTCTCTCAAAACTAAATTTAATTGTCAATCTTCTGTTGTCATCTATCTCCGAATAGATACCATATATAAAGGTTTTTCTGCAACTCTCCTTTAAAGGGCGCTTAACCAATGTAACCTTACAAGGGCTATTCAAGTACTTCTAACAGCTGGGTTTATATTTTAAGGAAAAATATCAAAAGTACTTTAACAGCTGGGCTTATATATTTTAAGGGAAAAAATCGAAGGTACTTTAACTGTTTAAATGTTTTCTATTGTTTTCTATTATATTTTATTTTTTATTTTATTAACGCCTTTAAGGCTTTTACATAAATACATTTTTTAAATAAAGGAGTACAATAGATGGGTAGAATATAACATTAAGAGAAAAGTTAGTATTTAACTGCAAGTATATAAATATAGCGTAGGTTTTATAATTATAACTATAAGTAACAATAACCTTTGAGTTCTATTGAAAACATTCAAGTAAGCTAGATTTTAATTTGGAAACAGTGTTGTAACGGTAAACATCTATTGAACCATATTTATTACCAAGTCTATGCAGCCTTTGAATGGGCGAATTATCAAAATAATTGTTTGTAGACGTAGAAACATAATATAGAGCCGCCTGCCGTGTATCACGGGTAGGTACTCGCAAGGTAATAAGGCTCGTTAGATCCGGGGCGTCCAATCTGCCATTCGCTATTTTAAAGAAAAATATTAAATCGCTCACTGTGCGTCTTGATGATAAATCAGTGAGGTTAAGCAAGTTCATTAAAAATTCGTAATCAAGGTCAACGATTGGGATACATAACTTATAATTAATAAATCTGAGAAACTTATGCTGCACTCTTTCTATTTTAAGTTTTCTCATCGTTCTATTATTTTATTTTATATTGTGTTCTCCCTCTGCATGTATATATAACCGCATACTTTGTATTTTTTGTTTAGTTTAATTTTTACTCTGAAGCGAAACCGGTCGGTCATAAAAATTAGCATAAAATCTGTGGTCTTATGCAAAGTTGTTTTTTTCATTTCACCAAAAAAAAACACTATTATTTATATAATGTTCTTATTTATGTAATGCCATTATCTTACGAATGAATATTTTTACCTTTTATCCCAGCAAAGATAAAAATGTGTACTTCACAGTTTACTTGGAATAATTTTGGTTATAAAATGTGTGCTTTACTGTTCTTCTGCGGCGACCGTTAAGGAAATAAACCGCCGCGGCACAGAGGCTTTTGAAAGCTTCCCAAATATTTCCTGAAAATAGAGAGGTTCTTACAGTCATAAAACTTATTTGAGAGCTGCAAACACTCTTCGTTAACTTCGAAGTCAGTAGGGAAATCAGAAATGTTTGTTGATCTTAGCTGCAGGGAACGACAGTTTCTCGTGCAACTTGTGTTCACTTTCTTGTATGTAATAAATTCATATTATTTGCCATTCAGCATGTATATAATATGTAATAATTTCCTCGGCTTACCCGTGTAATATATTCCTTAGAAATAATTTTTAACTCCTGACGTTTCGGACAAATCTAACTTCCGTCTTCAGAGGCCTTACGGCTTTAGTTTTGTTTTCAACTGACCCCTTACGCGTGTCCGTTCAATCCAGAAGTCAAGGCCTAAGTGAACATCGTTAATTACATCTAGAACGAAGTACGCGCGTTGATGTGGTGGGAGGAGGAGGGCGATTGGGGTGGGGTCTGCATTATCAAGTGAAGATGGACCGGGAGATTTGTCCGAAACGTCAGGAGTTAGAAATACCTTTTAAAGAATACGTTACAAGGGTTAACCATGAACATTATTTTACATCTTACATACGTGAAAACTTAAGTTTCATAACACCGCCTCTTGGGGGCTGTAAGAGTGTAAGTGCAGGACGTTTGCGAAAAAAAGAGATAGTAGAAAAATATTGAGTTAAAATTTGACGAAACAAAGGAAATGTGACATAATTCATTTGAAAATTACGAGTACCCCGAGTGCCATTTATTAATTATAAAACGGGCCAAACATATTGATATTTTAGTAGATTAAATAGCTATATCTACATTGCAGTGAATGCCGCTTTTCGAAAGTCAATATTGCATAAAGATTTTCGTAAGAAATCAAATCAATTCCCAGTGCTTCGAATTGATATCTCTTGAATCTTTCCTTCGCTCCGTTCCGGAACCATTTTAGTTTCTCGGAAAAGCTACGCTTCCCGTATCGTGAGTCTCGACTCTGTAACTTTGTATTCAATGTGCTCCGCTCTAATACAAAATGCTAAAGACATCCCTCTAATTGAAACTCTAGGAAAACTCGTTCTTTGACGCATGATCTTGCGAAAGTTTCATTTCAGTTTACGGGCGAACTGGCAGGTATAAGTGAATATCATACTTCATAGTGTAAACGAACCTTACTTTTCATTGCCTTCCATCTCTAGTCGGCTTTATTTTATTCTCAGAGTGCTAAACAGTGGGATGATGATATCCGAGGGTACAGAATCATCGTCTTAAACAAGATAATGAACACTTTCGTATTACAAATATTTATTTATTTCCTCAATTTTTTGTTGAGCTTTTACATTCATTAATATACAACCTAGTTTATGAAGAACATGAGCGTATAAACCTGAAAAACAATTAGTCGAGATAAAAAAATGATTCTGTCAATATTTGATTTCCTTTCAAAGCTCCCATCATTTAAATAATTGTTAGTTACTTGTGCCATTAAGCAGGACCTAGCTTAGATAAAATCGAACCCGCGACGCCTGGGTGCAAACCTGACGCTTTGGATCACTCGACCACAAACCGGTCATGTGCATAATAAGTGAGTTTGGGAATAAATATTTCTCTTGTGTGTTAGCCCAGAAACGGTTTTTGCCGATATTTGTAAAAAAACTATTTGAAGAAATGAAAAAAATAACTTTGTATAAGACCACGAATATTATTTATTTTTTTATGATCGGCCGGTTTCGCTTAGCCTAAGCATCATCGGGGTACAATATTAAACAAATTAAAAAGTGTGCGGTTAAATGTAAATACTAACTAACTAACCATCACGCCGTTCCCCGCAAAGGTAGGCGGAGAGGACGGACCGCCATGCAACTCTGTCTTGGCACACACTCCGTGTTTCATTCAAATTCATACATCGTCTCAAACATACTCTTCTGTTATTCTGACTCTTCACATGACCCGATTCGTATTTGGTTTACTTGATCGAGCCATGTCTTCCTCGGGCGTCCTTGACTTCTTCTTCCATTCACTTTCGCATGATATATTCTTTTTACACTCCTTTCTTCGTTCATTCGCTCTACATGCCCAAACCATCTAAGCGTCCTTTTCTTGATCCTATTCATTACGCTTACATCAGACTTACATTCTTTTCCCGATATCCACATTTTTAATACGGTCATACATGGTTTTACCGCACATGCGTCTCAGGGATCTCATTTCACAGCATTCAGTTTACTTTCATCCTTCTTCTGCTAGTTCCACGCATCACTCCTATACATCAGGGTTGGTATAAGCACTCCATTGTGGACTGCTAGCTTAGCTTCTTTTGTCGATTTCTTATTTGCGCCAACAGTTGACGGCCTCCATGGTCGAGTGGTAAGACGCTCGACTACGAATCCAAAGGTCGCGGGTTCAAACCCGGCGTGCGCCAATAACTTTTATCAAATTAATATGTGTCATAACACATTTAATTTATATAAAAATAATAACAAGTATATTTGCGGCACGTTCCAGAGTGTTAGATACTCTAAGTATCGCCCTGGTGAAAGACCACCATTCAGAATCGAAACGTTGCTTGAAATGGCTTAAGCCGTGTTTGGTGATCAGATCTGAATAGCCAGGTACTTCCCAACCTTCCTCTTCCCGATATCCTTCCCCTCCCCACTACCTTCAGCCTCACAACATACCCAATTTGGGGATGCCATAGTCTCACTGGCTCTAGACGGTTGGGAGCAGTTGAGACTCTTGTGCGGTATTCATGTAAAAAAAAAAAAAAACAGCGTTCAGTCCTCCATATATATACAAAGGGAGAAAAAATTATTAAATAAAATAACAAAGCATTGAGAAAACAATAGAATAAAATTTAAATCGTAACAAAGGAACAAAGAGAAAGAGAAATAGAGAGATAAAATTGATTAAAGAATAATGATACATTTTATGAGTTAAGAAGAATCATTATTTAAAAAAAAAAAAAAAAAAATTGTTTTGTGCAAGCTTTGTAATATTAACGTAACACATCAGACCAATTGAGTTTTGAACATTGCTTCATTATAGTTGGTTGATTTAACTAATTGGAATTATATTGAAATTATTCGCATTGTGATTTTATTGAAATTTTGTTTAACGGGCAATATTTGTATTAAATTACATTAGGTTGCAATAAAATTATCAATCTGTCCACTAAACAGTGCAACAACAATGAATCACGTCCAACATTTATCATCAATTAACAACCTCCCCGTGATGCTATAATTTAATAACATTCACTTTTTGTCCAGCCTCCGTTTGTCAAACAAGGCTCGTGCTGAATTACGGCGGGGTCTAATTTGAAAGTTTTTAAAGGGAAATCGTGGTTTTATTGCAGGCTAGGGCGAACCGCCTCCAGGTGAAACCGCCCGACTTTTGTCCACCGTGACGTCACCCTCGGGCCGGAGGACGGTCGTTAGACAGGGAGGTTAATCCTTTAGGTCCGATAAGCCTTTATATTTCTGCTTTATCGTCTCGGTGCATGGTTTGCGTTGAAATCTGTAATCCCCGTGATAATATTTAGCATAAACAAGTTAGGCCACCGTGGTCGAGTGGTAAGACGCTCGACTACGAATCCAAAAGTCGCGGGTTCAAACGCGGCGTGCGCCAATAACTTTTATTTAATTTATATGTGTCATAACACATTTAATTATATAAAATAATAAATACTATATTGGCGGCACGTTCCACAGTGTTAGATACTCTAGTATCGCCCTGATGAAATACCGCCATTCAGAATCGAAACGTTGCTTAAAATGGCTTTAGCCGTGTTTGGTGACCAGATCTAAATAGCCAAGTACTTATAAACCTTCCTCTCTACTACTTCTTCTCACTACCTTCAGTCTCACAAAATACCCCAAGTGGGGATGCCATAGTCTCACTGGCTCTAGGCGGTTGGGAACAGTTGGTACTCTTGTGCGGTATTCACTATAATGAAAAAAAAAACAATTGACGCAAATCCTCTGTCCGTTGTTAAAACGGACCGGTTTCAACATGTTAAGGTCATCTTCAGACTGGTTTTCATTTTTGGGTGTCAGGGGTGGATAATAATGAGTTTGTGTGATTTGTTTTGATAAGTGTTGCCATATCATGAATTTTTGTACTGTAGAGTTTCAGATTTTTTTGAAAGTATTGTTAATATAACTTTATATGCGGTTTTTTAAATACTATTGAGGTGGGTTACATTGCATTTTTAACACTCCCGTTCCGAAGGGGGTTCTAATGTCACCCCAAACTAGAGTTTTCTGCGATATCTCACGTAAAGATTACTGAGATATTAAGAATATACTTCTCTCTAAGTATTACCAAAAACAAATTACCTAAGATTATGTAATAATAATAATAATAATAAAGTTTTATTCCAAAAGGTATGCAGGAGTAGTGCAATGCAATACCTGCCATAATTGATAACAATACATGGTAACAATAATAATTAAATAGAAGTTGTAATACACACAATATTAATAATAAAGAAAAAAATACACAAATTGATAAAATAAAAAATGAACTTAAAATATTAATGGAGGATATTAGATCTCATTTCTGCAAAATGCCATCAAGAGGGAGTCCACCCTGGCAGCGTTAAGATTAATGGGGCAAAATTAATGAAAACGTTTAAATATATGTATATATATATACACATATACATATTATGTTTTTATAGTTGAAGTTTTCAACTTTAATTGCAAGCTTAATTAACATTCTAAAATATAAAATACCCTAGTAATGTATGTATCAAATAATATAAAGGTGACCGTTTTACCGGTTCGTTTCAACAACCGAAAACATTTTAGTAACTATTATTAATACCATATATTCTAATGACTCACATATCAACTGGAAGTGCGTCTCTTTATATATGTAATTACTATACTCAGTTAAGATGCGTATCCTTTTCTTTTTTTCCTTCTGTTTTTGAAACTGTCAACTCATGGTGGAATTCTATTAATAATAACAACAGTGAACTTATATAGCGCAGTTTTGTGATATTTCACCTCTAGTGCGCTTCATACCAAATTAATTATGCTAATAAGATTAACTAACAAGGAGAAAATAATACAAAATATGTATACAAATTAAAACTATCTAAAATCATGATCGTTATCATAAATCATGAGAGAAAAAGGTTCAGATATGGGTATAACAGTGCGTGTGTACATCAACAGATTAAAAAAAAACAATTCACCAGAAGCTAAGGGTATAAAAATTTAGATAAAACGTATGAATTCAAATCAACATATTTTTCAAATCAAAGAAAAGGAAAATTTGATTGAGGACAGTTTACTATGTTGGTACTTTAAACAATAATATTCAAGTATTATAAGTTAACGATTCTAAAAATGCAAACAGTGTAAATATAACAAGTAATGTAATGTTATTGACTTTTCTGAAGATGGCAACAAAATAATGAAATAGGTCCATTTAAATAATAAAAGGGAATCAAAAATTTATTTGGATCATAACAAAATACTGTCCATTTTATTCATTTGGTGTAAAAACCCCTTAGATACAAGGTTAACAAGAAAGTTAAAGATAATTTTCAAAAAACGTTGGCGACATTGTGCAATTTAGGCCTTGAATGGTTCTTAATGCATACTAGCCCGTCATATTTCCTCGCTCTAATAAATAACCTAAATATCAATGACATTTTTATTTGAGTATTCTCCATTATTATTTGAGTATTCTCCATTATTAGTATTTCTCCATTTTTGCAACGATTCGTTTCTGCAAATGTGATATTTCTTTAATAAAAGCATCCCTTTTTATTTCCGCCACAATTTTTAAGCCCGCCGAAATCTGTTGTAGATACAATGAAAACCAGAAATAAAAAAACGAGTGTGTGCTGCAGCGTACAAAAATATGTATTTCTTAAAAACTTTCCTCCATTGTGCCAGATAAAATCATACAACTTCATAAGTCACTTAACTAGAAACAGACAGAACACCTTTGTGACTTATTTTCATCGGCCGTTATAATCACGAACTTGGTCTCGAATCTATTAAGATATATATTGTAACTATTGCTCAGATCAAAGGTTACGCTTTTCCTTTTGGTATGACGTCACCCAGCTTCCTGTATCTCCGTTCCATCGCTTCCACCGCGATCTGCTTTGAAGCCGTTGATTGTTACGTAGGGCGCTACGCTTGGTAGTGACGCGCTGTGACGAGGAGGGGGGGGTCCTGATTGACAGGTGGGCCAATTAAGTTGTCAGCAAGGCAGGTACGCTGGGATCTCTGACAGAGCGTTTTTAAATCCTGATGATCCTGGCTTATTTCTGGTACGAAACGAGTAGAATACATTTTTGCCAGTGTTAAACAAAGGAAATAAAGTTTTATTCCTGCTCACCAAAGTTAACAAATAGAAAGTGTTTAATTTTTAAGTGTCTTTTTTTATACACACAATGTTTTACCATTTATCTGTTTGCTCGGAATACCCATGATTAGGTTTACCATGTAGATACATATTGTTTTTAACAATGACTGATACGGAAATGTTAATACGAGACGGATTTAAAAAAAAATTGAATAGAAAAACAGCAACCTGAAACATAAGACAATTAAGGCTGATGCATCGAATATTCTGGTTGAACCATCTTGTATGAATGTTCCATAGCTTGTGAACAGAGAATTCAAAGCACTGAGTACAGAGTACTTAGTCCTAAAACTCGTGATGCAACAGAAAAATGTTATCATCTGCGGCACATACAGAAAGCGAAAAACATAAGTTTTTTTCAATTTAGCTTTTTGGTTGCGGAAAAAAATACACTTTTTCTGGCAACTTTAGCGTTAAGAAACTATCCGAACCGGGTCGACGCTTTGCCACATTTTAAAAGACAAAAAAGAGCTGACAGATTTGACTTAATTAAAAAAATCCCACTTCAAATCAACTCAATTTCCTCAAAAACGACAGCTCAAAAAAAAAGTTTAACTACAAAATTGACTCCGAATGTGATGTCACCAGTTTTCCGCTTATACCACAAATTTGCGCACCCACCATTTTGTATCACTATCAATCATTTTATTTGCACAATTCATTCTAAATTTATTGATAGTGAGAACCTTTTCCACATGTGGCAAAAGTTTTATTATTAAGTCGAAGGCTGTATTTATTTGAAATAACCTTGGCGTAACAATATATGGAGAGAGAGTTGATTATTTTTACCCAACCTATACAAGCTTAGGATAAATCACTTTCTCCAAGTTTTGAGAAAGTGATTTATGAAAACCATGAGAAAGAAAAATACTTCAAAATTTCCCAAATTATCACACCGCTTTAAAGTATTTTAATGGTGTTTTTCGTGTCCCGCGTCTCCAATGACTCCACCCACACGTTTTGAAATTCGACATAAATTGACAAAACTCAACGGTTTTTTCGGTATATGCTATATTTTTGTTTATAAAAATACTGTGAAAAAGTTAGAGCTTTAACGCTTCCTTCAGCCTCCCCAACTCTTTACCACCAAATAGTGTTTATGATAGAGAGCAAGTACCTCTTCATTGGGAGCAGAATGTTTAGAAACTTTATTTTATTCCGTATGTTCACTTATTTGTATCTAACTTGAAGAGTTGTATCTAATGTATGAAAATTTCTTTTTAGGGTTTTACGAAATTTGTAATTCATCACGTATAATTTTACCGGGTTCTAGAAGTCTACATTTCGTAACGGAATATATTGCAAGTCTTTCCAAATTCAAAAAATCAAATTAACAAATTAAATCTAGTTTTCAAAGCCGTAGAAAGACGTGTCAAAATATTCTCATATTTCAGAGCACCTAAAAAATCTTCACCAGCTTAAATGTCCCGAAAGAATCCAGTTCAAGTTTTGCTGGATGGTATTGGAATCAATTAACGGAATAGCTTCGGATTATTTATCGGAACTGTGTATTCCTGAATATTCCAATTCGCAATAGTCAACCCTTAGACCCAATTTCATCGGATATCGGAAGGTTGAAAGAACCAATGCGCTCACCAGACACATGTTCGGAGAGCGTGCTGCAGGAGTGTCAGATCATAAAGCCTGAAATAGACTACCACATGATCTGATATTAATAAAAGAGTCGACGATTCGACGTTCATAAAATCATATCCATAAATAACAGAATTGTCCTAAATTACAAAGTTAGGCTAACCCGATAAATATTTGAACATCAATAAGGTAATATCAGCTATGGCTTTAGGTGTTTATACGGTTTTTTGGTAAATGTAGCCATAGCTTTTATGTTTTGTACCGCGCCTTTGAGGTGATATTTCACAAAAATTGTTCTGTATAAATAAGCCAAGAATTATTATTATTTATTTATTTATTTAATTAATTATATACGCCCTTATGGGCTTTTATATAACAGTGTACTATAAACCACAAAATAATAGTGACATAAAAATAACATAGAGTAAATGATTAGCACCCAAAAACATAAGTTGACAGAAATATTATAATGCAATAAATTAACAGTGATATTTTTGAAAGAGGTATGCTATTATAGCCTTCTTGTAACTAGATTCAGTGAAGTTGAATATATCTACTATTTCAGCGAAAGAATTAGCCACTGTATGCAATCTAGGTACAAGCGAGTATCTAAATTTATTATGACTACATATGCACACAACAAAATAAGATCGGATCGGACAACATTTTTTGCAATCAAAATAAATGATCAATTTTACATGCTTTATATGATGTACTAACGACTAATTGTTACTTATTATTGCTCAATACTTATTATACTGTATTGAGAAATATTCCGGAATCTTAAAGAACATTTTTGAGAGGCATACCAATAGTCACTATGCGAACTAGCAATAATATTCAAGAAGCCATTTGCATCGAAGTTCTGCTACGTCCTGTAGTAAAATCCCAGACGACTGATAAGGTAGCTCGGCTGCATGCTGAGAAAGCCAGCAGAACGACTTCCGAACGAAAATCTATCGCGCGATCCCAGGGGGAAGTCGCCCAGTTAATTGTCCAAGTAAGGCTAAGGAAAACAGATGCTAGGAGAAACCGAAGGAGTGCAATATTTTGTTAATGCCTCTTTAGAAGAAATAGGTTCTCACACCTCGGAAGAGGTGGATTGAAATGATGGTGACGATGATCCGTTATGTTTGATAAATGCATTTATTTATTTATTTTTCTTTGTTTAATTTATTTACATTTTTACACTTTTTTGTGTTTTAACTCCGGTTTTTTCTAACCTAACGCTTTTAAAATTATTCTATAGTTAATACCGTACTAGAGTCCCAACTGCTTCCAAGCTAAAGCCAGTGAGACTATGGCATCCCCAATTGGGGTATATTGTGAGGCTGAAGGTTAGGAAGTACCTGGCTATTCAGATCTAGTCATCAGATACGGCTTTCACCAGGGTGATACTTGGAGTATCTACAATTCTTGAACGTGCCGCAAATATACTTTAAATTATTTGATATGAATTAAATGTGTGATGACACAAATGAATTAAATAAAATGTATTTGCGCACGCCGGGTTTGAAGCCGCGTCCTCTGGATTCCTAGTCGAGTGTCTTACCACTCGACCACAAAGGCCTGCAGAGCAGAGTAAGGCATAACATACTTCCAACATTGTTTAAGCTTTACGTAGGGTACTTGATATGTTTCGAGAAACATAATTAAATAATATGGAGATAAGAAAGTTCGTTTCCTTACACATCAAAAGAATTCGTTTAAACATTTATTTTTATAAATTTTGCCATCGTAATTTTTTTAACAGCGAATGTAAATAATATTTATTGCTGACGTTAATGTATAGATATCTGTTAACGATTTCAGTCTTTTTAATCAAAATGATTACTATTGGTCTGAAATGTGACAATCTTAAAATGTGACAAATTATTATTTTTCTGTCAAAAAACAAAATAATAAATAAATGTAACGTTTTTCATTTCATTGTATTTTTTTCTGTTATAAATGTTGTTATTCCTTACTTACTCGTAAATGCTCTTGTTCCCAGCTAGCAGTCTATCCGTTTAATAATTCCACTATATTTCACATCATATTCCACCTCAAATACTGTTACACCCATCTTTCACTCCTTTGATTGTGTTCAGTGTTCAGTGTTCGTTATATCAGCGCCAGGAATATTAACCAGATTTAGAAGTATTTATTAATCTCGCTCGCTCTTCCTAATGGAATCCATTCACATTCAGCATGGACATGGTGCCTTCCTAACTAAACAAAGGATGGAATAAGGGTCGTTGGAGGATAGGTCAGATGATGTTATTTAATAGATAAACGATAGTAATTCTGATTGTGCCTTATTTATATGTGACAATTGTTTTACCTTATTATAGAATTTAAAAAAAAATTCTGCATTAAATGTGTACTGGAGATAAATGCCAACGTGTTGTAGAGTTTTTTTTCTGTAGATTTTGAAAGGGTGGTTCCAAAAATTATATTTTCAAAATTGTGTCTGATAGCTGTTGTTGCCTTTGAGGTGATATTTTACTTAAATTTCGTAAGGTGAATATTGTTTAATATTTGAAAAGTTGTTAAAATAACCTTTATTTATAATACTGAAATGGTTCCGTTTGGCAGGCGTGCAGCAAGGATGCAAGATAGATCACCACTAAAAGGTTATTCTGTTTTTATAAATTCTTTATGCCCAAGGATGCGGTTTTCACTTCCACAGCCACCTAAGTTTATGTCTTCCAAGCAAACACTTTTAAACTGTTATTCTTTAGAGTCAGCACACAACAATGACGCTAAACGTTATTTTCTAACATTCTAATGCAAGCAATACTACAAATGATTAATCTGTTAATTTCCCATGGGTAGTTAGAAAAATGTCTGAGATTTCCAGTGAATCTTTTTAAATTCTATGAAAAACATACTTAAATATCAGTAAAAAGTGCAGTTTGAAAACCAGCAAAGGCGTTTTGAACGTTTTACCTGAAATTCTAGTATGCATTTCATAAAGAATTTAAGAGATTACTGCTTAAGAATTTTACTCACTAAAAACTTTATACATTTTTCTAACTGCCGGTATAAAATTAACGAATTTATCATTTGTAGTATTGCTTGAACTAGAAAGCCAAAAATATGTTTTTTTAAGCGCTGACCTCTAACTATTTGCTTTAATAATTTTAGTAGTGTTTTGACCATTAAAATTGCATTTAAACTTTACTAAAATCATTGGTGCACTGTGTTATCGATCATATATGTGTGTTCCCAAAGAATGATAGAGTAACGAGTGTATTTTCATCGTTGGACGTCAACCTTTACACCTAAGAGATCGGACCTAACTAAACAAGAGATAATATAATGTGTTCAGGCCCCGGCTCCCCAAACAATGCGGGTTTATATCTAAATGATTTTCACGCGCCATATTATGCAATTAACTTAGTATAGAATACACCAATAGAATTATTAAGGTTTGTAAATAAGAGTACCCTGTAATAATTTAGCCATAACAATCCTTTACAAATAACAAAAGCAAACCTTGGGTACGTTTAAAACTTTATTTATATATTCTTGATTTATTGCTTGGTGAAAGCTTTTCGAGCCTATTCCACCTTCCTTATCATGGTAGATTTTGCAGTAACACACAACTCTGATCGGTGTCTGAGACAATCGCAATTCTAGACCAGAATTCTTCGATTCATCATCACCATGGCGCTATATCACAGGGTGGGATTGAGACTCACAACTACACAAATTCTCTCCACTTGCTATGGTTCTTAGCAATTCCTCGCCTTCATTTCTACGTCCTTTTTGTCCTACTCCAATACTCTTCCACACAGTCCATCCACCTCTTTTTCTGTCTGTCCCTGGGTCACTTTTACTTGGGCACTTTCTTGGTCATAATTTTCACCATCCTATCCTTTGGCATTATTTCTACATGTCCATTCCATCGCAGAATCCTACCGAATCTTACTGTGCTCGCATGCTTCAAGATTTTAGAGTTCATGATGTATCTTTATTCTGTAAAATCAATTTTCTGATGTAGATCCAAATATTTTTGTCGAATTTTACGCTCAAATCGGCGTATTTGGTTCCTTCATTTTGTGTTAGGCACCATATCTCAAAATCGAATGTAACAACTGATCTTGTTTTAGTTATATACATGAGCAGTTTGCTTCTTTTGAATAGTATTTTCTAGCCCTTGATCCCTTACAATAATTGTAATATCTGCTTCCAGTAAGTATACAAATTTTTAGCTCCTTAAACCTCCACAAACCACTATAAAATTTGTGTTTATCAACTGCAAACCGAAGCGTCATGGTCCACGAACTAACTTCATTTTGAATTAACATATATTTTTTGTTTGGTTTGGTAGACTTTACAAAATCACATTAAAACTGTCGCTAAAAACGTGAAGATTTGAATAATTTATAAAAGTATTTGGTTTTAATTATATTAGATAGCATTTCACTAGAATTTGTATACTTTTGCAAACAGTCTCGCCCAAAGTCTCAAGTTGCTGTTTGGAACAAGCGTAGGTACCGTAATACGAGACACCGGGGACCGTCTCAAAACGTCCTAAGCCTTCTCCAGATTTTCTGTGTACATTTTACCTTCACAACTTTACGTAAATAAGTTATGAACCGAAATACGAACTGAAATATGAACGGGCGAATTTCTATTCGGAGATTTTCCGCGCATTCAATTTCTGTCGTTTTTTTATTCAGATCTTTCGGGTTAAGCATTCAAAATGGTTTATTCAATAATTGTCACAACCATGAATAACTTGGTTAATTTTTGGGATGCTGAGCAGGGTTGTAACACGAAACCTGAACGAAATAATACTATGGAACGACAAAACTTTAAACAAAATCGTTTTTCTCCTTCATTAAAATAAATAAATATATATACTAGTATATATAGTGAATACCGCACAAGGGTCCCAACTGCTCCCAACCATCTAGAGCCAGTGAGACTATGGCATCCCCACTTGGGGTATGTTGTGAGGCTGAAGGTAGTGGGGAGGGGAAGAAGATAGGGAAGAGGAAGGTTGGAAAGTACCTGATTATTTAGATCTGGTCACCTTACACGGCTTAAGCCATTTCAAGCAACGTTTCTATTCTGAATGGTGGTCTTTGACCAGGGCGATACTAAGAGTATCTACCACTCTGGAACGTGCCGCAAATATACTTTTTGTTATTTTAATTCAATTAAATGTGTTATGACACATATTAATTAAATAAAAGATATTGACGCACGCCGGGCTTAAACCCGCGACCTTTGGATTCGTAGTCGAGCGTCTTACCACCCAACTATGGAGGCCGTCTGATGTTCGATAATAGCTGCATGAGGATGCTGGCATATTTCTCCCATTTAGTTAAATAAAATCACACGTTGTTTTGGGCTATACGGTGAACTTTACATTCAGGCTACATTCACACAATTCAGAGTACTTAAGTAGTTATTTGTGAATCGTGAATGCGGCTCTCAAATCATATATACAGCTGCTGAAAACTGAGCCGGAAAATTGGTTTGTGTGTCAATATCACTTAGGAGTGTCAATTTATGCTAGATAAATCCATATTTATTTATTAGAGCGATTTGATGAAAGTTATTTAAAATTTATATATTTAATTGTTTGATATTGCTGTCACACCATCACGAGTGTCATCATTTTAGTTTACCCTAATTCATGCAAAGAACCTTTTTTTTCTATGCCCTAAATAAACTTAATGGGAGCCCATCAGTAAATACTAAGGAAAATACGGTTTTCGAAGTAATTTAACAATCAGATAACTAATTCGCTTTTAATCATTAAACCAACCAAAATCAATTCGTTGTTTTGACTACATACATAGTATAGTCAACACTGGAAACCAAGCTCGAAGGGTGGGTCATAATGGAAATTAATTAAACTCTCCGAAAGCTGACTAATATTTAAAATGTAAACAATTCCTGCAATCCAAAATTGTAATATGCATGGTTTTGACGTGTGTCCAAATCATGTATAAATTGTGACAAATTTTGATTCGTGCACACAATCAATATTTTTTATATAAGTGATATTGATGTTGTCAACATATTTAAAGCTACTTTCAGCAATACTAGAAGTCAGCAGATAAACTTGGAGTAACAATATATCGAGAGAGAGAGAGCTAATTCTTTTTACCTAACCTATACAAACTTGGGATAAATCACTATCATCGGGTTTTTACGTCGTACACCATGAGAAAGAAAGAGATGACTTATTCAGTGTGCATAGAGCCGTGGTAAGGCGTAATATTCGCACTGCTTTCCAAGCATATCTGAATTCCATTGAACACGATAACGATCCCAAGATGTTTTGGGACTACGTCAAATCGCTACGTAAGGATGGTGGTATTCAAGACACCATGATGCACGGGGATCGGGAAGTTCGAGGAGTGGATGTAGCTAACGCCTTTGCAACACATTTCCAATCCGTGTATAGTAATGAACCTCCATTACTAAATCCTAACACTGCTGCCAAGTTGAATGTAAAGGGAGCCCAAAATATCGATATTGGTCATATTGACGAATCAGATATAGAATCCTCCATTAGAAAAATGAAAAATACTCATTCACTTGGCCCAGACTTTCTCCCGGTGTTTTTCTTTAAAGGTTGTGTCGAGTTTTTAAAACTTCCACTGAGTTTCCTATTTAACCTTTCCATAGAAACTGGAGTATTTCCTGACTCCTGGAAAGTATCAAAAATTTGTCCGATTTATAAAAGCGGTGCAAAGACTTCAGTGGAAAATTTCAGACCAGTGGCAATACTTTCCGCACCGGCTAAATTGTTCGAATCGATTCTTCATAAATACATGCTACCACAAGTGGACCCGTTTCTAATTTCGGAACAGCATGGATTTAGAAAAGGTCGTTCAACAGAAACAAACCTATTGGTGTTAACCGATTATGTATCAAAATCTTTGGATAAAGGCCACCAGGTAGATTGTTCATATAATGACTTTTCTAAGGCCTTCGATACCGTAAATCACGACATCTTACTTGATAAACTGTCTACACTAGGTTTCTCTATACGACAGCTAAACTTTTTGCTAGTTACTTTTCGGACAGAAAACAATTCGTATCACATGGAGTATTCACATCCAATTTGTTTTTGTACGATCAGGAGTACCCCAAGGTTCTAATTTAGGCCCGCTCCTCTTTTCCATATTTATTAATGATATTTCAGAGGTAATTCTGCATTCTAGGTCTCTTCTATTTGCTGATGACCTAAAACTTTTCATTGAAATACAAACTTTAGAAGACTGCAATCGACTTCAGTCAGACATAGATAGAATTGTTGACTGGAGTAAAAAGAATAAGATTGAGTTCAATATATCTAAATGTTTAATTTTGTCATTCACTAGGGCGTTTCATACCTGGTACTACCGGTATACGATGGACAACCTATGTTTAAAACGTGTCTCCACTATGAAGGATCTCGGAATCATGTTTGATAGTAGGCTGACATTTCATGCTCACATTGAGATGGCTTGTGGCAATTCATTGAGAATGCTGGGTTTTGTTTTACGCACCGCAAGGAAGTTCAGAGACACCCGGGTTCTCAACATTTTATATGACTCATTAGTAAGGAGTAGACTTGAGAGTGGGTCGATCGTTTGGAGTCCACACGAGGTCAAGTACTCCCTCATGTTGGAGAAGGTTCAGAAGAAATTTCTGAGATTTCTTTACTTGAGGGAGTACGGTTACTACCCGTGGCTCTATCCTACCGACTTTCTCTTGGGCATGCTCGGAACTTACCATCTAGAGGTCAGAAGGGATGTGTACATTGCAACACATTTCTTCAGATTGATTCGTGGATGGTCTGAAAACTCAGCTATCATGGAGAGCATTCATTTCTATGTTCCAGATGGTTATCTTCGCCATCGGCAGCATAGGTTGTTTTATCTCCCGGCCTGCAGGACCAACTTGCCAATGGTCATGCCAGTGGGGAGGGCAATCATGTTGTTGAATCGAATCGCTTCGGATGTCGATATATTTTGCATAAATGAAGCTTCGTTCAAACGACAAGCATTCCTGCTATTTGTATAATTATTCCTTGTTTTTATTTATTTTTATTTTTTTATACATCATTTGGATGAAAAATTATGTTTAAATTGTCTAATTTTTTATTGTTTTATTTTTTACTGTCTTTACTTTGCATTCATTGCAATTTATATATTTTTTAGAATTAATTGTTTTATATTTATGAATATTGTGTATTAATACACTTACTCGCTCTATTTAAAAACGCCTTAAAATAAAAATTTTGTAATGTTTTTAAATTAATAAATAACTGAATAACTGAAAAAAAAAAAATAACAACAAAATTTCCCAATTTATCACGCCGCTTTAAAGTATTGTAATGGTGTTCTTCGTATCCCGCGTCTCCGTTGACTCCGCCCATACGTTTTGATATGTGACGTAAATGGACATAACTCAACGGTTTTTTAGGTTATATGCTATATTTTTGTTTTTAACAATACTGTGAAAAAGTGGTTTTACGAATAAACAAAAATATTATGTCGACATGTGCTATGAATGGATGTATAAATACCCTAGCTCTAATCTTAGCCACGCCCAGGTCTTGCCGAGTCCGTTAAAACTCATTAAAACTGACTACAGTAGCGCGTTCTCTCGTATATTATTGCTATGAGGAGATAAATTTGTCGAAATTAGTAAATTTCGTCGATTGAGCCGACCCTGTTAACAAACTTAGTTCTACTCCGAAGATAAGAAAACTAGAAATACGAGAAACTGGGGTTGTAGCAGAGAATATCCGATATGTGTTCATATTGTACAAACCCCGATATCTCCTACCCTGTTATAGGAAAAACTTTTCATATTCCCAATATCATATAAACTACCTTCGTTCTCAGCGCTGGGAGAATGCACCAGACACATTGTATTCAATGTATTGGTAAAGGATTAGAGATATGCTGAAGTCACTGCTTGGCGATGATTTTTTTTTTCAAATCTTGAATCAAATTTTGTTCGTAAAATGTTTCTTTTCGGTTGTAAAGAAAAGGTTTAGAGTTTTGGATGTAGTAAAATCAGTGTACTTTGGATGACATAATACTGATATTCGAATAATTATAGTGTAATTTTTGTGGAATATCACCTCAAGGGCTCTTTTGAAGACATACGAATACAATAGGACTTCCTTATAAATTATATTATTTAAAAGAGACGCACATGTTTGCCATGCCACTAAAAAGCGTTTAAAATATGGCATTTCTACATCGGTTGAAACTACGATCACTTTTCTCTAGTCTCAATCTTGAGCCATAAAGCAATCAATAGAATGAAGTTTCTAAAAACATTTATGATTTGAAAAAAGAAGTATTATTTCAAAAGTGTTATCATAAATTTGCGATAAATTTCTAGATAAAAACATTTTTTTTCGATTGAAACATTTTTTAGCAACTTTAGAGTTAACTACTGGATCCAGCTTCACGCTTCAACGCATTGTAAAATGTAATCAATTGCTGATAGTAACCCCGTAGCAACAGAATATTATGAATTTGAAAACAACAATTAACCCGACTCACTTTTGATTTGACTTATTTGAAAACGAAAGCTCAAATCTTAAAACTGTAGAAAGACCTCAACAATCTTAGACCGATATCAATACTTCATCCGCCCCCTTCCCCGTTAGATAATTTTATAAAAATTGAAACACAGGTTCCATTTTTCGTTAATGAAATAAAGTGGACATATTTTTATATAAAAAGGTATACTTCCCATTTCAAAAATACAACCCACTCACACAACCATTATTTTCAGTTTTTGCCGCCTAGCGGTCAATACGTTCTCAGCAGTTCCCTCACTCGAGATGACGGAGAATATGTGCCATTAGTTACCCCATACATTTAGAATGAATGGATGAAAATCTAAAAACTCGTGCTGTAAATGTGATGTAGATTCACCAGTTTCACACTAAACTTGTATCACGAGTTTCTGCACACCGTGTATAAGACAAATACATTTGCAAAATGTTGTGAATTTTCATTCGGAAACCGCCGTAGAAATGTTTTCCAACTTATTTCCAATGCAGTTCGGACAGAAATCATTTCATACGAAGTTAAAAAATAATCACCATTTACCCTTATGTTGGCTTTTCTATTTCTTTCGTTTTCAACGAGGATTTATTTTGAATATCTTTTGAACGTAAACATTTGCTGGAACGCTTGCGAATTTGTTGTTTTACCATGCACTTCTTCCGAATTCACAATACGTATAAAGAGAGACTTTGGAAACGAATCACTAAATTTATAGGAGTGAGGCAAATAATTGTAGAAGAATACATTTTTTTAAATCATCGTTTCTACTTTTTTGATTGATTCGTGCCTAATTTTGAGCACACATTTCATTGTACCTTTATTGTAAAAAAATATAATGGAATTTGGGAAATTTTACTCAATACAATAAAATATGAAATATTAGTTAATTGCAGAAAGTCTGAAAGAGCAAAAACTCTGGAACGGGATCATGAATTTTGCACTGCTTTGTCTGTCAACGTCAACTGTTTTCAGCTCGCAATATCATTTCTATCATGAGGTTTTTTAAGTGTAACGCTTCATCACGATATTTGTTGTAAATTTTTTTTTCACAATATTCTAATTAATGACATAACAAACTTATAAGCACGTTGTAGAGCTCTCAAAGTGGTAAGCATAAAATACGGCAATTGCCGTACTTTCGATTTAAACGTGTTTAGTATTAAACTGTTACGCGTTGCTTGAGGTCGTATACTATATCTATACAAATTGCATAAATAAGTGCTAAAATGTCCTCGTGTATGATGAGATAGTGTTTGACATTACACTGCAAACACTAGCAAAACCTCAAGGAATAATATTTAATTTGTAAGTATACGCAAATTACTTGTTATTTCAAATAAAACTATTATTTTCACTGTTTCAAAAAATTTTAAGCGTCATTATAGAGAGTGAGATGGTGTACATATCAACACACAAGGTAAAAGAAGGACAAATTACTGGCAGTAGGTCGTCTTATAAGGACGTTCTCTATTCATTGATGTAGCGCCGCCCGGTCTTATGTCTATTTCATTTATTCACACATATTCGTTTTTAATGTCTATCTTTGTCATACATGACAAATATTCTAAGACAATAACGTGTCTATATATTTGTAAAGTCATTGATTACAACGTTACCATAAAATCTATCGAATATTGAATTTAATCGACTGATAATGGGCATTAAGCATGCAAGTTATAGTTTGAATTTTAACCTTCGCGTTCTGACGATTGCCGAACGTTGCAATCTACACTATTCTGTTCTCTACCTAACATCGTATATATTTTACTGTTGGGTGTTTAGGTGTTTCCCTTCTACACGCCCATCCCTCAACGCATTTCAGGAACACATTAGTGGACGGGCGAGCTTACAATTATCCGAAGCAAACACTCGCTAATCAGAGAGATAATCCACGGGTAGCAGAGGCTAGTGGGTAAAACAAATGTGCTAGAAAGGTTGATTGCAATAGACCGGTCGATGGGAGAGATGTAAATCGACTAAATTAATTTGTATCTCTCAGTCTCTGTGTATATTTTTTTAGATTACGTTGTGAGATCGCTCCAGAGAAACCAGTTATCAAGTGTAAATCGTATGTGAAAGGATATATTAGTTCAATAGAAAATATTTTACCCGGCTCTTGAATCCGCATCCTTTGGGTCCGGAGTCATGGAGCTTACCACTCCGCCATGATGATAGTCATTTTCGTTTTTACCTCAGAGCAATAATGCACCAGGAGGGATAGCTTGTGTGTCGGACGTACATGGTCCACGATAAATGTGTAGCATTAAGATTATTTATATTATTTAGAAATGTTGATTAATCATTGTAATGTATATTTCTCCCGGCTTGATAAAGCCCGAATGACGCAAAGCAATCGCCTCTTTGAAGTAGGTTGGCCAGAGTAAGGAAACAACAAACGGGATGACGGCGCGTAGCCCGGCCCGATCCCGGTTGGCCGATCGATCTTTGCGTGAGCGGGTCTGGGAGAAAATTGATCTTTATAACCCTTTCACGGGGGCCAGGTTAATCACCCGGCCAAATAAAATATACCGGAGTGATAACTCGGCCCCCAGCTACACAACTGTCATGTTATTATGTATGTAAATGTTAGGATAAGTTAGTTATTAAGAGTTTAGCCCCAAAAAACCGGGCATTATTTGTAAACTGTATTTTTGATATGTATTTGTGAACTTAATAAAAATGATAGAGGGGCGAAATAAAGTTGAGGTGAAAGCTGGTGGAAAGGAGAAGGGGATAGGTTGCTAAAATCTATCCCACAAAATTGCCAGCGACCCGGAAAGAGAGAGAAAGGGGGAAACAAAATTCCCCCATACAAATCTCCCAAATCCGTGGTCGCGCTCTGGAGCGCAATATTAATTGCGCAAAAACCAGAGGAAGGCAGATCACCAGCATCCTCCGCCAGCATCATCTACCTACCTTGACTTCTCTCCGCTTGACATCGCCTACAACTTGACTCCTGCCTTTTCTTCTGACCATCGCTTGCCCCCCTGGACCGCCTGACTACAACTTTCTCCGGACCACGCCGCAGCATCTTCATTTGAGAGCAGAACCAGCCCCTACAAGTCAACCCTAGTCGACTCCCTTACAACTAGACGACCCCTTGGAGCACTTCGCAGATCGGGACCGCCCCCCCTATTACAGTTTACTTGTGTACCTGATCACGTCGGGTACAGCTTGTGTAGTCAGGATTGTTGATTTTTTCCTGACTCGGGCGTGGCTAGGGATAGGGCTAGAGAATTGATATTCATAGCACATATTTTTTTGTTTATTTGTACAACCATTTTTTCACAGTATTATTATCAACATAAATATAGGATATAACCTTAAAACCAAATAAGTGATGTGTGGTGTACACGCGCGGTGTATGTACACGCTTGAAGAAGCCGCTGTGTGTGTTGATGCACAAAATGTGTACACATATGCGAACGTTACATTCATGTTGTGTTGCTAATATCTGTTATCGATATTTGTGATATTTGTATTATTTATTTTTGGGAAAATGAACAGCAAATAATAGAAATAACAAATCATGTAAATTACGAATTTTGGGAGAAAGGTGGAAAGGAACATGGGAATGGGATAAAGGGAAAAAAACGGGAGCAGATGGAAGGTAAGTTTTAGTGATCTAGTTTGGGTGCAGTCGGGTCATGGATTTTTGTTTAGTATCACTTAAAGTCAAGTTAAAATCATTATCTCCGTTAAATAAGTTTAAGCATCCTTGAGGGAGGTAGGTGCCAGTTAAGGGTGCAAACCGTCGAACATAGACCTAGGCCGCCCCGTATTATCATTATTTAATTGCTACGTTTCGATCAATTTTGAAATGATTCAGTTTATTTCTGGCGTGAGGGGTACTTGCAGTTTGTGTTTATTTACCCACGCGTTGGTTTGTTCGTGTGGTAAGTCAATCGTGCATGAAGTAATTTAAATGCCGTTTAATAATGGTAGGTATACACGGAACAAAAATGGTTGAATTGTTGTATTTAAGATTGCAGCCCTCGCCCAAATACAATTATTTACGCTGATTTGACGTTTTTAAACACTGTTACAAATAGTTTCTACGACGTTGCTTACTTATTTTTGACTGGGATATTTTTCTTTGCAGTTGGCATCTTTGGATGTATACATTTTAAATTCTTGGAAGGGAAAACAAAACTTAATATCGTCGCAGGAAAGAAAAAAAGGGCTTTAGAGACACTTAGAGGTCAAAAATGAGTGGAGCATGCAGTTTTAATCAACTTTATTTTCGGCATCGAAAGCTCTGACTCTCGTTTGATTCTGAAGACTTTTGTGACTCTTCAGCCGTCTAAAATAAATGTACCATTTGGGAAAAGGTTTGACTCAAGTGACGAAAGTTTGGGCCTTTTTTATAGCTTTTTGTCGCTTCAGGTGAGCATTTCAGGTGAGTTACCCGAGTAAACTTTTTTTATTAATCCAGCCAGGTACTGAAAAATTATACATGTATATTAACTTCCCAAAATGGCGTTTCATCTCCTTTTCCTTTCCGGCATCAATGAGTACATTTTTTTCATTTACCTTTTTACGAAGCTAATTATGGCCTTTATTTATAACATCCGAATCAGTTCTGAAAAGCGTTTATTCAAAATAAAAAAAAATAATATTTTGAAAGTTATAAAAAGTAAGTTTCCGTCCAGAAAACCAAAGGCAAAAAACACTAAATATTTAAATTAAACAACACATTCTTTTAAACCACGAATTCATTATTTTGAACACCAACCGGTTTGGCTTCGATCAAGCTTCGTAAGGGCACATATAATAATTGTTGGGCACACATAATAATTATTAGATGTGCCCTGACGAATTTCGATTGAAGCGAAACCGGTTGGCGTTCAAAATAAAAATTCCCAGTTTAAAACTAAATGTCATTTTATTTAAAATAATGTCCAACTACAAAGTGATTGCTTCATATAAAAAAATTACATATTTATTCATGTAAATTAATATTGCTATCGAAAATTATTTGAATTTCCTATATCTTATGTTGATTTTATCACTCTATTTTATCATTTTTTTTTTATGTTCAAATCAAAACATAAACTCTTCTTAATATCACAAAAATAGCAACCAAAGCATTAAATAAATAATTCTTCAAAACTTGTTTCCTCATTTTGTTTTTATTGCTGGCAGTGTAGAGTTAGCTTTTGAGTAGTTGAAATAAACTTTTGACGTGCCTTTATTAGACCAATTACATGTGTAATTAAAAGCACCAAGGTATATTTATGTGGAATTCCACCACGAATTAAAAGTAAAAAATACGAAGTATCTTTTAAAGTGCGGTTGATTGATTGCTTTCTTTACCGGCAACCCGGGGGTTTATCATTCAAAAAACAATTTTTTGCATGTACGGTACTCGCTTTACTAGATAATATCTATTCTGGGGTGATTATTAATATTATTATGACGGCCTGCGTAGTTGAGCGGTAAGACGCTCGACTATGAATCCAAAGGTCGCGGATTCGAACCCGGCATGTGCAAATAAATTTTATTTGATTAGTATGTGTCATAACCTATTTAATTAAATAACATATAGTATATTTGCGACACGTTCCAGAGTGGCAGATACTCTATATCGCCCTGGTGAAAGACTACTATTCAAAATTGAAACTTTGCTTAAAATGGCTTTAAGCCGTTTTTGTTGACCAGATCTGAATAGCCAGGTTCTTCTTGACCTTCCTTTTCCCCCATATCCTTCCCCTCCCCACTACCTTTATTCTTACAACATACCCCAATTGGGGATGCTATAGTCTCACTAGCTCTAGACGGTAAGTAGCAGTTGGTACTCTTGGGCGGTATTCACAATAAATATATACACTCGTACATATATTTATTTTTTATTCATTTGTACAAAACAGAGATAATACAATATATTATAATGTAAGGTGTTGTATTGATATATAATTTTTTCTCAATATAAATTTTCATTATAAAGATGTACGCTCATAAAAAAGCTGTGCGTGTGTGTATGAGGGTGCGTTATTTACTTAGTTACTAATAAACTATTGTAATAATTTACTAAAATATTTATTTTCAGTTTTCAGTGTAGTTTTTTAATTGTATTTTGAATTCTTTGAGATCATTATTAATCAATCTTATTTTTTCCGTTAAACTATTAATGAATTTTATTCCAAGATGTTTATATCAAGAAGGTTCAGGTAGAGCCGAAACCGGTTGGTATGTGTATCCAATAAAGTTGTCTAATATATATAAATTAAGATATTTGAAGGAAAACAAAAAACACAGCCTTAACTGAAAAAATGTTCTAAGAGCTTTAACTACGGCTTATTTATCAGATATTTTCCTAGTATTATTAATTATTTCCATTTCGAAGGTTCCAAAAGCTCTATTGAATATAATTTCGTCTGAAGTGAATCCCATTGTTATGATTTCGGTTTGTAAGACGCGTTCCTTGTTATTCCAGATTCTAAATAAACTCGCATTAGTTTCGATTGTGCAATTCTTTTCTTTCTTTAGCGCTCCCGCACCGAGTATTTTCGGATTTCCTGTTGAGCTTTCAGTATATTTTTTACGCTAAAAGCTTCGACTGATGGCGGCATGAAATCATTGAAGTAATCACTTTATTATTTTACGTTATCTACATTATCGCATCGTCAATGCTAAAGATATTTCTAATTTTTAAACTATTAAATCGTGATGGAATTCCACCGCAATGATGTAATAATACAATAATTTAAAAAAAATCTTTTTATTTTTAGACCAGACCGGTTTCGATCTGTTTCGGTCATCTTCAGACTGGTTGACATTACTTAAACTACAGTATTTATACATTTTTTGGATGTCAGGTGTGGATTCAAATGAGTTTGTGTGAATTTTGTTGATTAGTATTGCTGTATCATAATTTTCCGTACTGTAGAGTTTAAGATATTTTTTAAATTTACTTATAATAGATCTTAATAAACCTATATATTTACGTGTTATACAAAGCCTGCCAGTAGTTTGTATTATATCTCAATTTGTGAGGTATACCCTCAAATTTTAATACATTTACTCATTTATATTATAATAAAGCTTTAGTGAAAAGTTCATATTGATAATCTATAAATCGTTTTGTATTATTTACTTTGCTAACGAAGAGATTAATTTTTCATAAAATATAAATTCTTTGTAAAATTTTATGCCGACACTGTAGATATTTTACTTTTGCCGATTTGCGTCAGTTTTTATTGTATTCATAGTTTTTGCTTTCAAATTACCAAACTCCACTTTTTTTAATAATAAAATTGAAAAAAAAATATATATAAATTAATTTTATTTAGTTTATTTAGTTTTGTTTTTGGTTTTATTTTTTTGTGACAGGTTTTTTAATTTTAATTTATTTGTGAATACCGCACAAGAGTCCCAACTTCTTCCAACAGTCTAGAACCAGTGGGACTATGGCATCATCAATTGGGGTATGTTGTGAGGCTGAAGATAGTGGGGAAAAGAAAGAGATGGGGAAGAGGAAGATTGGGAAGTACCAGGCTATTCAGATCTGGACACAAATGGCTAAAGCCATTTAAATCAAACAACGTTTCGATACTGAATGGTGGTCTTCACCAGGGCGATACTTAGAGTATCTTCTACTCGTGCCGCAAATATTTTTTATATTGATTAAATTTGTTATGACACATATCAATTAAATAAAAGTCATTTGCGCACGCCGGGTTTGAACCCGTGACCTTTGGATTCGTAGTCGAGCGTCTTACCACTCGACCATGGAGGCCGTCAAAGGCAGCTTTTTCGGGGTTTAAGGCCTTATATGATAATGGCCTCAACGCCGAAACAGCTGCCACTAAAAATAAAAATTAATGAAAGCTGTACTAAAAATTTAAAACAAATATTAAAAGTTTTTATTGTTTTTGGTCGTTGAGCAAATAGGAGTGAAAATCAAGAACTTACTTAACCAAAGTCTGCAAATATACTTTTCCTTCTCTTTAAAAATCATAGCGCAACGAAACTTTCTGCCTTTTGTCGTTTTCTACCAATTAAATAATCTAGCCAACTTTAAAGTTACGTTTAACTGTTAACTCGTTAAAAAAATAACCCAGGTATATCGAAACGCTAGAGTAAAAACATATTAACTAGTTTCTCGCGATTTTAACAAGTTGCAACTTCACGAGTCTTAAGCTGAACGAAATGTTTATTTAACCGATACAACTCCGCGTCAGTGAGAAAGTTATAAATGTATCGCCATCAAGGATACATTTGGTTTGTTTGGCGCTTGTATCAATTGAAATAGCTCCAGTTTGTTTGAATTATCACTCTACGCTTTATCCTATAAACATTTCTGCAGCCAGATACGTTTAATCTTTTCCGGCACTTCCAAATAACTGATGTGAACACGCAAAAACGTTAATTTTTTCAAACTGTCACAAATAAGCAACATTCTTCGGCGCCTGGATAAACAAACGATCGACTTAATCTTTGTGATTTACAAATTCATAATTATAGCGAAATTTTAGTGCTGCTTTGACGATCCGTGTGCCCAAACGGTTTTAGTATTCTCTTAGTGAAATGCCATGTATAAAAAAAAACTCACAGATTCATCCAACTCATCACTACAAAACCTGTCTCTCGGGAGGTAATAAAACCACCCGAAGGTATATTTGAATGTAATTGTAAAGCCTCTCCTGTCGGCAATAAAACAGCCAACAGAGTTCATTCCGGACATAAACAGTACACATACCATAGCATTACTTTAAGTTGTACCTGTCTGAAGATGCCCGTTACAAGGTACAACCGGTCTTAATAAAAAATAGTGCAATAGAGTAAAGAATTCAGTATTATTAAATCGTTGGCGCAGACCATTGAAATATCACGGGATATTATTATATACGAGTACATAATTGTAGGATTTCTGAAGCTGAATGTTTGCATCCCTCTCTTCCATAGAATATTTTAAAAATTAACAAAAAAAAATATTCAACAAAGAAAATAAAGATTCTAAAGAAAATAAGGGTTCAAAGAATTGTCACTCTCAACTATGATGACCATTACACCACTAATAATTGTGGGAACGGAGGCATAAATTCATTATATGTACTGAGAATACGATGATGTTTAAAAAAAAAAAAAATGTTACGGGCTCACATCACAACCGAAATTATGTTGTTTTATTAAAATGGAATTCTACTACGAATTAACAGTTGCCACCATTTAGAATTGAATCATCGCTTGAAATAGCTTTAGCTGGTCCCGTATTTAATGACCAATTCTAAAATTACTGATTTTCCTTATTTGCTAATTTTTTTCTTCTTGCACTCCCTGATTTTATGCACTTATATAGGGTCCGCCAAATAACTTTTTTTTTTTCAACTAGTGCTTATTTCGTGAATGGTAACACTTAGCTCATGTCTGATTTGACAGATAATTAGTTTTATCCTTCCGCTGAGCGAATATGGTTGTGTACATCGAACAACGCTGGGAAATATTGCGACATTACTTTGAAAATCATGGTAATGTTGCAGAATGTGTGCGAAAATTGCGTACGGTTTTGGAAGAAGAGAAGCACCGTCAGCTCCGTATGTTCGTTATCTTGTGAAAAAAGTGAAAGAAACTGGCATCCTCATCGATAAACCAAAGCGTGAAAAGCCAAAAACAGTGCGTATATCGATGCTGTGGCAGAAAGTGTGCGTGAAGCGCCATCAACATCAATTCACCGTCGTTCTCAACAATTGAACATTTTATCATTGAGACGAATTTTGCATAAAGACCTTGGTATGACGCCATACAAAGTCCAATTGGTTCAGGAGTTGAAGCCAACTGACCATCCAATGCGTTTTCGCTTCGCTGAGTGGGCCTGCGATCGACTTACAGAAGATGCCGATTTTGCCAAAAAAATCATCTTTTCGGATGAAGCTCATTTTGATCTTGGCGGGTATGTAAACAAGCAAAATTGTCGTATTTGGGGCACAGAAAACCCGCACGCATACATTGAAAAGCCGGTACACCCAAAACGAGTCACTGTTTGGTGCGGATTTTTGGTCCAGAGGCATAATTGGGCCATTTTCTTTGAAAATGAGCAAGGAGTGGCCGTTACAGTCAATGGCGATCGTTATCGGGCCATGTTGAACGAATTTTGTTCACAAAAATTGAAGAGGAGGATATTGGCAACATTTGGTTTCAACAGGACGGCGCTACGTGCCACACAGCCGAAGCTACACTCGATGTTTTGCGCCCTGTTTTTGAAGATCGCATTATCAGCCGCAGAGCTGATGTCGTTTAACCACCTCGGAGCTGCGATTTGACACCGTTGGACTATTATTTGTGGGGTGCCCTCAAAGATAAATGTTACGCCGACAAGCCAGAGACAATTGACGCTTTAAAGGACAATATTCGTGAAGCCATTGGTGAAATACAGCTGCACACAATCGATAATGTGCTTAAAAATTGGACCGATCGTGTAGGCTACTGCATGGCCAGCCGAGGCAGCCATTTGAATGAAATTATTTTCCATTATTAACCGGAAGGATTGTACTTATAAATAAAAAAAGAAATTTGAGAAAATATTCAGTAGTTTTTTTTTTATAGCATTTTCAAAAAAAAAAGTTATTTGGCGGACCCTTTACATTATTCAAAAACGACCTCAGCTGCTTAGTGGTATGTGCATTGAACTTTTAGTCAGAAGGTTGCATATTCGATTCCCAATGATATCTTTAAATTAAATTGTAATTAAATGTACGCCCACTGCCAGGACTGGGCACTGCAATGTTGATTATCAAATTTGGTGGATCTTACAAAAATATCTTTACAGCTATATATGGTAAGGCACACTGACGTAAATATTTTTCTTATTTATTTTTTGGGTGCATGCCACAATCTGACAGATTCAAATTTGGACTATGTGATCATTACATAAAACTTGCACAATTCGGTAATTGAATTGAAACGTTGCACTTCATGTTTTATCGACGGCTAGAACACTGTGACCGGACACCACGTGAATTCTATTCTCATGCATTTTCCATTGGATTCATACACTTATAGTTAATCTCAAACAACCCGTTTAGATGTTCGTGTTAACTTCTTCATCACATTATCCTAATTTTGTTTACTACTGTCAAGTGTCCGTATGAGCCCGACTCTCTCCTCCCCCCTAAGCTTTTTATACCCCTACTCTGCACGTGAGAGTATTACTATGTATTTTGGCGAGCTCTGGTTACAGACTGCTTGTATGTCTGTGTTAGTTCGCAAAAGCTTTCAGAGCTTTAGTTGCGCGAACTTATGTGTGTGCTGTTCAATGAAGTATGCTAAAGAAGAATGTCGTATAGTACATTTTTTTTCCCACAAATACGAAATGCGATTAAAAATTAGATATTTAAAATTGCTTTACTTATATTATATTATTCTTTCTTTCAATTTTGTAAGCGAAGTCGAGTGAAGCAGTGTTTTTAAGCCTTGTTCTTCTTCTCTACACAAACCATAGCGCAGCGGGGAGATCATAAATATCTGTTTTTTTTTAAGTGAACACCGCATAAGAGTCCCAACTGCTTCCAACCGTCTAGAGCCAGTGGGACTATGTGGACTATGGGACTATGTGTAGTGGGTGAATAAACGCTTCAGATTTCTACACAATCGTCGTGGGTTCAATTTCTCCGCTAACTAATTCTTCCATCATTGCACAAGCAACATTTTCCGATTATCATGATGGTAGTCGGAATTTTTCAAATATTGTCAGGTTATTCGTAACCAGAGAACGTTCTTCAAAAAAAAAAAAAACAATGTGAAATAACATACATTAATTCAATACAACTTATTTACGCAAGCTGGAATTTGAACCAGCGACCTTTTGATTCGTATTCGAGCGTCTTACCACTCAACTACGCAGATCGTCAAATATCTTGGAAAGATGGATGGATTAAGCAAAATATCATAAATATTGGGGAATGTCTTATTATTTATTCAAAACAATTTTAAACCGTTTATTTTGTGAATGAATTCATTCAAAATTATTCTCATATGGTTTTCGTGTTGAAAAGGCGGTGGTTTCGAAAGAAGAAATTTGCGTGACGACTCTTTATTGACCATCAAACACGTTAAACGCGAAGCAATGAAAACGGTGAAAATGTATTCAAAGCTTCGTGCTCTCGGTACGAGCTACAAAGTTGAGCTAGTACTCGAGCCTATTTCCAATATCCACCCGAAAGCTCGAGCGACTTTTCTCGTTTATCGCTTTTGAATATTTGGCTGCGGGTAACAGATACATTTTATGATTGGAGAAACCCGCATACCTTTTTTTAATGCTGCCTTTAAAACTTGGAATCAATTTTATCCCTCGAACCTTTTTAGATTTACAAGGTTTTATTGCTAAACGTGATGGTTTTAAATTCCATGCTGCTTATTTAATGTCACGCACATATTTTGAAATGTGACGCAAAGCGCTTAACCCTAGATTATAAACCTTTGTCGAATGGACTACGCCGATACACAACTATTGTCGTGTTTGTTTAATGCGTTGACAGATATTTTTTTAAAGTTTTTGTAATTTCATTCGGCATCTGGTACTATAGATTGATGAATTTTTTTATTGGGTTAATTGAATAACATATTCATTTCATTCGGCATCTAGTACTACAGATCAATGAACTTTTTTCGTGCATTGGGTTAATTGAATAACAGATTCATTTCATTCGGCATCTAGTACTACAGATCAATGAACTTTTTTCGTGCATTGGGTTATTTGAATAACAGATTCATTTCATTCGGCATCTAGTACTACAGATTGATTAACTTTTTTAGTGCATTGGGTTAATTAAATAACAGATAAATATCGCGTTTAACCACGTATTTCGTCGAATTGACGAATTTGTAGTAACGTCACTTTTCACCCGTGGTCTTTTTCTTTTCATCGGGTGCAATTTTTCAAAATGTGAAATGCACAAATTCTAACAATATGATTTTTATTTCTCTTTTAAATTTATTCGTGTGACTTTTTATATTTGGTATCAGTAATTGTTTTTTAGTTTCGATAAACCCACGCTATTTTTACGAAGGATACCCTAATTAAATCCCGAATAATGTGTAAACAATCTTTTACAATATCTAGTCTATTCTATGTATTATCATTTTTTTTGTATGCGTTGCTAAATCGACGAAAGTTAATTATATTCAGGTTTAATAAATTTCGCTTTATCTACCTTACCTCATTTGAGAACTAATCTTTGTTTAAGAATACAAAAATATTTATTTCTAAAAGAAATTCAATCCTTACCGACATCGATATCTCTTCCAATTTGTATCTTAGGCGAGCTTTTGAATAGTAAATTATCGCCTGTTTTCAATAATAAAAAGTACGCCTTCACTATATTTATTAAATAATAATTCTTCAAGAAATGTTTTAAAATTACAAATATATTTTTTTTATCTTTTACGGTACGTTGTTATACTAATTATTGAAATAATATGAATACAATTCAAACAAAGTTTATTTAATTGTATAAGCCCAAGTTGTACATTGGCAGTGACACAAGTGAAAATTATTTGCTTTTATGAAAAGTAAGAACAATAGTAGGGGTGAATGCAGGAAACTTCATTAAAGGAGGACTGAACGCTGTTGGCGCTAATGAGAAATTGTCCAAAGAAGCGAAGCTAGCAGTCCACAATGGAGTACTTATACCAACCCTGATGTATGGCAGTGAGGCATGGAACTGGCAGAGGAAGGATGAAAGTAGACTGAATGCTGTGGAAATGAGATCTTTGAGACGTATGTGCGGTAAAACCATGTATGACCGTGTTAAAAATGTGGATATCCGGAAAGAATGTAAGGCTGATGTAAGCGTAACGAATAGGATCAAGAAAGGGTCGCTTAGATGGTTTGGGCGTGTAGAGCGAATAAACGAAGAAAGGAGTGTGAAAAAAATACATGATGCGAAAGTTAATGAAAGAAGTCGAGGACGCCCGAGGAAGACATGGCACGATCAAGTGTATCAGATACTTGAATCGGGTCATGTGAAGAGTCAGAATAACAGAAGAGTTTGTAGGAATGTGAACGAGGAGTGTGTGCCAAGACAGAGTTGCATGGCGATCTGTCCTCTCTGCCTACTCCTGCGTGGAAACGGTAGGGTGGTTAGTTAGTTAAGAATGGTAGTTAACATACGTATAACATAAATTGTATTTATTTGATTACACTAAAGTTAATGTGATATTATAGCCTTATTGTCTCTACATTATGTGCAGTTAATGTTGCAATAATAAGTGGAAAAGTTTCATTATAATGTATTCTGTATCAACTGGAAATTTTAATTGTATCACTCACTTGTAAACCATGTTGTGATTTTGACTCCGTTGTCGGTGCGGCCGACCCATAATCAACTGTGTTAACATCACTCTTACTGTTCGATGCTTAACTTTGCTGAATGCAGGAAAATAGCTTTCTTCGCTGTCATTGTAGCTTTGATCGTGAACTATTATTTATTTATTTTTAAATAAATACTCGTTCCCGGGTTACAAATAACCTGACAATATTTAAAAAAAACTCATACCATCATAATAAGCGGAAGATGTTGCTGTTGCGATGATGGAGGATTTAGCTAGCAGAAGAATAGAACCCACGACGCCTGGATGGTAATCCGACGCGTTTGTCCACTCAGCTAATAAGCGGCCATTATAATCGGACGCAGCTATGTTGCCTTTGAATCAAATTTGAACTCGGTCGAAAATAAATAATTTTATAAATTTGGATCCACACATCATCGCCGGAAAGGCAAAAAGGCTGAAACGTCATTTTGGAAAGTTTATACCGGAGCACTTTTTTGTTTTACAATAAATTTCACAAGTCTTCAGGACTTGTATTTTGAAAAAAAATGACTCAGGTAGTTCAATGCTCTCGCTGAGTTACCTGAAGCGACAAAAAGCTGAAAAACCCCAAAACTTGTGTCGCTTGAGTCAAGCCTTTTCTCAAATGGCCAAAGCGCTTCAAAAGCCTCCAAAATCAAACGAGAGTTGAAGCATTCGATGTAGAAAAAAAGCTGATTAAAACTGCATATTCAACTTATTTTTGACCAAAGTGTCGCTTAAACACTTTTGCCTTTCCAGCGACGATACGATTAATAATTTCGTGGCAGTACATATTCACAGCATTTCTATATATCTCACGTAATGTTGCATGCAGTAATTAATAAAGTAAAGCTGCTTTCTCACTGAACTTATCCTCGCTTAAAACTTTGCAACCCAAACTGGAGTTGAAGGTCTTACGTTAAATGCGGATCTCTGGGTGTTGAAACTCGTCATGTGCCGGTCTCGAGCGGAGCTACAATTTAATTGTCACGAAGGCTACGTGTCGGGACGTGCGGCGGAACGGGGAGGTTCTAAAGCTTTAGCCTTCGCCTCCCCGTAGACAGTTCGTGTCGTAGACGGAGACTGCGACAAATTCGAAACGCGTCCTCAAATCGATCTGCCCGTCGAGTTCCAGATGAACTAATCAATAATAATACTGAGACAATTTATATGTAGCTATAGACGATCGTTTATTTGTGATTATCATACGTGTGTGCGGGCTTCAGA
Source organism: Drusus annulatus (assembly GCA_022651775.1). Lineage (NCBI taxonomy): Eukaryota > Metazoa > Arthropoda > Insecta > Trichoptera > Limnephilidae > Drusus > Drusus annulatus. The sequence continues at coordinate 600,223 of JAGWCC010000076.1, read as the reverse complement.
GCAATAAAATACAAGAAGGGAGCGCTAGTGTAGTCAGTATTGATGATTTTTGCCTTGTTGGGGCGTGGCTAGGGCTAAGGCTAAGGTATCCATACATCCATTCATAGCACATGTCGACATAATGTATTTGTTCATTTGAATAACCACTTTATCACAGCATTGTTATAAAATAAAATTTAGGATATAACCTAAAAAACTGTTGAGTTCTGTCCTGTTACGTCGCATAACAAAACGTAGTGGGCGAAGTCGCCGGAGACGCGGGAGACGGAGAACATGCTTACACATCTAAAACGGTGCTATATTGTGTGAGAACTTGTCTTATCTCTTTCTTTCTCGTGGTTTACGACGTAAAAACTCGGAGTAAGTGATTTATTGTAAATTTGTAGAGGTTTGGTTAAAATGTTTAGCTTTCTCTCCATTCATATTATTCTCTAAATACATCACAGCATTGTTATAAACAAAAATGTAGACTATAACCTAAAAAACCGTTGAGTTCTGTCCTGTCGCATAACAAAACGTAGTGGGCGGAGTCGTCGGAGACGCGGGAGACGGAGAACATGCTTACATACCTGAAAGCTCTTCTACATTGTGTGAGAACTTGTCTTATCTCTTTCTCTCTTGCGGATTACGAAGTGAAAACCCGGAAAAAGTGATTTATCGTAAATTTGTAGAGGTTGGGTAAAAATGTTTAGCTCTCTATCCATATCTCGCTCTGAAGTGCGGGCTCTCCTCAACCTATTTAAGGTCATACATCTTGAAGTTACTGATGGATTTTATAATATTAATCGAGGATTTTACGCATACGGGTATTGTGATTCAAGTTATAGATAAAAAAAAACACTCACCAAATACCTTATTATGTTGTTTAGCAATTTTTTGTCCTCTTAACTCGGCTCTGGATCACTAAATTGGTTTATTAAGCACTAGTATAAGATCGAAGAAAGGAGTGTAAAAATAATATATGACGCGAACGTTAATGGAAGAAGATGTCGGAGACGCCCGAGGAAGATATGATACGATAAAGTGAATCAATAGTTGAACCGTGACGACGTATGAATTTGAATGAAGCAAAGAGTGTGTGCCAAGATAGAGTTGTATGGTGTAAATCCTCTCTGCCTACTCCTGCGGAGAAACAGCGTGATGGTTAGTAAGTTAGTTAGTGAGGTGAAGTATCACAAAACTGCGCTATATAAATGCATTGCTATTTTTATTTTATTATTTAAAGCAAATATCGTAGCTTTGAAGGTTCTGTGATGAGAGAAAACGAAATTAGTGAATCTTTTTTTTATTTTACGTTTGATACTTTGTCCAGACAACAAATGAAATAAACTAGAAAAACATACATATAAAAATAAAGTAAATTGTCTTTTGTAAAAGTTTGCATCCATACAAGCAAATTAGAATAAAATAAAAATAACAAAAATATAAATTAAATCGGTACTAAAGGACTGAACAATACAAATATCTCAACCGACAGCTGCTGATGCGATTATGGCACCTGTTATATTGAGGTATTTGACAGGCAGATTTGTGAAACGGGACAGAAGATTAAAGGAAGGGATGGAAATCCCGGCTATTTTGATCTAGCAAATACGAAATATGAAATAATCCAACTTTAGCGAGAAAAGATTTATGATTGTCACAGCCTCATTTTTGGGGTATCAGGCTTTGTTGAGCTTCTCCCTTATTTAACCAACGTTGCCCCGATGATGGACACTGCGAGAATATCCAAAACGTTGTCTTAAGGCAGAGGAAATGCAGCACGGCTTATGAAACTCACCCCGAAAATCTAAAAAAACTAACTAACTAACCATCACGCCGTTTCTCCGCAGGGGTAGGCAGAAAGGCGGACCGCCATATAACTCTGTCTTGGCACACACTACTTGCTTCATTTACATTCATACATCGTCTCATACATACTCTTCCGTTATTCTGACTCTTCACATGACCCGATTCAAGTATTTGATTTACTTGATCGTGCCATGTCTTTCTCGAGCGTCCTCGACTTATTCTTCCATTCACTTTCGCATCATATATTCTTTTCACACTCCTTTCTTCGTTCATTCGCTCTACATGCCCAAACCATCTAAGCGTCCCTTTCTTGATCCTATTCATTACGCTCACATCAGCCTTGCATTCTTTCCGGATATCCACATTTTTAATACGATCATACATGGTTTTACCGCACATACGTCTCAAAGATCTCATTTCCACAGCATTCAGTCTACTTTCATCCTTCCTCTGCCAGTTCCATGCCTCACTGCCATACATCAGGGTTGGTATAAGTACTCCATTGTGGACTGCTAGCTTCGCTTCTTTGGACAATTTCTTATTTGCGCCAACAGCGTTCAGTCCTCCATTAATGGAGTTTCCTGCATTCACCCTTCTTTCAATATCCTTATCAGCCTTTCCGTCTCTCGTAAACATATTTCCTAAATACACAAACTCATCCACTTGCTCCAAGTATTCATCATTCACAACTATATTGCACGCTGTTCTCGTACAAACACCCCGAAAATCAATCACCTTTAGCTGTTTCGTGAAACGTTTTACTTCTGTAGTAGTTTTTCACAAGGGAAATGTTAAAAGTATCATTCAATCTGAAACTGGGTAGAAAAAGTTCGTCATTACAGCTTAAAGCTGGAAGAAAATCGTTTTTTAAATAGGGAAGGTGCTTATAGTATTCCTATAATATACGGGACGAGTTGAAGATTTATTACTGTTTTAAAACCGGCATTAATGTTACGTATTAACACCTCAATAAAAAAATCACGGGAACTTGACTTGCCAAGAAAAAATACGAATTGATTCAATCCACCCATTATCACCCAATATAGGAGAAGGCATGCTCAAATAAATAATACATACTTTATTAGGTAGGTATGTGAAAAGATTACTTTTTAAATTTGATGATTTCAATCAACAGCAGTTCAAAATTTGATAAGTTCACACTCGTACGGCCGTACGTATTCACAAACGAAATTGTTTATAGTTAATCATGCGGTACTAGTACAATACGTGCACAGTACAGCGCGTCTCCGCGTAATATTAAGTACAGTGTCCTTTTCATACGTTTAGAACGACTTGTCGTTACTCGTTACAGGCCGCCGTAACGGCGTTCGTTATGCGGGCCGTTACACGTGATTCCAGCGCCGTCGCTTCGGGAATGTTCAAAGTTAGCCACTGGCTCGCTGCTTTTATTACTGCTGGTTACCGTTTTAGTTTTGCCGATTGTTAATGTTATGCTAAATGCATTTCAAGGTGTACAGCATGGTCATAAATTATGCCTATGAGGCCATATAACTTCAAATAACTTTTAGAATTATGTTTCATTTATGTTGTAAAGTTATTTTCTTCATTTTTTTAAATATGCCAAACCACAAAGCGATTGCTTTCTACGAACATATAAAATAGTTATTATTAACCTTTCCGTACCTGAAAGTAAAAATCAAACGTACGATCCGAAAGGGGTGACCTAGTTACCCCATTTGACCTTGATTATTTAAGAGTTTTTATGATGAATCTTAGGTAATTTGTTTTCGGTAATACTAAGAGAGAAGTATATCCATAATATATCAATAATCTCTATCTAAGATATCACAAAAAAAAAAATCTCGTTCGGGGTCATAAAAGAACCACCTTCGGAACGGGAGTGTTGACTTGACATCATGGCGGCCTGCATGGTCGAGTGGTAAGACGCTCGGCTACGAATCCAGAGGTCGCGGGTTCGAACCCGGCGTGCGCAAATACATTTTATTCAATTACGTTTCATAAAACATTTAATTGATATAAAAATAAATTAAAAAAAAACATATATTTGCGGCACGTTCTAGAGTAGTAGATACGCTTAGTATCGTCCTGGTGAAAGGCCAGTATTCAGAATTGAAACGACGCTTGAAATGGATTTAGCCGTGTTTGTTGACCAGATCTAAATAGCCAGGTACTTACAAACCTTTCACTTCCTCATCTCCTTTTCGTCCCCACTACCTTCAGCTTCACAACATACCCCTATTGAGGATGCCATAGTCTCACTGGCTCTAGATGGTTGGGAGCAGTTGAGACTCTTGTGCGGTGTTCACGTAAATATATATATGTTCGATTGCAATTTTATGCAACCCGGAAAGTTGTTGATCGCATAAAACGAAAAATTGCACATCTTCCAGTAAACTTGTAATTTATTCAAAATGAGATACTTTTCAAAAATTGATTTTATTTACTTATTTTTATAAATAATAAAAAAAATGTAAAAGGATGTTATTTTTTGATGAAATATTCCACTATCAACATTATTTTTTTAATAACAGCGCTTTCCAAATATTGACTTACATACCTCATATTAAAATCCCCAGCGTGTTATTTGATACTGAGTTACGGGGACCGCGTGAATCATCAATCCGTTTGGCAGCCCTGGCGTGCTTCATCATTTTGATATATTTTCAAGATTATCCGGCATCGCATAGCAACGCGAAATTCTCACGGCCAGCCCTCGTTTGCTGCGTTGATCATTATCGCTAATTCATGACATTTCCTCTTTAATCTGATTTACTACTTTATCAAGCACTTCTTGTAATACATATCAAACGTATCAACCTAAGAGCAATAATATACAAGAGAGAGCGCTGCTGTGGTCAGTATTGATGACTTTTGCCGGACTCAGCTAGACTTGGGCGTGGCTAGGACTAGGGCTAGGGTATTTATACATCCATTCATAGCACATGTCGACATAATGTTTTTGTTTATTCATATAACCACCTTTTCACAGTATTGTTATCAACAAAAATATTGCATATAACCTAAAAAAACCGTTGACTAATATCCATTTATGTCGCATATCAAAACGTGTTGGTGTAATCAACGGAGACGCGGGACACAAATACCAGCCTCACAATACTTTAAAGCGGTGTGATAATCTGGGAAATTTTGTTGTCTTTCTTTCTCATGGTTTACGACGTAGAAACCAGGAGAAAGTGATTTATCCCAAATTTGTTTAGGTTGGGTAAAAAAGAATTAGCTCTCTCTCCATATAACGTTACTCCAAGGTATCAACTATCTTTTACTACCACTGCATTGAGCTGTTCCTCCATAATCTTCCAATATTCGCTTTGCCCAATATTTATTTATTAATTTAAAGTTGAATAACTGACTGATGACTTGACAAACATTCTACCATATCCACATATATTTTTTTTACAGCATCATTTACATATTATATATTTATATAATATGTTTTCATTGTTCAATTTAGTCATATTTGACCTAACTTTTTTATTTTAAACTTCGGCACTCAAAAATGGCGCTAAACGTCACTTTGCGGCTTTCTAATAAAGGCAATGCTACACATGATTTATCAGTGAATTTTCAATGGGTAGTTAAATGTCTAAGGTTTCCAGTGAAATTTTTTTTAAACTGTAATCTTTTGAATTTTATGAAATACATACTAAAATGTTAGTAAAAGGTGCAGTTTTAAAACAAGCCATTTTTTAACGTTTTACCTAAAATTCAAGTATGTATTTCATAAAGATTTTAAAAGGTTTCAGATTAAGAATTGTATTTACTGGAAGCCTTTAAAATTATCCTAACTACTCGCATAGAATTAACAAATACTTGTTTAGGGTATTGCTTGTATTATATAGCCAAAATGTGTTTAGTTTTTTTTGCTGCCCCAAATTATATCAAACATTAACTTTCATAAATCTCTGCATTCTTAAAAAAGCAACTCAACTCACAGCTATGTTATTAACCTTAAATTTCACAAAATCATGCACAATGGTTTAACAATTTTAGATGGTGTTTTGATATTAAGTATCAATTACTTCAAAGTTTCGGTTTTTTTTTTTTTTAATCTCCTACAAAATATATTCTAAATCGTTGTTTTCCTAATGAAAAGTTGATATTTCTAGACGAAGTAACTCTTCTTGAGTTAAAACGTAGTAGATTTGAACACAAAACAAAGTATGTGGATTAATTGTTTTCCTAACCATCTGCACTGTGACCTAACTCGACCTAAACACTTGCTTAAATAAACTTTCTTTTTCAGCGTCTATAAGCGGCTTTCCTGAACATGCTACCACTCCGCAATTGTTACATTTGAGGTCATGCCTTAAAGGTAGAACATTATAAGTTCAGTGGGTAGGGGTCAGGTGTTTGCTAAAGGCTTTTACGCTCCCACTACTCACGTCTACCCGCCCATCACCAGGTGTAACTTAACACGGCGTATCTCGAGGTGGCGTAACTCACCCCATCCCTAACATACAAAACACTGTACAATACAACATACAACATAACAATATCCGATCATTAACATCATTGTAATAACAAAATTGGGCTGGTTTCGTTTTAAATATTCCTTGTTCATGTTAATTATCAGAGTCATACATTTACCTTGGTATGAAAACGAATTACGTCTGGTGGTTTAACATTTTTTCTGGTTTAGATGAGTGAATTTACTTTTTCTTTCAACCATGTTTTTGGGAGAATTTATGTTATTACATATCCATTGGGTTTTTTTGCGATAGTGACCTTTTTGTGATGTCTGTAGGACTATTGCGTCTACAGTTTGGGGAATGTTGTCAGGTTGACCTTATAATACCTGAATGTAAAAACTGAACGTACGATCCGAATGGGGGTGACGTAGTTGCCCCATTTAACCTTACTTATTAAAGCGTTTTCATTACATAATCTGAGAAGTATATTCATAATATTTCAGTAATCTATATCTAAGATATCGCACAAACCTCAAATTCGGGGTGACATTCGAAACCCCCCCGAAACGAAAGTTTCAATGAAAGAAGGTAGGGGAATGAGATGGGAGAGAGGATTGCTGGGAAGTATATGACAATTTTAAGGCACTAATCATAGCTAAAGCCATTTCAAGCAACGTTTCGTCAATCAGTTGTGGCCTTTCACCAAGTCGACGAGTCCCTCTCGTCGAACAAAGAAGCTCTATAGTACCTTCCATGTTAGGAGTATTGATTTGGAGAGTGAAGCAAAATTATAGGAAAAAGACATAACAAATGAATGCTCAATATACCATGCACTTGTGTCTCAAAGACAAACTTATACATGCAAATATTTGTACATTAAAGATAGTGTATTTAACACTTTGGTCTATTTACTGCACATATGATAGTGGAAACTATGCACTAGAAATTTATGTAATGAATAATATTCAAAATTGAAAAAAATATTGGCTAACTTTTTCTAAGTTATTATATTTAGGGGCACGTTCTTGGAACGCTTATGATTATATTTATTATGGAATCGCACTTATATGTATGGGCATGAATTTAAAAAACATTTAAAGGGTTAACATTACTTGTACATTATCCACCACATGTAAATATTAATTGGAATTGCATTTAGGAACATTTTAATTTGCTTGAACATTTTAATGCGAGAGTCCGCCGGCAGAGCATAAATTCGTGTGAATTATTTCATATTGTGAAGCATGAAATCAATTTTCTGCTTTTGATTGAAATAATATTCAAAAGTTTTATTTCCCTTTCTGCCTGCATGGTGATCAATTGAAAATACCTGCTTTTAATGGAGTTGCAATATTTTAATACCGAAAGCAGTGCATTTTTGCACCACTTGAATGCATTTTACTATTTGTTTCAATGGCCTTAAAAGGTTGAACGTTTTTTTTGGCATTTTATGATTGCTTTTTTTAGTTATTTTTTTATTTGTTTGATATTTGGCTTTTTCGGTTTTAAATTTAACACTTGAACAGAGTTGAGCCAACCTTTTATTATCACAAGCTTTCATTTTCCATATGGCCAAATTGGATTATCGGAATTTCAGCGCTGTTTCAAACATTTGACGGTGATTTTATTTTTTAGAAATCCGCGATAAAATTATAATATTTTTTGGTTTGGTTTGTCTTTTTATTTTGCAAACCATTTTTATTTTTACATATTCATATTTTTTTCTTAATAAATGTATGCGTTTGTGAATTTTCCTGAAACAATCGCCTCCCTTAGAGTATATTTTAAGAAGGTAATCCCAGAAGGGGATTGTGTGGGTTGCAGAATATGGCATGAACCTGAATTGTAAATTCGTTATATAATTCTTCATCATTCATTTTCCGACCTTCTTTTATGTCAAGCCAAACTATTTTATTTCAAGTAAAGTGTTTCAGAGAATGGAATTATCTTTACGACTTTCAATGTGTGATTCGTTTATTTCTCTTTTTAATTGAAAGTGTTCCTTCTAGTGACGAAACTGCGCGAGCACTGGGAAGAGACCAACAGCAAGGTGATGCAGCGCAAGACCCAGCTGGACGCCATGCTCTCCGACTCCCAGCGGTACGAGTCCAAGCGGCAGGAGGCGGACATCTGGCTGCAGAGGATGGAGGCCCGCCTGGACAGGATGGCCCCGCCCGCCAACACGGCGGACATCCTGGAGACGCAGCTGAGAGAGCAGAAGGTACGTATCACGCTTTCATGTATGATAGACATGAGCGAAACAAGCCTAGTTGCTTGCTGGACCCATATTGTCCGAATACCAACGTTACGAGTCCGAGTGGCAGAGGTGGTAGAGGTTGACATCTGGCTGCAGACGATGAAACCGATATCTAAATCGAAATCGAAAATATAATTGTGTATAAGTTCGCCAAGTTTTGACTAAGCTTAGCGTCGACATTGGCCCAATGCATTTTTTTTAATATCCGTGATCGCGACCTTAGTTTTACGATAACTAACTAACTGACCAACCATCACGCCGTTTTCCGAAGGAGTAGGCAGAGAAGATGGGCCGCCGCACAACTCTGCCGAGGAAACAAAGGCACGATCAAGTGTATAGAATACTTGAGTCGGGCCGTTTCAAGAGTCAGAATAACGAAAGAGTATGTATGAGACGAAGTATATGTCAAGACAGAGTTGTATGGCGTCCATCCTCTCTATCTACCCTTACAGGAAAACGGCGTGATGCTTAGTTAGTCAATTAGTTTGGACACGAACCAATTTAATTATTTGATTCACTTGATCGTGCCATGTCTTCTCTATTATTCTCACACTCATTTATTCGTTGATCCGCTCTGAATGCCCAAGCCATATAAGCGTCCCTTCCTCAATCCTATTCAATACGCTTACATCGGCCTTGCATTCTTTCTGCATATACACATTTTTAACACGGCCATACGTGGTTTTACGCGCACACGCCTGAGGGATCTCATTTCTAAAACACCCAGCCTACTTTCATCATTCCTCTGCCAGTTCCAGGGTTGGTGTAAGCACTTCATTGTGGACTGCTAGCTTCGCCTATTTGTATTTTTTTATTGCGCTAACAGCGTTCAGTCTTCCGTACTTTTACAATGATTTCAAACTATTTTTTGATAAGCAATTTTGTATCCAATTCTCCTCCAGTCTGCTTTTTAAAACATATTTCCATTTTTGAGCACAGCAAATTGATCCCTTAAATATTATAGCACCTCGACTGAAGTTCTTCAAACAGAAGAATGGGTTGAGGGTTGTGTCAACTTCAATCGTTAACTTGCTAGCTATACACAGAACATACACCACGTCTTACACCCTACCCGCGTTTTAGCATAATGCGCAAAGCTTCTTAAATTTCCAAAAAACTTTCCTTGAGTGACACGGCCAATAGTCGAGAGACTTGATTAATAATGCATTGCCACAAATTTGCGTATCTGTTTCATTTTAACCTCGTATCCATTGAGGACGCCGCGCGTCATCGCCTATCTTTGACACGATATTATTTATTCACATCGTACTCAGCTCTTGTCAATATTGTGAGCTTTCCACGCGTAAGCTTTTGGCCAATTTTGAAAACACTTATGTATACATAAGGGTTGTTTATCTTCACTGTGACCTTCTGTATTGGTTTCTAAACATTATTTGAGACCAATATGCGGTGTTAAGAATTTACGTTTAATTAAATGAGAATAAATTGTCCAAAGAAGCGAAGCTAGCTGTCCACAATAGAGTACTTATACCAACCTTGATGTATGGTAGTGATGCATGAAACTAGCAGAAGAAAGATGAAAGTATACTGAATGCTGTAGAAATGAGATTCCTGAGGCGTAAGTGCGGTAAAAACATGTTTGACCATGTTAAAAATGTGGATATCCTGAAAGAATGCAAGGCTGATGTATGCGTAATGAATAGGATAAAAAAACGCTTAGGGCAGATGAACGAAGAATGGAGTGTGAAGAGAATACATGACGCGAAAGCGAATGGAATAAGAAGTCGGGACGCCCAAATAAGACATGTCGCGACCAAGTGAATCAAATACTATACTCGGGCCATATCAAGAGACGGAATAACAGAATAGTATGTATGATACGATGTATGAATGTGAATTAAGCAAGGAGTGTGTGCCAAGACAGAGCTGTATGGCAATCCATTATTTCTGTCTACCCCTGCGGAGAAACAGCGTGATGGTTAGTTAGTTTGTTGAATCAGAATTAGAAAAAAAATAGATCACGTTTCAGAAAAAAAGTAAAAACAATTTTTTATTGAAAATCATTTGATTATGCTAAACCTACGCGCGTCGGTCTTTGATTTTTTTTTCTGGAAAGAAATCACAATCAAAACAAGCAAAAACATTGTCATATTTTTGCAAAGGGATTTAATTGTGGGGTTGCCTTTTTCTTACAGCTTTCGTAGAAAGTTCACAAACACTTAATACGTAAATAACAACACATGCAGAGTAAAAGAAATAAAGGTAAAGCGAATACAAATAAATACCTGGAAAAGTAAATACGAACACCTGAAAGTAGATTAAATCACAAAATAATAATCACAAAACCGAAGGGACAATTTTTTATTGTACCTTCAGTGCTTTTAGCACTCAAATACTTATTTATATTACAATATTTTGTATTGATTAGTGCCCTTAAAAGCCTTTTCATCCAGCAAATACTGTCTCTCCCTCAATGTAATTATGAATTGTAGGTGTTAGATATGATATATTTGATTTTGCTGAGAATTGATTCTAGATTTCAACCGTTGTGTCAGTCGATATACAATGTATACAATACGGAAGATACCCAAGAGACTATTCGTAGAAAAAAATCAGGATTTTATACTGCTTCTACCACCCTCCCCTCTCCCTATTCCTCCTTAAGTCCTCCACTCTACTCCCAGCGCCCCCGAGGGAATTATTTTTGATAGATGAAGGTTCAAAGAATCTGGCTATTCAGATCTGATCACCACCTAAATCTCAAGCCATATTAATATATATTCAACCTCCGTCATTTAAGGTTGGTATTATTTGCTTTATTTCGCTCTTGCACGTGCCTCAGTATCTCAGAAGAAGAATAAAAAAAACTGACAACATTTTCGAAAAACATCAATTCTTCTAATAGCCGCTGTGTAATCTGAGCTTTCGCCAATTTAGCTATGTGAGAGATCGCGTGCCCCCGACCATTTGGCGATTTCCTTTATGGTTTGCAGGAATCTACAGCCTACCCGTAGGTTACCCCACCCGCTAGGCCGTGCCCCGCCCCTTGCACGCGATCGCATCTCGGATTAATCCAAACTTTGCGCCGCGAACCGACGCGTGTAATTTGGAAAATAACAGGTTATTCTCTCCCGCTGAACGTGAAATCATCACTTTCTCCGCTTTCGTGTTTGTTTCACATATTTGCCTGGCCCAGTGCGAATTGTAGAATCAAATAATAATAATTAGTAGCCCTCTATGGTAGCCACCAAATTCACGTAAAAGTTTTACGGAATCCATCGTTTTATGCTTAAAATTGTCAAAAAATTACCTCCATAAAACAGGACATGTTTCAAAGTAATGATATAATTAAATAACCAATATGCCCTTGAGGTGATATCTCTGTCACGAAAACGGCGCTATATAAATCAACCAATTATTTTTTTTTTCATCTTCTAAAACTAGGTTCAATAAGTTTATCGTTTTTTCCGCATATTTCCTCCTTTTTACTGTTATTTATAATTTTTTATTATTTTTTACTGCTGTTAGTTCATATTTTACACTCATTTTTTATGTAAAATATATAAATAAAATATCGAAAATGCATCTCTGTTCCCACCCTGCCATAAATATATTTTTTTCTATCGAGTTCTATGAGTTCATTTATGTACGCTTAATATCCTGTAATGTACATCTTAATATTTACTTAATTCTGTCGGATTTTCATTATCAGGTAAGTAATTCAAATTCAGAACCTAGAAATCGATATAAAAATGTATTTATGATAGCCAAGATGAATTTTCGATATTTTCACGATTTATATAATACATAGTTCAAATCCTCGATTTAATCTTAGATTTCGCAACAATTTTGCAATACCAATAGTGTCTAACGTTATGCGCCAAGTGTAAAGCCAAACGCATTGTCAAATGTAACCTAGTATCTCTATCTCAGGAAGTGGGATGTCATATAGATATATTGGGGGTGATCCTTGGTTGTAAATTTAAAAAAATACACATTATAATCACATAATATATTTCCTAATATTGAGGAATGAGTTTTTTATATTAGAGTGAGAGAACATTAATTCACAAATAAGCGATGTTTGTTTTGGTGAATGCATATTACGGAGAATGATCCTGGTCGTCTTGTCGCCCCTGATGGTATTGCCGGGCAGTTAGATCACCTTGACGTAGTTGTAATTCCTCAGCTCTCCGTTTTCCCGAAACAACACATTATTTTTCACCAAAATTCCTCAAGGAGAATTTCGGAGTTCCGATCCCCTAGATCGAACCCGTTGATTCTCCTCTCTCACCTCTGCAGTACCGATCAGATTCTGTTTTCTGCGCCGCTCCTCACTAGAAACGTCCGTGCGTAATAATGTTGTGAGCATACGTATAGTGCGGCAAGTACTTACCATTATTTATTATGTCACACTTTAACCTGAATTCGGTCTCTCGTAAAGAGAACCATTAATAATTCAGGTTTCCATTCATCAGCAAGGCTGTACAGAATTTGGAAATGTTTTCGACAATATCTCAACGAGCCGCACTTACATTCTCCCGTTTTCCATCAATCTCACTCATTCTGATGGTCACGTGTGATTTCGAATGTTAATTTGTCTTTTTTATGCGACACAAAGGGCGTAGGTACTGCCCTGAGCTAGTTCGACTGCCAATAAATTATGGAATTTTGTGAGGAAAATAAGAGAAGCGGGAGGAGAGGGGAAATATTAACATTAGCAAAAAGTGAAAGTTCTCTTTGCGCTTCCTGAAAAAAAAGTTCTACGTTTTTCATGTCACTGGTTTTAAATTAATATTTTCCGCATCTAGACCAATTTTTTGAATTCGTTATTCGCTGCTAATTAGTCCAGTACTTTTTTTTTATTAATGGTCAGGTCAACTTTATTTTAAAAATCTGACAGAATAAAATATGAATTCTTATATTCATGATCAGTTGATGAACGGCCTTGGCACAGACATATTTACAAACACATCACTTCCTAATTAAAATAAAAGCTGCAAATAAATTAATTTGTTCCCACTGAAATCAAAGTTACTCTAGTCATTACAGCATTCGTTGATAACAATTAAATAATAATATTTTTTTATCGGAACATTACTTAATATTACACGATATAATAATTTCCATTTTGTACAAGTGTGAACTTTATAGAATTGGAACTGACTGATGTGTTGAGAAAATTATCCACTTAAAGAATAATCTTAACCTAACTAATTCCCATAATGTATTGCAGACATTATTCTATATTTGAAATGGGTGGATTAAAGCAACTAACATTTTTTCTTGGCGAGTCATGTTATATCACGTGATATTTCACGGGTAGTACATTAATAAATAATGATGCTTTAAATGGGGCTGTCTGTGATGAATTACTTACTATTTGAAATTCGGACATTTCGGTTTTGCTTTAAATGTTAAAAAATGGATGCGAAAAATGCAGTACCACATTTATTTTATGATAGATGATAATGTGTCTGACCAACAAACGAGCAAGTTTTTTTCCCGAATACGTAGGTAGAGCGGATGGAAAGCAGCACATACATCTACATGTCACGGTACACACTCTTTGTTTCTATAATTAATCTTATAATGTTCTGACCTCAGATCAAGAATATATAATAAATAGAGAGAGAGCTACATATTTTTACCCAACCTATACAAATTTACGATAAATCTCTTTCTCTTAGTTTTTATGTCGTAAACCGTGAGAGTGAAAGAGACAAGACAAGTTCTCACATGATATAGCACCACCATTCGGTATGTAAGCATGTTTTCCGTCTCCCGCGTCTCCGGCGACTCCGCCCACTTTATTTTGTTATACGACATAACAGGACGTAATTCGACGGTTGTTTGGGTTATATTCTATATTTTTATTGATAAAAATATTGTGAAAAAATGGTTATACAAATAAAAAAAACATTATGTTGACATGTGCTATGAATTGATGTATAAATACCCTAGCCCTCGTCCTAGCCACGCCCGAGTCAGGCAAAAATCATCAATACTAATTACAGAAGCGCTCCCTCCTGTTTATTATTGTTCTGAGGTACTAACTATTGACAATCGTTTCTACCTTAAAGTAACAATATAAAGAGACCGTACTAATTTGTGACAAATCGTTGACAAACTCGCAAAATATAGCTCTCTCTTTATGCTCGGTTCTATACGCATATGAGAAAAAGAGACAAACAATTGTTGAAACCAATACACGATTTGGGGCGGGCTAAATACTATGTCCGCGATATTTGATCTGTACGCACTTCATTCACGTTTGGAGTGTCAGGCGAACGGACTGTCAAAAGTGCGTAAATAGTTAAAAACTTGAGTTATTTTTTGTCCGATATCTAGCAAAACATCATGGCCATATGTGCTATACTTGGTTGCTTCAATCGAAGTACAAAAGGACCAAAAACAAACAGTTTTCACACGTATGTACCATAAAAATCGTCTTTTTTTTAGTTAGATCTCAAATATTTAACATTCTAACCTACAAAACAACTAGTAACTTACACCAATATGTAATTAATCTTTTGGACTATTCGTTCCAATATAATAAACTTCCGTTTGAAATGAGTTTTAGTGGATTCGTAATATTTTTTAACTTAGAGATATTTACTAGCTGTCACATAAGAAACCATTACAGTGGGGAATACCCATATTGTACGGCTTCTGAAAGTATCCCGGTCTCTTTCTTTCTCATGATACTAACGCTAAATTGTTGGCAAACAGATAAAGACAGAATAGTGTTTATCTCTTAGTTATATTTATAATTTCGGTTACGTCCTCAGATTCAGGGCTATGCCAAAATTGGAATATTATTATTTATTTAATTATTTTTAGATTTCCAAAGGATGAAAAAGACGAGAAAAATCTAATTTATTTTTCTTTGATTTAACAAATATGTTAATATGAATTCATACGTTTCATCTGGATTTTTTATACCCTTAGCTTCTAGTTAATTGTTTTTTTTAAATCTATTGATGTGCACATGCACTATTGTACCCATTTCTGAACCTGTTCTCTGATGATTTATGATAACGATATGCATCTAGATAGTTTTAATTTTGTATACATATTATATATTATTTTCTCCTTGTTAGTTAGAATTATTAGCTTAATTAATTAAGTATGAAGCGCACTTGACGTGAAATATCACAAAACTGTGCTATATAAGTTCACTGTTATTATTATCTGCATTCGAAATTTCCTTACAAAATAACGCGGGACGGAAAACATCCCTACAATACTTAAAAAAGCGGTGTCATGTTTTGTGAATTTTTTTGTGTCTCTTTCTCTCTCATGGTGTACGACGTAAAAACGCAGAGAAAGTGATTTATCGCAAATTTATATAGGTAAAAAAAAATTGATCTCTCTCCATATATTCTTACTCCAAGGTTAAGAAAATGATTTAACATCTGTTATCACCGTACATTTTTTTTATTTTACTTTTGTTTGTAAACTATTTTGTTGATGGAGACTGAAGTTCATTTTATAATATGTATTATAAAATGTTCTGTACTAATAATTTAATTCGTTTATATTTTTATCTATAAATAAGATTTTAATAATCTTATTGATTAATGTATATTTGAATAAACAAAAAAAATATACAACATTCATTCTTTTTAATGATTTACAACTACCTACTCACAACAAAATACCTAATTTACTTAATTTGTGACAACCCTGTTAGTGATTTTACTCCGAGTTTAGGCCACACCCTTTGGTCATTGCTTGGTCAAAAAGTGCGGACAAAATTTCGCAAAGTTAGGTCTCTTGATATTGTTACTCTAAGGTTTCTACCCTTTGATCCATTTGACCTTCCCATATCTTCTTGGGACGTCCCCGATCGATGCGTTTATTTATTTTCACTTCAAAAATTCTTTGGACAGTCTTTTCTTTCGTCCGTTTGCCTTGTATTTCCAATCTTTAAGCATATTTTCTTAATTTTGTTCCACTTTCAACTAATTTCATTTGATTGTATTATTGTATAATTTAAAATCTATTAAAAAAAAAAAAAAACATTTGTATTCATTAACCATCAGCAAAAAACGTACTGACGATTTTAAAAAAATATTCACAAACATTTTGCTTGCCTGAAGTGACAAATGATCTATTTAGTCAGCTTCTTTATTTCATTTGCAAAGTTCAAATACCAGGAGCACAGGATTAACAAGGGATGTTCTGATATCGAAATAATGTATTATTCTCTAGGAAATATGAATGAAATGAGTCAACAGTTCTCCGCGATTACTCCCGTTGTAGGCGAATTCTCATCCGGATTAATTTGAACAAAACGGCTTGATCATAATTAATCAGAAATAATAATTGTGCTTCCTAAAGGCCTGAAGCAATCAATTTTTGCTTTTATCAGATGAAATACGGATTGTCGATAAGGTTTTAATAAATTATAGCTGTATTTACTTTGCTTGTTCTAATGTATTTTATTAAATTTTACTTTGCTTGTTTCAAGTGTTTTTGGGCATGTTTCGGCAACTTCCTATCCACTTGTATGGCAAACTTCTGCTATTCGACATTTATTATTTAAAAAGTTGTATTGTTCTATTCCGTTTATCCGTGTTGTCTCTTATAACAACATCAGTGTGGAAACTCTATGCTTGAAACTATCATAATTGTTATTTTTATTATGTATTGTTTTCTTTATTTTTTTTATAATCACGTACTCTCTCTCTCTCTCTCTCTTGTCATTGTCAGTATGAACACTCTATAATTGTGGCTAACTAGAGCCAACTGAAAAGTACCTACCTTATAATATTTGGTATATAGTGCATTCGTGTTATTGTCAACTGTAAATAAATGTACTAATAACCAACTCTAGAATGCAGGTGTTTATTTTTGTAATAATCTATTTTTATTATTGTATTTTAATCTAAAGCCGCTCATCTCGGCACAAAACAACCCTAGTGAGACAAGGAGCTTATGTTTAGCTGTTATTTCGAAAATTTGAGAATAAATAAACCAATCAATGACGACCTCCATGGCCGAGCGGTTAAGATCCTTGACTTTGGATCCATAGGTCGCGGGTTCGATACATAAACCAGGGCTTTAGCACATAATTTATATCTGATTTGTTTGTGTTATTTCACACATTATCAATATAAAACAATATGTGTTATGTTTGCGGTACGTTTCATAGTGACAGATATTCTCAGTATCGCCCTGGTGAAATACATTCAGAATCGAAACGTTACTTTTCACTCCCCCATATCCTTCCCTCCCCCACTCCCTTCAGCCTCATAACGTACATTGGGGACGCCATAGACCCACTGGCTTCGGGCAGTTGGGACGGCTGTACGATGTTAACATAAAAATAAAATTATTGAAAATATTCATGTTTATGTTGTTTTAATGATTTGACACGTAGATACCTACAAGAACCAGCTGTAATATTTTTAACGAGTAATAAAATTAGACTTATTAAAAAACGAAAGTTAAAACTGCGGTTGATATTAGTACTGGGCTTTGACGATAATTCGAAAAAAAAACCCAACGCCGTTATCGTTGGCAATTGTCAACTGTTGCATATAACTATTGGAAATAACGCCAACGTTAACGCGACTATATTGATTTTAATAATAATAATCTCCTGTTGGGAGGGTTGAAACACTTGGATCGTTCGTGCTGTTGTTGATGTTATTTTATAACGCAACAGCTATATCTTACTTGCCAACGGTAGATTCGCTCGACGCTATCCGCTACGTATCGGCCGTTTCGGATAGGAAAATTCTAATTACGCATTATATCTTTCGCTGAGTATACACTCCTACACATTTTTGTTTATTTGGCGCTGAAACAATAGGTACATAATCAGTGAGTGTTGAGACTGCGTTGCGTTGAATAATATTCGTTTGTAGCTATTGATATCCAACTGTTGGCAAATATATTAGTCAAAGGCGTTTGATGTTGACGGCATCTTAGCTATTATTTTCAACGGCTTGTTATATTTTAATACAGTACTATTTGATTAAACAACTTATTCGATTCAATAAAGCTTCCTTGTTTATATAGTTTAGAAAATAAACTTCACAGTCAAATAATTTTCAGACGCAATGGAACGAATGACGAGGAAGTCGAATTGCAATCAGTTTATACCTCTCCAAAATGATTTTTGCGAGCTTATCTTAAATTAGTGAGGTTATCTTAAATCACAGTAATCCAAGATTGAACAACTTAAGAACAATATTTATAATCTGATATTATAAGAATTGTTATAATATCAGATTTTGAAAACTAGTTTGGTACATTCATGACTTTAGGGTACTTTTAGAGCATTACAAAATTATCTATTATATATTATTATGTAGAAGTTTTGCCCCCTGAAAGTCTCAAACGCCCACAAGGGGGCGTTATCGCCCACGTTGAGAACCTATGCTCTAGACGATTGGGAGCGATTGAGCTCTTGCGCGTTATTCACTATAAAAAATATAATTCATTAAAAGAGTCCGGAAAAATGATCAATCCTGACTACACAGCGCTTCCTCCTAAGAGTTTAATACGTTCGTTTGTTCGTTTCAGTCCTTCCACGCCGAACTGCACCAGTATAAACACCACATCGAGCTGTTCAGCCAGCTGACGCAGAGGCTGATCGCTGTCTACCAGCAGGACGATACCACCAGGATCAAGCGCCTCACGGAGCAGGTCAACATCAGATACTCCAACTTGAATGCCAAGTATGTAATTTTTTTTTTGAATTAGCAAATTATTTTATTTTCTGACACATCTCATTTTTCCTTGATAGATGTGTATCTAAGGAACAATCCTGCATACCTCAAAACATGTTTTTTTAACTCATTTCGTTCTTCCTTGCGGATATAGACACAAGTATTGGTCCTGTACAAAATCTCCTCCGATATCGACATAATATTATACGTCAGTGAGAAGAGATTCAAAAGAGAAATCGGATTCTTAAAAGAATTTCTCCTGATTAACCTGATCTTCAACCACTGTCTGAATTTTTTTTGTAAAATTTTCTTATTTTCTTTTCTTGCAATTCTGTATGGTACCTTAATTTGTTATTCTTTTGCAAAAATAACATCTAATTTATTATATGTATTAAATTAATAAAAGTCTGTCACGTATAACATATTAATTTAATACATTATTATTGTTATTATTACCCCATGGACAAGAGTGTCATTGGAAAAGCTTGATCTGTGAAAAATATATATGTTCCAAACCAACCACAGAAAATATATAGATAAATCATTTGAAGTATTTTTAGTATTAGAATGCTACAAAGCGGCACATTTTTTAAGTGCTGAGGCTTAATATATTATGTACTATTTTAAAGAACATGATAGTGAAACCATTTAACATGTTGGAATTTCTTCGTATTTTTTTCTGACGATCTTCTTCCCCTTTTCATCCAGGATAATCAACCGCGGCGAGCTGTTGCAGCAGGCCATGAACTCGCTGCACAACTTCGACCGTTCCATCGACAAGTTCCTGGCGTGGCTCAGCGAGGCCGAGTCCTTGTTGGAGACAGTGGAGAGCGAGGCTGAGCGCGCGGCCGCCAACACGAACGCGCCGCCGCCGCAACATCTCAAGGTAGGATCACGCTTATTTAAATTAAGGCGTGGCGTGTTTTGGTGAAAGCCATTATTCCACCTTTGTTTTAATGAAATCTAGGCCTTAGTGTTAAGCGATACGAGTAGCATAACGTTCATGCTTGACACCTGTTCATAATTTGATAAAATGCTGAAACGGGCTGAGAACAGGTGGTTAATGGGGGAAATTGTGGAAAGTGGTAGCGGTAAAAATATAATAATGGCGCTAATCACCGGTTTGCGAAACTCAATACAACAACGGCACAACATCATTATTCTTACTCGGCAATTAAGATTTTTAACGAACTTCCCGAAGAAATAATAGATGTTAATAACTACGATATTTAAAAAAAAACTCAAAATACTCTTTTCACTCATATAACTTTAAATGTTTGTATTCAAATGATATTCTTTTTCAATCATAAAAAAATAAGTTCAAGTAACCCATGTTGGTATAGGTCTCACCACGAGAGTTGGTGCCGGCTAATACTCACACAGATGCATAGCTTACGTACAGGGTGTCGAACTGAATGAATAGGACACGCTTTAAGTGCATTTACAATATCAACATAAACACTCACTGTCCCTCTTCCACTAGTGACAATAAGTAGGCGTAAAAAAGACAAAGGGCTCTTTCTTTATGACACATTGTAAATACATCGCCACTGGAGCGTATACCGATACACAATAAACCCAACGCTATGCATGTATTTTTTGTTTCAACTCTCGTTGCGCCAGCTATACTCCCTCACAAAATTTCCTCAATTGATAATAATAATAATAAAATTTTATTCCAGAAGGTATGCAGGAGTAGTGCAATGCAATACCTTCCATAATTGATATTAACCTTTTCCACTCTGTAGGCCACACATTCTGGCCCATACGATTTTGGTAGGCAGCTCTGTCGGCCAGAGGGTCTGGCCCGGCGCAAGTATAAGTTTAATCACCAATTTCTATGCACCTAAGTACATTCTACGAACTATTATTTCCCATAAGTAAAAATAGTATTTTTTATATATCAAAAATATAACATTAATTTTTAATCAGAGTTAATTTTTAATAGTCACAAGAATAATAAAATACAAGTTGTGATACAATAAAAATAAAATAAAAACATTAATTCGTAAGATTTTTTTTTTGTGAATATCATTTTGATCGAGCGTGTTTCAAGGAGGTAGTTATCACAAACAAGAAATTATAAGGATGATATTGTATATTGATTGTATTTGAATATTACCTTCTGGTAGTATTAAGTAAAAAATGTTTATTATGTACAGTAAATTCAATACATTTAATAAAAAAAAAACAATTCAGTAAAACCACTTATACCATTAACACACAATTTAAAAAAACACACCATAAACACATTATTTGAGAAGATAGCGTAATTGTTAAAAATATAATTTTGTGTAACACAAGTGAGTTATTACGAAATTACAGTCAACAAAGTAAAGTGGAAATTGTACCTTGCGGGAATCCGACATTCCAGTTTTAAGTATCATTGTTAACTGTTTGAAAGCGCACCATCTTTAAAAAGTTAAACTTTGTTTTTTAACGTCTTTATTTTCTCTACCTCTGTTGAAGGTGATTAATTTATTGTAAGTCGTAAGATAACAACGCGTTTTTATAGGTCTACTTTTTCTTTAAGTTGAAGAAGCATTAATTTATCTTAAATCCTCCGCCGTTTTTATCTGAAAAGCTGAAAAGGTATTTAACTGGAATCCGAGAAAGATCGCTCTCTTGCTTATGAAACTTTTCTTAGAAGGTTTTCAGGACGTTCCTAATAATTGATCTTCAGTTTGATAACTGATCTATTAGGTACCTTCCCACACTTCTCAAGGAGTAGTAGAAACCAAGACAAAGTTAACTGAGAGAAGCAAGATTCAATCTTTTTCTGTTTTTAAGCTTACGAAGGTTTTTTCCATGTTGAGATAATCAACGTTTCAAATAAAAGAACGCAAGTTTTTTTCCGTTTTAAACCTTTTTCTAAGAGCTCTATTCATGGATGCTGAATACCGTTTACTTGGTGATCTTCGGATTATAACCACATCATCTTGATTTCAAATCGATATTCACTAAACCGATTTTTGTAAGTAGGTGAATTCTGTTTTCTTTTACTAAGATATGTTTTGGAATGAGAAAATTAGGGCATGATGCATGTATGTGAATATTATACATTATACCCAGACAGTAAAAGGTCAAACCCGAAAATAACGAATGCCTGTGCATTTGCCTAGTGGTTATATGGAATGCCTATGCATTTACCTAGTCGTTATATGGAATGCCTGTGAATTTGCCTTGGCATTTGTTGTATGTAATGCCTGCGTATTTGCCTAGGCATTGTATAGAATGCCTGCGCATTTGCCCATGCTTTGTAAATAATGCCTGCACATCAGCCTAGGCATTGTATAAAATGCCTGCTCATTTGCCTAGCCATTGTGTACAATGCCTAGCTATTGTGTATAATGTCTGCGCATTTTCCTAGGCATTGTGAAGAATTCCTGCGAATTAATCTAGCCATTGTATAGAAGGCCTTAGCATTTGCCTAGTCATTGTAGCCAGGCATTCTATAATGCCTGCTCATTTGCCTAGCTATTGTGTAGAATGCCTGCCCATTTTCCTAGGCATTGTGAATAATTCCTGCGCATTTGCCTAGCCATTGTATAGAATGCCTGCGCATTTGCCTAGACATTATATAGAATGCCTGCGCATTTACCTAGCCATTATATAGAATGCCTGCGCATTTGCCTAACTATTGTATAGAATGCCTGCTAGTTGAAGTTTTAAAATACAATTTATTTATTTTATACTTAAATGCAACCAAAAGTAAATCAATGTATTATAGTGAATACAAGTTATGTAAGATAATATATAAATAGTAACAGCACGTAATGCGAATCTGATCTTACACATTGCCGGAATACCGTTTGGCAGTATATGGAATGCCTGGTTATTGCACATGTTAATCACTCTGCCTGACTCTCTAGGTATTTTGAAGACTGTCCTAAATAATTTGTTCTATGGCATATACATAAAAAAACACGCCAGCTAACCTCCAAACTTTATCGTTAAAATATTTAATGTTTTAAACAATTACCCCTTTGTTTATAAAGGTAATTACCATGGTTACATTTTTTACCTTTCCTCCCCTTTCATATATTTTCCGAGAATTTAATTACAATATCCGGAGCCTCACCGTAAATTACTATTTTATTTCCCTCAGTAATTAAGTGTTTCATTATAAATGTTAGTTAATTAAACTGGGGTTCCTTTACTTTCACAAATGAGCATATAATATTATGTATGCTTAGTCCGTCGTCTGCTAATTGAAAATTCTGGTAGATTTCGAAATTACTCTTTGAGATTAAAACTGCTCATTTCTCGCAGTATTTTATGAAGTCGTTACTTTAAACAAGTAACTTGAAAGATTGAGTTGATAAACGTTAATCCGGGAAAAGGCTCGTGGCACCTTTGTAAATTCCGTCACGTAAATTAAAATGTACAACGGCAAGCCACGTGTGGGCTTTCAAAAACTTTATACAGTACAATTAATACATTTTTTGATGTATTATTCCCAAAGCGTTTAAGAAAAATCTCGTTCCGAGAATGCCAAAATTAGTATAGAAAATGGAATAATATTTTTATACAGACATACACATTTTTAAAGGAAGTACAAACGAAGGGTAACAAACTCACCCCAATAATATACCAGGAGGGATAGCTTGTGTAGTCAGGATTGTTGAGTTTTTTCTGACTCGGGCGTGGCTAGGGCTAGGGTTTTTATACATCCATTCATAGTGCATGTCGACACATGTTTTTGTTTATTTGTCGACGGCCTCCATAGTCGAGTGGTAAGACGCTCGACTACGAATTCAAAGGTCGCGGGTTCAAACTCGGCGTTCACTAATAAGTTTTTAAAAATTAATATGTGTCGTAACACATTTTAATTCATATAAAAATAGTATAAAGCTTATTTGCGGCACGTGGTAGATATTCTAAGTATCGCCCTGGTGAAAGACCACCATTCAGAATCGAAACGTTGCTTAAAAATGGCTTTAGCTGTGCTTGGTGACCAGATCTGAATAGTCAGGTACTTTCCAACCTTCCTCTTCCCCATCTCTTTCCCCTCCCCACTACTTGCAGCCTCACAGCATAACCTCATCGGGGATGCCATAGTCTCATTGGCTTTAGACGGTTGGGAGCAGTTGGAACTCTTGTGCAGAATTCACTTAAAAAAAAACACCTTTTCACAGTATTTTCTATCAACAAAAATATAGGATATAACCGAAAAACCCGTTGAGATATGACCTGCTATGCCGCATAATAAAACGTAATGGGCGGAGTCGCCGGATACGCGGGAGACGGAAAACATGCTTACATACCGAAAAGTGGTGCGATATTATGTGACAACTTGTCTTATCTCTTTCTCTCTCACGGTTTACGACGTAACGACCCGGAGAAAGTGATTTATCGTAAATTAGTATAGGTTGTGTAAAAATATTTAGCTCTCTCCATATATATTCTTGCTCTAAGGTAACAAACGAGTAAAGAAATTAAAAAAGTCGATATTAATTAAACTTTTAACATAAATACACCAAGAAAGGTATTCACACCCATAAAGGTTTTTTTTACAGAAAGGATATATCAATGATTTATATAGTTTTTGAGAAAATATCCTTTTGGTGTTTTACCATTTTGTTTTCGAAACTTAGCATTTTAATTCATTGGGTGATGCGCTGTATTAAGTATATGCGATTTTTTGCAAGGATTTAATTCCAAATTTAGTTGTGTGGGTAGATGACGATAAGTGTTATGGATTTTGTGCTGGTATATTTCGCGATTAAGGACTGGTTTAATATTGGTTTTAGATATTCATATTGAATGACTTAGATACTGTGAAATATAGCATAATTTTGTGATAGTTTTTATAAAACGACCGCGATTTCATAGCGTTAACATACTCGTGAATAGTACGTATACGAGTACACACGTTCTTGGCAAATATTTTAATAACACAGTACGCCTGAACACGTAGACTGTGGATATTTTAGTAAGTACGCTGACTGTGGATATTTTAGTAAGTACGCTGACTGTGGATATTTTAGTAAGTACGCTGACTGTGGATTTTTTAGTAAGTACTCTGACTGTGCATAGTTTAGTAAGTACGCGTTTGTATTCTTCATATTTTAATAATGCTGTACGTTACCTCACGTTGAGTTGCAAATACATACTAAGCTTTTTCTTCTGTCGCGGTAAAGACCAATCTTACTCTGTAGATACAGTTGTATGACAGAGTAATATCAGAGTAATAGATACTTATAGTATCGCCCTGGTGAAAAACCACCATTCAGAATCGAAACGTTGCTTGAAATGTCTCTATCCGTGTTTGGTAACTAGATCTTAATAGCTAGGTAGTTACTTACCTTCCTTTTCCTCATATCATTTCCCTCCCCCCTTCTTTCAGCCTCACAGCATACCCCCGGGATGTCATAGTCTCACTGGTTCTAGACGTTTGGGAGCAATTGGAACCGGTGGGGCGGCTTGTGAGTTTTAGTGTGCTAGAGTGCTAAGATTGAAAAATACGACATTGATGATTTTAATTTTTTTCAAGAATTTCTTTTTTGTATGAAGATTCTCAGGATTTTTCAGTTTTAGTGGTGCACTGCACGGATTTCGGAAAAAAGTTCATACAAAAAAAAAACTTTTCGGCAACATATATAATGACGATTTTTTTAATCTAAACACCGCGAGCCGCCACTGGTTGGGACTCTAGTGCAGTATTCACTGAAAAAAAAAACACAAGACACTAGCCAGAGTCCACGAGTAGGGTGGGTACACAGATATACCTCGTGCGTAGGCATAGCAGGTACGTATTTCCTTATATATAAGTTCGTAGAAAGTAACTGTAGCGTTATAACACAATTACACCAATTTCGGAGACCGAGCTTTTACCGTAGCAGGCCCCGCAGCTTGGAAGAACCTCCCTTCACATTTGCGAACGATCGACAGCTCAACTGAGTTTAGAGCAAAAATAAAAACTCACATTTTTTAATTATCATACCCACAATAACGTCAATTTGCTTCACTAGAGTTTCTATCAGTCCGAGTGCTACACATAGTTTATATAAATAGTTTACTATTACTAACTTCATTTTTTCTACCCTAGGTCCGACAGCGCGGGCAACAACCATTATATATATGTGCTAATGTAAATATGTTAGTTGTAAGTTACTGGTTAAAAGTATTAGAGATAAGTTAATATTAAGTCTTAGTTTTAATATTATTTTAATTATGCTGTAAACCGCCCTTGAGGTGATATTTCTGTCACGAAAACGGCGCTAAATAAATCAGCCAATTATTATTGATAATAAAATACTTTGCTAAAGGACACTTCGTCTATAAGCTTCTTATAAATTAGTTTACGATATATTGGTGTCATTACAATGGCCAACGAGGGTGGATATCATCGCGTGAACGTTTTAAGAACTTTGTGAAAGCTCCCTTAGCTCATCGATTTAGTCTCCTTGTGGAGTTAATATAATAATAATGTGTTGAAAACTTTCTCCGGTATTTGAGCTTGAATTTGATTGCTAATTATAGGGTTTATAACCCACCTGGAACGAGCACAGTTTCGCTCGTTAATCCAGAATGTAGCCCACAGGTTTCAGATTGCTCTGATAACAGTCAACTTCCCATAAGATAGGATACCAAAAAAATTAGGTGACGATTTCGATAGACAATAGTAAAAACTGCGTTTCTTCTAATCTTACTTGAAGTAATGAGATAGAACACTAATCTTAAGATACGGAAAAACTTCCGTCGCCGCACTATTATTCATTTATTGAAAAATTAAGTTTTTATAAAGACCACGAATGTTATTTTAATTTTTATGACCACCGGTTTCGCTTAGTCTAAGCATCATCAGGGTACAAAATTAAACTAAAAATATAACTTCTTTAAATATGTCAAACCACAAAGTGATTGCTTTCTACGAAAATATAAAAGAAAATAAAATAAATATATTTGTTTATTTATTTAATTTGATACATCCAAGAGAGCATATACATATAAAAGTAAATTTTACAGTGATACAAGTGTTAATTAATGCTCATACTAAAATTAAAAATTAGTAGTAAATATAAATATTACGTACATCGTATTTGTTAACATTATATTAATATTAATTGAACATACATGGCCTGTTCAAAATAAAAAGTAAATTCTGAATTTTCGCGGCCTGTGTACATTCGGCTTTCGATTTTTTTTTTGTTATGTTGGTACACAAATGTTAGCATTATCAGCCATTTTGGATAAGTGGTTTGTTTTTGACAACTGGAAAGGTTAGTCACTTTTTTGTGTGTTTTTCGATTTTTTACTTTTGAAAAAAATGAATCAAAATTTTTTTTAAATTTGAACTATAACTATATAGTTACCATAATACCGCACAAGAGTCCCGACTGCTCTCAACCGTCTAGAGCCAGTGAGACTATGGCATCTCAAATTGGGGTATGTTGTGAGGTTGAAGGTAGTGGAGAGGAGAAGGAGATGGGGAATAGGAAAGTTGGAAAGTACCTGGCTATTCAGATCTGGTCACCAAACACGGCTTAAGCTATTTTAGACAACGTTTTGATTCAAAAACGTTAAAAGATATTGTATGCATAATGTATGATTTGCGAAAAGCTCCCCTCGCCCCGTCAAAATGTTAAAAAGCTCGCTTTTCGGGCGTCTCCGAAGCTCCGCACCATTAGCGCCGCATCGAGCCCGAGTCATTATCGAAATATCGATTCCTTTCTTATGGCGGTCACTGTCGACAGCCTTACCCCAGAAGAAACGTACTTTTACCCCGAATGATTTATGCCGCGGCCCGGCGAACAATGCGTTCCCGGCTTCTATACAATTCAAAGCCTGTCCGGATTTGTGTTTCGGCGAGATTAGTAATTACTGCGCTTTGCAATAAACAGACCCGCGGCCGCTGCTTAACTTGGTATTGTTGGATGTTTACTGCCAAAAAACAAGTGAGAATGTACTGGAAGACAAGAAAAACTAATTGCTTGTATAATATGACTATGAGTCTTATGAGTATTTTTTGATACTGGGTACAAAAAATACCTAGTAAAAATACTGGGTACAAAATACTGTCAGGTATTTAAAACCTTATATGAATGACAGGACTGGGGACGTGGGGAGTAGATATAAGTATTATGAGTATTTTTTATACTAACTAACTAACTGTCACACCTTTTCCCCGCAGGGGTAGGCAGAATGGACGAATCGCCATACAACTCTGTCTTGGCACACACTCCTTGCTTCATTCACATTCACACATCGTCTCATACATACTCTTCTGTTATTCTGACTCTTCGCATGACCCGATTCAAGTATTTGATTTACTTGATCGTGCCATCTCTTCCTCGGGTGTCATCGACTTCTTCTTCCATTCACTTTGATATCATATATTCTATTCACACTCCTTTTCTCGTTCATTCGCTCTACATTTCCAAACCAGCGTCCCTTTCTTGGTTCTATTCATTACGCTTACATCAGCCTTGCAGTCTTTCCGGATATCCACATTTTTAATACGGTCATACATGGTTTTACGCACATACGTCTCAGGGATCTCATTTCCACAACATTCAGTTTACTTTCATCCTTCCTCTGCCTGTTCCACGCCTCACTGCCATACATCAGGGTTAGTATAAACACTATATTGTGGATTGCTAGCTTCGCTTCTTTGGACAGTTTGTAATTGTTCTTTTCTTATTTGCACCAACAGTATTCAGTCCTCCATTCACCTTTCTTTCCTTTCTTTTTGATACTGGGTACCAATACTGTCAGATATTCAATACTTTCAAAGTCAAATAATATTTTTGTTTATTTTCGCCTTTAAAACTTGCATGATTCCTAGAAAATAATAATAACGCACAATCAAATTATCTTTTAATGGAATGCAACATATACATCAATGAAGAATAATCGCAAGTTAAAAGTACGGCGTGAATGTACCCGGTACTGTGTGTGATAAATACTGCTCAACTCTAGGATTCACAAAGTTCTCCCTCTGTTCTCCTTCTTCCCACAACACGCCAAAGCGAGAATTCAATATTTAACAAAAAAACCTAGCAACCAGATATTTTCAAGATTTGTCGTGAATACAATGAACGGCATGAATGTACCCCGTACGTTTTACTGGGTACAATGAATACGCCTCATCTCTAGTGTAATAGATTTTTTTAAATTTAAGAATCGCAATATTTATTCTGAATGTTTTGTTCCATATTTGGAACTACATGTAGTATGGCGAATAAATAAAATCTGCCCAAATTTGTCACACTATGCACTAAAATATACCAACCACACCAAGGAGTAGAAAAAAAGTTGTATCTTCATATTTATTATTACTTCTAAAATAATACAAAATAATTCACACACTGAACAATCACAAGCACGCTCGTTCACGAAATGGCCAAAATGACAACTTACTGACGCGATTGTAGTTATTAAAAAGTTCGTAACTGGCAGCACTGTTCGATTTATGATAATGCAGAGCTCACAGTAAAGAATTAGCTAAAAATAAAATACATATATGGCCCACATAGTCCTTTATGATGATAAAATTCTAATGTTCCAAATTTGGGACGATATGCGGTAAAGGGTTAAAATTATAAATAATGTGGATGTAGTAAAGAGTATGTCGTGGCAGAGTTGTGTGGTGTTACAGCGACTCTGCCTACCCCTGCAAGAAAATTGTGTGGTGCTTACTTGAATAATTACTTTAGAAATAAAATCTTGCTCAATATTTCCCCTGTTTTATGTCAATATGATAATGTGATTATTATTTTCCTTCATTTCGAATTTTTTTTTTCGCCGAATCAACGAACGACATAATTTATTGACATATTCAGAAACACTCATCAGACCCGAAGTTGAAAGCTTTATTGTGTCACATTACTGACGGCTTGTTTATTTGTAGGCAAGTATGTGCTTGTTTTCATTACTTTATTTATTCCCCTAGGCTCTCCAGAGAAAACGTTTCCCAAAGAAAAATAAATAAATTCCTTTTTTGTCAGCCTTTTGCTTTTATTTTTGTGTTCCCTCAAGATGTCTCCTTGATGTTCTCTGCTTGTTTAATGACATTCTTTCATCTCGAAACAAATACGTTTAGAATTATCAAAGAACGTCGATTTCGCTCTGATTATGTTTTTTAAAATGCGAATTTCTTGAATTCTAAATAAAAAAAACTGTTCTGCATTTATTTTCAAATGTTTATTTAGAAAAAAGCCCACGCATAAAAATATGTTTTTAAAGTTGATAAAATCATTTTTACGAACTTTTTTTTACCAATACAAAACGTTTTAGTTCTTTCTAAAAATTAAGAAAAACCTTCATCAAATTCGAAAGCAATTTATCAAAGAACATCGATCTGATAAATGTGTACAGGATCATTAGTACTCGATGGAAAATAATGTTGGACGTAGTAGCTGAATCATGTACAAGTAAAAAGTAGTTCACACGCACAAAGTTTCAGTTCTTAACAGTTTTTGATATTATCACCTGAAAAAAGGTGAACGTGATGGATAACGAATTATCATTTTTTTATACAAACGGTTGATTGCACGTACAATGAGAGATTTTGACTAGGTAACCCTATTGTGTAAGTAAACACTTGATCTGGATAGAATTTTACCGCGGCATAGTAACCTTAATAATAATTTAGGCTGTCTATGCGCTTGTTGCTGCAAGACATGTTTTTGTACGCTTCATAGATATTTTTCGTTTTTTTTACTTAAGAGTCAGCACCCATAATGACGCTAAATGTCACTTTGTATCATTATTTTACAAGCAGTACTACAATTTTTCTATGGGTAGTTAGTAAAATGTCCGAGGTTTCCAGTAAATACAATTTTGTAACTGTTATCCTTTAAATTCAGTTAAATTCAGTTTTAAAACCAGCAAAGGCATTTTTGAACGTTTTACCTAAAATTCCAGTATGCGTTTAAAAAAGGAATTTAAAAGTTTACTGTTTACTGTTTAAGAATTGTATTCACTGGAAACGTGAGACATTTTTCTAACTACCCATATAGTATTGAAAGATAAATAATATGCAGTTTTGTTTGCACTAGAAAGCCAAAAAGTATGTATTTTCGGGTGCTGACCCTTAAGACTGGCGGAATTTAAAACATTGTCTTGGCAAAATTAAATTTTTACGAAATATTGATAGATTGTGTCAACAATCTTGAAAGTTTAGTGGATTATTAATGTTTGTTTCAGTAAAATCAGTGATCTCAGAATATTGTTCACTTTTATTGTTGCAATTCAGATGTCAGTGTAGCAAATTAAACATACTATTTACATTTAAAGATACGTCTAAAAAAATATAATTTGACAAACATATAAACTTATCAAAGCGTCAACATTAAAATTTATTCTTAAGTGCGTTTGAGATGAAATACTTTCCTAAATGACACTTTAAAAAATGACCAGTAAAAATATTAACTATACGAATTATGTACTGAGAAAGACGCTTCTTATTTTCTCGGTGAATCAGTACCTACTGAAGACCTCGTTCCCGAAATTGTTTCTTCCGTAGCGATACGGGTGGAAGATTGCGTTTACAACTACTTTCACAAGAAATTTTAATAATGTTTTCCGTGGTGTTAAATTTTCTTAAATATTTCGCATCAAGGACCAATCACCCCGCCCAGTTACTAAACATACTAGCCTTCCTTTAATGCTTTTATAGAAATTGATTTATTAAGATGTTTGATAAAGGTTTTTACTTTTTTATCACAACATGAAATAATAAAGTAAACCCTTCCCAGTATTATACTTCAAGATGCTCGTGATAATGTATTAGTTTTCCAGGGTTACTATTGATTTTCTATTTCTAAGTATTCTTATATTCATCTCTAAGAAGATTTTTTTTAGCTTTTTTTGATAATCGTTAAAAACAAAAAATAAAACCGCGCAACATATACACAATAGTCAACGAATAAATAAAACATAATTTAAAGAACTTCAGTACTGTGAATTATCAAGATTTTTCAATTGAAAAGCTTTTTCCTTGCCCAAAAGGAAGACGTAGAAAGTGCTTATAATAAAGATACAAGCCATTGTTGTTGGTTTACAATGACACTAGTTTATCTGCTCGGCTGGAAGGTATCTGTCGATGTTGCTGGAAAGTATCCCGAATTCTTTACAAAACTCGCGGCGATGATAATGCAGTAGAAGACGGAGTAGAGAAGCGTGAAATAAATCAGTGCGCACATTGCAGCAATGCAAATAAAGCGATTGCTCTTGTGTGAGATTACATTTATTTCCGTCACGTTTTATTTATTTACCGTTCATTCGATTTATATTCGCGTGTGTTTCAATATCTAATAGGTACGATGCGTTTTTTTAAATTAAAGTCGCTTACCATCACAGAATATCTCCACAGGGGTGTAAATGGAACCCTTAAAAAATCGTGTTTAAAAGGGAATACCGCACTAGAGTCCCAACTGTTTTTAACCGTCTAGAGCCAGTGAAACTATGGCATTCTCAATTTTAGTATGTTGCGAGGCTGAAGATAGTGGGGAGGGGAAGGATAAGAAGATGAGGGAGGTTGCGAAGTACCTGGCTATTCAAATCTAGTCACCAAACACGCCTCAAGGCATTTATTAATATATTTTGTTGAAATATAAAACATGGGTTTGATCCATGTCCGTCTCACTAGGAGATTCCTGTGGCGAGACAGACGTAGTGTACATAAATGATATAATATTAAATGTAAATATTAATAAAAATAAAAAGTTTCAAGCAACGTTTCGATTCTGAATGGTGGTCTTTTTCACCAGGGCGATACTTAGTATCTACCACGTTTGAACGTACCGTAAATATATAACATATATTTTTTATGCGAATTAAATGATTATGACACATATTAAATTAATACAGGTTATTTGAGCACACCGGGTTTAAACCTGTGACCTTTGAGTTCATAGTCGAGTGTCTTATCGCTCGACCTCGGAGGCCTTCAAATTGATTGATTTATATTATTTTATTCTGATGCTTAATATATGATCGATACAAGAGTTTGTTTAACTGAATCACGTCTTATACTATTATGATCCTATGATTATTAATCCGCCCTACATGTCCAAACCATTCAAACGTCATTTTTTTAATCGTGTTCATTATTTTTATCATATATTTTAACTCCACCCAGGAGCCCTTGAGTGAAATTGGACATTAATTTAGAATATCCTCATTTGTTATTCAGTCTTTCATGGTTTAGCTAACATAAGCCTCGGAGATCTTGCCTCATATTCTTCTGGCACACTTTTCTCTTTTCTTATTTTACTCCTCTCTTCCCTGCCAATTCCACACTTCATTGCCATATATCGGGATTTTAGAACTTTCATCACTTCCTCCGACAACTCTTTAGGCCGGGGTTGCTATTGCATTCATTGCTTTATTGATAATATTGCCTTTATTCATAGTTCATCATTGTCTTTATCAGCTTTCGCGTTTCTCTCGATAATCATCTCTAAGCCTCTAAAGCTTTAGATAACAATATTCAAAACATTAAAATAATTCGCTGAACATTTTTTTTTGCGAAACAGTTTTATAACAATTACATTGCAAAAACGATAAAAACCAAAAAATGGTAATCATAATTAAACAATTATAAAAGTGCATAGTAAAGTTAAAACTGAATAGTTAGTTGTTGCTCAAACTTGTTGTAGCCCATGTGAAAAATATTCAAATTTCCTGCAAAGCAGTTAATTAACCTAGTTAGTCTTCCCAGGGGCATCATCATTGGTAAGTTAGTTCTGCACCTGGGAAGAAACAGAAGCTTGTGTTGGCGACCTCGCGTGAAATTATCAGGAACATAAAATCCCATTTCCGCCAAGATTTCAGGTATTAATATTACACCGTTCATCGAGTTTACGAGCTAAAAGCAGTAATTCTATATCCCTCCTCGAACTAAAGTTGCAGATACCCAGCATTCCCGAGATAAACGCTGTTGGAAACAGCCATGGGTAAAAACCAAACTTTCATGTAGAGGAACCATACATTTTTTTCTCGACCAATAGTACATAGGCGGTGGTCCTTTGGCCTTCATACCTGAGATTCACTCTCAAGAATTCTTCGCACTAAGCTAAAGTAAAGTAGCCTTATCACTGCAAGATTTGTCAACTCTTTTGAATTATGAATGACAAAACTCAACATTTTTGTGGCTGATTTGCAGATCTTTTCAATGTGATTAAGAAGCGTTTAACAATGTTTTAAAAAATTAATAATGTTTTTATCAAGGGGAGACGTTTTGAAATAACTCAGATGTATTTCGTTTGTCCAGTGTATAACGTTAAATAGGGGTGTTATTCATCCAAGTTCGAGTTGTATTATTGGCAGTAGGCCATCTA
The DNA here is from genome assembly GCA_022651775.1 of Drusus annulatus. NCBI lineage: Eukaryota > Metazoa > Arthropoda > Insecta > Trichoptera > Limnephilidae > Drusus > Drusus annulatus. The sequence continues at coordinate 565,827 of JAGWCC010000076.1, read as the reverse complement.
GATTTGGGTTGAATTTTCCTGTTTAAGGTTGTAAACACCCACTGAGTTTATTGGTCATTAACTGTTTTGCCTTATTTACTGTCCTTTATCAACACAAATATTAAACATCTATTTTAGGGCGTATTTTCCGTGATCGAATTTTGTTTATTGTATATTTTCAGCGACGTCGAAGTGATAATGTTTGCCGATGATCTGAAAATTTACAAAACTATAAGAAATGTTCATGACTGTCACACATTGTTAAATAATTCGTTCAAACTCTTTGTATGTTGCCTAAATAATGATTTGCAACTCAAATAAGTAAATGTCTAATTATGAGATTTTATAGAATTAAAAACCCACTAATTTATGATTATGCCATTAACGATACTTCGCTAACAAATTTAACCGAGGTAAATGATTTGGGAGTATACTTTGATAAAAAACTAAACTTAAATAATCATATTGAAATTGCATCAAATAAAGCTTTAAAAATTATGTATTTTATATTAAGAATATGCAATCAATTTAAAAACATTCATACCTTAAAAAAATGTACATGTCATTAGTTAGGAGTCAAATTGAATAAAACTCAACAGTGTGGGCACCAAGTTATGCTATTCATTCCCTTACAATAGAAAGAGTTCAAATTAAATTCTTAAGATTTATTAACTTCCGAATGGGCATAGTAAGGGAATGTATCAATTACGATTATCTTCTTTGTCACCTTAATTTATTGAAATTGTCTGAACGGAGAATAATCACCGATTTGATTTGCTTATACAAAATTATAAATTCAATGATTGACAGCCCTGAACTATTAAACTTGATTTTATTTCATGTTCTTACCAAGACCCACAAGGCAGTACCTACCGTACTATTCAATTCTGCTTCAACCTCATCATTTAACACGCCTATGCGACGAATGCAACATCTGGGAAACACATTCTCCGATGTCGCTGATATATTTAACACGTCAATATCCAACTATAAGTCTCATTCAATACAGTTGTTTTCATCTGGTAGAGCTAAACTAATAGTTGGACCTGTTATTTAATATTATTATATCTTTTCTGAGGTACTTGTTTTATTTTTTTAATGTTAACATTTGTATAAAAGCCTATAACAAGCGTAAATAAATAACGTAAATAAATAAGTCTTGCTTATATTTGACTTCTCTCTTCTAATGGTAAAAAAACTGATAACCTCTCTTATTTTTTTTAGGTTTTTTACTTTTATTTAAACAATAATTATTATTATTTTAATTTTTAAAAAACAGTTTTTGGTTAAAAGCTCTGCGATGTAATTATTTTTTACGCGTGACAGCTGTTTCGCCTTCTGAGGGCATTATCAAACTGTGGAGAAGCCACATACAGACGGACTATTTATATCATGTTTAATGTTATTATTATTTTTATTTTTAACTACCAATGTCCCCATTAGGTTTTTTTGATAAATTGTAATTATTGTTGATGTCATTAACATGGGGAGTTTCCCTACCTAAGGGTATACTATTGTTTGACAAAAGGTCATTAAGGAGGGACATTGGTGTTTCCTAATTTGTTTTAAGAAACGGGGTTTTTATTTTTATTAATTTGGGGGATAATTATATCTGAATTACTTTTCTTAATTTTCGGTTTGAACACATCTAGTAGTGATGAATGGATCATATTCTTTTATTTATTATTCACCATTAATCATGTAGGCACATTAATAAATGTCTTCGACGGATAACCTATTACATCGTATTACGGCCACCATTCTTAATCAAAATGGCGCTAGCCGGGTTTGGTGACGAGCTTTGAATTTATTTTTAAAGAAAGACAAACATTCCTAGATAACGAATAATCTGACGATATTTGAAAATCTCTTACCACCATCATAATTAGCGGAAGATGTTGCTTGTGCAATGATGGAGGACTCAGCTAGCAGAGGAATTGAACCCACAACGCCTGAGTGGGAATCCGACGCGTTTGTCCACTCAGCTACTAACCGGTCAATAGAATAGTCAATTATTTCGAAACCTTCCTCTTCCTCATCTCTTACCCCTCTGACTCCCTTCAGCCTCACAATATACTCCAATTAAAGATGTCGAAATGCCACTGGCTTCGGGTAGTTGGCATTTTCGTGCAGTGCGAAAAAATCCATTTTCACGACTCATAAATTTGTTAGCGTAATTACCTAAAGTTTAAAATTTATTTCAATATTAAATTATTTACACCTCGTTCCCAACATTGTTTTTGTTATTTTTAGGCTGTAAAAATCCCTTAAACTATCAAAAAAAATTGACGCAACACACTGCATGGTCCGTATTTTTCAAATTGTTCACTAATAAAAAATATTTCTAAAGTCTTTTGAATACGGATATTTTTAATAATAATAATAATACTTGGATAATTTATATAGCGCCGTTCTTGTGATATCTCAACGGTGCAAGTAACATCTGATTATTTATATTTTAATAAAGCATTGACATATTAAAATTTCTGTACAGTTAAATTTTTCTTTCTGCATATTATATTCCATTCAGACTAATGCCTCAGTCCCACCATGCCTAAGCTTATAATACTCTGCTTATCTATGTTTCCTTTTCAATTTATTCGCAGATTGTCCGCCCCCTTTAAAAGCATTCAGTGAATAATAATAATTGACACTAATTCACAGATCTTAACCGTTCCATGTACGTTGCAGGCTGTACTACGTTCTACGTACTCCGTATAGCGTATAAATTCAATGCGCGTTGCCGTATGTAAATCCTTTAGAATACAGTCCCTGGCAGATGATTCTGGGGAATTAAATCAGAAAATCTTTCTCGACGTTCCAGTGTTTAGTTTAACGACGGCGTTTAGCCTAAAAGCCTTACCGAGGTAATGAGAATACTTCGTTATCGGAACTTCAAAGCCTAGTTTTAACTTTTTGAATTCAGTCTACTTCAGTATTTTGGCACTTTGTACAAGATAAAATAAATTCGGCTATTTAAAAGCTTGAATTGTTTCAAAACTGACGCGAAGCTAGCAGTCCACACTGGAGTTCTAATATCAACTGTGATATATGGCAGCGAGGCATTGAACTGGAAGAGGAAGGATGAAAGTAGACTGAATGCTGCAGGAATATGAAATAATGCAGATTCACAGCAGGTCTGAAGGTTGACATTATAGCTCATTTGTAATGGGCGTTCGGGCAGCGAAAGGTCCCTAGTTCGATTCCCAGTCGAACCGATAACATTTTTTTGTCGGTTTTTCTAACATAAGATTTGATTTATTTATTTATAAACTAACGAAATATTGTCCAATTACAAAAAATAAAAAAGAACACGAAATAAGAAAAAAGAGCAACAGAGAAATAACAGCACATACATAATATTATAATGAACCAATGACAAAAATAGGACAAAACATACATTAGAAAAAACGTTCAAGTCATAGCTAAGGTCAACTCAAAGTTTTTGTAGAGTCTAAAGAATAGCAAAAATAATTTAGACTGGTACCAAAAATTTCAAGACCATGGCTTGAGTTAACAAGTCTCGACATTCTGGACAGTAGAGAATAATACCCATTATTAGTAGAGTGATTATTAAATTTATTTATTTTACTATTTTATTGTTCATTTTTGCCTGGAACCTCCAAATTACTTCTAAGGCTTTATTATTTTCTTCAAGGAGCGAAAGACATTAGTTGTGTTAACGGCACGTGAAAAAAACTCGGCATTATTGATAAAATTATGATATTTTACGCTTTTTTATGATTAATAAAGTTGATGGACGTACACCATCCTACATAATATATGGACAACCTAAGTGGTTCAATAAATATCAAATAAATTAAGAATATTCTTTCCCGTCTGTTGCGTTTGCCATTTTCGTATTCATCGGATAAATGAATTTGAGATGAGTCCAAAACGAAATATGTTTTATACGGATTCCAAGAAGGCATAGATCAGAACAAATATAATATGTTTTTGAAGCTCGCCATGAAAAACATTTTCATATCATATTAAGCACGCTCGAGTGTTTTCTTTTAAGTATTAGGTACGTAATAAAATATTTAGCTATGATCCCATTGCGTCTTGCTATGTCATTTATTTATTTAATATTTAAACGACAACTTTAGTGAAACCAACTAGTTTCGTAAAACATAGTGATTTAATATCGCAACATTAGTATTTAATGAGCCAGACACTCGTATTAGTGTATTTAAATCCAGTGAAGCGATTTTTTTGTCATTACAAATTAATAAAATAATCTTTATTGAAATACAGTTTACAATAATAAATTAAAACATAAAATTGTATAAAGGTGTACAGTGAATAATAAATATGATCTAGAAATCGATTTAATATATCCACGCTGGAAAAGCAAAAGGGCTCAAGCGACACTTTGGGCAAAAATGAGTTAAATGTGCATTTTTATTTTCTGCATCGAATGCTCTGACTCTCTTTTGATTCTGAATATTTTTCGGTGCTTCAGCCATCTAAAATATATGAACCATTTGAGAGAAGGATTGGCTCAAGCGACACAAGCTTGGAACTTGCTTAGCTTTTTAGCATTAAGTTAGCCGGTTTACTTTTATTTTTCAAAATACAACCGGGCCCTGAAGAGCTGTGAATTTTATAAAAAATCTTTCATGTGCTCTGGTGTAAACTTTCCAAAATTGCGGTTCAGCCCTTTTTCCTTTCTGGCATCGATATATACATACACATATGTGTTGAAGACTTGTAAAAATTATTCTGCATATTAACTTTATTAATATAAACTTAATTTTTGTACATATAAGTTATCAGCTTAGGCTTTTCATAACCCGCGCCTCTAGGAGGCAAGTCTGTGTTGAGGCAGTAATTTTTGCAGATTTTTCGTGTTGTTTTAATTATGCCTATGATTGCTGTTCATTTCAGTTTGTGAAATAATTATTGTATCTTTAAATTTAAAGTTGGAATAGTACATTTAAATAGATAAATATTTGTTCTGTGCCTGGTTCTATCAATAACATCGAATTTGTGTGAGTGCACCGGTAAAAGCTCTTCTACCATTGAAAACGATGGAGTTGATATTGTAAAAGGAATTCAGTGGCTATTTCTCAATGTTTTTGATGCCGAAGTTAATAGTTGTTTTTATCGGGCGCATTTTAGATAAACTATCATAAAAGTGCAGTGATTAAACGTTTTTATCAAATAATTACTTTGCAATGGTAGTTGAAACATTTTATGATTAATAAAAAAATACCGTTAGTAAAATGAGTTTTTTTTTTACATTCAAGTTCGGCGTTCTTACAGATTATATCACTTAGTTTTTTTGTATAGTTTAATTGAAGGAAAAAGAGTTTATTTTAATTACTTGACTAAACAATGTTATTTGTTTACAATAGTAAAAAGTAAGATGAGTCATTTTATTTCGCAACCGAACTTAAACAATGAACGGATCAAAATACCCAACCTTAAAACGTTCCTCTTTCTACCCCTTATAAAACTTTTATTGCCATATTCGGAAACTAATATATTAAAACATGCATAAGAAGAATTCACCCAAGCAGCATTCGTATTGCAGTAAGTTCTCGACTCATTTCTGGTAGCATCGGTCTAAATAATAAATCAGGTATTTAGTTGCAGTCTTTTGATAAACTGAAGAGCCGTACATACTCGAATCTGTTTGAAGTGCATTCTGAAATATACCAGAGTGCTTTTAAAGTAAAGAGCTTTGCGCTCAGGAGGAAACGGGGCAATAACTGCGAACGAAGATTTATGATGTTTTATGAGCTTTACGACAGCTGCAAAGTACTTTTTGTAATGCTGCAGTGAAAAGGCATTCACTTAATACGTGTATTCATTGAGAAGTTAAAACTTTAATTTATATGAAACCAATTTATGTAGTCCGGGTTGAAATAATCCACCTCGCAACGACGATGACTTATTCGTGTCCGATACGACAGCTGTGCTGCACATTGTAGTAGCAATTAGGCTCAACTTCAATTAAAGCATTTTGAGGAAATATAGTTTCATTTCATGAATAATGAATCATTTTTTATAGTATTAAAAATTAAAAACTGTTTTTTTTTAAAGAATTGTATTTTATTTCCATCATAAAATACGATTCTGTAAAAAAAAAAGTTGTTAATTTTTTTGGCACTTAGAGCCTTAATTAATTCCAGTATTCAATTGATAATTTGTGTGTTTTACAAAGAAAATAAAACTAAAATTCCAATTGTGTAAGTTTACAGTGACTTTATTTGAAGATGTTATTATAATTTTCATTGATGTTTCAATACTCACTACCTTCAGCCTCACAATATACCCTATTTGGGGATGCCACAGTCTCACTGGCTCTCGACGGTTGAGAGCAGTTGAGACTCTTGTGCGGTATTCATTTAAAAAAAAATACAATTCGAAATATCTACTTATTTTCAAACCAAGGTAATTTAAAAAATAAAAATATTAACTAAAATTTCCCAGCAGTGGTAGGCGGAGAGAATGGACCGCCGTATAAAACTATGTCTTGGCACCCATTCCTTGCTTTATTTATATTCATACATCGTCTCATACATACATTTTTGTTATTTTGACTCTTGACATAGCCTAACTCAAGTATTTGATTCACTTGATCGTGCCATGTCTTCTTCGGGCATCACCGACTTCTTCCACCATTCACTTTCGCTTATATTTATATTTACATACATGGTTTATAGTATATTTGTGTTTTAGAAGTATTTTTCCCTTACTGTTAGTATTACACAAAATATCACAGTACTCGACATCGAACCTGTATTGGGCTTGACGCAAATTGAAACATTATTAACACTTTACCACGGAGAGCATCTTGATGTATTTTCCTTTTGTATGTTTACACAGGATTGTTGTACCGCGTCCTATTTACTTAATGCAAGGTTTGTGAAGATGGCAAAAGCTACATTGAAAATAAATATACCCTGCATTATGTTGCTTTCATCCCCCTTCTCTAGACCTCGGGCAATGTAACCTGGATTCTTAAATTCCAGACTCTTTCATATTTTCAGTATCAATCTACGAGTATCATCAGTCATGGATTTTTTTTTGTAATTGGATTGTTTTAAATACCTATTTTTAATATGTAATTTAATAGCTGAGGCGTGTGTACGGTAAAACCACGAATGACCGTGTTAAACATGTGGATATCCGGAAAGAATGCAAGCGTAATGAATACGATTAATAAAGGGACTATTATATGGTTTGGGCATGTAGAGTGAATGAACGAAGAAAGGAGTGTGAAAAGAATATATGATGCAAACGTGAATGGAAGAAGAAATTTGGGACGTCCGAGAAAGAAATTTCACAATCAAGTGAATCAAATACTTGAGTCGGGCCATGTCAAGAGTCAGAATAACAGAGCAAAACTAAAGACTCATCTTTTTAAATTATCATACCCACAATAACGTCAATTTCCTTAACTAGAGTTTTGATCACTCAGTCTGAGTGCTATACATAGTTTATAAATATAGTTAAATATTACTTACTCCACTTTTTTTCTACCCTAGGTCCGACAGCACGGGCAACAACCATTATAAATATGTGCTAATTTTAATATGTTATTTGTAAGTCACTAGTTAAGTTATTAGTAATAAGTTAATGTTAAGTCTTAGTTGTAATATTATGTTAATTATGATGTATATAAATCAGCCAATTATTATTATTATTAAGAGTATGTATGAAACGATGTGTGAATGTGAATGAAGAAAGAAATGTGCCAAGACAGAGTTGTATGGCGGTCCTTTATCTTTGCCTACCCCTACGGAGAACGGCGTGATGGTTAGTTATTAAGTAACTTGATAACTGAAAGGTAATTGATGAGTTTAATTTTTTAATATTATTGATAAAGTACTAGTTTTGATTTATATTTAGATTTTTCTTACGAAAAAAAATTAACAACTGAGGCCAGGTTACAAATCTTTGACCTCCGGTTGCCACAATTTTACAGATTTTCAGTAATACATAGTATATGAGTCTTTGTCAAAACATAGCAAGTGAACTATACGATCTTTAAATTTTGTCAATTAACCGTCACAAGCTAATTATATGAATATCTTAAAATTTTACTGATTACTGAACAAATTTCTTCATGGGTTTTTGATAATCTTCATGATGTTGAAATTTCGATTGGCCAGTAACCTTTCCACACCTGAAAGTAAAATGCGAAGGTGCGATGCGAAGGAGTGTGACGTAGTTGCCCCTTTTGATATTGCTTATAAAAGCGTTTTCATGACATAATCTTAGGTAATTTGTTTTCGGCAATATTTAGAGAGAAGTATATTTATAATATTTCAGTGACCTTTATCTAAGAAATACAAAATTCTCGTTCGTCTTTATATTAGAACCTCCGTTCAGAACGGGAGTGTTGACAAAAACACTTCGTTTAATTCACTTGTGGTTCGAAAAATCATTTAGTTTGTCAAACAATTATCAATCCAGAAAGCTAGAAACTCTAAGAATTGCCCTGGTGAAAGACCACCATTCAGAATCGAAACGTTCAATTGTGTTTGGTGACCAAATCTGAATAGCCAGGTATTTCTCAACCTTCTTCTTTTCCAGCTCAGTCTCCTTCCTGCTACATTCAGCCTCCCTACAGACCCCAGTCGGGGATGCTATAGTCCCACTGTCTTCAGACGGTTGGGATCAGTTAGGACTCTTGTGCGGTATTCACTATACTGGTTTTAAAGCGCCCTTGAGGTGATATTTCTTTCACGAAAACGGCGCTTTAGAAATCAGTCAATTATTTTTAGTGGTCGGTATGAAGGGGCGTAACCCTCAAAAATCTCTAAATGGAATCTAAACATTATATTAGTTTATTTCAGTTTCACATGCTTAGGCTTATGTCATTTCGGAAATGAGAGCTTCATTAAAAATAAAAATACAGTGAGATACTGGTAACTTGATGTTAAAATTACCCGTTTAGTATTGTTGGATCCGAAGCTGCGATAAAACTCTGAATGTGTTTTCAGCTTCAAATGAATTGGAAAAATAGTGGACTCTGAAACTATAAACTACTTCTTGATGGTAGTGTTTAGTTATGGAGTGAAGAAAGTAGGAAACCAATTCACTCACCGATGAAGTTGATGTTTAAGTTCTTGATTATTCTTACATATTGTATTATTAACGAACACCACAGCAAAAACACGCTTAATTTAATATTATTTGAAGAACAACAACAAACCGAACGACCAAGCGAGACACCAACGAACGAACACGTTTTATCACATAACTCTATTCTGTTTCTTGATTGTCACTTGTTTTGAAACTCAGTGTTGTTAATTACGGAAATCGAATATAGTGAAATGGTTGGATAAGTGGATGAAAAACAAGAAGTTAAGAACTTAACAAATTATCTCTTTGAAATCCAATACGTATATTACAAATAAAAGCTATTGATATCGAGTGATTACGGACATTGTTTTCTATTTACGCACGTTTTTAGAAACCTGAGAAGTAAGGATGATTATAAATATTGAAGGGGAAAGTTTCAAATATTTTTAGAACTGCTTGCCTGTTTCCTTTTTCTGATCATAAAATAATATGACTAGTTTTCAGTGTAACTCGCTTTATGAAGCAGTAAACACCGTCCTTATGAGCTTATCTATATTCAGATATTATGAGGCCAGCGAGTTTATATTGGCAATAAGCGCATCAGGCTGGAAATCGAAGTACGGCCCTTTTCAGACAGTAAATTATTATTGCATATTGACAATCTGCATTTTTAACGTAAATCGGAAATATCTACTAACATCTACGTTATAATTCTAAGAAAAGAGGACCTATGAGATATTCATACGGAATCTTACTCCAATTAATGAACACGTTGGCCATCTGTTATCTGTAGATATAACAAAAAAGTCATCCAAAGAAGCGAGGCTATAGCAGTCCACAATGGAGTGCTGATACCAACCCTGATGTATGACTGTCAGGCATCGAACTCACAGAAGAAATATGAAAGTAGACCGAATGATGTAGAAATTAGATTCCTGAGGTGTACGAGTATGTACGATAAAACCATGTATGACTATTTTAGTAGTGTGGAGATCCAGGAAGAATGCAAGGTTGATGTAAGTTAGTGCAATGAATACGAATAATAAAGGGACGCTTATATGGTTTGAACGTGTTGAGCGGATGAACAAAGAAAGGAGAGGAAGGAGAATATATAACTCAAAAATGAATGGCAGAGTAAGGATGAAAGTAGACGGAATGCTATAGAAATGGGATCCCTGAGACATATGTGAATAAAACTATATATACCGGTTGGCCTTCATCATAATAAATTCTGTGGTTTTAAAACAAAGTATTGTTTTATTTAATATAATGTCCAACCACCATGTGATTGCTTCTTACGAAAAAACTATATATGACCATATTAAAAATGTGGATATCCGGAAATAATGCAAGGCTGACATAAGCGTAATGAATAGGATCAAGAAAGAGAAGCTTAACTGGTTTGGGTACGTAGAGCAGATAAACGAAGAAAGAAGTATGAGAAGAATGTATGTAATATATTAAGTGAATGATAGAAGAAGTCGGGAACGCTCGAGAAAGACATGGCATAATCGATCGAATGAAATACCTAAGTCGGGTCATAATAACAGATGAGTGTGTATGAGACGATGTGTGAATGTGAATGAAGCAAGGAGCGTGTGCTAAGACAGAGTTGTGTGGCGGTCCATCCTCTCTGCCTTCCTCTGCGGGGAAACGGCGTGATGGTTAGTTAGTTAGCATAAAGTTTTAATAAATTAATTGTGAATTTAATATTATTTCTAAACTTTGTAAGAAGTCATAAGGTCTCCCGTAAATAAAAATGGATATTTCACCTAAGACACTTTTTAGGTTTGCAACTATGCTCGGGTAGAACTTGGCTTACACATGCAAAGATGGCTTCCTTTACCGGAATAAATGGATAAAATATTATTAATTTTCAAAGAAATATGGCTTTGATAAAAATGGTCGTATTTAAACATATATATTGTACAATTGGCAGAGGCGTTACTCCCGGAAAGAGTAGGGATTCCGAGATCAAGTCTCGATCGCAATCACATCTTTCTATTTTCTGTGAATTTATTCATTTATTTGCGTAGCTTATTTTACCATATTATTATTTATGCGAACTTTCAACTGATGATTGACGGCCTCCATGGTCGAGTGGTAGGACGCTCGACTACGAATCCAAAGTTCGCGTGTTTAAGCCCGGCGTGCGCCTATAATTTTTATTTAATTAATATGCGTCACAACACATTTCATTCATATAAAATAATGTAAAGTTTATTTGCGGCACGTTCCAGAGTGGTAGATAGACACTCCAAGTATCGGCCTGGTGAAAGACCACCATTCAGAATCGAAACGTTTCTTGAAATGGCTTTAGCCGTGTTTGGTGACCAGATCTGAATAGACAGGCGCTTCCCAACCTTCCTCTTTATCATCTCCTTCATTTCACTATTCAGTATTCACTATATAAATATAAAGTTTTTTCCGAACTTTTTCATGTCTTGAAAAGCGCCACCATATTTATACTGTGCTTTTTTGTCCACAGTACAACCTTTTCTATTTGTCTTCGTTCATATTGCACAATACGAGTATATTATTCGTATATTCAGGCACCCTCTTCCATTTCCCGAAGCTCTGAGAATCCTCTAAGCACGCTCTCGAAAAGAAAGGATGACGCAGCAATTCTGCACTTGAATTTTTGACATTTTTATTTATGAACCTCGGCTTTTTTCATTCGTTTTCTGTCAGTCACGCAACCGTGAATATAGACCCTATCTCAAAACGTAATAAATACTAAAATCGTATGATTGAGAATAACTAGCCACACGGTGCGGATACCGAGTAACTAGCTTGAACCGGTATTCAACTCACATAGTGCTGAAATACAGAGAAACATTATATCAATTTAATTTTGGTAGTTTTTAAAATTATATAGTAAATACCCTCACAAGAGTTCTAACTTCTCCCAACCGTCTAGAGTTAGTGGGTCTGTGACATCCTTAATAGGGGTATGTTGTGAGGTTGAAGAGAAAGGTTGGAAAGTACCTGTCTATTCAGATCTGGTCACTAAACACGGCTAAAGCCATTTCAAGCAACGTTTCGATTCTGAATGATGGTTTTTCACCACGGCGTTATCTAGTATCAACCGCGAGAGTTGGATCATTTTTCTCTTTTTTGCCATTTTTACTTATAATGAGCCCAATATACAGGTTGTATTTGAACGTCACCGACAGGCTCTTTAAGGTTGTTGAAGTAAAAAATATAGAAAGTGTTTGGGTCTCCGGAATTTTTTTATTTAATTTTTTTATTAAAAACAAACAAATGACTGCTCAAGTAACCGCCTACCCCCCGCCCCGACCCCTTCTGCCCAATGGTGATTTTTTTGTTGAGTTAAAACCAAAACACCAAAAAACGTCTCCGTCTACAGTCTGTCTGGTACGGCCTGCAAAATTCCGTATTTAGCTGCTAATAAAAAAAAACGCTTTTCTTGGAAAATATTTTTTAATATTTTTATTCTGTTTATTCATAAATTTTCTAGGGCGTTTTTATTTTACTTAACCGGTTTTTTATGTAAGTTTATAACTCCAGTCGAAAACTACTTTCTTAAGTTACACTTTTACAGTTTTATGAAACGTACTTACAACGTTCGTGCAAATAAATGTAGAGGGCTGTAAAAGTTTGTAGCATTATAAAATACCCGAGGAGTACTGACAAACTAATTGGAAGCTTTTTGTCTTTATCTCTGTAATTCTATCAACATTTCTTAATAAATAGCTGAGCTTTTAATTTTAACGCTCCACTATTCGTTTTTTTGCGGCGTTTTAACACTAGGTTGACGGCACCCGTCGATTTGCTTTGCAAATTTTAGTAAGCAGACAGATTTTTTTTTTTTTACGATTTTTTATAATTGAACAGTGTAAATATATTTACTGTGTTTATACTATCAGAAACTTTTAATTTTCTTAAATCTATTCGCTTTAAACCTATCTCTATAAGACACCCGTCAAATTAACGGATTTGGTAATTTAACGCATGTCCCATTTGTGAAATTATTACTTCTAAAATAAAATAAATTATAGTGTAACAATTTGTGCGAAGCAATGAAGAAAGAATGTCATCGGTGTGAAGGATATTTTGTTTCAAACCCAAATTACAAATTAGTGGTCGTTGCTTATTTCATTCGGCGCATTATGATTTATGGGGCTATAACAAAGTTTCTTCGAGGATGGAAGTCTGGCAAAGTTGACCATACGGCTAGATTAGTTTAAGTAAATAATCTTCAATTATAGAGTTGTAGTCAGCGTGTGGAAATGGGGAGTCTAATTTCAGTTAAATAAAACATTTATAAAACAGTATTTGTGTTTAACCGTCCATTTGACGGATGCCCGTAGAAATGGGTATATAAAAAATGCCCGTAAACCTAGTGTTAATCAAGCTTGGCGTTTTTTGTTCAGGTGAATGAATGAGGCTTTATCTGTCATGGAAGACGTAAATCGCATGTCACCGTGACAGGATTTATGGAAACATTATTTTATTATGTCTTACTAAGCACGATTTACACCTTTAATAAGCGGGCTAATTCTGCAGCAGAGATTTTTTTAGAAATGATTAATGAATTAGTTAAATATTTTTTCACGTTTCGGCAGACGTAATTTACGTTCGATTTTGAGATAGTTATTATCGCTGCTCATACATATGTGTTTTTATCTTTTTATTAGATAATAATTTACATATTTAGATTTGAAAAATGTTAATGATTCGTTGTAGAACTACACAAAAGGATGGTGACTTTACACAATGTACTTACTTTACGATGTACAGAAAAAAAAAATGATGCGAAAGGGAATGGAAGAAGAAGTTAGGGACGCCCGAGGAAGATATGGCAAGTTACGATATACATATCTTTTCAGGTTGTATTAATTAATACTTACCGGTTAAATACTAAAGAATACTCATGTCACCATGAACTACTCGTATATTTAAAATAAATACATTTAATAGTATTATGTCCACGTTTATGGTATATATTTGTGTAGTGTTTAAATATATATATATATATATATATATATGTAATAATAATAATAATAATAAATGGATAATTTTTATAGCGTTGTTTTTGTGGGAAAATCACCTAAAGGGCGCTTTACAAATTAATTTATCTAACCTATAATTTATCACTTAAGCTTATAACTAATAACTTACAGTTAAGATTTATTACTAATGGCTTACACCTAATATTTTTAACCAGTGACTTACAATAAGGACTTATAGCTTGTAACTAACAGTGAAATAGATGCTAACATTAAAAACATTAATATTTACACATACAATAAAAGTAAAAATAAAACTTATAACCAACTTAATACCAAATTATTTACAACGTGGATATTCACAGACATAGTACAAGAAAATGCAAAGAAATCAGACTACCAGAAAGAATAAATATATATATAATAGAAAAAATCAGACTACCAGAAAGAAATATATATATATTTATATATATATATATATATATATATATATATATAATAGAAAAACAAATGATTTCCATCCATTTTATAATAATTGAGGGTAGATCGTTAAATGTGACGTTATTTTAAAACAACTCTCGGTCCTTATAGAGTTTTAAACACAAGAGGCACCTGTCGTTTTGAATATTTTTTTACATAATATTGCAAACGGTTCCAAAAAATGATTAGTCAAGGACATGGTTGTTACAGACGAAAACCATTTTGAATTCCTTTTACAAAGGCTCGAGTACATTCCATAATGTATGATTGATGTATAGACATTCCTCGAATAATTAAATTAAACACTCTTTTTATTTCCGTGTTGTAATGTTTTTGCTAAAAAATATGGATACACCAGTATTTTATGAAAATTGCCTCTGCATCACTTCTTTCCCATCTTAATAATAAATGGTTTGAATATAGATATGATTTACTATCATCACGGCCAAAAGTATCATCGTGATGGATTTTCGGGTTATTATGCCGTGTTGTGCTTTCTTCTCCTTTAGCAAACGTTTCGGACGGCCTTGCAGTGTCCATCATCATGTGTAGATTGTGGTGAAAAGTGTGTTCTACACACAAAAACGTTGTCTAAATGAGAAAAAAATACCTGCATAAAAAGTTTTATTTAATTATTAAATGTTATTTTACATTTATTCCATATGAAATTATAAAATTAATGAAAATGAAACATAAACTTTGTATAAGACCACAGATTTTATTTTAATTTTTATCTCCGACCGGTTTGGTTTAGCCTAAGAATCATCAAGGTAAAAAACTAAACTAAACGAAAAACACCTAGTGTGTGGTTATATATACTCATACATAAATATGGAGAACACTAAAATAAATAATTTATAGTATATTTGCGGCACGTTCGAGAGTAGTAGATAGATACTCCAAGTATCGGCCTGGTGAAAGACTATCCAGAATCGAAACGTTGCTTGAAATGGCTTAAGCGATGTTTGGTGGCCAGATCTGAATAGCCAGGTACTTCCCAACTTTCCTCTTCCCCATCTTCTTCCAATCCCCCTATCTTCAGACTCACAAAATACCCTTATCAGGGATGCTATATTACCACTGGATCCAGAAGGTATGGATCAGTTGGAACTCTAGTGCGGTATTCACTATAAAAAATAGAATTGAAAAAAAAAACAACCCAAAAACCGTCCACGATAAAGTTGTACAAAGTTTTGATCTTTTTCACGATATGGCGATGGAGCTCCTCCACTAATTAACGTTTAAACAAATTATGAACTTTTTAAAATGCCTTAATTGAAAATTTATAATGAATAAACATTTTCCCAAAATTTTCAGCCAATTCATGTAAGGTTATATTTTTGAAGTTATGCTGTGTAAGCAGTGACTGTACTAAAATTAAAATACGTTCGTAATGTTTTGAATATCTGATGAATATCGGGCGAATCTTGATAAGAGTGCAGTATAAATATTATATGATCTCGCCTGTTTGACAAGCCGAACCTTCGAATATATTCCGTCCACATTTTATTTTATCTTTTCCGTACCTAGAAATTTCAATTTTTCGGATCGGCCATGTTCAAACGAGTGGAAATCTATCTTATGTGCGTTTCAGGTTTTCATAATATTTTTATTATTCTTGCTTTCTTTCCTCTTATTTCCTTTCGCCGGTTCGTTGGGTGTTTTGTACCGCGATCCCTTTAAAATGTTCATTCTTTTACCAATCTAATAATGTTTTTCCGATACCCACCTTTTAATTCAGTATGCGAATGGAGGAACGAGATCAGTCCAAATTAGTTCTGACGAAATGAACCCACTGAATCCTTTCTCTTCATCTAATACTGAATCGTGTTTAAATGATAATAGATTCACTCATGTCTTACTGATACCCACATTTTAATTAAACGTATGAAAGTAAAAAATAGTTGAGTCAAAATTAGCTCTTACGAAATGAGTACGCTGGACTTTTACTTCTTGACATGTTTGCATGTACCGAATCCTGTCATTCTACATAATTTTGTTTAATGAAATTACATTTCATTCATTAAACTACGTACGGCCTCCGTAGTCGAGCGTTTTAACCAATCGACTACGAAGGCCTTAAGTAGTTTAATATGAATCCAGAGGTTGCGAGTTTGAATCCCGGCGTGTACAAATCCATTTTATTTACTCAAAATGTGTCATTTTACATTTAATCGTTATAAAATAATGTACGGTATGTGATATATTTTCGGCACGTTCCAAACTGGTAGATACTCTAAGTATCGCCCTGGTGTAAGACCATCTTTGAGAATCTAAACGTTGTTTAAAATGGCCTTAGCTGTGTTTGGCGACCTGATCTGAATAGCCAGTTCCTTCTCAATCTTACTCTTCTCCATCTTCTTCCCCTCTCCACTACCTTTAGCCTCACCATACACCGATTAGGGATGCCATAGTCCCACTGGCTCCAGACGGTTGGGAGCAGTTAAGACTCTTGTGCAGTATTCACTTTAAAATGATTATTTTTTCCTTTCTAGATATTAGGGGCGACTTTGCGTACTTGAACCAAAACTAATTTGTAACTTATCTATCCTTCTTGTATCTCCCACATGTAATTTGAAACGTATTATTTCTTCCAAGTTCAAAGACCTTTTATAATTTTTGATATTGTGCTCACGCAATATCTTGCATAAGTATTTCAAGAAAAGTACGTGGAATAATTCTGGAGTCACTTTTTGTTCCCAGCATTTTCAATCGAAACCTTATTATTTCAACTTGAATTTATGATTTAATTAACGGAAGGAACGTGTTTGGCAGCTATTTTATTATGAGTCATAAGTTTTCGTACCTGAAAGTTGAGTAAGTAAATATGGCTCATGTTGCTAATGAAATTCAACCCCCATTCTGGTGTTATATTTCATCAATAGATGGCAGTAGCATTTAGATAATTTTAATAATTGTTTTTTTTTTTGTGACAGCTTTGATAATTAATAATAGTGTTTAATTAATATAAAGTGCTCACTAGATATTTAGATTATTTTTAAAAACAAAAAAATGTTGTTTCACAAATGTTACACCATTTATTGCGGTAATAAATTCGCGCGTTTGCCGGTAGGTGGCAATAACATTTCGAGAAGCCGACCAACCCTTAAAAAGCTTTGTGCTTCGACCGCTAGGTGAAACTCTACTAAGGTTTTAGTTGATCTTAACCATATAAGGTTTGCTTCTTCGCTACAAAGTACGGAGTACAAGCGAAGCTTTCAAGCTAGCAAAGCTTTTCCAATATAGCTTCCGATTTATTTCGGGAGGTGTCACAATTGCTTGAAAATTATAAATTCATATTTAAGATATGGATTATGAAAAAATAATGGTCAATATTTTTATTAGTAGCATATCAGACCCGTAATCGTTCTTTACGACCAATAATCAACTCAAAATTTCTCATAAATTTGTATTATGACATTTTAATGAAATTGGAAAAAGCTGAAAATTATTCGTTGTACCATGGAAATTCTTTTATGCTTGTGAATCATCATTAAATTATAAGATAGTATATGTTGCCATCATATTTAAATTTTGAAACATAATCTTCCAGTAAAATTATTGCTTCTCAAAATCTTATTTTGACTTACAAGTTAAACGGAATTATATTTTAATAATATATAATAATGTTGTTTTGCTTATTTCCAATTGTTCAAGTTAATTTAACTCAAGCTTTTGCTTTCAATATGTTAAGTCGTCGGTTATTAGCAACGACGTTACATAAATAACGTCATTAGTTATTGGCATCATTTTGCACGTTTAAATTTTATTTAAGGTTTTTTTTACTTAACTTCTACATACCAATAATTTAAAAATTCATTAATCTTCTTTTATCTCCATATCTTCTATCTACATATTCATATTATTAAACCTGCAAAGTTATCAATAGTAATCAGCGCCCTTGAAGTGATTTTTCCCAAAAACGGCGCTATACAAATTATCCAAATGTTATTATGGAATGCGGCAGAATGATTTCGAGCAAGCGGGCGAATCTCATTCGGGTGTCACTCGGATGATTTGTCGGAACTGGTCGAAAGCATCGGGTATCTGGTCTGAGGTAGTCGTGCCCCTAACCCTTTTCGCGGTAGCCATCTTACGGATTATAACACAACTTTTAGGATAAAGAA
The DNA here is from genome assembly GCA_022651775.1 of Drusus annulatus. Taxonomy (NCBI): domain Eukaryota; kingdom Metazoa; phylum Arthropoda; class Insecta; order Trichoptera; family Limnephilidae; genus Drusus; species Drusus annulatus. The sequence continues at coordinate 547,226 of JAGWCC010000076.1, read as the reverse complement.
TTCTCTCCAAATCCATACTAATAATCAATGTATTCAACAGATGCTCAAATGTAGATTTGTGTTGAATTTCATTAGGTGTGCTAACCCCGATAGCGAAAATAATTCGTTCCAGAATTAAAAAAAAAAAAAAAACTTTTTTTATTTTAACGTTTATTCAAATAAAATGTTATAATAATGAATCGTTTAAGAGCGAAACAAACTGGAATGTGATTTCGATTTGCAAAAAAACAATGAAAAATCTGAATAACTAGTTTATTATTTGTGAATTTATAATAATGCTTTTCTACTAGAAAGCTGTCTACAGACATTTGTTTTTGCCTACGCTTCAAAATTTTGTGAAAATGTGACACAGCATTATCCTTAAATACATTTGTAAAACGCATAGCCACCTCCTTATTAGGGTGATGATTCTTAATGTACGATGCAGTAGCTTCCCATGCTTTCAGCATTTCTGTCATTGCACCAGAAGATTGTTGTTCTGCTACTTCCTCCTCCTCCACTAACAAACTCTCCTACATAACTTCTTGCCTTGAAACACAATGTAACTCCATAAACTCGTCGGTGGTCAGCTCTTGGCTGTGCTCTTCCACAACCTCGTTGTTATCCACCTCAGTCCCATGGTATTGGCCAAAGACACAATCTCGTCAACTGTAGACTACATAGGTACTGTTTCAAACCCCTCGAAATCACATTCAGAGACAGAGACAGCGCTCTCTGGCCAAAGCATCTTCCAAGCGGAAGTGAGGGTCCTCTTGGTAACCCCTTCCCATGCCTTGTCAATCATCTTGAGGCGAGTAACGTTATTCAAGTAAAAAATTCGCTCGTTAAGGCAGCATTTTCCACAATCTGTTTTGATCGTAAAGCGAATTTCTCATTATGAAAGGTGCTCGTTATGAGAGGTTTCACAGTATACAAAAAAATATTTTTTTGTTTCCTTATTAATATAGTACAACCTGTTATATAAACATAAATCAGCATTGGTCCTAAAAAGGTCTTTGGCTTAATATGATATGCTCTGTATTTATTTCAACCACAGCCACCGCCGAAAAGGCAACTTTAGCAATCTCCCCCCCGGTAGCACTATGTGCCCAACTTTATGAAAATACAAAGATTTAAGTTTAAGTCTCTAAGCCTGTCGTCAAGTTGGGCCGTGAACAACAACCGTTAGTCTACTGTCTACTCCACTAGACTTAGTGTAGCCCCGACTTCCCGGCTGCAGGTCGCAGCAGGCCTGACAGTGCAGCGAGCGAAGTGAAGTTCCCCGCTGCACCTCTGTTCTGCCGCAACTGATTTATTCATGAGCTTTCAAGACTTTTTTTAATAGAAATGTTGGTATGTTTTGTGATGAGTTCGACTTTCTTGTTTTGTCTTTGATTCGTTTTATTTATTTTTGGCAATTTATGCATCTTTCTTTCGCTTAAATGACTTGCATGTTTCAAAATACAAACGTGTTTTTAGCTTTCAAATTATTGTTTATTTCGTCAATTCGTCATTAACTCAATCAATGGTAAATAATATAAATAAAAGCAAGATACACAAAGAGAGACAAATGTGATACACAATATAACATGACTAGCCCAATCATTGTTACATATTTTTAAGCAATAGCAAGACATTTTTTTATGAAATTGTTTAAATTATCGACAAAAATGTCTACATTAGTACACACTTATTATGATACATTTGAAACAGGGCTAAAGTAGTCAATATTATTTCTGAATGTACTCGGGTGGAATGTGCTATGGTGTCTTAAACAACTAGAATTAGGTTAATTTATTTCAATACTTGTTAAAATACTTTATTTCTAATTTTCTTACTTACCTAAAGGATATGTCAAATATCATACTAAAATGCCCCTTTTATCATTAGAGAATATTTCAAAAAGTAACAAATTAGGGTTGGAAAAGGGGTGTCACACAGAAAATATTTTCCATTCAGTGTGATCCATAAATTAAATCATTATCATGAAATGAATTGATTTGTCATAGTAGAAAGCATTAACTTTGTGGCTTGCCATATTTCTAAATAAAACAGATACAAAAAAATCATCTGTTTTATTTATGAATTGATTTGTATTTAGTTTATAATGTATCGGAAGAAATTGAAAAATAATATTGATAATTTTCAATGAAGCATGAGGTCGATTAAAATGCCGGTCTCTAATGAGGTCTCGGTAGCTCAATTGGCAGAGACGTTACTCCCGGATAGAGTAGAAGTTCCGAGCTCTAGTCTCGGTCGCGACCGTTATTTTTTTTAGTTTCTGGCTATTTCTGTTACATATTTGCGTCGAAGATTATTGATATTATTTCAATAATTAATATCAAAATAAAAAGCATAATGCTTTAAAGTTAATTATAATTTAATAGTATTTTTTTAATGAACATTTAATTCAAATGCCATGAAAACACTGATTTCTACGAGTATTGATTGATCTTTGTGATCACTCGGTAAGCGTTACTACGTCGCTATTCACAACATTATAAAAAAAATACACTTTGATCTTTTCAACTTGCATTAGATTAAACTTCCATGAATATTCTATCGCAGAGTCAAAGTTCGTGTTCGGAGGCAAGTTACAATTCTGCCTAAAGCAGCGAGGACTTTGAAACAATGCCTTGCCTCAGAAAACAATGCAGTGCCGCTTCCTGTCGCAAATAAAATTTTGAGTTTGTTACTTTGGAGTTCTATTATGTAGCCTGACTTGCCAACTCATGACTTCGTAGAGTTGAAGTTAAAGTTTTATAGAAACATGATATTGTGTTCAGGATGTTTGCAGTGGTTTTTAAGTACGATTTGGTTGCTTTTGGTGATATTTGGTCGTGTGGCACTTTTTAGTCCTTATATGTTCTTGAAGGTGATTTTGGAAAATTTATCCAATAAATCTAAATAAATTAAGTCATTAAATGTCACTGCCTACAATTTCAACGAATACGTGTGCCTTACTAATCGATAAGTGTGTCTACAATTAACTGTCCTCAATCTAATTTCCTTTTCTGTAATTTGACAAATATATCAATATGAATTCATACGTTTCATCTGAATTTTTATACCCTTAGCTTCTGGTAAATTGTTTCTTTTTTAATCTGTTAATGTACACATGCACTGTTATTCCTATATCTGAACCTTTTTCTCTCATGATTTACGATAACGATCGTGATTTTAGATAGTTTTAATTCGTATACAAATTATATAATATTTTTTCCTTGTTAGTTAGTCTTATTAGCATAATTAATTTAATATGAAGCACACTTAAGGTGAAATATCAGAAAACTGCGTTATTTAAGTTCACTGTTATTATTATTATTACAATATGTTTTTGTTTTTCGGAGAAGATAAGATTGGGTCAAGTTACTAATGTCGAGTTTAAAAAAAATTTGAGTTCGTCTTTCGGGTACTTAGTTTTAGAGAAGTTGGCATTTCGGTTTTCGAGATTTCCATCCCAAACATTTTGTACACTATTTTTGTATTACTGTTTAATGTTAGTAAAGGGACGAAATCAAATATTATTTATCTTTCAGTCAATTTATATAGTGTACCTTTGTAAGTTCAAAACAAATTCGTTGTATATTAACAATCTAACTAACTAACTTATCATCACGCCGTTTCCCACAGGGTTGGGCAAAGAGAACGGACCGCCATACAACTCTGCCTTGGCACACATTTCCTTCTTCATTCACATTCACACATCGTCTCATACATACTATTTTGTTAATCTGAATCTTGACATGGCCCGACTCAAGTATTTAATTCACTTGATCGTGATATTTTCCTCCTACGTCCCAGATTTCTTCTTCCATTCACGTTCGCGTCATATATTTTTTTCACACTCCTTTCTTCGTTCATGCGCTGTACGTGCGCAAACCGTCTAAGCGTCTTTTTATTAATCCTGTTCATTACGCTTACATCAACCTTGCATTCTTTTCGGATATCCACATTTTTAACATGGTCATACATGGTTTTACCGCGCATACACCAATATAATAACAATCTGCCCACCAATTTATTATATAAAACAAAAGTTATTCTCTGTAACTCTCAAAATGCAAAACAAATTCAGAAAATACCCGATCGAAATACTTCCTGTTCATACGATGCAAAGTGAGGTTATTCTCAAACTGCGCCAGTTCCCAGCGCCCTGAACGATTTGAAAATGCTCCTGACACTGTCTCAACCGTCGCTAAAGCGTTAACGGTTATCGTTAACCCCGTCGCTGAAAGGCGATCACCACCTGCGACCCGACAGCTAACTACAGTCACGGCTGTTTATGCTTTTACAATTTCAACAATGTTATGCAAGTCATTTACTAGAACATCCAGTTATCTTGTATCTAGATGCTGCAAACAGGAAATGGGTAGTAAGGAAGTTGTGTTTTGTGTATCCGACAATGTGTATAAATGTTCTTATTTGACAATGTGGCATCTAGAACTAGAATACAGAGTTGATGACGTCGAGTATTGGTCCGATAGCAACCGATCAAGTCGTTATTATGACAGTGCTGTTAATGGAAAAAGCTTGGAATACTTATATATAACCGTAAAGCTTTGAAGCAAATTAAATAATCTCCGTGAAGAACCTGCGATGCTTACTAAAAAAATCTCAGAACAAGCAATCTTTAATTTCTTAGTAAGGAGTAGACTTGAGAGTGGGTTGATAATTTGGAGTCTATACGAAGTAAAGTACTCCCCCATGTTGGAGAGGGTTCAGAAAAATATTCAGAGATTTCTCTACTTCAGGAAGTATGGTTACTACCCGTGGCTTTATTCTACTGACTTTCTTTTAGGTATGCTCTAAACCTACCATCTAGGGGTCAGAAGGGATGTGTACATTACTGCATATTTCTTCAGATTGATTCGTGAATGGTTTTGGATTTCTATGCTCCTGATGGTTATCTTCGTCATCGGCAACATAGACTGTTTTATTTCCCGGCTTGCAAGTATAACTTACCGATGGTCATGCTGGAGGGCAATCTTGTTGTTGAACCAAAACGTATCGAATATCGATATATTTTTCATAAATGATACTTCGTTCAAACGAAAATACATCCCTACTAGCTTTATTTCAAAACGCCTTATTCAAAAAAAAAAAAATCATGTTTTAAAAATAATAAATAATTGAATTGAACAGTACCATTGTGGTAGAATTTTTTAACAATTCATCAAATTTATCTTGGTTATTGAAAAACACTCATAGCTCATTTATTGGAAAGTTCTTGAGTGTTTTCATTGGGTCTTTGGCTTTATCTCCTTGTTCTACGACGTGGCTTTCTTCTCATCATGACGGAAATTCGCAACGTAGATAAATATGTGTTTCTTTATTCTCTTCACCTTTTCCACAGTTATGAGTGCTTTCCTCTTTAAACAGTTGCATTTATTTTTAGAAGTAGCAGTGTCCTGTCATAGTCCTAATATCTCCCTCAGTGAGTTTAAATACATATTGAGTAGTTACTTGACTCGTTTGGGGCTTGGATCACCAGTGATCTCTTTAGATTGTCATAATTCGGGCACCTTTATAGTTATTACTATTTCATTTACATATTTTTAAATCATAAGCCTCATATTCTCTTTTCTGGAGCCTTTGTAGCATCAATGTAAACATTCAAAACTAATACCTATGTCCCTGGTAAAACAATATTGAAGCGTTAAATCATATTTCCCTGACTAAAACGCCCGTGTTTCACGTATCGTGTTATATTTTAGAATATGCTCTTGACGCAAATACGCTCGTAACGCAATGTTGGTTAATGTTAAACTTTGGTTTACTATCACTTAATTCATTTCCATGGCGAGGCGTAGGCAGCGAAGTATCATTTAAATTATAATCAGTAATATTACCCCCGTGTTACGTGATGTAGGGGCTGTTACGCAGATTGCGAGTTAAAACGCTGGAGAAAATTGATAAAGGAGAAAACGTTTGGATTAGTAATTGGTTGATACATAAACTCGTAGCGTTTTGCTCTCCAAGACAAGAGTATCAAACATTTGCGTCATTTGACTGCTAAACTTACAGAAACGACTACTCAAGCGCCCAGTTGGTATGTTTTTCGAGATTAGCTCTGTTCTCCTGATCTTAATCCACTTGCTTTTCATATTTTCCACTCTTTTTCCAACAATATCCAAGATCTGCTTTAATTTGACTGTCCTTAAACTGAAAAATCTTCCTTGTCGGAGAGTCAAAATATTTCGTTAAAAAAATGACAAATATGTTTTCGATACTAGGTAAATGTATATTTTTTAAAGCTCAACATACATTAATCAGTTATTTAGAAGATTTGCATGTTTAAATTCTTTAGACACATGCCACGTACAAGTAAGTGAATACTAACATAATATTATAATATATTTACGGCACGTTCCAGATTGGTAGATACTCCAAGAATCGCTTTGATGATAGACCACCATTGAGAATCGAAACGTTACTTGAAATGGTCTAAGCCGTATTTAGCGACCATTTTTGAATAGCCAGATACTGCCCAACCTTCTTCTGCTCCATGTCCTCCCTCTCACTTCCTTCAACTTTACAACATACCCCATTTGTCAAAGTACTTGATTTTTTCAGGCTTGAAATCAGACAAATGCTATTATTTTAGAAGTCAGTCGCAAAAAATTCAGGAGAATATAAAATTAAGCATGGATTGTATGTTTTTTAAAGTAAGCACCCAAGAATGACGCTTAAAGAAACTTTGTAGCATTGTAATACAAGCAATATTACAAATGATTTATTTGAAAATTTTCTATGGGTAGTTAGAAAAATGTCTGAGGTTTCCAGTGAATACGTTTTTGAAACTGTAATCCTTTAAATTCCATAAAAAACATATTGACAGTGAAAGGTGCAGCTTCAGTTAAGGCATTTTTTAACGTTTTACTTAATATTTACAGTATGCATTTCATAAACAATTTAAAAGATTACTGTTTAAGAATTTGTTTCGCTGGAAACCTTAGACATTTTTCTAACTACCCGTATAGAATTAACAGACAAAGAATTTGTAGTTTTGCTTGTACTAGAAAACCAAAAAGTGTGTATTTTTGGGTGCTGACCCTTCATAAAATATAAACGCCACGAAACAATGTATTAACCCAACAATTTTGTAGGTATCGAGTTTTTTTTTATCTAGTTTTACCAACATATTTATAATTTCTCTCCAGTTTACAAGGTAGCTAGCTGCTAGTCGGTCGATAGAATAGTAGTACACTTACTTATTTATTAAATCCCTCGAATAGTGTTTATCAGAACCTAACTCAAATGCGGCGAATACTGGTGTAGCGGACATTATGCTGCTTATTTATTTGTATCGTTGGTAGTGGGTAGGCTCCTTTCTAGGTAGGTAAGGCTCGTACCGCTCCGTCGCCTAAACCTGCCTTAATAATGTGTTTATCGCCACCGCTGTTCGCTGTGTGAACACAGCTTAATGTTCTGAACACTAAAGTAGATACTAGACTCTGTTGATTCAAGATTGTACTCTGCTGTCAGTGTTTTGAAAGTATCTTTCGCGATAATATTGTTCCATCGCTTGAAATCGATTCTCAGATCAATAAATAAACAGACTGTACTCCAGATGTATGAGTATGTTTGTATTATCCAGCAAGTGGAGAGAGTATGTTCTGAGGCAGAGCTGAAACTGAAGATTTTTCACTCGTCATTGAGTCACCCCACTATGACATTATTTGTGTGCGATCTTAACCTACAAAAACACTGTCAAAAATTTTATGGGCTTTCCAAATATTTTTTTCTCAATCTTCGGATTGGCTATTTACCTATGATATACTGGCGACCATCTCGTCAAACTGTTTCTTAGTCCTCGAACCACATAAGCACTGCCATATAAGCGACCGGTCGGTAGCTGAGTGGACAAACGCGTTGGTTTCCCACCCGGGCGTCGTGCGTTCAATTCATCTGCGGGCTAAGACCTTCATCATTCTACAAGCAACATTTTCCGCTTATTATGATGGTAGTAGGAGTTTTTTTTTTAAATATTCTCAGGTTATTCGTAAACCGGAAACATTTGTCTTTCTTTAAAAAAATAATATATGTATGACCTGTTAGTACTTGAGTTTAAACATGCGTCGGGTTCCCAACCGGGTGTTGCGGGTTCAATATTTTGTTAGCTCAGTCCTCCTTCATTGCACAAGCAAAATTTTCTGGTGATTTTAAAATATTGTAAGTTATTTATTTGAATTATTCTTGACCCGGGAATGAGTGTTGTTCTCAACAACGATCATCTTTTTGTTTATTGGTATCCCAAATTGGGGAAGCAAGGGGGGAGGGAGAAGATGGGGCAAAAGAAGGTTGGGCAGTATCTGGCTATTCAAAAATGGTCACTAAACACGGATAAAGCCATTTCAAGTAACGTTTCAATTCTCAGTGGTGGTCTTTTATCAGGATGATTCTTAGAGTATCTACCACTCTGGAACGTGCCGCAAATATTATATATATTATTTAAGAATATACTTGCTCATACGTGACATGTCTCCGAGGAATGTAAGCATGTAAATCTTCTAGATAACTGATTAATGCACCCGTATCGTTGCGGAAAAAGTGATGTCGGGGGCGGGGTTTTAAATTGATTGCGTTTGCGAATTGAGTATTATCCTTTCCACTCACTGCTATTGACATACAAAAAACTTTTATTAAACTGAAACTTCCTATAATAATGTCAAATAACATTTTACTAATAAGGTTTTTACGGTGCATCGTAGGTATTTACTCTCATTCTGTAAAGCAATAAAGGTTTATCTGATTTAAACTTTTTCCCAGCCAAACATCACGAACTCTCTCGCTATTCTTGTTAGGTTCGCATACGATATCGTTGGCCCATTTCCTGCACTGTTGTTTCCTCCCGGTGTAAATGGCAGACTCGCACGGGTAACCGCGCGTTTTCCATAGTTAAACACGCGGTTAAATTTAATCTTTACGGCCAACAAACAGATCTTAACTCCCCCTAAAGTAACTCCCAATAGATAGTCGTAACGCAGGCTTACCCGGGTAGCAGAAGCGGGAAAGTTAATATGAGCAAGCCGCATGCATTATGCGCATATATAAGCTGGCCATCTGCTCGAAGCATTGCGCGTTTACTTTCACATCCGTTGTTTTCTGCTCCCCTGGTTACGGGCGAATATAAATTCCTTCGGATTTGTTTTATTGGTTTCTTGGGCCATCGCGGTTTATGGGTCTCATATGCGGCCCCTGGGATTTTAGGCTGGTGGAATGCATACATGTGTGTATTTCACCTAGATCTACCAATCGTTAATTAAATTATAATAACCATTACCCTTGTTGCATCCGGAAACGGCAATAAAACACCGAATTGTGCTTTGCGTTTCGAATGAACATCGACGAAATTAAATGGACTGTAAAAATTATACAACGATATTTACTTGATGGAAATCTTGATTATATTATATGGTAGAAATAAGGATTCAAGCCAATTTACTCACCGATGTCCTCCGGAGGCGGCTTGCTGCGACGAGTGATGAAATACGAATGGAGTTACGATAGGGAGTTTCGTCCTTTGAGCGCAGCACGCACGATTACAAAAGCATATTCTTCCTTTTTTTCTGTACGGTTGTTCAACCATAAAATCCAGTGGCAAATTGGCGGGATGGGTAGGAATGGACAGTGAGCGAAACAGGTAAAAAACCAACAAGCTGTCAATTTGGAATCCAACAACCCTTACATTGCTCTTTTAATTTTACTATTCCAACGATTCTTCTTCTGCATTTGTTGGTGCCCTCTCCTATCGGAGGTTGGCTGTCATCAGCCAGATCGTAGGTGGAATTTTACTTGTACCGATCACGTAGATTTAGATGCCAAGTATAGCGTTTTCCCCTGGAATATCAGTCGGGTGGTCTTGTATTTATCACTTCCCATATTTTTACGATGATATTGAAGTGTATGATTATTTGCAACTTTACTTTATCATCTATATAAGGAGCACTGTGGGAGTAATTTAAGGAACATGACCCCTGAATGGGGTCACTAATTCGTTTTCAAGTTTATCCCAGTAGTGCGCACTTGAGGTGAAATATCGCAAAACTGCGCTATATACGCTACGCTTCCATGTTCGAGGGATAAGACGCTCGACTACGAATCCAAAGTCACGGGTTCGTATGCCGTTAACTTTTATTAAATTAATGTATGTCATAGCACATTTGATTCATGTAAAATAATATAAAGTATATTTGCGCCACGTTCCAGAGTAGTAGAAAATATCGTCCTGGTAAAGGACCACCATTCAGAATCTAAACGTTACTTGAAATGGCTGTAGCCGTGTTTGGTGACCAGATCGGAATAGCCAGGTACTTTCCAACCTTCCTCTTACCCATCTCCTTCCCTTCCCTACTACCTTCAGCCTCACAACATACCCCATTCGGGGATACCATAGTATCACCGGCTCTAAACGGTTGGGAGCAGTTGGGACTCTTGTGCGGTATTCATTTTAAAAAATATATATTTAATTATTTATTTATTAATGCCCATTATAGGCTTTTACAAACATGTTAACATTAAAAAAAAAAAATAACATCATTAGTGCAAATAAAATAAAAAGGGTATTGAATAGCAGATACAAAAATAAATAATATTATTCAATAAATAACAGGTTCAAAAATATTGTAAAAAAAGAAAAAAATAATGTTAATTAACAGGTTTAACTATTAGTTTAGCTCTACCAGATCACAACAACTGTACTAAATTAAACTTATAGTTTGATATTGACGTGTTAAATATATCAGCGACATCGGAGTATATGTTTATGCAATGTTATTAATATAATTATAATAATTATTCTTGAAAACATACGTTGTGTATATTTCAAAACTGTTAATTAGTTTTATTAAATTCACCACGTTACGTTAATTAAAATTACTCCAACACATTAACTTTGGCTTGATAAATAATTCATATTGTTTATTTGAATATTCTCGATGGCTCAACTCCTTATTACACCATGCAAATTCTTAAAACAAAGAACTTTTCCGCCGTTTCTCGGGGAACTGTTTGAGGATCTTACGTGTTTGTAGAATATTGTAGACTTGATGGCTTATTAGGAAAGTTTTGGCACCGCTTTGCCATTTTTCAAATGGTGTTTGCCATGATTTTCTTCAAAAGACTAACTTCAGAACTGTTCCGATGGGAAACTTTCCTGAAATCACTTAGGCAAAATGTCGGCGTTTATTGGAGCAGTTTATAACTCGGAATTTAAATTTACCAGTGGGCGACTCAATTATTAAATACTATAATTTTGTGTGCTTCTATTCTGTGTTTGGAAAGTGACACGTCGAAAGCTTATTTTAAACGGTTGTGTAAATTTAGAACTTTCTTAACAATTTTTAAATTGAATTAGATTTTTTTTTAAATTAAAAAAACGGGTAGCACTAAGATGTGTCTTATTTTCGTGTTTCATCAGTAGATCGAGAATCTGTCGACCATTGCATGAAACTAGTTTACAGGTGAGTTTAGATGCTGATAGGCTAGTCTAATAATAATAATAACAGTGAACTTATTTTAGAGCAGTTTTGTGATATTTCACCTCAAGTGCGCTTCATACTAATTTGATTATGCTATTAAGACTAACTAACAAGGAAAACATAATATATAATATGTATTCAAATTAAAGTGATCTGAAATCATGATCGTTATCATAAATCATGATAAAAAAAGGTTTAGATATAGGTATAACAGTGCTTGTGTACATCAACAGATAAAAAAAATTGAATAATTTACCAGAAGCTAAGGCTATAAAAATCAAGATGAAACGTATGAATTCATAATATATTAATATATCTGTCGAATTAAAGAAAAATAAATTAGATTGAGAACAGTTAACATGTTGGCACTTAAAAACATTAATATTCAAGTATCATAAGTAAACGATTCTTAAAATGCTAACAGTGTAAATATAACAAGTAACAAAAGAACGATAAATATTTTATGACAGTGAGTATATGGTTTCAGTAGACAGTAAGAAAATTGAGTTGTAAGGATACAAGTAAAGAGAAACCCGAAACAAAACAAATTAAGGACGTTTTTAAAGAAATTAAATTATGATAAGTTACTTTTGGCATATTTTATTTTTTTCGTTTGAACTTTGCTAGGTTCTGTATGTTGGCTTAGCTATGCAAATTAAGGCAATTCTGTTATTTTTTAATTTTTTTTTTAAATTTAATCCATTGTACAAAAATATACATTTTTTCTTAATACTAACAGTTGTTATAATATTAATTCAGTTTATATACTATGTACAATGTTCTAGTTAATGATAAATTTATGCATATGATTTTCTGAAAAGATAAGATTTGAGTTACCACCACCTTAGTACACACCTCAACTACAACTTTCCAAAAGCCCGACACGTTAGGTAAAACTTCATATGCATAATATCGCACATTTAATTGAATTACTTTTCTGGTGTCACTCAAGAACACTCCCAATGAAAATGTAACTTTCCAATTGTAAAATGTAACTTTCCAGTTGTAAAATATAACTTTCAAGCGTTTTCTTAATCTCCTCGCCCCCTACGTGTTCCGATTAACAGTTCACGTCAAGTCTTTCGCGTTCATTCACGTGAAAGGTTGTCAACCTGGTTACGTTGTAACCAATCTGTATTTGCGACGTGACATTTTAACTCGCTCAGTTAGTATGTCACCTTTTAACGATGCCTTGCAATTTATGATTTCATATTTTTTCTCGAAGTGGAACGTAAGACGCTATAAAACAGATGTTAAAATAAATTATTAGTTCATTTTTATGATAAAATGTTATCAAAGTTTATTATTATTATTATTTAGTTTTGCTATTGAAGTTTTTGTTTTTAGTGACAGCTAATTCAGCTTTTAAGGTCATTAACGAACTGTAGTTAGATCACATAGAAACGACTTATTTGTATGATTTTACTTTACGGTTTAGTTACTAGTTTTGACCGATCGGTAGCTGGGTGGACAAACGCGTCGAATTTCCATCTGGGAGTCGTGCGTTCAATTCCTCTGCTGGCTAATTTATCCATCATTGCACAAGTAACATCTTCCGCTTCTTATGATGGCAGTTGGAGTTTTTTTTTTTAAATATTATCAGGTTATTCGTAACCCAGAAATGTTTATCTTTTTTGTTTTTAATTATTTAAAAAGAAAAACAAACATTTCCGGGTTACGAATAATAATATTTGAAAAACTCCTACTGGGATCATTATAAGCGGAATATGTTGCTTGATCAATGATGGAAGACATAGCTAGCAGAGAAATTGAACCTACGACGCCAGGATGGGAATCCGACGCTTTTGTTCACTCAGCTACTAACCGGTTGAATTTTCAGTAAAAACCGAATTATCTTGAAATTCTGTTCCATGAATTACTTAAATTAGTAGTAGATACTCCAAGTATCGCCCTGGTGAAAGACCACCATTCAGAATCGAAACGTTGCTTGAAATGGCTTTAGCCGTGTTTGGTGACAACATCTAATTAACCAGGTGCTTTACAACCTTCCTCTTCTCCATCTCCTTCCCTTCCTCACTACTTTTAGCTGCACGGCATACCATATATACATAGTGGCAATGCCGTAGTCCCACTGGCTTCAGACCAATGAAAGCTGTTGGGACTCTTGTGCGGTATTCACTGTAAAAAATAAAAGTAAAAGCTTCATGTGTGTATTTTCAATGGCGTGTAAATACACAAATAGGTACAAAAGTGTTCTTATACTGGGGAAGTTATATCCTTAGAATTTTAAAGCTTCATATTTAATTAAAATATACTCGAAGCTTTAAAAAAAAAAAAGTTTTCTTTCCTCTACTAAGATCTGAATTTTTATACCCTTAACTTCTGGTAAATTGTTTTTTTTAATCTGTTGATGTACACACGTGCTGTTATACCCATATCTGAACCTTATTCTCTCCTGATTTATGATAACGATCATGATTTTAGATAGTTTTAATTTGTATACATATTATACATTATTTTCTCCTTGTTAGTCTTATTAGCATAATTAATTTAGTATGAAGCGCACTTGTGGTGAAATATCACAAAACTTCTCCATGTAACTGTTAAAATAATTATTATGCAGTTTATCGAAGAGATAAAAACATAATTTTCTCTTTTTATTTAATTCGTCAGTATTAACATTGATTTTTTTATCGTGACACGTTTTTTCCACCTGTTTTTCGGTATGATAAGTAAATAAATGATTTCAGGTACTAACGACAATATAATGTTTCACACGATCAGAACGATTGATTGTAATATACATGCATCCATTACCTCAAACATATGGAACAGGCGCCTATGATAGCTGGAACGTGTTCACTGACCAAGGCTTACGCTACCCAACAATAGCATCTGATAGTTGTTAGTTCCAGTTACATGTACATATTATCCAAAGTGATGTAGTAAACACGATATTAAATTTAATGCTGGATATTTGACCTTTCTAACTATTTGTCCGTATTGGAAGTTACTACCCGATTTCACACAACTTGCAATTCTATTTTTTGAAATGTTTTTTCTTATTAACCTTTATATAATAATAATAAAGTTTTATTCCGGTAGGTATGCAGGAGTAGTGCAATGCAATACCTTCCATAATTGATATCAATACAAAGTAATTATATTGTTAACAAATAAAAATAAACAGAAATTCATAAGAAAAAATAAATAAATAACTAAAATAAAATAAAATAAAAAAATAAAATAAAATAAGTACAAAATATTAATTATATGACTGAAAGGGTACCCGGGTAACCTTTTCGGTTTTCAACACAGGTATTTTTAATATTTCAAAGTCAAACCGGAACTTCCTGACTTCTCCACAATAGTGAAAATGAATAATTAAACATAACCGTTAGATATGTGGAGGGTGGTATGTTAGCGGAAAACGCTTAAGTAAAACTTACACCTTCTGATGACTGAAAGGGTACATGTGTTTTATATCAAATTTAAACTTGTCCATATTTATTAATCATTTTATCTTATTTTTAGTGATAAAAATGATGTTCTGTAGTGTTCAAAGTACATCACTTAATATTATTTTTAATCACCTACTGCATTTAAAACCCCATGAAAAGATGGTACTGGGTTAAATTTCCACTTCCCTCCCAAGTCTTGAGCTGAGTCGAAATGTATTACGTTATAAAAGTGGTCCAGCAAACTTCAGCAAATTATAAATGGTACTGTAGGAGAAATCTTCATATCAATTTTAAAAAGGTGTAGTTTTCTTCAGTCACATATGGGTTAAACAATTAAAAATATGTTACACTTTGTATATATCTTACATAACATGGAAATATAAATGGAACGTTTATTGCCAGGTGGCAATTTCGTCCAGCCAACCTATTAAGACGGCTTATATTATTTAAAAAAGCTAATTTGATATTAAAATCTCCATTATGATCGAAATGATTTTGTTGACTTGGAAATTCTAAATTGTACAAATCTGTGAAAATTTCATGGCACTGGAACTTACCGTTCGATGTTTTTTTTATGTCCTCAAAATGACAGATTTTCAAAACAGAATTTTTTGTTAATTTAGGATTTCTCATGTAATATTTAGAGTAGATTGAACATTAAGTTAACTAGCACGGGACCCGTGAAAAATCACTAGATATAATAATTGTAGAGATATTAAATTTGAGAAGCTTAATGTTCGCACCGTTCTTATCAGATATTATTTTAAAAAATTAAAATTAAAATTAAGTGTATTTTTATAAATAAAATATGAGATCATTACACAAACAACAATTATTGTAAGAATGGCGGCGTAAATTCATTAAATGTATTGAAAATAAGAATTATATACTCGTGTATATATATATATTTTAAATTTTAGAATGTTACGTACACACATCACATCACATGCGAAATGATATTGTTCATATTATTTAAGTAGAGAATAATAGAATTGCCCTAATTTACACAGCTAGGCTAACCCGTTAGCATCTAAACTCAAACGAGTGTAATAATATCTTTTCATGCAATAATCCGCGATCCTCAATCCTCGATGTACTGCTAAAAAAACGTAAATTTTCCACAGCCCGCGACAAATGTAAATAACTAATAGGTAAATATCAATAAGGTTAATTTAGCTCTAGTTTTAGGTATTTAGATAGTTTTATATTGAATAGCCAGGTATTTCCCAACCTTCCTCTTCCCAATCTCCTTTCCCTCCCCAGTACCTTCAGCCTCACAACATACCCTATTTGGGGATGCCATAGTCTCACTGGCTCTAGACGGTTGATAGCAGTTAAGACTCTTGTGCGGTATTCATATAAAAAAAATTTAAAAAAATGGTAAATTTAGCGATAGTTTTTAAGTTTTGTAAAGCGCCCTTGAGGTGATATTTCACAAAAATGGCGCTTTATAAGTTAGCCGAGTGTTAATATTGTTAAATCATAGAACTAGCAACATTGCTGGGAGTACTTTCAAAGTTCTTCAAAACAAAAGTCTTGAATTCTGACAGTATCATTTATTCAATATTGCACGAAAGAGATCGAAAACACTGTACGTGTAACGTAGAAATTGTAAATCGTGGTAATCGGCCATCAGACACTGTTTCAGTATTCCAGTTTACTGCGGCCATTAGACTCAGATGCGATGTATTTGTATGCAGCTCGAATCCGCTGCAGTTGAGATCTCCAGTTTGTTTTCGATTCGATGCAATGAATCCGGGAGATGCGGCGCACTGCAGTCCATAGACTCGCTTTAAACCAGATCTTTTAAAATAAATCAACCCAACTTCATATTTGGGAATACTGTATGAAGGTTTTTTTATAGAATATATATATAATATATACGTACATATATATTTTTTTATAGTGATTACCGCACAAGAGTCCTAACTGCTCCCAACCGTCTAGAGCCAGTGAGACTATGGCATCCCCATTTGGGGTACGTTGTGAGGCTGAAGGTAGTGGGGAGGGGAAGGAGATGGGGAAAAGGAAGGTTGGTAAATACCTAGCTATTCAGATCTCGTCACCAAACACGGCTAAAAGCCATTTCAAGCAACGTTTCAATTCTGAATAGTCTTTTACCAGGGCGATACTTTGAGTATCTACCACTCCAGATCTCGAAGAAGCCAAAATTGCAAGACGCAGAAACCGTTTCTTCTTCTGGAACCCTTCGCAATTGGAAGTTGGTCATCGTCAAGGCAATCTTCACCCTGCAATATCTTTAGGAACCCCAAACACCAGCAAACCATCCCAAAATACATTGAAGTAAATAGAATAATAAACAAGTCGTTTCAAAGTGGCCTAACCACAGTTTGATAGTGACCTTGAACGGCGAAAAATCTTCACTAAAAATAGAAACAACTGAAAATAGCAGAACTTTATAATAATATAAAATTATTAAAATGTGGAGTTCTAAAAATTGATCACAAAACCTATAAATAAACCAAAGCACATTGACTCGTGCAGATTCTGTCAACCGTGAACACGCATTTGGCTTATATCCTAGCTGTGCCGAAGAGATCAATTACACTAGTTCTTCGGAGCACCTTAAATTTTAATACCGGCAGATTAATCATAACATTTCCCTTTACGTCTATGCTCTAAAGATTCCAATCCCTAGTTAATAAGGAAATCTCTCAAACAGATCACCAGTTTTGCACAAGACTGCTTTTTAGAGTAACTTGGTTCTACGAAACCAGATGTCGCGGGTTTGAATCTTGGCTTCAACATGTGTTATTTAACATTTAATTAGTATAGTTATAATAACAGTTAACTTATATAGCGCAGTTTTGTGATATTTCACCTCAAGTGCGCTTCATACTAAATTAATTATGCTAGTAAGATTAACTAACAAGAAGAAAATAATACGCAATATGTTTACAAATTAAAACTATCTAAAATCATGATCGTTATCATAAATCATGAGAGAAAAAGGTTCAGATATGGGAATAACAGTGTATGTGTCCATCAACAGATTAAAAAAACAATTTACCAGAAGCTAAGGGTATAAAAATAGAGATGAAACATATAAATTCATTCAGATTCACCAACAATGAGAAAATAATACATAATATGTATACAAATTAAAACTATCTATAGTATAATATAAAGTACATTTGCGGCACGTTCCAGTGGTCGATACTCTAATTATCGCACTGGTGAAAGGCCACCATTCAGAATTGAAACGTTGCTTGAAATGGCTGTAGCCGTGTTTGTTGGGCAGATTTGAATAGCCAGGTGCTTCCCAACCTTCTTCTTCTCCATCTCCTTACCCTCCCCGCTACCTTTAGCTTCTCAAGATATCCTATGGGATGCCATAGTCCCACTGGATCCAGACGGGTGGGACTCACTATAAAAAATAACAAAAAACAGTTCTCACTATAGATTAACATTAAAAAAACGTTTAGTTTAAGCCCTCGTCTGTTGGAAGCCTATTTTAATAGGAGCTTTACTTGGAGCTTACAGCAGTGTGTTGATATTTTAATTCAACTCTTCGTCCGCCATCTTTGCGGTTGAATTTCGTTCGCCAGTCTCCCACCGCCTCTCCCGCACCGCAGGTCTCCGGCCGGGAGGACCAGACACGTTCCCTTGTAACGGTGTTCCGTTAATAGATTCACTAAGTACGTGTAATCTATCCCGCTCCGGAACGGGACCCAATACTCTGGGCTGGAACCCGCTACCTGCTACCGGCTACATCCTGCACATTAAATGCCCCCGCTGCCGCTTACTGTCGGGGAGCTTTTAACCCTTTTGCTTTTCAGAACAAATCTTTTATTGCTTCCGGATAATTATTGAAGATGGCGCTTCGTACACATTGGAGAAATACGGATGAAATTATTCACTTTGTAGGATCGCTGATTTTGTAGAAAAATCAACCTATTGAAATAATAATAATTGGCTGATTTCTATTGCGCCGTTTTCGTGAAAGAAATATCACACCAAAAGCGCTTTACAACATGATTAACATAACCTACAACTTTATCACTAAGACGTATAAATTATAACTTATAACTATGTACTTACAGCTAAAACTTATGACTAGAATTTAGACTAACAACTAAAACTTATTCATATTGATTTATGCCTAATATTTATAACTGGTGACTTACAACTAACATATTTACATTTACAAATATAAGTAATGGTTATTGCCCGTGCTGTCGAACCTAGGGTAGAAAAAAAGGAAAAAACAACAGTAAAAAGTAGTGACAGGTTAGTAGCTGAGTGGACAAACGCGTCGAATTCCCACCTGGACGTCGTGGGTTCAATTCATCTACTAACTAAGTCCTCCATAATTGCACAATCAACATCCTCCGCTTATTATAATTGCAGTAGGAGTTTTTTTTAATATTATCAAGTTATTCGCAACCCGGAAATGTTTGTCTTTATTTATTAAAAATAATAATACAACTAAGTATAGCAATTGGAATGAGTGATCAAAACTCCAGTGAAGCAAATTGACGTTATTTTCCGTATGTCAATTTGAAATAGTAGGAATGATTCTGTTCTTACAAATATTCCTGGTGGTTAATGCTAAAAGTGCTTATGTCTAACTATTGTAGTAACTTATGGGAGTAATTTTAAGGACATCACCAAAAATATCTTCAATTTGAAGTCTATCGTAGCATAAATGACTTGATCTATGTATTCCAAAATTAGAGTCAACATTACAGCTTTATGCTTTTTATTTTTTACATTAATTATTTAATATCAATAATTTACGACGAAATATGAACAGAAAAAAAACAGGTCGCAAACGAGAATCGACCTCTGAACCTGTAATCTATTCGGAAGTAACTTCTCTGCCAATTGAGCTACCAAAACCTTTTTAGAAACCGCCATTTTCAACAATCTAATAATACCTTGATTTTTTTTTCCAATTTCTACCAATATAGAAAGCCATATTTGTAATGGTATGCAAAGTTTAACCCGAGCACAATTGTAAATCTAAATAAACAGACCTAAGGTATGTTTTTATCTCATATCATAAACAAAAATGAAATTTCACTAAGAATTAACAGTTATAAAATTATAAATAATATTTTTTTGGTTTTTTTCTTTTATTTAAACAATAATTATTATTATTTTAATTTTTAAAAAACAGTTTTAGTTAAAAGCTCTGCGATGTAATTATTTTACGCGTGACAGCTGTTTCGCCTTCTGAGGGCATTATCAAACTACAGTTTGATAATGCCCTCAGAAGGCGAAACAGCTGTCACGCGTAAAAATAATTACATCGCAGAGCTTTTAACTAAAAACTGTTTTTTAAAAATTAAAATAATAATAATAATTGTTTAAATAAAAGTAAAAAACCTAAAAATTAAAATGGAGTTCTACAAAATAAACTTTAAAACCATAAATACATATATAAATAATATGATGGAAAAAAACCTTTCAAATACAAAATTTTCGGTCTAGGAATGTGACTGTCTACGAACTAATAACCGAGGGCAGCCTATGTTTTCTCTAGATCCGCCATTACTAGGAAGATCTTGAAAGCCTTCCACCTCCAATAAATCGCTTTGAATTTAATAATCAAAATAAGTCAATTATTCACAAATTGAATTAAATGAATAAATTTCTATCAATAATAAAAACATAATTAAGGTATTAGCAAAATGTTTGAAAAAATAATCAACCGTTTTATGTTTCACTATCACTAAAATTATTGCACACGAGTTTCTTTTTAAAACACAACACACTGCTTGCATCTTAAGAATCGTTTACTTACAAAACTTGAATATTAATGTTTTTACGTACCAACATGTTAACTGTCCTCAATCTAATTTTCTCTTCTTTGATTCAACAAATATGAATCTATACGTTTCTTCTGGATTTTTAGACCCTTATCTTATAGTAAATTGTATTTTTTAAATCTGTTGATGTACACATACATTGTTTTACACATATCTGAACCTTTTTTTCTCATGATTTATGATAACAATCGTGATTTTAGATAGCTTTAATTTAAATACATATTATATATTATTTTCTCCTTATTAGTGGGAAGTTTCATTAGCTTAATTAATTTATTATGAAGCGCACTTGAGGTGAAATATCACAAAACTTATTATTTTTATATATATTGTTCACTGTTATTATTATTAAAGCAAACAATTATTAGCGAAAACCCCTTTCGATTTAAAGTCTTACTATTCCTAACGCTTGATTACTATTCTCAATTCTACTAGCCACAAAATGTACACTTCTCACCTTAACCAGCATCCGTTTAGCATCTCCCTTCTCCACAGAGTTTTTTAATCTCGTTCGATTAACAAGTTAAAAGATCAAACTTAGTTTGCCCTGTTAATCGGGAGGGTAAATGAACCCTTTCCTCGTGCGGGCTAAGGCCGGTAATCCAGGTAAACCTGACCTGTGGCTTCTGATAATCATTTAAGTGGTTTACATTTAATGTTGCTGTTAGCTGTAGTCCGACAGATACCCGTGTAGATTAGTGAGTTTTACTAAACTACAAAAAGATTGTTACTTTAGTTTTACTCGGGTATTTTCTTCTTACTCCGGCTGACCTGTTTATTGCGTCAATATATTGTCCCCTTGTCAGTTTTGGTTTTATCATTTTTCTCTCCTAAACTTTACACTTACGAGTACATTCTCACGTATGTATTTGAATGATTTTAATAATACCAATTTTTTAACTTTATTCCACTATTTTTTATTTACGACCTGACCGGTTTCACCTTATGACGGGCATCTTCAGACTGGTACAATTTTAATTAAGTCTGTGGATATATATTATTAGGTCCGGAAGGGATGGATATTGATATTCATCGTGAATCGTCTGTGACTTAAGGATTATAGTTTTATGGCTGACAGAGGTGGCTTTACCATACCTTCAAAAATACATTCGGGTAGTTTTATCATCTTCTGGGAGACGGTTTACACGGGGTGCGTTAGATGCGTTTGCGGGGTTTTTTAAAAAGTATATAATATTATAGTTTTCAGCTTTATTTTTAACAGTTGGCTATTTTTGAATTTACTATTTGATTTTCCCGTCTCTGTTTGGTTAATGTATTTTGTAGAAGGTATATTTACATTGATGGTTTGGTAAAATATCATAAAATAGTAATAACAGGTACACATCAGGGTATTATCTATACCAGATTACATTTCACAAAAATGTATTTATTTGAACATCCCAGTGTAGGTTCTCTTCATGAGGTGTTAACAACGAAATTAATACATGTTTACAGTAATTCATTCGCGCACTAACCATACACTCCTCTTCAATATTTGTTAGATTATTAATGTTTATATACTATATTTATGGAATGTAAAATAAAAATATTATTTTTACAGACTTTTGAAGACACTCGAACGTATAATATACGTCTGTTTGAGAATTCCATACTCGAACGTCTTTAAAAAAACGCTTATTCATAAAGAAGTGTGTGTCGATTTGCTCTTGAAAGTATCTTAATATATATATTTAAAACTGCATCGTTCTATATAGCAATACCCTAATATTAGAGATATAACAATGGAATTAATTGACATTAGTATTTTTGGTAAAGGTATGCTATCATAGCCTTCTCGTAACTAGATTCAGTGCAGTTCAATATAATATCTACTATTTCTGCATAGGAATTACCCACTGCATGCGACCTAGGTACAAGCGAGTATGTAAATGACTCAGTCCTGATATTATCGTTTCACTTAAAAATAATTTGAGATCGAGTAGTGTTAGATACATGGAAGGTAATTAAGCTAAGTAAATCAGGGCTGTCCATAAGGGTCTTACGGTTGCATCGATTGCTGTGTTTACAGCTATCAACGAAAAATAAACTTAACAGTGCAAGGTCAAGTTGAAACTCAGGTCATGGCAATAACCTTTTTTAATTATTTAAACTTTTTAATAATATTTTAATAAATTAAAGCGTTTTGCTATTTAAATCAGCACCAGTTATAAGCTACCCAAATATCAAATATGCATGGTAGGATGAAGACAATAATGCACATTGTATATAGATTACATCTGGCTATAAGCAACACGTCTGCCATTCACCCGAACAGCTTAATTCAACCGAGCTTCCACACAAGTATTCCATCACCCGTTCCCGGTCAGTATTGGATTGGTTTTGATTCCCGAAATGACACCCGGTCATTCGGGATTTAGCCGCG
This sequence comes from Drusus annulatus, assembly GCA_022651775.1. NCBI lineage: Eukaryota > Metazoa > Arthropoda > Insecta > Trichoptera > Limnephilidae > Drusus > Drusus annulatus. Next base: position 524,164 of record JAGWCC010000076.1, on the reverse strand, counting down.
ACGTGAACCCGAAACCGAGGCGGCATTAGTTTTGGTGTTCGACACAAGAGGCGCTTTGTACGCTGATATCTGAAAATGGCGGTCAGTTTTGATTTGGCTAAACAATTACGTAGTATATTTACTGTTTAAAGTGTTTTGAATTTGCATACAAACTTTACTCGTATTATATTATATTCTTGAATACCTACTGATAACCTACTGTCTGATAGAAAAGAGATTGGTCATTGTTGCAACTTTATATTCTTGCAAAAAATGTATTACGAAATTCCTATAATCGGAGATTTCATCAGAAAATTTTTCACCCTGCAGGTCGCAGTCTGAAATAACTCAGTGGAAAAGCAATCGTACCAGTTAGTTTGTTTTCTTCTAGGTCTACATTTTTTTTTTCTATCGCAGTTATTCAACATAAAAGCTCCACCCATATTCATAATAATAATACTATAGTGAAATATCACCTCAAGGGCGCTTTACAAAACTTGAAAACTATGACTAAATTTACAATAAAATTATCGAAATACCTAAAACTGTAGCTAGAATAAACTTTTCTTCATTGATTATTTACATATGTCGCTACCTGTGAAAAACTTTCGGACTTTTTGTTTAGCAGTTGATCGAAAATTTGCCGATCTCACATGAAAATATGCTATTATACTTGTGAGTTAAGATGCTAACGGGCTAGCCTTGTTTTGAAAATTAAAGAAATTCTGTCATTCTGGCGTTTATGGATAGGCATCTCTGAAAAAAAAAAACAGTTTTACTCGGAATTATATTGCACTTCTAATTTTGACCAGACTATATTCCAATGAAATGTGAAAAATCATAGCCCTTTTTGACTGGTGGTCCATTGAAGTTTAAACAAGCGTGATCTTGTTATTCAAAGGCATCTTCTAATAAAATTCAATTAACCAACGCTGAAGAACTTTCATGTAACGCAGTGGCTTGTCCCTTGTAGCGACCGCTGATGAAAGAGTGCATTATCAAAGAATTTCTAAATCAGAAGCTGTTTCATCATGATCACTTCTATTCTAAGCTTTAGACCTTCTAATGGCCTCAGCAATTTAAGGAATCGTGTTCATCCCATTAATTTTTATTCTCGCTATCCACTTTTTTAAATTAAAGTTTTTGCGGATTACGAACCTTTTTTAACGGTCTCTTTCATATTAGTTCATATTTAAGTGAAAAGCTCTCTACTTGTGTTGATTTATCTTCAGCATTACTTGGACCGAAATAATATGCAAATTCGGGCTATTATTTACGCCTTACAGTTTTTGTTTTTATTTTAAAATGAACCTCAGTTTGCCCTACATGGGGGAGAGTACTACTTTATACTTTACTGGTGGATTTATTAAAGTCACCGACGAATGTTGCAGTACGTAAACACGAATAACAATACCTCACGCAGGAAACCAAAGCATGAATATATTATACGGCTTGGCTGACCCCCAGCGTTTTCCTTTATCGAACCGCTCTTAGTTTTTGATTCACTGTACATACTCGTATTTATGCGTTCGAAAATAGAATTTTTGACTTAGGCAAGAAGCATGTCACTTTCAACAAATCATTGTTACTATTGTCTTTGTTAGAGATAAAAAAATGGTTTTAAATGTTAAACTTCATCTCACTCAAAGAAAACAAAAGTCGTCTCTGATTCTGAATGCAATCAAATAAATAAATTGGAAACACTCTTTGTGTAGAGCTTTATTCATCGCGTCGATCAAAGACACTCTGTTTTTCATAAAAAATACGCCTCCCATGGAACTAATATACACAGTGCTTTTGTTAGACTTCACTCGTCCGCTATTTTTAACTTGTTAATTGAAAATGCCTTTGAGTCGGTTTGCTACAAATTGGTCAAGGAGAAAACTTTGTATTTTTCTGAGAACGCTGTTTTAAAGCTTCTTTCTTTAGATCTTTGCAACTGGAGCTGTAATTAAAAAGTGTCACAGTAAATAGTTGTGTGAAGTTTTCGTAATGTCGTACATCGCGAATTTAATTAATTTAAAAAAAAATACTGGACCGACCACTTAAAGCTCCCAACAAAAATATGTGTAGGTACTATTTCAATCATGTGCTATAAATGAATCGATTTTTCTTCACCCTCTTAACAATTCTTACAGCTGTTGATGTTTTCTACTCCCGACGGGTCTATTTCTCTAGAGGTTGCATTGTCCTTTAATGGTTCTAAAAAGTAGGGCTTATTAGATATTTATTAACTTTAGTGGTTATGCGATCACGATGGAGATACCTTCTATGTCACGTTTTTTACGTAAGAAAAATACCCTTCCAAGTAAGTAAGGGATGTACAGTTGACATGGCATTTTATTTTATTTGAAACCATTGAATTACCATGTTTACTTTGATGAATGCTTCCTCTAGTACGCATGCAATTAAATAAACAATAGTTGCACCTTATTTAGTATCTTTGTCGAGTTTATATGGCAGATATATATTTTAAAAATGAATTAATAGTTATTAAATGTCATTCAGAACATCTAGTTTTTGTACGGTTTTTGAAATGATCCTTAAACGTACGTATAAATTCAATTATTTCAGTTCGTTGACAATCCAAAAGATGAAAACTGTGAACATAATCATACCACCAGCCACACAGAAATGAAAAATATCATGCTCTTCAACTTTCGTGCCAATAAAGCAAACCCCGATGAGGGATGCAATAGTCTCACTAGCTTCACACAAATATTAATTTTGTGTGGTATTCATATGCGTGCATATATTAAGGTATTAGCTGAGGTAGAAGAAGCCGGCATTTGATTGTTCAATACATATAAGAAATAAGTCATAATATTTGCAAATAACTACAAATTAAGATATAATTACAGGAAAAAAATTAAGAAAATTTTACAAAGAATATAAATATTAAAAACTGCCTAAAAATCTTCTCTGCCTATCCTTGTTGTCGAATGTTATAACTAATTTCTAACAAGCGGTTACTACTCAGTGGTCCTCAGAGCAAGAATATATATGGAGAAAGAGCTAAAAATTTTTACCCAACCTATACAAATTTACAATAAATCACTTTCTCCAGGATTTTACGTCGTAAACCGTGCGAGAGAAAGAGATAAAACAAGTTCTCACACAATATAGCTCCGCTTTTAGGTTTGTAAGCATATTCTCCGTGAGCCGCGTCTCCGGCGACTCCGCCCACTACGTTTTGTTATGCGACATAACAGTCATATCCTGCATACTGTGAAAACATGATTATTTATTTTTATTTTATTTGGGAAAACACACAGTTTTATATACATTTTGATTTATTAAGTAATTACATTGTTGGATTAATCGGTGATCTTTCCGTTACAAACTATAAAAGCCATAACAATTGTTTATTTTTTAATCAAAGTGGAAGAAAAAAAATATTAAAGAAAATGATAATGTTTAAATAAAAAACATTTTTACAGAAAAATTGAAAAAGAATACAATAAAATTAAAGTTTTTTCATTTAGTTTTTAAGACACGTTAAGTAAAACAAATTAAAAGTATACATCAAACATAGAAGAAGTTATACAAGTAAACAAAAACATAATGTCGACATGTGATATGAATGAATGTATAAATACCCTAGCCCTAGCTCTATCCACTCCCCAGTCAAGCAAAAATCATCAATACTGACTACACTAGCGCTCCCTCCTTCTTACATTATTGCTCTGAGGTCGTATCGTACTACTCAGTGTGAACATTCTAAAGAAATTCCAATCGGAATATTGCAGTATCATTATAGAGAGTCTAGAATGAATTAATAATGCATCTCGAGTAACTCAATTGAACCGGATCAATGCTTCCGTATGAAGATTTATTTTCGGAGCTTAAAGTGGCCCCTTAAATTTATTATACTCAGTTTGCTCGTACTAATACTCGAGAGCGAGTACCAGATGGTGGGTTCTTATCACAATAAAATAATTCTCAACCGGTATAAACGAAATCGAAACGTGCTCTACGAACGACGATGGGTTGACCGAACTTTTGACCGAAGCAAATCGTATCGAACCACTTCCTGGGCTTTACAAAGCACTAGGAAATCTCACTCTAATTTTGAGGAAATCGAAAATATATCGCGCTTTTGGTGTACCTGGTCCAGTCATCTGCAATAAGCTTCCCTCAAAACTTGCCAACACACAGAACCTAGCAGAGTTCAAACGGGTCTTAAAAACCAAATTGTTTAAAAATCCTACATACAAAACGTAACTTATTATAACATAATTTATTTAAAAACGTCTCTAATTTGCTTTGTTTCGGTTTTCTCCTTACTTCTATCATTATAACTCAATATCCTCACTATCTACTGAAAACCATATACTTTTTTGTTACTTGTTATATTTACACTGTTCGCATTTTTAGAATCGTTTACTTATAATACTTGAATATTTATGTTTTAAGTACCAACATATTAACTGTCCTCAATCTAATTTCCTTTTCTTTGATTTGACAAATATGTTAATATGAATTCTTACGTTTCATCTGAATTTTTATACCTTTAGCTTCTAGTAAATTGCTTTTTTACTGTTGATGTACTCATGTACTGTTATACCCATATCTGAACCTTTTTCTCACATGATTTATGATAACCATCATGATTTTAGATAGTTTTAATCTGTATACATAATATATATATTATTTTCTCCTTGTTAGTTAGTCTTATTAGCACAATGAATTTAGTATGAAGAGCCATTGGGGTGAAATATTACAAAACTGCTCTATGTAAGTTTACTGTTATTATTATTATTACCGAGGCAGTTATGCCGAAACCGTTTGAATTTTTTGTATATATTCATTGAAGGAGAGGGGGTGGGTGCTATACTCTACCATATAAATAATACAAAAGAATAATTTTAAAAGAAAGAGATATAATCAAATATAATATAATTATTGCATAAAATAGTAATAATACTACAAAGGAGCATCAATAAGTATAGTTCACTTATGTTTTTGTTTGAATTTTTATTTTTTCTGGGTGGGTCGTTTCAGAAAACTGATACATATATAGTATTTTCCTAAAAGAATAACTCTCAGAGCGAGTTCTTGAGTTGTTGTTTACACACATAATAATGTAATAGTAATTGTGTAGAATTTTTTGTTGTTGTTAGTATCGATGACAGTAAATCATTGTTTTCCGATGAAAATATCAGCTTCCAAATTTCTGCTTCATTCCACGTTATCTGAGAGTTTAATTAAATACAGTTTTTTAATCACTCTTTTGCTACTTATAAATAAGCAATATACTAACGAAAAGTGCTTAAGAAATTTCTGAAGGTGGTTCATTTTTCTAAATAAGTACATTATACTTGCTTTACTACCCGGCTTCGCCCGAGGTCGGTTTTAAAATACACGGATTAAATTATGTGGCGTCTTGTCTAATTTTTAGAGTCAAATAGAGTATTGAAATGAAAGCTCCATAGGTCGTGGATGACATGGCAAGATTAACAAATTACTGACTTAACTTGAAATTGCAGATACTAATAACTTTGTAAATTTCACGAAGGCAGACCTTACTGTTAGAGTGTTTTTGTTTCATAAATAGATTTCTGCTCAATAGTTAAGATACATTACAAAATAACCCATGTAAAATATTACCTATTTATTATTTACGAACTCTGAGAGGCCTGTTTTGACAATGTCTGCATCTAAATTATTAGATCTCCATTCCACTGTTTAATCAACATCATAAATACAAATTATTGTCGTTACCATTCCTCGATACAAATACAATATACGCCTCGGTTCATTTAACTTGATAGAAAAACACCGTGACAATTAAGTCCAAACAAAACAATCTCCGAGCTTCGGATGTCCTGCAGCCTACCCATCTCAACTTCCATCGCCCCTCCCGCTTCCGGAGCGGCCCCACACCGCCCCCGCCGCCCCACCGCCCCCGCGCAAGCTCCGCAGCCTCCGTCAAGCAACAACCTCCATCCTCCGTCCTCCCAGTCAGTCGTTACCGGTCCTCGCACGGGCTCGCTACGCCGTTCCCACGACCCGGCTACGGCGTAGGATGTCCTACGCTCGCTACGCCGTTACTACGCATTTTTTTTCAGTTTCGTTAGATTAATCAGCTGTGACAAGCGCGAAGTTTTTACCGCCGCATTCATTTTTTGCGCGATTTAAATGTTTTATGGAAACAGCATACAATACGAATGTTTTATTACTTGTATTACTGAAATTAATTCTTGTTTATAAAACAAATAAAATAATAAAACCAAAAAAAAAAATATATATAAATGTATTTAAGTGAATTATAAAACGAATTAATTTAATAGTTTTAAATGTAAGTGGGGCTTAAATTATTATTTTTATAATAAATAAGTTAAAAAAGTGATATTTAAAAAAATATATATTAATTTATCTTGCCCGTAGAATAACAAACGCACGTGTGTTTAAGCAATATTAAATATATTTTATCGGTCGTTAATACAAATTATTATAGCCTTTATAAAAAAAATATTGTTTGATATTTTAAAATCTCAGAAATTTCTAAAATATGCAAGTTTGCGACTGTGAATAGTTTACAATATTCGTTAACATTATTTAACCAAGTCAGTAAAATATTTATGAGAACCTCGTGCATGCTAGCAGTAGAAAGTCTCTGTGCGCTTTTATGTGAAGTTTCTACTGTAAACTTTAGATAAATAATTAACCATTAACTTTTCTCCACGTATTGTTGAACTTTTGCTTTTCGAAGAGCTTTTACGCAAATTGTTTAATCAAGTCATGCACTTTGCTTAAGTAACGAACTTAATGTAAACAATAGTTGCCCCAAAGGATAACACGCTCCCGGTTTATGTTCACCACCATTAGCTTTGATGTGCTAGACAACGATAATGGTTAGAATCGGTGTTTATAGATGTTTGGTAGATGGCCTAATAAATGTGTTTTAAATTATAATAATAATGTAGTTTTTGATTTGTTTAAATCATCGAGGTGATTACATGATAGAATTATTTAATAATAATAAACACCGGCCTAGAAAAATCTATAGAATAGACTAGTTTTGTGTGATAAGAAATAAAAATATAGTGTTTTGTTTATTTAAATCACCGCAATGAAACCGTAAAAAATATCTGCTCCATACAAATTTTAGAGACTTGTTTTGGTTTGTGAGATGGTCAGTGCATCCGCGTTGCAATCACCAGGAGTGGCGAGGTTGCTTCGGGAGTGAAGAGCGGTGAGGCGGAGAGGGGGAGAAGGGGAGCAGCATGGTGGACCTGCCCCCCGGAGGGCCCCCGCGCCGGGGCCCCGCGCCCAGGCTCTCCCCCCTTAAGGACACTCTCGTCATCACCACGTGGGACGACCCGCCGCCGCCGGCCCCCGAGTCCGCGCAGACCCTCCCCCGGAGGCCCAACTCCGTGGGAAAATTGCCCCCCAACGGAGATTTACCAAACACGAACTCTATCCCCAGGAGGCCTCACTCCATAGCCGTCACGAGCGTCGCCAATGGAATCAATAATTTCAAGCAGAATGGTCCGATTATCCAGACGCCGCTGTACAGGCCTCCCGCACCCCCTACGACAGCTATCTCGCAACCCATCCGGCGGCCAGCCAGCATCGCCGCGACGCCGACGACGCCGTCCAACCAACTCAACGGATTTCCATACAAGGCTATGAATGGCTTCCCGCCATGGACGAGTCAGCTGCCTCCGATCGTCAACAGGCGCCCGCACAGCGTTGCCACCACCCCCATGGACGGCAACGGGAATATGGCTGAAGTTCCCCCTAGAACCGTTCCCTGGAACGGGATACACCACCCAATACCGAGAAGGCCACACAGTATAGCCGTGACAGAAGCGGCAGGAGACGTCAAATGGTCTCCGGTTCGATTGCCTCCGCTGCAGCATCCTGTAGCTCGCCGTCCTCCACCCATGGTGTTACAATATCCGAATTTCACTACGCCCAATACAAGTTGGGGCAACGGTTCCCCCAGGAGGCCTACCAGCATTACGTCAGTTCCTGCGAACAACCTCAACCTCACGACTACTGCAATCGCGAGTCCATCTGATTCTGGGTATAGATCTTTGCCTTCGTCTCAGAGCGATTACCAAGTCCACAGCGCGACCCTTGTGAATGGGTTGCCTCCCCATGACCCGAGGAGGTTAGCGGTTTCGGTGCACTCTCAGATGAGGCCTTCTCCTACGTTTCATGGGATCCCTTTCAAACCCTTCACCTGCGGCTCTGCCACCACTGGTGCTCCGTTGTTTCTCGGCTGCACACACGCTCACGGTAGTAAAACTGGAACTCCTGCAACAACTCCGAGCAAAACTGCTTCCTCGACTCCTTCGTCTATTCGCGAAGCGGTCCAGCACTTGCTGCTGCAGCCCAGGAATGGATTCAACATTATGGACGATAGAATGTCAATATTTATTGATATTTTGGATGCCCAGGAAAGATTTTCACAGGTAAATAATAAACTCCAATTTAACATATTTATTGCAAAACTAGTCTCAATATTCGTCGTATTCTGATATTTCGATCAAACATAAATTTAAAAATCACTATGGTATCGTTCTTATTTTTTGACATTGAATATTTAAAAGCTCGTCATGCGAATCGCGTTGTAAAATGAATATAGTTTCGTTGACCTAGTAATTACATACTGTGCCGATTTCGTGATGCAAGAACTCAACGTTCAAGAGGTTTGCTTCTTTATACAATATAGTATCGTATTCCCAATATCGGTTGTGATAATTATTTAAGTTATAATGCGCACAGCAACAAAAAAATAACAACGTAACGTCTAATAATCTCGTTTTTTTATTCTAAAACTTAACCAATAATGTTAAGGTTTTAGTACCAAGCAAAGCTCTTATTTAAAAAAAAACACCGCCGTGTTTCGGGCTATTATTAAATAATATACGTGTGTCTAATAAAGCCGGAACGCGTCCAGTGGCATTGCAGGTTCAGGCACTTCAAGTCTTTTAGTTGGTATAGTTCTAATGTAATTTATTATTAAACTTTGTGCTGAGAAACACCGTAACTTTTCAATTACTTTTGTGATTTTCTTACAAAATTTTAAGGTGTTTTGTCCATTCCTGGGTTTTTGTATAATACCCTGTTTTAGATGTATTTTCTCAATTCTTTGAAAACTCCAAAGAATTTAGCAATTCTTGCTTATTATTATGGAAGCATTATGTTTATATGGCGAAAGTTTGTGTCATTTTATCCCAATTGAACTGTACTCTAAATTCATAAATGCTATATATTTACTTAGATAATATATGAAGAGGCGCTCTTCTTACATTTCTCCAACAGTGATGTATACATTTAAAGCACCTATGTAACAGTAAGGTAAGTCTTTAATATCAATATTAATCAAACCGCTATGTTTGTAGATATTTTAAATACAAAGCCACAATATTAGGTATTTGGATTTTCTTCTTCAATAATTGCTCTTCTTAATAAGTACTTTATGGCACCATATTATTTTTTAAAATTTTATATATTTGTAAACCCCTAGTATTTGAATCTAACATTTTCTAAAGTCTTATTTATAACTAAATAATAATTTGTTTCCAAAATATGGTTTTCGAATTCAAAATAGGTATTATTATTTTAAAATATCCTGCTATTTTTTTTTTCACATTAATACATAATTTACTACCCCCTCTATCTTAACTTCCCCCGCCACTTATTTTAAAGTTTTATTTATGTTTATACTTGTTTGTCACTTTATTGTTAGTATCCTTTGTATCCCGAAGAAAGAACCATTAGTTCTGAAACAATAAGATAATTAATTATTGAGCCCCCTTGAGGTGATTTTTCACAAAAACGACGCTATAAAAATTATTCAAATATTATTATTATTAGAAATAGTGGTCAAAACTAAGTGTTTTTTATTATTTATTATGTATTTAAATATTCAAAAATTATATGCCAAGGAAGTAAAACGTGTTTTAGAATATAATCGTGAAAGATAGAAATACTAAACTGTGGTTATGTTGGTATTGCGCAGCATTATCATACATGTTTTAAAATAAACGGATCTTTCATTAAACACGCAAAAAAGGAAAACAGAACAAGATACAAACAACAATAAAAACTGAGAAAAAAAAGAGTCGGCTTAGAAAAAAATACAGCGAATAAAGACAGAAGACCGAAACTAAGCCCAAAACTTTGGTCTTCATGAAATTCCACGTTTTTTTTTAAAGAATTCTTTTCTCGCATTGAAAAAAAAACCTTTTTTCATTTTTAATTAAACAAAGTTTTTTTCGTTTTAAAATAAGATTTTCAAAAATCATTATTCCAGTTACTTAATTTCGTTGGATTTCAAGGGTTTCGCAATTAAAAATTATTTCAATTTGAGAGTTTAGTTTACTGGATCATTAATCCTGATCAATCTTATAATCCGTCACACTTAACCATAATGCACGATATTCCGGATTCGCTCGTTCTAAATTATTCATTTTCCTTCTTTTAGGATGCATTAAAATCTGTCGAATCCATTTTTCATTACCACCGTGGGTTCATAAAATATTTGAACACTACTCGAATATAATACTTTTATTTTTACGACCCATATAAAATCGGGCCAGCTCTTTGAAGTGGCAGCCCTTGGATACTGAAGTGCTCGGACCAGGGATGTGAAACCTTTGGCCGAATTTCATGTAAATCGACATTTTATTGAAATAATTATTGATTTAAAAGTTTTTTTATGTTATCCACTGGGATTTCTGGCTTATTACAATTCTTACATTACACAATGTTACAAAACATTCCAAATGTGATTTTCAAAGAGCTTTTAAAATTGTTTATTTCAACTGTGCTGTAAATTTTATTGCAACAGTTCTTTTTTCTTTGAAAAAAAATAGTATGTATGAAAGAAAGAATGCATATAAGAATTTGAGATAAAATTTTCAAATTTGTTATATTTTTTTCTAATAAAGCTGTGTGTCCTGATATGGGTTGTGCCGAAACTAGTTGGCGTGTGTAAATAATAATTTGTTTTTTATCAAATAATAAAATATTTACAAGTGGATGTACACAAAGTAATAGAGTTTTAAAAATAAATCTGTCATCACAAAGTTAGTAATTTCAAAAACAAATTTCTCAATTATAAATACAGTGAAACGAAACTTTATTTCACACCACTGTTACATTCAAAACGTTGTTAAATTTAGTTTCGAATCGAATTCTTCCGATATTTTTATCGGCTGTCGAAACGTAGTCTCTTCCCATCACTAGCAGCAGCCACCTTTGAGAAGTAACAATCTCAGATGTGTAAAGCTTGAAGATTGATGTCGGGTTCCTGCCCCCTCTCGGCTTTATCTTCAGTGGCTATTTGAGCCACGAGCGGCGAGTATCTAGTATGGACCACAGAGGCTGGGTGGCTGTTCGCTGTGTAGTTGGACTCCTTTCGTGAAAAGTTATGAACAAGTCAATAATTGATCCTGATTTAAATGAAAATAAAAAAATCTATATTTCCGTAAAAAAGCAATCACTTTGTGGATTGGCATAATATATAAAATGAAACAATCATTTTGTTATGAAATTAATTGATGAATTAAATGTAAAGACACTTTGTTTGAATCCACTTTTATTTTGTATAAATATGTCGACTAGTTTCGATTCAACTGAATCTCCTAGTATATTTTAATATATTTAAGTATATTTTAAGTCTTGAAGAAGATTAAGTTGAATCTAAACTAGTGTATTTTTGTTTAATTCATCATGCCAATCCCCAAAGTGTTTGCTTATTGTGAAAATTAATTGATGGCTGAAAACCAAGTTTTCTTTTCAGTTCATTTAAAAATCTTAGTTTTTTAAGGTGGAATGAGAATGCATTTTTCGAATATGTTTTATTCAAATTAATTCGTATATAATGTAAATGAAATGTATTCATTTTTCAATTTTCCAAGACACTTATCGGAATACAAATGAATCAAAGCCGTTTAATTGTTACATTACGTCACACACGGTCAGATAGGCGTACTCTCAATATTCTTAATAAGTTTATAACCAATCACAGAAGTTGGTGTTATTTTGAATTCTTACGAATTTGTGCACCCACGCACATACAATTAAAGCTATTTCTAATTTTAAAACTGTTAATTCATGGTGGAACTCCATTTTAATAATACCAAATTTTAAACTGTATTCCACTTATTTTTTATTGAAACCTGACCGGTTTCACCTTATAACGGGCATTTTCAGACTGGTACAATTTAATGTAAATCAATGGCATATACACTATGGATATACGGAATGGACGCTTATTGAGTCTCATGGTTAACATCTGTAACTTTGGGTTTTGTTTTATTGCTGATAGAGGCGGCTTTACAATAACATTAAAAAATACCTTCGGGTAGTTTTATTACCTTCTAAGAGACAGGTTACTTGATGATTGAGCTTTACATAGTATTTGTAAAAATATGTCAATTGTTTTTAAAAAATTCTGTAGTTACATTTAAGTAGTTTAAAGAATTTACTTCGCCTTCAGCTCAACACCGTATTTTTGCGGTTAATTTTATATTCATAAATAAGTTAAATAAATTGAACAATGTAAAATATTTTTTGAAGACGAAATTTTATGATGCATAGCACTCCATGGTAATATTGGTTATTGCTCTGACTGCGATCCTATTGTCATATCTATTTTGCAATATTTCGTATAATAAATAATTTCAAAATTAGTATGACCGTGTTAAAAATGTGGATATCCGGAAAGAATGCAAGACTGCTGTAAGCTTAATGAATAGGATCAAGAGAGGAGCGCTTAGATGGTTTGAGTATGTAGAGCAAACGAACGAAGAAAGGAGTGTGGAAAAAAAATGTTGCAAAAGTAAATGGAAGAAGTTGGGGATGCCTGAGGGAATCATGGCACGATCAAGTGAATCAAATAATCGGGCCACGTGAAGAGTCATAATATCAGAAGAGTATGCATGAATGTGAACGAAGCAAGGAGTGTGTGCCAAGACAGAGTTGTATGGCGGTCCGTCCCCTCTGTCTACCCCTGCGGAGAAACGGCGTGATGGTTAGTTAGTTAGTTAAAATAAGTTGACATTTATCCAAAGTCGTACATTTATTTAAATAGTTGAGAAAACCGATGGCGTCGATTATTTTAATCCAATTGTACTCGATCAAATTTTAAGCAACTAAAAATCAGCAGCGAGCTGTTAATTGCGTCGATCGCACTGCCATAACAGCCTGCGCGGAAAGCTTGCTAACGGTTTGATTTGGGGATTTCCGGAAAACCGGTGCGGAACGACGTCTCGGGAAACCGGTAACTGAAGATATTTGAAAAACATCAAGTGCTCAGACACCACAAGAGGCACTTTGGACCAGATTGCTTTGCCCCTTGGTTAGTAATAAATTAACGATTTCCATCGAATTCGTTCTCTTGATACGGCACCGATATTTCCAAGAGGTATTTTTCTTTTAAAATTAGATATGTCTTTACGTTGTGTTTTGTCCCCGAAAATATTTATTTTATTATTACAGTAGAACAAAATAACTTTCGCAATAAACTGTTTCACATCTTAAGTACCTTCAACCAAACTATGGGCTTTTGATAACTCCTAACAAATTGCATCGTGAAAAGATAAATTTCTTACACGAAAGGTTTTAGGGATAATTTCATACATGTCCCAATGGCGCACTGTGGCCTGCTTTCCTCTTTCTCAGTTATCCAAACACACAAGGAGAAGCTCAAAATGTATTTAATTTTTTTCAAATTCCACGCTTTGTGTTAGAAAATAATAACTAATTAGAATTACATACCTTAAATCGATTGAAGTAATCAAAAAAGTTGAGTGATCTTAATTTCATTCCGTAATACAAGAAAAAATCTATGGAAGTAATCGTCAAAATCGTGGTGTTATATTGGTATAATAATTATTAAAAAAATATAAATTGCCTCCAAAAATATTTAATTAGGATTAAAATTTCATAATACTGCAAAATTAAGTTATGCAAATAATACACTAACTATCACGCTGTTTCCCCGCAGGGGTAGGCAGAGAGAATAGACCGCCATACAACTCTGTCTTCGCACGCACTCCTTACTTCATTCACATTCATACAAAAAAGACTTTTAGTACCTAAATACAATACAGCTTTTGCACAAAGACACCATATGTACATCGCGCCTCACACTTACAACATACTCCCACCACAGATTGTAGCCATCACCAATATGTATTCCTTTAATCAAAACATTACTAAATGGCTAATGAGTAAGGACCGCAAGGAAATTGAAGACCTCCTAAAATAGCACTTGAAATTCTTCAGCATGACAAACTAGAACATTGTGTAACAAATATAATTTTTTTTTTTTAATTATTCTACTTGTACTCACTGTCACTTACCTCAGAACAGGCCTTATGGCCTAGTGAGGTAGGTAATGTAAAAAAAATTATGTAAGAAACAAAAAGTTAAAAAAAAAAAAAAAAATACATCGTCTAATACATACTCTTGTGTTATTCTGCCTCTTCACTTGGCCCGACTCGAGTATTTGATCGTGCCATATCTTCCGCGGGCGTCTCCGACTTCTTCTTCCATTCACTTTTGCATCAAATATTCTTTTCGCAACAGACACAACATATTCACATGAATTAGAGATATGTTAAAAGAGCTGCACTTTATGACGGTGAAGCAACTTATATATTTTAACGTTAAACTATGGTTGCGAGATACACGGACACGGGACGGGAAATGCTAAATCAATTAGAGTGCCAACAAGGAAAAAATTAAGCACACAGATATCTCTCATGTAGTGGGCAGTCAACTATACAATAAAATTTCAACAGAAATCTCTGCGATAGATAAATATTAGTCAATTTATAAAAGAAATAAGAAATTTTGTTTGCTATAACCGTTAATGTTAGTTTATTATATCATCGCTGGAATTGCTAAAGGGCTTAAGCGACCCATTGGTCAAAATTGACTCTCGTTTGATTCTGAAGACTTATGGCCTTTCAGTCATCTAAAATATATTTACCATTTGTGAGAAGGCTTGACTCAAGCGACACAAGTTTGGGACTTTTCGTAGCTTCAGTTAACTCAGGGAGAGCATGGAGTTACCTGTTTCAACTATTTTTTCAAAATCCAACAGTACCAGGTTGGATTTTGAAGACTTAAATTTTACTGTATATTGAAGTGCTCTTGCGTAAACTTTCCAAAATGGCACTTCAACCCTTTTGCCTTTCCGGTGACAATATGTTTAATGTTTGTAATCAAATATACTTAACTTTATAAAATGTTAAAAAATATGTTTGAAATAACCGTGTCTGTATATGTATTTGATCTTGAACACACAATGATTACGTAAATACCGCACTAGAATCTCAACTGCTCCCAACCGTCTAGAGCCAGTGAGACTATGGCATCCCCAATAGGGGTATGTTATGATGCTGAAGGTAGTGGGGAGGGGAAGGAGATGAGGAAGGGAAATGTTGGGAAGTACCTGGCTATTCAAATCTGGTCACCAAACACGGCTAAAGCCATTTTAAGCAACGTTTCAATTCTGAATGGGGGTCTTTCTCCAGGGCGATACTTGGAGTATCTACCACTCTTAAGAAGAATAAATAAATAAAATTAATTATTTAATCAATTGGATACGAAGATTCTCATAAATATGGACCATTGTACTTTTTATCCGTTCAATGTAATGTGACAACCCTGCGAAAACCAAAACATAATGAATCTCATTCGCCGCGTGATTCTATTACTTTAAAATCTAATTTCCTCGCAACGCGAAGAAAAAATGTCCTCGGCACAAGCAGTGGCAGGCGCCCAGTCCGTTCATTAAAGGGGCTCTCGCTGCGGGGATTTTATTGGGTCGTAATGCAGCCGCCGCGCAGCGCCTGGCCGCTAAATTGCATCGGGCTATTTATTACTCGCAGCGAGAATGAGTCTTGAAAATTGCATTGCATTTGATGGAAACTGCATTCGGAGTGCTCCAGCCGCGGCGGAGGTAATTTGAAATAGATACATTGTGGATTGTTGTACTCGGCACTCGGCTGCGGTGTGATGCGTCTGTAGATGCAACGTGCATCACCGTGGGCTGTATCACGCGCATTGCATTATGGCTGTTCTTTTGCAAGACACGTGGGAGTCATTTCAGCTTAGTTGCATTGAATTAGGTGATGTGCTGAATCAATTTAATTACTTGTCAAGAGGTTAGCGTGGGTTGTACACGCTTATTTAAAGCCAATTCCTTCATTCAAAGAGTCGGTTTATTTGATAAGTTTGATAAGTATCGCCCCGGTGAAAGACCACCATTCAGAATCGAAATGATGCTTAAAATGGCTTTAGCCGTGTTTGGCGACCAGATCTGAATAGCCAGGTACTTCCCGACTTTCCTCTTCCCATCTCTTTCCCCTCTATTTCCTTTGCACTACCTTAAGCCTCTCAACATCTCCGATTGGGGATGTCATGGTCCCACTAGCCCTTGACGGTCGGGAGCAGTTGATAAACTTGTGCGGTATTCACTACAAAAAATAAATTTTAAAAGTCTTGAAATGTATTTATCAACGCCTATTACTAGACTATTTCCTAACTAACTAACTAAGCATCACGCCGTTTCCCCGCAGGGGTAGGCAGAGAGGACGGACCGCCATACAACTCTGTCTTGGCACACACTTCTTGCTTCATTTACATTCATACATCGTCTCATACATACTCTTCTGTTATTCTGACTCTTCACATGACCCGATTCAAGTATTTGATTTACTTGTCATATCACCATGTCTTTCTCGGGCGTCCTCGACTTCTTCTTCCATTCACTTTCGCATCATATATTCTTTTCACACTCCTTTCTTCGTTCATTCGATCTACATGCCCAAACCATCTAAGCGTCCCTTTCTTGATCCTATCCATTACGCTCATATCAGCCTTGCATTCTTTCCGGATATCCACATTTGTAATACGGTCACACATGGTTTTACCGCACATCCGTCTCAAAGATCTCATTTCCACAGCATTCAGTCTACTTTCACCCTTCCTCTGCCAGTTCCATGCCTCACTGCCATACATCAGGGTTGGTATAAGTACTCCATTGTGGACTGCTAGCTTCGCTTCTTTGGACAATTTCTTATTTGCCGACGACTATTTCCTTACATAGTTAATATGGCAAAAATACTTTTAAAATGACTGTAGACCAATGTGCCAAGTAGAGAAAGATTGTAGGCATAAATATAATAAATTATCTACCTTGCAAATATATTGTTTTAAAACCATTCCTACGTTACAAGAATTTTAATTGTGTTTATTGCAATACTCTGTTAACCTGGAGACCACAAGAAGGTCACTAGAAAAACCGCAGCAAAGATTGAGCATAGATTATTTTTTTTATATTTTGCAAATACAGTTTTTAGCCAATAAAAATGCAAAATAGATTAAAAAAAACACACACACACACAAAAATGGAAATCATAATTATACAATTATAATAGTACATAATAAAGTTAAAACCGAATAGTCAAATTTCCTACGAGTCAGTTAATCAACCTAGTTAGTCTTCCTAGGGGCATCACTATTGGTAAATTAGTTCTGCACCTGGGAAGAAACAGAAGCCTGTGTTGGCGGCCTCGCGTGAAATTATCAGGGACTCAAAATCCAATTTCCGCCAGGATTTCATATTAATAATACACCGCTCAAGAGTTTATGAGCTAAAAGCAGTAATGCTATATCCCTCCTCGAACTAAGGCTGCAGATACCCAGCATGCCATTATGAAAATGCTTAGGGCTAAACTGGTTGGCCCTGGTCCTACGCAGGAGGCATTGAATTGTTAGGAAAAATGCTTTTGAGTCGCTGGCCGAGTAAGCCTATCCTAATTAGCTTCGTTATAATAATTAATTTTAGCGTATTTGAAGAACCTCCTCCGATTATTATTGAGATATAGCAGAAAAGGGGGACCCGCTGACTGTTCTTGCCACTTCACTGTTACTTCCACTTCACGTGTTACTTAGATCGCACCCTGTAAACTCTTGAAACAAACAATCAGTTTTTCAGTAGCGAGGGACCCTGACAGTATCCCACGACATTTTTTTTATCCGCTGATTATGACAACCTTAAAAAAATAATTTTGCAAACTGCATATATATATTTATTTTTTATTGTAAATACCGCACAAGAGTCCCAACTGCTCCCAACCGTCCATTGACAGTGAGACTATGGCATCCCCGATCGGGGCATGCTGTGAGGCTGAAGGTAGTGGGGAGGGGAAGGAGATGGGGAAGAGGAAGGTTGGGAAGTACCTATTGTTGCACTTCCAAGGATATCTTTGGAGTGCAACAATATACGGTATTTCCAGATGTTTATTTAGTTTAGACAAAATAGAATTATTGCCATGGGTCATAACTAGCAATAGTCAACTAGCCGCGCTGACTATTAGAGCTCTTTCCCCTCATTTTCTAAGTGCTGTTGAACAGCTTTTAACGTTTTCAGTCGAAAGTAGAAATCCACAGGTTTACCGCATTTCTTTTCACGTCTTCGGTCGTTATTCTTTAACGTTTAAACGATAGCGAACATATTATTTTTTCAAACACTTAAGGTCATTCTGCCATATAAAATATTTTTCTTTACCAATTTAGATTTTTAGAAACAAAAAGCATTAATGGCCCTTCAAAATAAAAGTTTTTCTGACTTCGACAATGATTCGAAGACATACTTATTGTCTATATGTTATATTATATATCACCTTAGTCTTTAATTCCTTATCTCTGTTTCCTAGCATGTAAGAACATCGAAGTGTTATTTCATTTCTTGTTTGTATATACATTCTTTATTTTTATTCTCTTTTATTGCACTGTACAAAAATCTGGCCGCCACAACACGGGCATGTACCTAGACTGGTGGTCAAAAAGGAAGAAAAAAAAACACCTTTAATTTTTAATATCCGAATGAATAAAAATAATTTTTTGATATATGGTTATCTGGAAACACGTCTTATCACATCATACTTCCCAATAATAAAAAACAAATTTTTGATAAACTAAAATTAACATATAGTAACCCCGTACTTTCCCCTATTTTCAGTATACCTCGTTTTTACCTTTTTCTCCCTCTCATACCTTTCTCTTTCCAGGCTGTTACTTCTGTCTCTCTCACCAGACGCAAATTCGTAAATGTTTTTATTAATTTTAGTTTTTCCTTTTTATCTTCAGCACTCACAAATGGCGCTAAACGACACTGTTAGATTCTAATATAAATTATACTACAAAAAATTATCTTTTGATTCAATTTGAGTGATTAGGAATGGTTTCAGACGAGTAAAATTCCATTCTATATCTGTAATCTTTTAAATTCAATGAAATACATACTAAAATGTTTGTAATAGTATTTTTGAAAAAAAATCTTAAAATTCCTGCATGTATTTCATCTAGACATTTTTATTAACTACCCGTATGGAATTGGGAGATAAATCATTCGTAGTACTTCTTGTATTAGAATTGTACAGATTGTGTATTTTTGAGTGCTGATATTTAAGTATACTTGGCATTTGTTTACCGCCTTCAATATATATGAATATTATTTTTTTTTAAACTCTTAAACAAACTTATAAATTTATATTTTTATTTAGGTTTTTAATATTACATACTTGCGGCTCAGTCTACAAATTCTCTAGCATTCTCTTCACGATATATCTCGTGTTGCCTCCCAAGTTATCCCTACGGGTTTCTCGTCATCTCTCGGGAAGTGGATTCTCGATCACAATCTTCACACTAAACTAGCGTGTGCTTTATCAACGCTGACGCTGTTAGAATGCCTGATAATTTAACTTATATGTATCTATTGATATTATTATATTCCTCTTTCAATATCTCAATTGTTCAAGTTCCTTTATTATCTCAATAGGTTTTTCGTACATCTTGGATCACACTCCTTACCTTTATAAATACCAGCGTGTGCACTATGAAGGCTTAGATTTTACCATACAATTATTTTACGTGTGTCAAGTATCTCAAAATACCTAAAAAAAACCACAGACTCATAAATAGGCGGTCCGTTTGATAGATTCTCTTGTCTTAATAAACGGATTGCAACCTTTAGAGCACAGACGTCAAAGAGGAATGCTATCCTTGTTCTACAAGTATTTCAATGGAAATTGCCCCGAGTAACTTGCGTCATTGACCACAAACGCGCGCCAAACAATTTGTACACGGTTGACATTCACGGGTCGCTTCTACGACTCGTTATTGTGTTCAACAGACTCGACTGTGGAATGATTTGCCGGCCTCTGTAATCCATCCCTTCTATAACATAGACGTCTTCAAGACAGAGGTTCACTCCTTGTTTTACTTTAAAACACCTCACATGGCGTACCCACAGATCACATATGGTAGGCCCTGAGAGAAATTATTTCTCTCAGGGCCTCCGTGTAGAGTTAATGTAAAAAATATGTACATCATACCGCCTATTTAGCTCTATTGCGGCCTTCCTTTTTTTGTTACTTGCGTCGTTCAAAGGCACGAGGGAAAAAGTTACAACGGAGCTATCGACAGTGCGACTGTGGCAACGGTTCGCGCGGCCCGCAAGCATGAGAGCAAAAGTAATTTTCCGCTAATGCGAAGCGCCATTGTGTTCCGCGGTATCATTCTCCGAACTAAATGGGCATAATCCGTGCCTCGGCATCGCAATACGACCGCCGTAACGACCGGCGTATGTTGTAACGCCGTTACGCGTACAGCCTTCGTTAATTGTCAACGGCGGTTAACGGATATTCGCCCGCACTCATCATAATACTCACCGCTATCATATTACATTGGGCGGGGTATTTTGTGCATACAAAGCTGCTTACAGCAAACCGTGATACGTCGTGAATTTCCCCACGGGATTAAACGGCATCGTAACAATCCATCTGTTCAACTAACCAAACGTATCTTAAGCGTCCCATCGAAACCAGGATGCGTACGTCATTATTAGAAATAACTGATGATAGGTACCATCATTATCACTAGATAATCGTCAATTTATTTATATATATTATGGTAAATACCGTACAAAGTTCCCAACTGCTCCCAACGTTCTGAAGCCAGAGGGCCTATGGCATCCCTAATCGGGTTATGTTGTGAGGCCGAGGGGTAGCGAGGAGGGGAAGGAGATGGGGATTATGAAGGTTAGGAAGTACTTGGCTATTCAGATTTGGTCACTAAACACGGCTCAAGCTATTTCAAGCAACTTTTAGATTCTGAATGGTGGTCTTTCACTAGGGTGATACTCAGAGTATCTGCCACTCTGGAACGTGCCGCAAAATTCCCATGTATTTTTTTATATGAATTAAAAACGAAATAACACATATTAATTAAACAACATTTATTTGCGTACGCCGGGATTTAAGCCCGCGACCTCTGGATTCCTAGACGAGCGTCTAACCCACTCGAAAATATATGAGGTAGTTTATCACTTGATACCTCAGAGCAAGAATTTATATGGAGAGATAGCTAAATATTTTTATCCAACCTGTACAAATTTACAGTAAATCAATTTCTTCGGGTTTTTATGTCGTAAACCGTGAGCGAGGAAGAGACAAGACAAGTTCTCATATAATATAGCACCACCATTCGGCGGTATGTAAGCATGTTTTCCGTCTCCCGCGTCTCCGGCGACTCCGCCCACTACGTTTTGTTATGCGACATTACAGGACAGAACTCAACGGTTTTTTAGGTTCTATCCTATATTTTTGTTTAAAACAATACTGTGAATAAGTGGTTATACGAATAAACAAAAACATAATGTCGACATGTGCTATGAATGGATGTATAATACCCTAGCCTTAGTCCTAGCCCCGCCCGAGTCAGGCAAAAATCATCAACACTGACTACAGAAGCGCTATCTCCTGTATATTATTGCTCCGAGGTGGATGCCATCGTTTATTATGTTTTTTCTTCGTAGACATGTATCACGTGTGTAAGCCGCAGTTTTGGTGTGCAGGGACTAGATTTAAATAATCTTTTTCCACTGATCTTCTCCTTTTCACTCCCCTCCCCTTTTTAGTTTCGCTAAACAACATTCCCCAAAATTAGGTGCGCAATAAATCCTAATATTCTAGGCTGGAGAACGCTAGACTTGTGGCCTCCAACCTAGCTGCTGTAGACCGCGATGGATTCAGGTCCTCGGGGCAAAATAAATAACTTCACCACTGTCTTTTTAGCCAGGCATTCCGTGGGAATTATCCTTTATCATATTCGCGTTCAGTTTGTTTCTGAAAAACCGATTCAATTTATTTGTGGGTGATTCGATTCGAGACTCTTCACTCGCTTGTAGATTGCGTTTTGCTTCAAACATTTTTTGAATAAATTTTCGCGAGCAAACTATTATTCGCCGAAATTGTTCTCCGTGAAATGGAATTTGATATTTTATGAAATTTTGAGTTGTTCATTTCATACGAGTATCAAATGCCTTCGGGCGAATTCGTTTTCTCTATCGGATGGTTTATCAGACGCCGCTTTTTGTTCGAAACAATTTGCGTAAAACCGCCAAAGTTGAAACCTGCTTGCACCTGAGAATATACCGTCGCCGAAAAGGTAAAAGGGCTGAAGCGCCGTTTTAGGAACTTTACAGCAGAGCACTTTAAAGTTTTTTTTTGCCACAAAATTCTTCTCTGTTTCAACTCATCCAGTTCTACATTCCTTGTCGCAAACTCAACAATGAATTGCTGTTCCTCAATCATCACTCTACTAATTATGGGTATCATTTTCCACCGTCCAGAATGTCCAGACTTGTTGACTCAAGCCATGGTCTTGAAATTTTTGGTAGCAGTCAAAATGATTTTTGTCATTCTTTACGAATCTACCAAAACTTTGACTTGGCCTTGCCTTTGATTTGATTTGAATATTCTTTCTCATGGATATTTGGTCCTATTTTTGTCATTGCTTCATTTAATATTATGTGTGTGCTGTTCTTTCTCCGTCGCTCTTTTTCCCATTTCTTGTTTTGTGTTTGTTTGTAATTGGACTTTAATAATAATAATATTTGGATAATTTGTATTGCGCCGTTCTTGTGAAAAGTCATCTCAAGGGCGCTGTACAAATTTTGATTTTTACTTAATATTAATTCCTAGTTTATGTAAATACACAGCAACATACTTAGCTGATTTTTTGCAAATATATATATATATATTTTTTTTTATTTGTAGGGCATGACAGCAAATTTAAAATATAATGTATCAAAGGTATTTATCAATTATGAATTATCAATTATGGAAGGTGTTGCATTGCACTACTCCTGCACACCTTCCAGAATAAAACTTTTATTATTTTAAAAATTTCGTTGTGTGGTCCGTTAGTTTGTAAGTAAATAAAATTAGTAACTCAATGTTCTCACTAAGTTACATGAAACGAAAGTCAGAGTATTCGAAGGAGGAAAGAAAACTGATCAAAACTGCATATCTAATTCATTTTTGCCCAAAGTGTCGCTTAAGCCCTTTTGACTTTCCAACGACGATACTTTTATTACTGGTTCAGTTTATATTATGTGTCTCATTCTAAAGAATCAAGACAGCTATTTTTAAAATGTTCTGTTAGAACTATTATTTCCGCTGTGAAATCTTTTTGTCACATCAACTAACAATGTTTTTTATTGTTCCAGGTAAGTCAAATGAAGACATTCAGAAGGTCATTGCGGGAATGGTAAGTTTTTTTTAAATATTTAAAACCATTTGTGTTTTGAGTATGTTTGCATTTAGGTTTATAACATATGTGTTAATTAAGCTAATCTGTCAAATAAAAACAAAACATAAACAATGTTAACTTTCAAGAATAATTTATTTATTTAATCTTGAAAAAATCACGCATTATAACTTGATCCATTTCAAATATAGAATAATATCTTTTAAAATAAATTATATTTGTCATTTGTACTCTCTTGGTGATGTTACAGTAGTTCGGCACAATAAATGTATTTAAAAAAATAGTAAACACTGATTAAAACTAAATGATTTTACTATTTATAAGATTTTAATTTCACTCGAAAAAACCTATCGATTGGGTCGGACAAATTCACGTTTGTACATTTTTTTTTATCAAATAATGTGTTTTTAAATATACAGTTTACATCTGCGTATGCACAACAATTTTATATCATTTTATTTTATTAATGCAGAATCATTACGCCAGCTTAAACTGAAAAGAAAAAAAAACAGCACATAATTACTTTAAGTAACGTGTTAAACTTATACATTGTCAGTTTTCTATCCCAATATAAAATTGAAGGAAGAAGCATACTACTGCTTCAATATTATCTCGAAAATGACCCGACCAAAGTGATTGATTCGCTTGATCTCGCCAAGTCATTTCCATTTCCGCGTCATTTACTCTCGTAAAATTCCTTTCTTCGTTCATTCACTGTGCTCTCAGGAACCATCTGAGTTCCCCTTTCTTTTTCTCATTCATTACGATTGTGTCAACCGCGCGTTACTTTCTGACTAATTTACCCACTAAGCATCACGTCATTTTCTCGAATGAGTAGGCAGAGTGGTTGGAACATCACACAACTCTGCCATGACACAAATCCCTCGCATCATTTAAATCAAACGATTGTTTTAATACGTGTACGCTTGGAGAATATCATACCCCAAGATAATTTTTAATACGTTCTGTCTATATGCTTACTTCCTTTACCAGCTACATGCCTCACTGCCGAATATCAGCGTCGGTATCAAAACAACTTTGTGGACTGCTAGCATCGCTTTTATTGTCAAATTTTATTACCGACTGTTGTAATAACTATTTTTTCAATGTGCTGACCTTTCTACCATTCTCTTTTGAACATCTTTTACTAATACCCAACCTCATCCATTTGCATTCAAAATGATTCATTCTGTATATAAAACTTCGTTCACATTTCATACTAGATACGAGAGACAGCAAATCTCCCATACTGTTATAAATAAGCACTGCGTAATCAGCATACAACAGACGTCTGCCTTCCATGCATTATTCTTCTTTACATTCGAATACTTTCTACGCCACATTTATAATTCATAGTTTTACCATAGATACGCGCCAGGGATCTCATTTCTACTGCGTTAAGTTTACTTTCATCCTTCCTCTGCCAATTAACTGCTTAACTTCTCTGCTGGTGTCAAAATTAAATTTTGTATCCATGCTTAATTTCTTGTTTACGCCCTTTGGGTCTTTTATATAAAAATATTATATTTTTACACAAACAATTAGGTATTGGGTAGAAAACAAAGGTAGGTATAAAATTATAACTAATTAAAAAAATCACAAGGAAGATAAAAATCAATTAATAAACTAAACATAAAGTTTCATATTCATCTAGTGATTCATAATTTTATATTCTTAAGTGACTGATATTTTTATTAACTTTGTCATAATCAAATAAATTTATAGAATTAATTGCCACGTGTATAGAATTCTCGATAAAACTTTCCGCTACTGATTATTAATATGATGAGACAGCTGTTTACTTACCGAATATGATATTTCCTTTCATAACAAGTGCTTTCCTAGTGGGAATACCTTTAGGAGAGAAAAAAGTTTTTACTACCAAAATATAAAAGAAAATACAAAATAAATCTCGTTCCCGATTCGCTCTTATTGTGAACTTTTTTTACAAAATAATACTGCAAAAGCAGCATCTACGTATATTTAAATAAATAATTTTAAACTTGATTATTTGGCCTTTTACTACATAAAATATATCATATTTAAAAAAAAAAGTATGTAAAAAATGTGATTACTTACCAAGTTCTTGTGATTTTTGATTTCGGTACTGGACATATCTTCTTGCTTCAAATAAAGAAAAGGTTAAGGTTCAATATGTATCAATAAATAGTGTCGCGTAAATAATAAATAAATATATTTTAGCTGATGAATAAAAAAAATAGTTAATAGCAGGTTCTCACTTTTTAATTCGTAATTATATATACATATATATATTTTAAAGCTAATTTTATTTATATATATAAAAGGAATACCGCACAAGAGTTTCAACTGCTCCCGACCGTCCGGTTGGGGAATGTTGTGAGGCTGAAGATAGTGGGTCGTGGAACAGGAAGGTTTTGAACTCAGAGCAATAACAAAAATGGAGAGAGAGCTAAATATTTTTACCCAACCTATACAAATTTACGATACATCACTTTCTCCGGGTTTTAAGTCGTAAAACGTGAGAGAGAAAGAGATAAGACAAATTGTCACATAATATCGTACCACTTCTCGGTATGCAAGTATGTTTTCTTTATTAAAACCATCTTATGGTTTTTTTTACGTGAATGCTGTACATCTGTCCGGAGCCAGTGAGACTATGGCATCCCCAATCGGGGTATGTTGTGAGGTTGAATGGAGTGAAGGGAAGGAGATGGGGAAGATGAAGGTCGGGAAGGACGGCTATTTCTATTTCAAGCAGCGTTTCGATTCTAAATGGTGGTATTTCACCAGAACGATACTTAAGAATCCACTACGCTGAAATGTGCTACAAATATACTTAATACTATTTTTATTTTGGGAATGTTAACTTAAAAGCGGTGTGAAAATTGTAAGGATGTTCTTATATGCTATATTTTTGTTTATAACAATACTGTGAAAAAGTAGTTTATACGAATAAACAAAAACATTATGTCGAAATGTGTTATCAATGGATGTATAAATACTCTAGTCTTAGTCCTAGCCACGTCCAGGTCTAGCCGAGTCCGGTAAAACTCATCTTAACTGACTACAGCAGCGCTCTCTCTTGTATATTATTGCTTTGAGATTATACCCATATCTGAACCTTTTCCTCTCATAATTTATGACAAAGATCGTGATGCTGGATGGTTTAAATTCGTATACATATTATTTATTATTTTCTCCTTGTCAGTTAGTCTTAGTAACTTAATTAATTAACTCTTGAGGTGAAATATCACAAAACTGCGCTATATAAGTTCACTGTTATTATTATTATTACTAATATTTTGCAAGCGATTTTTTTCTACCCTGTTTCACCTGGTTTTCACCAAAATAATACACCATTTGAAATTAAATTCGTATAAATATAAAGTTTAATCATACCTGGGTTCGTAGGTTGTTCAGGGCTTCCTGGTGTTTCGGAAGCAAATTTTCCAGGGAAAATTCCTGGTTGGTCAGGTTGACCTGGTTGACCTGGTTGACGTGGTTGACCTGGTTGACTTGGTGGACCTGGTTTACCTGGTTGACCGGGTCGACTTGGTTTACCTGGCTGACCCGGCTTACTCGGTTGACCCTGTCGATTTTGGCCTAAACCTTGCTGTCCATATCCTTGTTGACTAAAACCTGGTTGACCGGCAGTTTGTAGACCTGGACCTTGTTGATTAAGTGTGAGTGGACTAGAAGCGCCGGGACCTTTATTAAACAAAATAGAATGTTAATAATAAAAAAAATCAAGTATTGATTTATAAATATTGTATTATACAAAAATAACTCTACTTTCTAGCTTCGTTCAAGATCAATATTTTTCGTTTTGAACAGTTAAATCGATTTGATAAGGACTTATTTGATTTTTCAAAACTTTACTAAGATATTCTTTAAATATTTCTTCTTAAAAGGATCCATGACAACCTCCGTGGCGGGTCGGTTAAGATCCTCGACTACGAGTCTGGAAGTTGCGGATTCGATGCCTGGCGTCCTCTAATTAATTCTATTTCATAAATAAATTTTATGTTATATCACACATTCTTAAAATAAAAATAGTACAAAGTACATTTGTAGCACGTTTCAGTGTAGTGGATACTTAAGTATCGTCCTGGTGAAATATCACCATTTAGAATCAAAACGATGCTTGAAATTGCAATAGCCGTCCTTCCGACCTTCATCTTCCCCATCTCCTTCCCTTCACTCCATTCTACCTCACAACATACCCCGATTGGGGATGCCATAGTCTCACTGGCTCCGGACAGATGTACAGTATTCACGTAAAAAAATCATAAGATGGTTTTAATAAAGAATTTTATCACTGGGGTGTATAGATGACCAAACAAAAACTTATACCCATACGAAAAAATAGTGTGCTTTGCATCTATAAATTATTATTACTCGTATATGCTTATCTAAGGATCAAAATAGAAAGCTGCACAGCTCGTGATGCAAATTATAGCTATAGCGTCGACTTAAAAACTTCTGGAACAAATATGGCTGTGCAAATATCACCGTTTTTTCGTGAACAAAGGTTTTTGTGGTGTAGTTCAGTTTATCTGTTGATTTTAAATAGAAAATTGGGGTTTACTTACCCTTTACAAGCGACACTAGGGGGACTAGTTGGTTTTTGTGTATTGCCGTCGGGTAAATTTGAGCTTTCTGTAATAAAGTTTGTAATTCACGTTATGTTAGATAAAATATTCACAATAATTAACATTATTAATGAAAATTAAATTATAACTTTATGTAAGGCCACAAATTTTATTTTATTTTTTATGACTGACCGGTTTCGTTTAGTCTTAGCATCATCAGGGTACAAAAGTAAACTAAACAAAACAAACAAAGTGTGCGGCTATAAATACATACAGAGGGAGAACACAATATAAAATTAAATAAGAGAACAGTGAGAAAACAATAGAATAACACTTGAAATGAAAACAAAGGAACAGGGAGAAATATGCGTTTACAGGAAATATACCTAATATTAGACTACTGTACAAATTTCACAGATCATTAAGAATATGGCTATTCTTTTTAATGGCTTCTTCACAGAAATGTTCATGGCAACAGATTTAATAAATTAGAAGCACTATAAACAAAGAAATATGATTTATGCATATGTTTCCAATGGATAGTTATAAATATGTCTAAAGGTTTCCAGGCAAAAACATTTTAAACTGCATTCTTATTATAAATTCTATGAAAAAAAATAAAACTAAAATTGCAGTAAATCGTGCCGTTTGAAAACCAGCGATGGAATTTTTGAAGGTTTTACCTAAAATTCCAGACATTATTTCATATATTTTTTAAAAATTGCTATTCAAGAATTGTATTTACTGGAAGCCTTAAATATTTTCCCAACTACCCGTATAGAATTATTGCATAAATCATTTGTAGTATTGCTCGTATTAGATAGCCAAACAGTGTGTATTTTTGGGTGTTGACCCAAAGCAATTAGATTTTACATTTTGTCAGTTCTTAGTGATGTTTTTGCAGATAATTATTATAAACAAATCATGTTTGAAATTATCAACTTACTTTTCTTTGGAATTTTAATGGTTCCAGTAAACATTATTGTGCGCTCTTCAAATTCTTCAGTTTCTGGAACAACTGTGGAAATTTTGTTAAATTTAGGTGCTTTTTATTTTTTAGCGGATATTCTCGTATAATAATATTCAGAGTATAGTATTAGTTTAGTATAGACATAACCACAGGTGTAGTTTAATTAAATTATTTATTAGATTTTAATAAATTTAAGCCTACCGGTCTCTGGCGTTAGTCGTGCAGCTGAAAAATAATTTGTTATTTATTAATAAAACATTAGTCACTGTTCACTTAATAAATTTAAATTAAATTAGGAAAGCTGGTCGTTGGAATGAACCATTATTGTGCGGATAATTTCAACCATATACAGAGGTCACGTTTTTACTTGACAGATAATAATTATATTTGGATCATTTTTATAGCGTCGCTTTTGTGAAAAATCACCTCAAGGACGCTAGCCGAATACATCAATTTTATTGTGCTAGTTTTTGGAGCACTTTTCACTGAAATATCGGTAGAGCAACCACGCTATTTTCATCTGGTTTATATGACTTAAGGATTGCAATCCGTTCATTGAGTTGTGGGAATTTATCAAACGAATTCCTTATTTTTACATGGAGTCTCGGGTTGAAATATGAATATTTAAAATGTATTATCTTACAATAATCTTGACTCCTATAGTCTTCCAACGGTTCACCGTCTTCGGCTGAAAAATATTTTAAAATTATTGTTTAAGATTGTGTAGTTTGTTGTCATATCTATTTGCTCCCCTTGAATCATTGCGGGATGTTACTTGACTTGCCAAGTGAGAAATTTTATTTCTACTCAATTGTGAAACACGTTGCTTTAAATTATTTTTACCGCTCGAAATTACAGGAAAGTTAAGTATTCCATTCTCTTGAAATATTTTTTTGCAAAGAGTTTAAAATTGCAATTCTCTCGAATCGATTTTTTTTAAGGCTCAATTCAGAATCGAAACCTTTGCTTGAAATGGCTTTAGCCGTGTATCGTGACCAGATATGAATAACCATGTACTTCTCAACCCTCCTTTTTTCTATCTCATTCTCTTCCTTTTTACCTTCAGTCTCGCAATATACCCCAATGGGGGGTGCCATTATCTCACTGGCTCTAGACAGTTTGGACTCTCGTACGGTATTTACAATTGAAAAAATACGCTCTATTGTTTGTCTGGATTAGAAAAGATTATTTTTTTGTAGCACAGTCATTAGTTCCAATAAAAATGTCACACTCGCACGTACAAGGTAATTATGTTGTTTAATCAACATAAATGTTGAATGAATTAATATAAATGTTGAATGGATTAATATAAGCGAGAGTATTCATTAGTGAAAACTACCTTCTTCCCGGTGTGTGACCAAGGATCCATCATCGTAAAAATCATCACTGTTCGCTGGAGCTGAAAAAATTCATTCAAGATATTTAAATTACGATTTATAGTCATCCCTGTACTAATTTATTCATTCATATATTTTTCTTTATTTAGGGCAGGTTTCTTCGTCACATTTGACATCGTCACAATTCAACGCCAATTTGTTTTTGTGGACATTTGAACGGTTCCCGTTCGATCACCGATTATCGGTCCGTTTCGGCTTTTGAACAATTTGGGATCAGCTGAAAAGCATAACAGTGTGTTCAAAAACTGAAACGGGCCCAAAATCAACGTTCAACGGGGACCATTATAATATTTAAAAAAAAACTTATTGGCGTTAATCGTTGAATTGTGACGATGTCAAATTTGAAACACCAACCCTAATGCGTATGGTAATAGTATTAGTATAATTTAGTAAGGTTAAACCGTGTATGACAAATAGAGAAATTCGATAATTTATTACCAGATGTAAGTGTAATGAGAAAGGGAGACGCTTGGAATTTCAGGAGGTTCGAACATATAGAATGGATGGTCTAAGAAAAGAAATACCAGGAGGATATGTGGACACGCCATGCGTCGGTTACGACACAATGATTGTATGAATGTAAATAAGACAAGGAGTATGTGTAAAAGCAAAGTCCTTCCTGTCTTTGAAGGATTTTCGCAGCGACTTATGTGTTTTCTTGTTTGGTGGTGGTTTCGCATCACTACCAGAAGATCGATTCCGATCTTCTGCAACAAAATATATCAAAAATGCGGAAAAAGTTATTTTACTTTCTTGATCTTCGGATTTATGAAATTAAGGTGTTTTCAATCTGCTGCATGTCGAAAAAGGTTTTTTTTCTATTAAAATTAAAACATGTGAAAAAGGTGTTTTGTTTTGTTTTCATAATGTTGGCTACACGCTTAGTAGCTTTACGACATTTTATGTTTGGTTTTTCTAAAAAATGCGAAATTTGCTGCATTATTTTTATAAAAGTTAACTTGTTTGATTTGTGATGGATTTTGTCAACGAATGTTTTTTGAATTGTTAGTTTCGGTAAAATCAAACTTTACCGAGGTGATATTTATTACCAAATGGCGCCATAAAAAATGTTCGATAATTACAATGACTGAAAAAAATAAATTCAATGAATAGATATTATGATACACACTACGATATATACTTACTTTCTACGTTGTTGAATTCTCGACCATCTAAATTGTATCCGGGGTCACGTTGGACTGAAAAATAAAATTTTAAAAACATTTGTTTATAATGATAGTTTTATGCACTTCTCATACTGACTGAGCTTTATAAAAAGTTTAATGTTTAAAAAAAGTTTAAAACAAAAAAGTCACACTAATTAAATTTTGAAACTGTAAGTTTCATTAAAATGATTTGAAAATACCAGTTTTGTAACTTTATTCAACTTTCTTTTCCTAAAATTTGAAGTGACTATGGTATATGCACTATTTATGTCCGGAATAGATGCTCATTGGCTCTATATCAAATTGAATATCTGCGACTTTATTTTGTTTTATTGCTAAAATGAGCTTAATAATACAGGATTTTACTATTATTAAATCATTAAAATCATACTTACCAAAAGGACGATTCCAACCATTTGGACCAGTCATATCTCTTGGAGGAACTGCAAAAAAAACCCAAATTATTTAATGATTATTGTTACTAGCAAAATTTCACAACCGGACAAATATACTATGAAAATAAATTTCGCTGAAAACACAACATTTTTTTTGAATTGTTTTTTTTTTTAAACTAAAACTCTTCTCTTAAACTAATGCTGTTCTCCTGCAGCTTGCCTCAATCCAAAATAGCCAGGCTGCGGTGATCATCTACACACCATCCAGCCATTTAAGATTAAGTCTCCTGTTCGCTGTTATTTTTTTGATTTCCAACACAAAACTTGTTTTGCTTTCACCAATCCATAGAAAACTTACCGTATTTTAAAGACCAAGGATTATACTTCTCTGCTACGTAGTTCGGTACTTTTGGACCTTTCACGTTATCATCTGCAAATAAAATAAATTTTAATAGTGTACACACAAACGCGCAAAAGGAGAGGGTATCTTGACTACGTTCAAACAAAAGTTACCTGCATTAAAATAACGGTTTTGAATGTGTGGGAGACTAAATTCAAATATCTGTTTTTTTTCTTAATATTTCTAAATTACCAACATTTTTCCGAGTTTTCGATTGTAAAATCTCACAACAAGAGTATTTCTTTGATTGATTCCTGTTTTTTGAACCAGAAGAATATTAACTCGAGCCCCAGCATTTTTTTATAATATTCGTTATTCTAAACCATTTTGTATTGCCATACTCTTTTTATCCTATCTCTGGAGATTTTTTGTGTTACACCAAGAATACTACTTTAATACAATTAATAATCGTGGTTTTTGACTTATTTTGACTAGAGGTCTACGGTAAAAAGATCTTTGTTATTTTATTACATATGGGCGAATCGATAAAGTTTTTTTGGCAAAAAACACCACAAATAATGTGTTTTTTCTTCAATTATTTTGTTTAATTAATTTTATTTTTAATTAAAGAAACAAACATTACATTGGTTACAGAGTGAAAGATATTCTACAGATATTAACTACTACACAAATATCGTTACCTATGAAATATACGTTTCATCTTTTAAATGTTATATAATGTACCAGATGACGTGTGTACTTTGCACTGTGTAGTGTACAAGTATGTGTGAGTGATTTAGTAATGTGAGGTGTGAGAAGTAGTATTCTGTAGTTAAGGAATGTGTGTGTGTGTGTGCGCATAGGGCAGATTTTATCTTTAAATTAATTTTTTTTTTTAAATGAGGGCAGGGAATCAAAAAAATGACAATATTGAAATTGAGGTAAAGATTATTGAATTATACTCATCCTATAAAGGAAAATGTAACCTTCTAAATTATCGATAATTTTTTATCCTTGAAACACGAAACTTTTAGGGAGGATTCAAGGAGAAAGTTCCAGGTGAATTAATTGTTTTTTTTTTTGAACGAGGCATTTCAATGAAAATTTGAGTACATATGCGCATCTCTTACTGGAGTATATACAGCTACATTTGGTTTTCCATTTAAACTGAATGCTGATTTTTAAACTCACCTGAAATGCTCGGATAATATAACTTCTTTCCTGGTTCACCTGAAATGTTAGGTTTTAAATTTGTTGTACAAACTAGCCTATATTTTTTTTTTTGTAAAATAAATAACCACATTTTTCATTAAAAATCCCCACAAACCCTATACTTAATCAATTTATGTATAATCGCAGATAATATATTTTCCTTAACCACTGAATTTTATAAACTACAGATTTAAGGGATGATTGGAGAACAGATACCTTCAAATGAAATTCCACTTCCAAAAGTATCTCAATTTAAATATAAACTATGTTTAAAGAAGTAGGTACAGATATGGCAGTTCACAGTTGTATGAAACACAAAAATAAAATCAATCTGGAAGTAAACCTAGGTAGTACCTTTAAACTTTCCGTATCTGAAAGTAAATAACAAACGTACGATCTGAAGGGGGGGGGTGTCGTTGTTGCCCCATTTTATCTTGCCTACTACTAAAGTGTTTTTGTGACGTACTCTTAGGGAATTTATTTTTGGTAATACTCAAAGAGAAGTATATTTACAATATTTCAGTAATCTTTATCTAAGGTATGGCAAAAAAATTTCGTTATATAATAACGAAAAATATATTTTTATTTTACTGTTAAAATTTAAATGTAGTGTTACAGCCACGGTTATCCGTTTATTATTAACCCATAAGCTAACAATGTAACCATCATGCCATCTGCCCGGAGGAGTAGATGGAGAGGATGGTTCGCCACACAACTCAGTATTGGCACACGCTCCCCGCTTCATTCGCATTCATGCATCGTCATTATATTAAAACAGTAAAACTTACCAGCATAACCGAATGTTCCCGGGTAGTTCAAGGCCTTAATTCCCTTTTGGTGATTTTTGTGCTTCTCCGTAGGCATCTGAAATTTTGTTATCGTTATTAATATATGTTTTGTTTTATATTCTCTACATCTATTTAACAGCCTCACACCTATAATTGTCCACGCTGTTTCCACGCAGGGCTAGTCAGAGAGGCCGCACCGCCATACAACTCTGTCTTGGCACATTCACTTACATACTCTTATGTTATTCTGACTCTTGACATGGCCAGACTCAAGCATTTGATCCACTTGATTGTGTCACTTCTTCCTCGGGCGTTGCCGACTTCTTTTACCATTCAATTTTGCGTAATATATTCTCCTTAAACTCTTTTCTTCGTTCAGTTGCTTCACATGCCCAAACCATGTAAGCGTCCCTTTTTAATTCATGGTTTTAGCAGGTATCTCATTTCTACAACATTCAGTCCTTTTTACTTTCATCCTTACTCGATCAGTTTCAAGCCTCACTGCCATAAATCAGGGTTGGTATAATAAATGTATTATTTTTTTAATCATTACCAAGACACGATCCTCTGCAACCATAACGCAGTGTGAGAATGGCCAAGGTCTGCCCAGCTAACCTCATAATTCTGAATGATATATATACCACCTAATAGTTGGAAGTCCGCTTATGATACTCTGAACCCGAGCGGAGGCCGGTCTTAAGCGTGGGTAATAATATCATGTCAGTGACATGGTTCATGAGATGATTAGGTCAAAGTTTTTGTTTGGCGATGCCTTTGACGGCCTTCGTGGTCAAGTGGTTAAGACACTCAACTACGAATCCAGAGGTCCCGTGTTCAAATTCCGGCCCGCGCAAAGAATTTTTGTCTAATCTATTATTATTTTTTAAATATTTTTATATGAATACCGCACAAGAGTCTCAACTGCTCCCAACCGTCTAAAGTGAGTGAGACCATGGCATTCTCAATTGAGGTTTGTTGTGAGGGTGATGGTAGTACCAGGGAAAGAAGATTGGGAAGAGGAAGGTTGGGAAGTACCTAGCTATTCAGATCTGGTCACCAAATACGGTAAATATTCTAAGTATAGCCCTGGTGGATGACCACCATTCAAAATCGAAAAGTTGCTCGAAATGGCTTTAGCCGTGGTTGGTGACCAGAACTGAATATTCAGGTACTTCTCAACCTTCGTCTTCCCCATATCCTTCCCCTCTCCACTACTTTTAAATCTCACAACATACCCCGATTGAAACTCTTTTGTGAAGTTAACAGAAACACGTTAAAAAGGTTTTTTTAATCTAAAATAACGATACAGGCTATGCATACTTATTGTTGATAAAAAGAACCTTGCATTTAGAAGAATTTTCCAACGTTAGAATCTTTACATGGCATCACTAATCTGCAAATCTTAAAGAATTTAAGATAACGGAAAGTGAATGAGAATAGGTTAGTTAAAAAGTACCTGGCTATTCAGATATGTTTACTTACTACAGTTCAAGCCATTTTAAGGAAAGTTTCAAATCAAGTTGTTCTATCTTACCAGGGCAATACTTTAATAATCACTCTTGACGAAAGCGCAAAAATGTATAAATCTTTTTTAGGTGTCAAAATGTGTATAAAAAGTTTCCTCTGCACTATTCAAAAATATAATATTTAATTTACTATCTCATACCTTTCACAACGCCTTGCTGTGACCAATATGGTTTAGGACCTTGAAAAGAAATAAAAATTAATTATTAAATATTTTATATCAGAATAAATAAATTCACCTAAATAAACTATATCCATAAACGTGATAAATAGAATAAAAGTAGATTTCTTACCTACTGGCCTCGCCCTCCGAGATGATAATGGTGTTTGTTCCGCTTTTGGTGTTTTGTCAGTGGGTTCTACCAGTAAATTAAAATAATTTCTTGAATCATTTCATCTATTTATATTTTTCGTTTTCAATTTGTAGAACTCCATTTATATTGTTAAATAATTCATTCGAATTAATTTTTATATATTTAATTTTATGATAGCTGTTTTGACGTTTAAGGTCATTACCAAACTGGGGTTTGAAACTTTTTTTTTAACCACATTAAAACGACTTATTTACATGATTTTAGTTCCTTGTTTAATTACAAATTACGGTAGAAACCATATTATCTTGAATTGTTCTGAGAGGTACTTCACTTTAAAATCTGTTTTCCTCATTTTGTAGAAACTATTGCTTTTAAAACAGGTTTTTATTGATTGCTTAGTAATGTGATTTGCCACTATTTTTTTCCCCTTTTATAAAGTCAATTGTGTGAATCGGATTTTTGACTTACGTTTCGTGATTATTTATTGAATTATTTAACGAAATTATATTACTAAGCGTTATATTAACATTAACTAGAAATTAAGATCTGTACAGCGCCCTTGAGGTGATTTTTTTTTTACAAAATCGGGCGCTATACAAATTATTTAATTGTAATTATATTACTTAATGTGTCATAGAATCAAAATCATTATATTGTGTAGATGAAACGTATCGTGTATCCAGTTAAATATTTAAAAAATAGTTTTTTTGATTTAATGAAAAGATAATTGCACGCACCTGCATTATGAAAAGCTTCTTCTGAAAAAAAAAAAAAACATTAAAATGCAGGAAAAAACAACCTTCAGGTTTTTATTAATAACTTGGTTAGTTTTATTTCTTTAGTGTGGTAAAATCCTTAGATCCTACGAAGGTAAGAGGCTGGAGTTCTGTTGCGTATTTTAATGAATTGAATTAACCTTATTTTTTTTTAAATGTTGAAGTATAGCCGTTGGAAGTCATATTTTATAGTAAAGGAGTTAAGTGAGATAGCTTTAAAAACATTTTTGTTCAATATGTGATCTAGTTAAACAATGACAAAACTCATACAAAAATTATAGGATTAATAAATGCGATTTTTTCTCTAATATAGCGTACAAGTTTTTGTACGAGTATAGGCAACAATTCAGCACAATTATCAATTTCGGACCAAAAAATAAATGAAAAAGTCAGTAGGTAAATGGCTTTTGGAAGTAAATGTTTACTTTCAACAAATCGTATTTCAAAATTTTCTGTCTAGTAATCAGACCTTTTTAATAAATTATTTCCGACAAAAAGTTTTTTTTCCTATTCCGACCGCATTTTAATTATTTATGTATTGTTTTACGTTCAGTTTGTCGAACTTTAAATCAACTTTTGAATAATTTAATTTATTTTTATAAGTTCTGGTTTTTTGCTTATGTTTTATTTTTACAACCATTTCGGTGTTCAAATTGCGAACAGTGGGTAGGCCATAGAGAAAACCTACTTTTATAAATTTATTTAGTACTGCCCCCCTTATTTTTGTAATTGGTAATATGGTAAATATTATAATAATATTATATTATACACAAATCTACGATCTCAATATGAGTATTTATTACCAAGGCTTATTTTTTAAAGGTAAAAATAGTTTTTTGACAGTATCAATTTTTTTGCAACTGTTAGTTCGTGGAATTTCTTCAACTGGAATTCCTTTGTAATCATTAATAGTACAAAATTAAACCCTTTTTCCCATGTTTTTTATTTATGAGGACTGGACCGGTTTTGACCAGTCTGAATATGATCGTTTCAGGTCCAAGCCGGTCCGGTCTCAATACAAAACAGTGAAAAAAGTTTAAATGTGTATTATTTATATTTTTTTTTACTTAACCTACAAAATTGAAAAAAGTTTAGTATTTATGTTTACCTTATTAGTCGATTGAATAAAATATGTTTGTCAAAGTTTATACATAATCTACTTGTTAACTACA
This sequence comes from Drusus annulatus, assembly GCA_022651775.1. NCBI lineage: Eukaryota > Metazoa > Arthropoda > Insecta > Trichoptera > Limnephilidae > Drusus > Drusus annulatus. The sequence continues at coordinate 485,962 of JAGWCC010000076.1, read as the reverse complement.
TGTTGTTAGACACATCATTATTACGAGCAACTAAATATTATAAATAAAATACTTCATTTCAATCACTTTTCAGGTTTGCTTTTACAAAATTTTTTTTTTTTCTCCGGGGCATATTTAAATGAAAAATATGTTTTTAAAACGCTATTCTTAGGCTTTTCCAGCAGAATGTAATTTTTTTATGGATGTGTAAAAGTGTTGAACAAGCATTTTTATTTTTAAAATTATTTTTATTTCCCCAAAAGTTATCATGCTGTTAACAAGAATATTTAGTTTGCAATTCTTATAAAAAAAGTGAATTTAACAAAGTATTTTTTTAAATCCTATACCATGTTCCAAGGGTAGATTTAATGGATTTATTCGGACTGGTGGCGGGCTACGCTTTCTCGCTTCTTCCAATTTAGAGCCTAAATATAATAATAAAAATTTACGTTAGTAATTTTTTTTCCATTTAACCTAAGTTACTTACGAATAATCATGCTCGTTTCAAGGAATCAACAATTGCGAAAAAACGTTTTTTTTAAGCGTTTTATTTTAAATCGTCAATAATGAAAAATGTTTCACCACTCACCACTTCTGTAAGCAAACCTCATCGGTTCTGAAAGTTGATAAAATGATCGATGTTTCAAAAACTTAATTTTCTATCGGGCCTATATATTAATTTGCCTTTTTATTGCATCTGTCAAACTTAATAATTGCATTGTAAAACTAGTACAATATAAAGTCTACAGATTTAACACAAACATTATGACATGACCTTCTGCTATTTCTATAAAAAAATCTCATTTTTTATTTATAGATGGTGTTTAATTAAGATATTTGTTGTATATTTTGGATTTTAATTGATTTATATCCTGCAGATAGGATCGAATGTGAAATTTAATGCAATTTCATTATTTCGCTGACATTTAAAAAAACATATTTTGGTTTGGTTACCCGCCTCACTAAAAAATGCCTGTTTTGAGATGGTGAACAGGAGTTGTGATATTTAATCGATAACGTATTATTTCATTATAATTTTTCTTAAATGCTTAACTTATCCGAGTAAATTCTGAGATTAAAATTTTTAATAAAAATGTTAATCAACATTGATTTTTATTATTTATTTTTAAGAAGCTGTTGTTCAAAAGAACACCTTTAGATTTTTTTTCTGTTGAATGATGTATTGTTGTTATGCGATCAAGAAACTGGTTGACATAATACATATGTATGTATTTTTTATATAAATTAAATAAAACGACGTCAACGAAAATTAATTTCTGGGGCTGTGCGAGGAAAGGGTAGACGAAATAACGGATTTGGGATTCTGTAAAGGACAGCCTAGAGGCGCTTTACCGAAGCGATGAGTCCCTGATCCTAATAATAATACAGGGGGAGAAAAAAATAAATGTTGTACTTAAATAAAGTGAAAACGTTATTTCTCTGTTTCTATATATAAGCTATTTAATTGGTAAATTAACCTCCAGATAGAGCTTCACTTCCTTCTGCACCCAGTGTTCCTTCTCGCATAGAACTGACCAACAAAAGCACAGCCACTACGTACGCCGAGTCCTTCATTCTGATAAGCTCTCGGAAATAGTACTAATCGCCAGCCCATTTCGGTAACCTTTAAATACTCTGCAAACTAATTTACAAACAATGAATTCGTTCTCATTAAATTGAAAATAATTAATCAATAAAATTTGTACTCGGGAGAGTGCGCGACTTGAACTAGAATTTTTGTATTAAGCTGTCGGTTTATTTTCATAATTTATTTTCACTCAGTGTTTCATGCTTTTGCCATTTCGGGGTACTGAATCAAAAAAATATCAAACCTCAAATGAAAAGATATGCGGCCGGTATGACACGGACTGCCTTAAGGATATGATTGCCTCCGTGGTCGAGTGTTAGACGCTCGACTACGAATCGAGAGGTCGCGGGTTTAAATTCCGGCGTGCGTAAATACAGTTCATTTAATTAATGTGTTTTATGTCACATTTCAATCACATGCAATAATTTACATTATATTTTTGGCACGTTCCAAAGTGTTTGACACTCTGAGTATCGCCCTGGTGAAATAGTACCATTCGGAATCGAAATCTGCTTGAAATGGCTTTAGCCTTGTTTGGCGATCAGATAGTCAGGTACTTCTCAAGCTTCCCAACTTTCCTATTCATCATTTTATTCCACTCTTCACTACCTTCAACCTCACAATGTGACCCGCTTAGGAGTGCCATAGTCGCACTGGCTCCAGACAATTAGGAATAGTTGGGACTCTTGTGTGGTATTCATTATAAAAAATATTTTTGAAAGACTCATAATAACACTTGAGGTGAAATATCACAAAACTGCGCTATATAAGTTCACTGTTATTATTATTATTAATAACTCGACTCGATATTAGATTATATGGTATTAGATTTTTGTGTGACTACCGCATAAGAGACGCAACTGACCGGAGCCAGTAGGATTATGGCATTCCCGAGTTGAGGTATGTAGTTAGGCTTAAGGAAGTTAGGAATGGAAAAGTTGGAAAGTTCCTGGCTATTCAGATATGGTCACTTAATACGGTTTATGCTATTTTAAAGAGCGTTTTTCTTCTTAATGTTGGTCTTTGATCAATGCGATACTGAGAGTATATACCACCGCCGAACGTGGCGCAAATATGAAACTAAAAAAACAATACTAAAAAATACCATACCCTACATTGTTTGATTTGTATTTTTTAAATAGACCAAATGAATCAAAACAATTTTATTTGAGCAAGCTGCGTTTTGAACCCGCTACCTTTGAGTCTGAAACTAAAGGGGTCGTCAAGGCTCGAGACTTTCGTAAATAGAAGATAAAAAAGAGCAGCTAATTCAATATCAGGTGCAATTTTCTTAATTACTCTGATAAAGCTAATCTACGAGTGTTTTGCAGAATCACGTGAAATTAACTAACTAACCTACCATCACGCCGTTTCCCCGCAGGGGTAGGCAGAGAGGACGGACTGACATACAACTCTGTCTTGGCACACACTCCTTGCTTCATTCACATTCATACATCCTCTCATACATACTAATCTGTTATTCTGACTCTTCACATGACCCTATTCAAGTATTTGATTTACTTGATCGTGCCATGTCTTCCTCAGGCGTCCTCGACTTCTTTTTCCATTCACTTTCACATCATATATTCTTTTCACACTTCTTTCTTCGTTCATTCGCTCTACGTGCCCAAACTATCTAAGCGTCCCTTTCTTGATCCTATTCATTACGTTCACATCAGCCTTGCATTCTTTTCGGATATCCACATTTTTAATACGGTCATACATGTTTTTATCGTACATGCGTTTCAGGGATCTCATTTCCACAGCATTCAGTCTATTTTCATCCTTCTTCTGCCAGTTCTATGCCTCACTGCCATACATCAGGGTTGGTATAAGCTCTCCATTGTGGACTGCTAGCTTCGATTCTTTAAACCATTTCTTATTTGCGGTAACAGCGTTCAGTCCTGAATTAATGGAGTTTCCTGCATTCACCCTTCTTTCAATATTTTTCAATATCATCCTTTCCGTCTCTCGTAAACATACCTAAATACGCAAACTCATCCACTTGCTCCAAGTATTCATCATACACAACTATATTGCATCCGGATATCCCTATTTTTAATACGGTCATACATGGTTTTACCGCACATACATCTCTGAGATGTCATTTCCACAGTATTCAGTCTACTTTCATCCTTCCTCTGCCAGGTCCATTCCTCACAGACATACATCAGGGTTGGTATAAGCACTCCATTGTGGACTGCTAGCTTCGATTCTTTGGAAAATTTCTTATTTGCGCCAACAGCGTTCAGTCCTCCATTAATGGAGTTTCCTGCATGAACTAACATGAACTCAATACATAAATAAACAAAAACAATACTGAATTTAAAAAAAACGAATGAATGATTATTACTATTACAAATTGTTTATATTGGAGTTCCACAAACCAAATATTAAAAAAAAGATTGCACTAAATACTTGGTTTAAGTACAATTTCTCTGTTTACATTACCGGATTCAATGGTATTTGATTTTGTTTTCGAAATCTTCACAAGATAAGATTTGTATAATCATTACTTTCATAATAATACCATTTTAACAAAGCGTGGATATCCGGAAAGAATGCAAGACTAATTTAAGCGTAATGAATAAGATAAAACAGGAAGTTTTGATCGTTTGGAAACGCAGAGCGAAGAAAGGGATAAGAATATATGACACAAAAGTGAGTGGTGAAATAAATCGGGGACGCCCGAGAACGACACGACTCGATTAAATGAATCAAAGACTTGATTCGGGCCATGTCAAGAGTCAGAATTATATAGGTAAGTTTATATATGTATGAGACGATACACGTATATATGTGAATGAATCAAAGAGTGCGTCCCAAAAGACAGAGTTGTATGGCGGTCTATACCATCTGCCTAGCCCTATGGGGAAATGGCTTTGATGTTTCGTTAGTCAGTAAGTTAACAATTGAAATTACCTAGTTTCCCCTTTAGCAATTTATTAATTGAGTTTGAGCGAAAATAACCATAAAATAAACGATAAATTAAAATTAATCCAATCAAAAGTGTTGCCAAAGTTAATCAATAATACTGTAAAAACGCTCTCAATAATAATCGATTTATTTTATTGTGTGATTTAATCTTAACAGCGAGTTGATAAATGTTATTAGTTATTTCGAATTGTGAACTCGTTAAATCCATTCCAACGGTTTTATTGTTATTTTCTAAGTTCTAGTTCTTTTTCTTAGTTCTTACTGAAAAACTGATAAGGATATTGAAAGAAGGGTGAAAGCAGGAAACTCCATTAATGGAGGACTGAACGCTGTTGGCGCAAATTAGAAATTGTCCAAAGAATCGAAGCTAGCAGTCCACAATGGAGTGCTTATACCAACCCTAATGTATGACAGTGAGGCATGGAACTGGCAGAGGAAGGATAAAAGTAGTCTGAATGCTGTGGAAATAAGATACTTGAGACGAATGTGCGGTAAAACCATGTATGACCGTATTAAAAATGTGGATATCCGGAAAGAATGCAAGGCTGATGTGAGTTTAATGAATAGAATCAAGAAAGGGACGCTTAGATGGTTTGGGCATGTAGAACGAATGAACGAAGAAAGGAGTGTGAAAAGAATATACATGATGTGAAAGTGAATAGAAGAAGAAGTCGAGGACGCCCTAGAAAGACATGTCGCGATCAAGTAAATCAAATACTTGAATCAGGTCATGTGAAGAGTCAGAATAACAGAACAGTATGTATGAGACGAAGTATGAATGTGAATGAAGCAAGGAGTGTATGCCAAGACAGAGTTATATAGCGGTCCGTCTCTTCTGCCTTCCCCTGCGGGGAAACGGCGTGATGGTTAGTTAGCTCTAAGTTCCAAATTATTTGTTTTTGTGATGAGAATTGATGATTTATAGGCTATTATACTCAGGTGCATTGCTTGCATACAGCGTGTTTCAAACATGCTTTTCGACTTGACCAGCAAAAAAAAAATTTTTTTTTTTAAGTGTCTGTTGTTTCAGGTTTTTTCGAACTTATTCCGTACCTGAAAGTAAAAATCAAACGCACGATCTGAAAGGGAGTGACGTATATATATTAGGATGATTTTTATAGCGCCGTCTTTTGTGAAAAATCACCTCAAGGGCGCTGTATGGCTTCTGTTTTTCTTTTCTTTTTCGAACGCGAACGTAAAGGCAAACAACCGCTCGGCAAGCGGATGAAGGACGTGTAGTTGCCTCATTTGATATTGCTTATTAAAGCGTGGTCGTGACATAATATAAGGTTTTTTTTTTTGAGAGAATTATATTATTCATGATATTTCAGTAATCTTTATCTGTAGGATGTCGCACAAAACTCTCGTTCGGGGTGACATACAAACCTCCCCTCGGAACGGACGTGTTAAAAAACATTCTAAACACTCTTTGAATATTTAAAATACAAATTAAAAAATCGTGCACTCTTTGTCCCTTTTTTAATGAAACTTTTCTAAGGTAATTTTAGTTTAAGTCCTAAGTAATTAGATAATAATAATTTAAATCTAAGGAGGTCGTTTTAAGTATTTTTATACTTATTTTAGTTTCATAGTTTTCTTATACGCCTTTGTGATAAAATTTCACAAAGTGGCGCTATGTAAATTAGAAAATCATTTTTATTGTTATTAAGTAGGCGTGAGCAAGACAAAATGCTGTTTCTCAGTGACTTTTATCAGGTACATCGCTGTCGAAAGTGTGTACATATGCACCAATACACATTCAAACTATTTTTTCGCGAGACTTATACCATCAATTACTATATAGAAATCTTTTCACGATCTTCATAGCGTTGCGTTCAGCGCATTTAACTTTGGGAGGTTGAAGATAATGGAGAGGGGAAGGAAATTGAGAAGAGAAAGGTGGGAGAAGCGCCTGGCTATTCAGTTCTGGTCACTTAACATTTTAAGCAACGTTTCGATTCTGAATGGTGGTCTTTTTTCCTCAAGGCGTTCTTCCACTCTTGAACCTTCCGCAAATATAAAATATATTATTATCAATGAATTTATTGTAAAACAACACAAATTAGTTAAATAACATGTATTTGAGCATGCCAGAATTAGAACCTGTCACCTATGAATTTGTAGATGAGGATTTTGACCACTTGACTACTGAGGCCGTAAAATATATTTTTTCATGCTCACAGGTCTGAGTGTTTTTATGATTGTTTTAATTCGATTTTTCTGTTTTTTTTTTCTTGTATAATTTACAAATGTAAACATTACAGATTCATAATGTTCAAATATCGTTAGTGTCGAACTTCTGTTTTTTTGTGATAAATCTTAATTCTTTTTGTAAGAAGATTTCAATTATAAAATAGCAATATATGTAGGTAGGTACTCGAATACTATAAACTAATGGACCTGGGGAAGGAGGGATGAAATTAACCTTATTCTGTAGAAATGAGATGCCTGAGGCGTATGTGTGGTAAAAACACGTACGACCCTGTTAAAAATGTGGACATCCGGAAAGAATGCTAAAAGCGTAATTAAAATTATTAATAAAGGGATGCTCGGATGGTTTGCGTACGTAGAGCGGAAGAACAAATCAAAGAGTGGTAATGGTAAAAGTGAATGGTAGAAGAAGTCGGGGACATCGGAGCAGTTATAAATACTGTACAATGTAAAACAAGATTGTCCTGTCGACTTTTGAAAAAAAATAATACAAAATAAACTTTGAAAGAATAAATAAAATCATCGAGTACAAATCTTTGTTGCCTTTATTTAATTGCTTTAATCCATGTAATCAAACACAACCTAAGGATGTGTAGGTAATAATAAAAAGTTTCTACAACCTTTAGCTCTATTACTAATCTTTATTAATGTGAACACTCATTGTTCTTCTTCACTTCACGTAAAAGAAGCATATACTCCACAAGTTCTGAAAAAAAAAACACACACTCAAATTGTAATACATTTTATAAAACATAATTTAGTTATTGTCCTTTAGTACGACAGTTAAATTTTCTATGGTTGGTGGAGGCTCAGTGTGAAGACTAAGTGTATTTTATGTAGTAAACGTTTTATATTGAAACAAAATTATTTTGTGTACATTACTTTTATTTAATTGTGAAAGTTATGTACTCGTACACGAGCTTTTTGTGTTTCAGTGTAAAAAGATTTGCTCACAAAACATTAATATTTTATTTACCAGTAAGGGTTTTTTTTAATTTTTTTTATATGAATACCGCACAAGAGTCTCAACTGCTCCCAACCGTCTAGAGCCACTGAGACTATGGCATCCCCAAATAGGGTATGTTGTGAGGCTGATGGTAGTGGAGAGGGAAAGGAGATTGGGAAGAGGAAGGTTGGGATGTACCTGGCTATTCAGATCTGGTCACCAAACACGGCCAAAGCCATTTCAAGCAACTTTTCGATTCTGAATGGTGGTCTTTCACCAGGGCGATACTTAGAGTATCTACCACTCTGGAACGTGCCGCAAATATAATTTTATTATTTTCATACGAATTAAATGTGTTATGACACATATTAATCAAATAAAAGTTATTGGCGCACGCCGGGTTTGAACCCGCGACCTTTGGATTCGTAGTCGAGCGTCTTACCACTCGACCATGGAGGCCGTTAAAATAAATCATATTTCGTTTAATAATGACCTGAAAACTTTAAGTTTGTGCTATTATTTAAATAAAATTCTCGCTTTGGATTAATCATTAATTTTAGTCTAATTTGAAGGGATCTGTAATATTTGCATTATATTTTTATTGGTGTCGTTTCTTTTGAATAATTAATCCAAGTGATGCCTTTTGGTAAGAGCTAAAATATTGTTATTTTAATAGACCAGTTTAGTAGCCGAGTTGACATATGTGTCGGGTATCCACCCAGGCGTTGTGGGTTCAATTCTTTTGTGAGCTAAGTTCTCTCATACTGCACGAACAACATTTCCAATCATATCTGATTTAGGTTCAAGTATTTCGAAGTCAATTACGTTTGATGGCGGTCTTTTACTAAGGTGATACTTAAATTATCTACCACCTTTTTTAATTCCATGAAAAAGAAACAGATTATATAGAAAAGCTCGAATTTGGTTTAATAACTTGATTTGACATAAGTAGTATTTTATCACTGCTTACTACTTCGAAAATGTGACGGGATAATGTGAAATATGTAACACCATTGTCTGTACCAATCTGGGAACTTAACCATTTATGCACGTATGTATAAACCTTGATTATAAAAAAATATGGAAATACTCACTTGAAGTTGATGGAATGCTCTAGTGGTGCGTTTCCGGAGACCGATTAGAAACCTCTTATGAAGAACCTTCTGCAGCTGAAAAAAAGTATAAATAAAATTATTTAAAACGTGACCGTCGTTCGATATAAAGGTTGTTACTTTTTGTTGAAGTATATATTTTTATATTTCATTTCTATGTTTAACAATTGAGTAATACACACATAAACTTGAAGGAATGCTCCAGTACGGTGAATGTGGAGCACGAGGAGAAAATTCTGATAAATATATTTCTGCATCTGAAATAAAGCATCAATTAAACTCTTAAAAATTTGACAATAATCGTTACTTAAGTTTGTTTTTCTTATTACTATTTTTTTACGTTTATTATTTTTTTAAATACAGTTAAACTTTCATGAACTTGGTGGACTACTCAAGTGGCGTATTTGTGAAAATCGAGGAGAAATAACAAATGAAGAACTTTCTGAATCTAAAAAAACGTAAATAAATTACAAAAACCTTTAAATTTTACGTTTATATTAAGTATTTAAAAAAAATAAATCATTTCTATTTTTAATAATTGATTGGTACACACGTGAACTTGACGGAATGCTCCAGTACGGTGTATTTGGAGCACGGGGAGAAAATTCTGAAAAAGATATTTCTGCAGCTGAAATAAAGCATCAATAAAACTCTTAAAAATTTGACAATAATCGTTACTTAAGTTTGTTTTTCTTATTACTATTTTTTTACGTTTATTATTTATTATTTTTTAAAATACAGTTAAACTTTCATGAACTTGGTCGACTACTCAAGTGGCGTATTTGTGAAAATCGAGGAGAAATAACAAATGAAGAACTTTCTGAATCTAAAAAAACGTAAATAAATTACAAAAACCTTTAAATTTTACGCTTATATTAAGTATTTTAAAAAATAAATCATTTCTATTTTTTTAATAATTGATTGGTACATACGTGAACTTGACGGAATGCTCCAGCACTGTGTATTTGGAGAACGGGGAGAAAATTCTGAAAAAGATATTTCTGCAGCTGAAATAAAGCATCAATAAAACTCTTAAAAATTTGACAATAATCGTTTTTTAAGTTTGTTTTTCTTATTACTATTTGTTTTACGTTTATTATTTATTATTTTTTAAAATACAGTTAAACTTTCATGAACTTGGTGGACTACTCAAGTGGCGTATTTGTGAGAATCAAGGAGAAATAACAAAAGAAGAACTTTCTGAATCTAAAAAAACGTAAATAAATTACAAAAACCTTTAAATTTTACGCTCATATTAAGTATTTTAAAAAAATAAATCATATCTTTTTTTAATGATTGATTGGTACATACGTGAACTTGACGGAATGCTCCAGCACTGTGTATTTGGAGAACGGGGAGAAAATTCTGAAAAAGATATTTCTGCAGCTGAAATAAAGCATCAATAAAACTCTTAAAAATTTGACAATAATCGTTTTTTAAGTTTGTTCTTCTTATTACTATTTGTTTTACGTTTATTATTTAATTACTCTTTTTAAATACAGTTAACTTTTTTAACGAACTTGGTCGACTACTCAGCAAAAGCATCAATAAAACTCTTAAAAATTTGCGTATTTTTAAAAATACAGCTAAACTTTCATGAACTTGGTGGACTACACAAGTTGGCGTATTTGTGAGAATCGAGGAGAAATAACAAAAGAAGAACTTTCTGAATCTAAAAATACGTAAATAAATTACAAAAACCTTTAAATTTTACGCTTATATTAAGTATTTTAAAAAATAAATCAAATCTTTTTTTAATAATTGATTGGTACATACGTGAACTTGACGGAATACTCCAGCACTGTGTATTTGGAGAACGAGGAGAAAATTCTGAAAAAGATATTTCTGCAGCTGAAATAAAGCATCAATAAAACTCTTAAAAATTTGACAATAATCGTTTTTTAAGTTTGTTCTTCTTATTACTATTTGTTTTACGTTTATTATTTACTCTTTTTTAAATACAGTTAACTTTTAACGAACTTGGTCGACTACTAAAGTTGCGTATTTGTGAAAATCGAGGAGAAATAACAAATTAAGAACTTTCTGAATCTAAAAAACCTAAATAAATTACAAAAAAATTAAATTAAATTTTCGTTTATAATAAAATTTAAAATATTATATATTTATATAAATAAACATATATATATATATATATATATATATATATATATATATAGATATTTATAGGTCCTCAAAATTAGTGAAAGGCTCAATTTTGAATAGGAAGGTGAGCTATTAGAAAATACTAATGAAGAACTTTGATCAGCTGTGGAAAAGCATCAGTAAAATGTTTGGGAGGAATTGGTGTGCAAAATTGTTGAACGGCATTTCATCATCTGAAATAGTGAATATATTTTTTCCTTGCGACTAAAACTGTCTAATGACTTTCTAAAGGACGTGGTGGCCGAGTGACGTAGAGACGTGCAAATAACCACGTGGTGGCCATTGAAGCGGATATCTGTTTAATAAGATTTCACTATCTGGAATTATACAGGTGAAAATGATTGTCAGTGAAAATAAATTTGTGGTTTTCTTAGATCAGTAAGTGAAATGTATTTCTTTCTTTTAAAATATTAACAAAGATATCAGATATGGACGAATTTTCTTCACTTGTTAAAATGAATTTTACTCGTCTTTCTTTTAGTAGGTGAAACTATACATATGAGAAATAAAGACATATTTTTATTGTTTTTATATCTCGCTTCAAATCTCGTCCCGTTTTGGGACAACAAAAAATTACATTGCAAGTGTGATAGTTACAATATCACAATATAAGTAATAAAAACGAAAACATAAAAGAATTAAGACAATATTAAGCACAGACCAAAACTAGGGATTTTGGAAATAAAACACGAAATTTGTAAAATAAGTAAATATGCATGTGTATATAAGACAATTAAAAATTAGCTAGCTAATAACAATAGGGTTATCATGTTATATAGTTAAGTAGCCGATAAAAATAATTCAGTATATTGTAAGCGTAAAATTATACACACAAGTTCAGATACACAATTTATAGATATTTAATTAATTTAATTTATGTGAAAGAGAAAAAATAAATACATAAAAAATAACTTCCCAGCTTAACGGAATTAGCATGAAATCCAACGCAAAATGAGCCAATTTCGACCCACATTCAATTTTTATGGCTTAATGGTTCCGTTACAATATTAATTATTGTTTTTAATTTTTAAATATACCACATATTAAATTAATCATAATTTTTGAGTATGAATTAAATAAAAGTATACAGAATCGAAAAAAGATTTGCTCTAATTCTTGTTACTTTTTAATACATTTACTTACTCAGGTCATTTCCAGTCGACCAATTCGGCTGGTTGGGATTTAAAGTACCTGTTAAATAATTAAAAAATATATTTATATATGTAGTAAATGGGTAAATAGACATAAACACTTATAAAAAAATATATGTTACTTACGTGGGGGGTTTTGATGGTGATAATGTTTTGGTGGGACTTCATAACCTAAAACAAAATATCAATCGTACTTTTGAGTAAGAATAAAACAATTGTACTGTTAGTTCTTGTTTTTAATGTTAATAATTATAATAGTAGTATTTACTTGATAAAGGTCTGCTATGTGTATTGTGATGTGCTGAAAATTGAAAATGCATTCGATATATTGTTTTATGAGAAAATGGTTATTCAGACATATTTTACAAAATATATTTTAATGCTGATTTTTTTATAGTGAATACCGCGCAAGAGTCCCCACTGCTCCCAACCGTCTAGGGCCAGGGAGACTATGGCATCCCCAATTAGGCTATGTTATGAGGATAAAGGTAGTGGGGTGGGGAAGGATATGAGGAAGAAGGTTGGAATGTACCTGGCTACTCAGATCTGGTCACCAAACACAACTAAATCCATTTTACGCAACGCTTCTATTTGGAATGGTGGTCTTTAACCAGGGCGATACTTGATATATATATATATATATATATATATATATATATATATATATATATATATATATATATATATATATATAATAATAAATATATTATTTTGTATGAACGAAATGTGTTATGATACATGTTAATTAAATAAATAAAATATTTACGAACGCCGAGTTTAAACCGGTTTCCGCTTTCGACGTAAAAACCCTGAGAAAGCGATTTATCGCAAGTTTGTATAGGTTGGGTCAAAATAATTAGTTCTCTCTCCGTACATTGTTACTCCAAGTACCTCTCTATATATATTTTTACTCTAAGATGATGACCATGTCCTTACTTAAAGCAACACGGCCATATAATAAAATATGGCCGCGTTGCATTTTTCTATAGCGTAGATATAAAATATTTCCTGGTACTACATAGCCATATTTTATTGATGGCAGTGTTCTTCCAGACATTTGGAGATTGTAATACAGCAATACTTCGTATAACTCACAAATAGTATTAGCTAGAGATATGGCAGTATCATAATAAAATTATATTATCATAAATATTGACCAGGCAGTTGATTTGGCTTTCACAGCATAAAAACTGGCACTTTTCGATTTGTGGCAGTGGTATCTTAGGAGGTAAAATATTAGATAGATGTTAAATTTAATCGAAATGAAATTAAATGAAATAATAACGTATAAGACTACAGATTTCATTTTGATTTTTATGATCGACAGGTTTCGCTCAGCCTAAGCATCATCAGGGTACAAAATCAAACAAAAATACATAGTGTTCATTCATATATACATACAGAGGGAAAATACAATATAAAATAAAATAAAAGAATAGTGAAAAAATGATAGAATAACATTTCAATAATAACAAAGGAATAGAGAGAGAGAGACACATAATATGAATTGAAAGAGGCAAAACGTCAACCGAGAAGATGATTAAGGAATAATGACAAATTTTATGAGTTTATCGGAAATATATCCAATATTGGATTACCGGATAAATTTAACTGACTACGACTAATAATTTGAATGGCTTTCTTTATTTCTAGTGCTTTTAAATTATTCAATCTGTTGCCAACACCATATTATTAGAATTCTGATTTCTTGCACTCGGAATTTTTTGTTTTATTTAAATCTAAACATTCAATATCATCCATCGAGCGACGTTTACTTATAACAAAAAAAATCTTCAACGATTTTAAATTTATTTGTTTATTATTTAACTTGAGCATACATTTTTTTATCAGTTGGTAAATTGCCCATCCCACTAGGAATAAGCCTGTGTTGGGATGGCAATTTGCAAAAGTATTTTAGCTACATAGTAACATGTTAATATCGAACATATAGTACATACATAATGAAAATAAAAATAATATAAGTAAATGACAAATTTGCAGATATGGAATCTACATAATAAGAACTAAATTAAACTTGGTTTTTAAGGTGAGTAATGATATTGCTTTTAAATGAGCTTTTGGTTTGTACGTTTCTGATGGTGCTGGGCAGAGAATTGAATTGCTTAGTGGCGTTGTACTTAAGAGTTTTTTGTCCGTAAGCGGTTTTATAGGCTGGGATATTAGAATTTTATGTGTGACTGACTTAAGGTTCTAGAAATTGTCCTTTAATCATTTGTATTAAAAGTAGCGCAATAATTTTTTATTGGTTTATACGAGATTTTGAAAAATGTTGCATTTAGCCGTACAATCAGTATTGTTAAATGAATTAGTTCACAAATAATTATTTACCAAGAGGTGAAAATAGATTTTTTCCTTCATTTTACATTTATCTGCAAATTCAAATAGGCAAATAGACTTTCCATTTCTGTTTCTTATCGTATTCTTTATAAAGCGAATTCGTTTTATACTTGATTATTTTTAACATAAGTTTATATTGTTCTTGTTTTTTTATGTGCTTGTTTTATTTCATGGTCTGAATTAAATTTAAATATTATTATGGCAATATTTAAGCTGTAAAGAAACGATTTTATTTTGATTTATTTTGGGTTTTTTTATGTTTTATTAGCCTAGTAAATAAATGAACTCACACTATTTCAGGGCAATCTGTAGTAAACTATTTTATTGGAAATTGATTGTTGACGTCTATCTTGTTTTTATTTGTAAATGTTTTGAGCATTTTTTTCTATGGTTTTATTTCACATTATTATATAGTGTATCAATGGACAATGAAAATATAAGATGTGTTAAAGTTTTAAGTTTGTGTTTGAACCGGTGGGATTATGACTACGCCTTTTGAGGTGGTTTTGACATGTGGGTGATATGGGGCGAGGGGGGGTTCTCTTTTCAATGTTGTCGAAATTGGCAATTGAATATTTTTTCTGGTAACTATTAACTCATTACTCGATATTTTACTTTCATCATCCTCGATTTTGTTCCATTTGATCATTTTCTAAATATTTATCACTGTCTGCGTATTTTTTAAAGGATTCAAAGAATTCAGCTACACTTCAATGTGACTTTCTAAATGTTCCGTCCTGTCTTGCAACACTGAAGTCTCACCTTTTAGAAATACTCTATGCTCGCCCGCATTTTTTGCAAACTTATACAAGCTAGACAACCAAGCCACTAACTTGTAATAAACGTCATGTTACTTTTCTTTAGATAATCCAATTATTGGTACTAAATAAACGTCATGATACTTTTCTTACCATATTACATTAATCGGTACCTGGAATGGCCCAAGGAACGCGGTTAATCCCCGCGCGGCTGGCTGCAGCGGGGTCAAACCTCGAGTCGTCTGGAGGAATACTCCAATAACCTTTAAGGCCTTCGAGACATTCAAATAAAATTAATCATTTACAAAATGTTTGTCAACAGCTCAATTCGTGTAATAAAATACCTTAGATAAGGGTATGAGTGTGAAACATTTTGAATTGTATTGAGCCCAATTAAAAGTATTTTGACATCTTAAATTAAAATTAACTTTAAAGATGTATGCTTCTTTTTGTTTTTGATATTTATTATTGAAATAGCATCAATAATCTTCAACAAAATACGCAACAGAAAAAACTACAGAAAATATGGTCTCGGCCGCAACGATAATTAAAATAAATATATTAGTGCGTTCATATTGCTTACATCCACCGATCATCCTAAAATTGGACCAAGGTTTGTAATGCTCATTCAAGTAAAATTATAATGCACTTAAATAATTTGTTTTTCTTTACCTCTCAAGTAGTCAAACCCCTGCGATGCGGGATAATATGGGTTCCAGCGTAAGTAGTACGGATCTGGTGAAATAATTTTATTTTATTTGTTTGGGAGACTAACAGTTAACATACATACTAGGTAAATTATTATATGTGTAGTATTAATACGACCATTTATAGGTTTCCACTTAAGTATAAATATAGTAATTTTATTAGAATGGCTTACAATTTTTTTCAATTTGCAATGGTCTATGATTTTTGCCAAGGACAATTATTTTTAATATTAATTAAATTAAATTAAATTTTATTACTAAATGGTTCAGGTGGTTTTAAATTTTATAGAACAGAAAAACAGTTATTCCAACTCGTAAAAAACTGCGCACAGTCAAATTATTTTTTTCTTTTCCACAATACTTGCATTCAACAAAACGATGGGCATCCCATGATACCATCCTATGAGTAAATTTCTAGAAGAGATTTTCATAGATTATGTTGAACACAAAATTCCCCAATCTCCCTATGTAGATGGTATCCTCATTTGTTGGAAAGGCACCAACATACAATTAGATATCTTTACGAAATGGTCTAGCGCCAGTAACACTAGGTTAACGGGCAGTTATATATACCTATTTATACGGGCACCCGTCAAATTGACGGATAAACGCCAATACTGTTTTAAAAAATGTTTTATTTCGCCGAAATTAGCCTCTACTAATTAACTGAAGATAGAATCTTCTACCCTCGAAGAGACTTTTTTATTGCCCCATAAATCATAATGCGCCGAACTTACTTTTTAATTTTCTTCTACGCTAATAGTTTACACTTGTATCACTGTAAAATGTACCCACTGGGGCTTATACAATCAAATTGATATTATTTTTCAATGTCAGAGCAGTTTAAACCATAAAAATCGGTTTGTTAATTTATGAAATTATTAGAAAAATTGAATTCTTACTTCCTTCAATAAATCCAAGGATCGCGGCGAAGAGAAGAGTTCCCAGAACTAGTTGGGGACGCATCTTGTTGGCTTTCTCGAGCTTAATAATCCTGCTTGTTTCCTACCGCTTTTTATATCGACCGATCGGAAGTTTCAATAATGTGATATTATCCGTGATAAATCGTGTGAATAATTGCAAACAATCAACCAATATTTTACCCTTCTTAAACGGAACAGCTATTTTATTGCAAAACTAAATATTCAATCTCAGTTAGTGATGGGCGATTGTACTAAATCGAAAATAAATGTGTTTAATAATAATACTTGGCTAATTTTATAGCACCCTTTTCGTGAAGAAAATCACCTCAAGAGCGGTTTATCACATGTAAACACGGTTAATGCCTTTTACGGGAGAAACAAAAAAAACTTACTATTTCTAATTTTGTAACTGTTAATTCATGGTGGAATTCCATTTAAATGATTTAATAAAACAAATTTATAACTTTATTCCCTTTTTTTTTTTTTTGACTGGACCGGTTTCAGCCTATAACGGCCATCTTCAGACTAGTACAGTCAAAAATTAAAGAAAGTGGAATAAAGTTATAAATTTGTTTTATTAAATCATTAAAAAACTTACCCCAATAGAAAATGCATGCATTATGCCAAAATACAGAAACAAGTAATTCATAATGATAAAATGATTTTGGAAATATGGGTACTCGGTGGGGCTAGACGGTATGGAGTGGAGTGTAGATTAGTGCTCATACAAAGGCCGACACCACCTAATTTTGGCATAAAATGGTTTTATAACCATTTTCTTAAATTTTAATTATTTATATATTATGGATACACAAGATTTTCGTAAAGCATACCGCGCTATGATGGTCTTTTATAGTGAAACAGTTCTTCAAATATCTTTTTAGTATTGTCGAAATGCGGAACAGTTATTACTCGTTATAATAATTATAAATAACATACTTAAAAAATATAAATATATATTCAACCAACTTATAATATTTATTGATTCAAAACTAATCATTTGTTTTACGATTTTTTATTTTTTCTTTTCCAGACGACCTCAAAACATTCGTAAAAAATAGAAACACGAGAAAAACTATCTGCAATCTAACGTCGACCTATTTTTTTAACGTATTTGACGTCAATCTTACCACTTTGCCACGCATGTCATTTCTATTTTTAGTTTACATATTTTAAACAATATCGTCGCCGGAAAGGCAAAAGGGCTGAAGTGCCATTTTGGGAAGTTTGCAGTAGTAAGTTCAGTAGTCTTCAGTACCTGGTTGAATTTAGAAAAAAATGGTTAACTCAGGTAACTCAATGCTCTCACTGAGTTACCTGAAGCGACAAAAAGCTGAAAAAAGTCATAAACTTGTGTCGTTTGAGTTAAGCTTTCTTCCAAATTATAAATAAATATTTTTTAAATAGCTGAAGGCTAACACAAGTTTTCAGAATCAAACAAGAGTCAGAGCATTCGATACAGGAATAAAACTAATCAAAAATGCATATTTAACCAATTTTTTACCAAAGTATCGCTTAAGCCCTTTTGCCTTTCCAGCGATGATATGCTACTCTTGGGGCCTGACGAGACAATTAATATTTCAATTATGTAATAAATACAATGGCTTTATTTAAGCTTTTCTTTAGAAGTGTCAAATTTATCACGATATTTTCGGATTAAAGATTGCCAATGCAAAAAGTTGCCGGATTGAATGCCCACCCAGTGGCGTGAAGAGCGCGTGGGGTGCGGCTCAAAACGTCGGAAAATAAAACAGCATTTTAATAACTTTTTTTTTCACATTTTAAGCTAACATTTAGAAATTTCGCTATAAAAAATAAATATGCTGTAAGCATCACTCGGAAAACGAAACCTATGGACGAATTAATTCAAATGTATCTGGAATGTTCGACCGTTCGAATATATGTACATTGCAATTGGGCGGAAACGTGTGGCCGTGGAAACCATAGCATCAAGATCAGTGAAAGCCTCTTGGTCAGGGTTACATATTCTTTTAAGAATGTTAAGGACCACCCTCTAATTTTTTCCATGTCATTATCACTTGGCGCATTATGACGGCCGATCGGAATTATACAAATCGTTATTAAAAATAATATGCTACAATCGGGATTGTATTGACGAGCAACTTTACGTTTCGTTCCCATTGTAATTACTAATATATCATGTATTTTATTAAGTGTACGAATCTGGCCATTTTATTCCGGATCGCATTCAAAAAGAGTATTGATAATTTTAATTTTTACGTATTGGATTAAAACGAATCAGAAACCATTTGAATCGCCGTCATTCATAGTGCCTATGGCGTTGATTTCTCTTAATTGTGCAAATAACGTTAATACGTATAATATTTTTGAATTTCATTTGGAATACGAACACACGTGTGCTGGGTAGGATAAGTCCTTAGAGTATATTGAGTGGTATCTGTCCAAGGCAGTGTAGTCAGTTTTTGATGATTTTTACCGGACTCAGCGGACTTGTACTTATAAGCGGTGTATTATATTTGTTATTACTTTTACAGCCCGCGAAAATCAAAATTCACCTTTTCTTTTGAACAGGCTATGTATTTCATATGTGCATGTTCTTGTGAGAGGTTGACGCTAAATTAAAGATTAAATATCATTTTTGTTTTGAAAATAAATTGATCTCTATCAGCTTTGTTGACTCAATAAATACTTTTAAGATGTAGTTAAGGATTTTTCCTCAAAAACTTTATACATCAGTGATATATCTTTTCTGTAAAACCTTTGTTTGTGTGAATATTTCTTTCAATGTATTTACAATGTTCGTGTAATTAATCTCTAGTCTCTTTTTAATGATTTTACTAATTTGTTTTTATTTCTTTTGTACTCCAATATTATGGTTTTGTAAAAGTATTCATCCTTTTTTTTCCTTTCTGGAACGAGTTTTTTGTTATCTTTTTGAGAATAATATACAAAAAATGTATTTTTTCAAATTAATCATCATTTTGCCACTGAGGTCTGCCTTTGTGTTGTTTACACATTAGAAGTAAAATATAATTTTTCAGGCGTTATGAAAAAAAAAAACAGTCAATATAATGCACAGTGGCTTTATTAAATTTAAAAATTACCCCAAAAATACATGTAATAGTCAGGTTTCAAAAAAGGTTAAAGATCAGATATTTTGAAATGTGACTGCAGAACTTTTCTATTTGCCAACATATGGAGGAGGATTAAATATCTGACGGCTACTGGTGCCTGCTCCGTAAGAAGATTCGTCTGAAAAATAAAACAGGAATTAAATCTCTTCACAGTTCAAGGCTTCTACCCGCTGGATTGACTCGACCTGAAATTAAACGGAAATACGTGGCTTATTAAATCGTGGAACCAAGACGAATAGAAGCAGCTCGGGAAGTCCTTCGTCTTTCTTATTCAAAATGCCTGATTTTTTTAAATAATGTAAGCAGCAATCCTTCCGATTCGTTGTGCATTTTTAAACCGTGCATATTGGGATGAAATAAATTGCAAATACACATTTTACGTTGCATTTTTCAATATCATTATTGGAGTCACGATTGGTTCCCTGCTGTTTAATTTTGTTACCCACTATTATGCCTTACATACAAATATATGTAAAACAAATGACGTTGAATGAAAGTTTCGTAGACTTAGAAGTGGTTGACTTGTAGTAGAAAATTACATGTGTTTAATTTTAGAAAGCCACTAACTTGATATGAACGTCATTTTACTTTTCTTTAGATTAATCAATTATTGGTTCCTGGAATAATGTATTTACCTGATAGTACCTCTGGTATTATCCCACTACAACTTGGGTAGTACCACGATGGCTGGCTGCAGCCGAGTCAAACCTCGAGTCACCTGCAGGAATACTCCAAGCTTTAAGGCCTAAAAACGATATTCAAATAAAATTAATAATTTACAAAATGTTTGTCAACAGCTCAATCCGTGTAATAAAATATCTTAGATAAGGGTATGAAAGAGTGTGAAAGTATTTTTCGTGTATTGAGCCCAAGTAAAAGTATTATGACATCTTAAATAAGAATTAACTTTAAAACTGTATTATTTTTTTTATTTTTGATATAACACCAATAATCTTCAACAAAATATGCAACAGAAAAAAAGCCAGAAAAAATGGTCTCGGCCGCAACAATAATTAAAATAAATATAATAGTGCGTTCATGTCGCTTACATCCACCGACCATTCTAAAATTGGACCAAGGTTTGTAATGCTCATTCAAGTAAATTTATAATGCACTTAAATAATTTGTTTTTATGTACCTCTCAAGTAGTCAATTCCCTGCGATGCGGGATAATATGGGCTCCAGCGTGGGTAGTACGGATCTAGTGAAATAATTTAGTAATTTATTGCAATGGTGTACAATATTTACCTAGGCAATTACTTATCTGTAATTTAATTGAATTAAATTAAATTTTATCACTATATGGTTCTGGTGAACTTCTTGTAGAGATATTCATAGATTAAAAATACTCAAACATATTTCTTCGATCAAACTAGTCTAATGAAATTTAAGAAAAACAATTACATAATGTCAAAACACATATATATATATAAATATATACATATATATAAATATATATATTTATTTATATAAATACATAAATATATTTATATAAACATAAACAAAAAACAAATGACGTTAAATGAAAGTTTCGTAGACTTAGAAGTGGTTGACCTTTTGTAGTAGAAAATTACATGTGTTTAATTTTAGATAGCCACTAACTTGAAATGAACGTCATGTTACTTTTCTTTAGATAATCCAATTATTGGTACTAAATGAACGTCCTGATACTTTTCTTAACATATTTCATTAATCGGTACCTGGAATGGCCCATGGAACGCGGTTAGTCCCCGCGCGGCTGGCTGCAGCGGGGTCAAACCTTGAGTCGTATGCAGGAATACTCCAGTAACCTATAAGGCCTTCAAGACATTCAAATAAAATTAATAATTTACAAAATGTTTGTCAACAGCTCAATTCGTGTAATAAAATATCTTAGATAAGGGTATGAGTGTGAAACGTTTTGTATTGTATTGAGCCCAAGTAATTAGCTCTAAAGCTGTATGCTTTTTTATTTTTGATATTTACTATCGAAATAGCATCAATAATCTTCAACGAAATATGCAACAGAAAAAGAGCCAGAAAGAATGGTCTCAGCCGCAACAATAATAAAATAAATATATTAGTGCGTTCATGCTGCTTACATCCACCGACCATCCGTAAAATGAACCAAGATTCGTAATGGTCATTCAAGTAAAACTATAATGCACTTAAATAATTTTTCTTTAACTCTCAAGTAGTCGAATCCCTGCGATGCGGGATAATATGGGTTCCAGCGTGGGAAGTACGGATCTGGTGAAATAATTTATTAATTTTATTGCAATGGTGTACAATTTTTCCCAAGGAGAATTGTTTTATGTAATATAATTTATTTATGGTTTTAAAGTTTATTTTGTAGAACTCCATATTAATTTTTAGGTTTTTAAATTTTATTGAAACAATAATTATTATTATTTTTAATTTATACAAAACAAATTTTAGTTAAAAGCTCTGCGATGTAATTGATAATGCCCTCAGAAGGCGAAACAGCTGTCACGCGTAAAAATAATTACATCGCAGAGCTTTTAACTAAAAATTGTTTTAAAAAAAATTTAAAATAATAATAATTATTGTTTAAATAAAATTAAAAAACCCAAGAAATAATATAACTTAATTAAATTTTATTTTATTACTACTAAGTTCTGGTGGTTTTAGATTTTATGGAACAGGAACACAATTATTCCAACCCGTAAAAAACTGCGTACAGTCAAATCATTTTTTCTTTTCCATAAAACTTGCATTCAACAAAACGATGGGCATCCCATGAGACCATCCTATAAGTAAACTTCTAGTAGAGATATTCATAGATTATCTTGAATACACAATTCTCCAATCTCCCTAAGCCAAACGTATAATACATATTGTCAGATATGTAGACGGTATTCTCATTTGTTGGAAAGGCACCAACATACAGTTAGATATCCTTACTAAATGGTCCAGCGCCCTTAGCACCTTATTATTTTTAACACCTTATTATTTTTTCGTTCAAACTAGGCTAATGAAATTTAAAAAAAGCAATTGCGTAATGTCAAAACACCAACGTTTTTCTACGAAAAAAAAAAATAATAATATAATTTTTTTTTATAATTCAAGTGAACTAAATTTATTATTATTATTTTTTAGTTCTGCTAGTTTTCGTTTGTAGCGACAGCTGTTTCGGCGTTTATGGCCATTATCGCACTGTCCATACTGTGAAAAAAGGTAAAGTAATGACCTTAAACGCCCAAACAGCTGTCACTAAAAACACAAACTAGCATAATTGAATTTTATTAAAAAAAAATTGAGTTCTGCAAATTGAACAAAAAAACTATAACTATTTTAATTTTATTTTCAAAACATTGTGAGTAATTTAAGTACAAGTGAGCAATTTTAAAAAATAAACCATGATTTCAGTGTTATCTGGACATTGTCATTACATATTGAACTTTATATCTACATTTAAAATATTGTACTCGTTCGTAGACCAGTTAAATATAGTTCATCTGTATGGTCCCCGCACTTAAAAATCCACTCGATTTACTCGTATTAACTATAAACCCCATCTACCCGTCGACAACATAAACTCTAAATACTCGATGAAGTAATTTTACTAATTTAATTTTTAGAATCGTAGATTTATTTTCGACATGATATAATAGACATCGATGATTTACTAAACCTTATTGCCTTTCAGATACTCGCTTGTACCTAGATCGAATGTAGTTGGCAATGCGTACGGAGAGGTGGCTGGTGTATTTATTTATGCTGAATGTATGTACAAGAAGACTTATATATTCGATAAATTTAATAGTAATATGAAGTGATCCAACAAATACAATGTACGTAATACATATGTTTACTACTCATTCTTAATTTTCTTCTAAGCTATAGTTGAACACAATAGTTGAAAACAATCGAATACATATATTTTTTAATGTCAGAGCAGTTCAAACCATGAAAATCGGTTTGTTAAGTTATGAAATTATTTAAAAAAATGAATTTCTTACTTCCCTCAATAAATCCAAGGATCGCGGCGAAGAAAAGAGTTCCCAGAACTAGTTGAGGACGCATCTTGTTGGCTTGCTCGAACTTGATAATCCTGCTTGTTTCCTACCGCTATTTATATCGACCGATCGAAAGTTTGAAAAATGTGATATCATCCGTGATAAATCGTGTGAATAATTTAAAACAATCAGCCAATATTTAACCCCTCTTGAACGGAACAACTACTTTATTGCGGAACTAAATATTCAATCTCAGTTAGTGATGGGCGATTGTACTAATATTATACGTGTTTAATATTAATACTTGGCTAATTTCATAGCACCGTTTTCGTGAAAGAAAATCACCTCAAGAACGCCTTATCACGTTTAAACACGGTTAATGCCTTTTACAGGAGAAACAAAAAAAATACTTACCACGAAATAAAATGTATGCATCATGCCAAAATAAAGATAAAAGTAATTCATTTAATATAATTATTCATATTTATGATTTTGGAAAAATGGTACTCGGTGGGGATAGGCGGTACGGAGTGGAGTGTAGATTAGTGCTCATACAAATACCGACACCACCTGATTTTGGCATAAAATGGGCTTATAACCATTTTCTTAAATTTTGAATTATTTATATATTATGGATACACAAGATTTTCGTAAAGCATACCGCGCTATGATGGTCTTTTGTAGTGAAACAATTCTCAACATTTTCTTTTTGGTGCTGTCGAAATGCAAAACAGTTATAACTAGTTGTAATAATTAAAATATAGCACACCTTTTAAACACTATTTTACACAACCAACTAATAATATTTATTGATATAAAACTTTTTTGAATTAGTTTGCCTTCTAATTTCAATCAATTTTGTACGGATTTTTCCTTTTCACCGACGATCTCAAAACATTTGTAAAAAATAGAAACGGGAGAAAAACTATCTGCAATCCAACGTCGACCTAAGTTTTTAATGGATTCAAGGTCAATCTTACCGCTTTGCCACGCATGTCATTCGTATTTTTCATTTTACACATTTGAAACAATACCGTCGCCGGAAAGGCAAAAGGGCTGAAGCGCCATTTTGAGAAGTTTCAGTAGTAAGTTCAGTAGTCTTCAGTACCTGGTTGAATTTAGAAAAAAAATAGTTGACTCAGGTAACTCAATGCTCTCACTGAGTTACCTGAAGCGACAAAAAGCTGAAAAAAGTCATAAACTTGTGTCGTTTGAATCAAGCGTTTTCCCAAATGCTAAATACATTTTGGATTGCTGAAGGCTCACAGTTTTCAGAAACAAACGAGAGTCAGAGCATTCGATGCAGAAATAAAACTGATCAAAAATGCATATTGTTTTTTTTTTACCAAAGTATTGCTTAAGCGCTTTTGCCTTCCCAGCGACGATGTTACTCTTGGGGCCTGACGAGACAAACAAATATTTCAATTATGTAAAAAATGCAATGGCTTTATGAGTTTATTAACTAAGGTAGCGAAACAGATGGACGATTTTATCTTGAAGTGAAAAAAGTTGTCGGATTGAATGCCCACCCAGTGGCGTGAAGAGCGCGTGTACTGCGGCAGAAATCGTCTGGAAAATAAAACAGCATTTTAATATCTTCTCATTTCAAGCTTCCATTTAGAAATTTCGCAGTAAAAAATAAATATGCTGTAAGCATCACTCGGAAAACAAAACCTACGGACGAATTAATTCAAATACATCTGGAATGTTCTGCTCGTCGGTTTGAATATATGTACATGGCAATTGGGCGGAACGTGTGGCCGTGGAAACCATAGCATTAACATCAGCGAAAGCATCTTGGTCAGGGTTACATATTCTTTTAAGAATGTTAAGGACCACCCTGCCTTTTTTTCCGGGTCATTATGACCTTGCGCATTATGACGGCCGATCAGAATTATAAAAATCGTTATTAAAAATAAAATGTTACAATCGGGATTGTATTGACGAGCCAATTTACGTTTCGTTCCCATTGTAATTACTAATATGTCATGTATTTTATTAAGTGTACGAATCTGGCCATTTTATTCCGGATCGCATTCAAAAGAGTATTGAAAATTTAAATTCTTACGTATTGGATTAAAATTAATCAGAAACCATTTAATCGCCATCATTGAGGGTGCCTATGGCGTTGATTTCTCTTAATTATGTGAATAACGTTAATACCTATAATATTTACATAAAAAGCTATCGTATTTTTTTATTTAACTTGAAATACGAACACACGCGTGCAGGGAAGAATAAGTCTATACTCCCAGTTGTAAAAGAATTGTTCATAGCATTTTTTGCAAATATTTATTTTTATTGTATCTCCATCAACTGACCGTATCTTAATTTTAAGAGATAAAATATTCGTATCTTTATTGTTTTGCCTAATTCGTGAAATAAAATATTTATTTTGTTTTTGAAATTTTATTTAGATGTATGCAAATATCTTTTTTCACACATCTAGTGAGAAAAAACATTTATTAATTTCACAATAAAAGAACAAAATGGTTTATGTTTCATACGTAATTATTCTTGTTAGAGGTTGACTCTAAATCAAGATTAAATAACATTTTTTTTTAAATCATGTCAATTAGCTTTGTTGATTAAAAAAATGTTTAAAATATAGAAAAAAAAGTCTCACATATAGAATCCGAAAAAACTAGTTTTGGCTCTTTCGACAAACTTTTTAAAGGCGCCTAGTACAAACACGTCGATAATGTTTTTTCGACAGTACCGGTTACTATTTTACACTTCCTATTGCGACCGTAGATCGCCAAAGAACCAACAACAGTGTACGTCTACTTAATTAAGCAGATTTAGTCGACGTAAAATGTCACTTGTTCATTGGCGATCTGCAGCTTACGCCTAGATCTGGAAGAGAGGTAACATAAATACAGTTTATCCAATAACTTGTTTTCTTTCCGCTTAAAATTATGACCTTTTGCTTTAGAGACACATTAAGAGCTTATGCTGCTTTATTTATCATGCCACCACGGCTCTTCTATTTTCGTTTGTTAGTTTCAAAAAGCATTGTTATAATTCGATGGGTAAGAAACGCAAAAACGTATCCACAAAAATTGCATTTTTAAGTTGAGTATGCAGAAATGTTCCCAACTATTGGTTCTATCAGTAACAGAGACGTGTGTACAAAAAATCGAAAGGTAATGAAATAATCTGAGACGTATCTCACGATTTCAAAGGAAAAATAAAAACACAACAACGCATCGCCTGATACGGTGTTGTGTGTTTTGGTATCCCTTACGGCAGGTTAGAAACATGTAAACGTATTGCTCGTGCGTTTTTGTGTTACGGGCCAGATGGCCTCCATTATCACCGTTCGCGGCAACAGAGGGTGGTCTTTCACCAGGGTGATACTTCGAGTATCTACCACTCTGAAACGTGGAATAAACTATATATTATTACATATTAATGTAGTGTGTTACGAGGGTATGACACATATTAATTAAATAAAATATATATGCGCTCGCTGGGTTTGAACAGGCGACCTCTAGATTCGTAGTAAACGTAGAACAAAACCTAAAGTCACAGATGTTCACCATGAGACTCAATAAGCGTCCATTCCGGACACTAATAGTATATATGCCATAGATTTACTTAAAATCGTACCAGTCTAAAGATGCCCGTCATAAGGTGAAACCGGTTAGGTCTAAAATAAAAAATAGCGGAATAAAGTTTAAAATTTGGTATCGTTAAAATCACTAAAATAGAGTTGCACCACGAATTAACATTTTCAAAATTAGAAATAATAAAAAGTACAATCTTATTTAACTATCATAGGTTCAAAATCTTGTACGAGAAGTCTACGCTAAGCTCAAAGAGTAAAATATCTTTGTAACTGAAACACATTCGCTTCGTAGATTTTTGAAAAACGCGAAGTATTATAATATGTAGAAAACAGGTATCAAAATTAAAAACCGAAAATATTTTTTTTATCATTATCTCTCCGAAGATTCATAAAATAGTATACTTTTGGGCACAGATACTACTTGAAATTATTTATTTTTTACCTGAAAAAGCTTCAGGCACACTCCAGTTTATCCTCAGATCTGTAAAATGGGTAAGAAATTATATGTTATGAAAGAGCATGTAATGTGCGTGGCTAAAGAATCAAATTGTGGGAATCTAAAAAAATCTGTTTTTTCATCATTGTTTACAATTTCTTAGTTTTCCTTTGTGTTATTTAATTGATTTCAAACATTCAAAGATTATTAGTGGAGTTGTTAAGGGGAGTACTTTATTAAAACATCAAAAATATAAAAAATAAAAAAATTAGTAGACA
This sequence comes from Drusus annulatus, assembly GCA_022651775.1. Lineage (NCBI taxonomy): Eukaryota > Metazoa > Arthropoda > Insecta > Trichoptera > Limnephilidae > Drusus > Drusus annulatus. The sequence continues at coordinate 457,769 of JAGWCC010000076.1, read as the reverse complement.
TCATTTAAAAAAATAAGGATAACGATTACGCGGCGGACATGACAGATGACATCATTTGAATCGGCTCCTATTGGCTGAACTGGAGAATTTTAGTTTTTCTGCCTACCGGTACTTAGACATAGTGAATTTTTAAACTAAATATCATTTTTTAATCAATCTTACGCCAGATTTGGTGAGTTTTTGAAGATTTTTAAATTTATTAGTAGGTAGGTTATGTGACAATGAAAATAAAATATAGTTTTTTGAGTTTTGATTTTTTATTTTCATGTTTTCCCTTTAAAATACGAGTTGGTTTTTGAAAAACCTTTAAAAAAATACTGATAGGCATTGTGGGTTGAGTCTCCAAACAGTGCACAACTTTTTTCGCCTATAATGATGGCAGTAGAAGGTATTCAAATATTGCCAGGTTGTTCGTGATCGATAAAACATCGATATAGATTTTATCGTCAATGTCGCTAATTTGCAATCGTTCCCGAGCCCGACTGCAGATCGCCGCTTGACAAGCGTCTTTTTACATCGACTAAATATGAAACAGAAGAAGAGACAGAAAAAAATGGTCTCGGCCGTGAATGTTGCTTTGGCGGACCATCCAAAAAAGGGATCAAAATATGAAATGCTCATTTAAGGAAAATTATAATCAACTTGAACAATTTACTGTTTTGATGTACCTCTCAAGTAGTTGAATCTCTGCCATTCGGGATAATATGGACTCCAGCTTGGGTTGTACGGATCTGGTGAAATAATGTTTTTTTAGAATTAAAATTTTCACAGGAATTTTATTGCAATGGTTCACAATTCTTGCAAGGGACAATTATATTTTTTATTATCTAATTAAAATAAATTAAATTAAAATATTTTTTATTTCTGCTGGTTTAAGATGTGTTGTAATAGGAAAAGAGTTATTGTATTTTTTTATTTGTGGTTATTTTATCTATAATATTTTTGTATCTGCTATTCAATACTCTTTTTTATTTTTATTTTAAAATATTTTTTTTGTACTAATGAGGGCATTGTTTTTAAAACAAAATAAAAATGTTAACATATGTATAAAAGCCTATAACGGACGTAAATAAATAAATAAATTGTGGCGCATGTATTCAACTACATGCAATGTAGATACAAGAAAGCGTTAATATAGTACATCTTCAATAAATATTAATATAATGTAATCCAACAAATACAAAGTATTTCTCGTTTTTACAAAAATAAATTATTTTTGTTTAAACAAATAATTTATAAAAAATATTTTTTTTAATGTCAGAGCAGTTTTAGCCATCATGAAAATCAGTTTGTTAAGTTAAGAAATTATTTAAAAAATTGAATTTATACTTCCTTCAACATCCGAGGATCGCGGCGAAGAGAAGAGTTCCCATAACTAGTTGAGGACGCATCTTGTTGGCTTTCTCGAACTTAATAATCCTACTTGTTTTCTACAGCTATTTATATTAACCGATCGATAATTTGAATAATGTGATAATATCCGCGATAAATCGTGTGAATAATTGAAAACAATCGACCAATATTGAACCCTTCTTCAACATAAAAGATACTTTATTGCGGAACTAAATGTTCAATCTCAGTTGGTGATGGGCGATTGTGCTAAATCGGTAATAAATATGTTTAATAATAATACGTGGTTTATTTTATAGCACATGTCGACATATTGTTTTTAAGTTTATTCGTTTATCACTTTTTCACAGTATCGTTATAAACAAAAATATAGCATGTAACCTCAAAAACCATTGAGTTATGTCAATTTATGTCGAATGTCAAAACGTGTGGGCGGAGTCAACGAAGACGCGGGACACAAATAACACTCTTACAATACTTTAAAGCGGTGTGATAGTTAGGCAAATTTTGTTGTCTCTTTTTTTCTCATGGTGTACGATGTAAAAACCCCGGAGGAAGTGATTTATCCCAAGTTTGTATAGGTGGGGTAAAAATAATTATGCCTCTCTCCATATATTGTTACTCCTAGGCGCTGACCGATCACATAACGTACTTGGATCCCTCTCATCTTAAATAACTGTGAAATTAACCTTTATGTTACTGAAAGGGTACCGGGTACCCTTTTCGGTTTTCAACATAGATTTTTTTAGTGCTCCAGTAAATCTAACCGGCTGAAACTTCCTGACTTCTCCACAATAGTGTAAATTAACAATTAAACATAACCATAATTAAACATATTTATTAATAGTATGTTTAAAAATATTTGTGACTATAATCAAATATAGACTAATAAAATATATCTTTAACAATTATATTTTAACCCCACAGCAATATGGCTTTCGACAAAACTTCAGTACTCAATGTGTCACTTTGATTATTTTATCTCTACCATTTAACAGCACACAGACCAGAGCGAATATGCGCCAGCTATATTTATAGATCTAAAAAAAGTCTTTGAAATGGTAGATCATGAAATTCACCTACAGAAATTAGAACATTTGGGTATAATTTCGATTTCTCCTTCGAAGTAACCTATCTAATAGATCGTATGTTTTTCAAATCAGAGGCGTCTTAAGCGGCTTCGAGAAATTCACCTGTGGAGTGCCGCAAGGCTCGTTTCTTGGACCTTTGCTTTTTTTTTTACGTCAGTGATATAAGTTAACGTGGCATCTTATGAAAACTTTAACTATTCGCTGATGATAGTGTGATTAACATATTAAATCATATTTAATATCCTAGTCACCGTGAAGTTCAAATGAACGAAGATGTTGCAAATCTAGCAAAATGGCTGCGAATAAATACATTGAGTCTTAATATTTAAAAAAAACCGTTATCTTACTTTCGGGAGAAAAAATTGCGCGAATTTCATCTCTTGGAAGTGAAAACTTTCAAACAATGCAATCAATGAAATACATAGGGCCACTCATAAGTTGTACGCTCTCGTTGAACTCCTATGTTAAACATGTGATTAACATTTTTTTTCAATAACCGGTGTACCTTATCTACTCCAAGGTTTCTTTACAATACGTCTTATATGCACAATCCAACGCATTACAGAATTAATTAAAACTTCCTGTTGCGAAAAAAAAATATTTACAAAAACACGAAAAGGATATTTTCTCAACAACTTTATACATCAGTGATATATACTTTCTATAAAACCTTTGTGTGAATATTTCTTTTAATGTTTTTAAAATGTTCGTGTCATTAATCGCTACTCGTATGAATTTCTTTTTAATGAATTAACTAATTGCTTTTTTCTCTCTTTTCTACTCCTTTTTTAAAATAAATATAACTTTGTAAAAATATTGATCCTTTTTGTTTTATAATTTTGTCCTGCCCGGAACGAGTTTTTTTTAATCATCTTTGGAATAATATACGAAAAAATTATTTTTTCAAAATGATTATCTTTTAAATAGGACAACAGGGATTTTTCAGTTTTTATGTTTTTTGCATATTTAAAAGTCGCCTGTATCTACAACAGCATATCAAAAAAAGTTTTACTAAAATACACATTAGATATATGTACTCGTATGTTTTATACTAGCATGTTTTTATATTGTCTTACTTTGAAAGAGCTGTTTTCAATTAATCGTCAATCGACCTCCAAATGTTCTTTTTCTGTGGTCAAATGCAAATAATTAAAAAATAAAAACGTAAGAAAATATATTTTAATAAAACATTTCTTGATCTAAACCACGAACATTATTTTTTAAATGTCTTATTAAAGATGAATGTATATTTAAAAAAAAACACGTTACTCGATGAAATTTGAACAGGTTTTTATGGGCTAAAAAGCTGTATAGTAAATAAAATAAAAATTTTGGTAAATATTACAGCATTTTAACTGTATAAATTGAAGAAAAATGGTAATATGCGGTTTTACCAAAAACACATAAAATCACTTTGCCACTGAGGTCTGCCTTTGTGTTGTTTACATATTAGAAGTAAAAGATAATTTTTGAGGTGTTACGAAAAAAACAGTCAATATAATGCACAGTGGCTTTATTAAATTTATAAATATTCCCAAAAATACATGTAATAGTCAGGTTTCAAAAAAGATTAAAGATATTTTTAAAATGTGACTGCAGAATTTTTCTATTTGCCAACATATGGAGGAGGATTATATATCTGACGGCTACTGGCGCCTGCTCCGTAAGAAGATTCGTCTGGAAAATAAAACACAAATTAAATCTCTTCACAGTTCAAGGCTTCTACCCGTTGGATTGACTCAACCTGAAACTAAGCGGAAATACGTGGCTTATTAAATCGTGGAACCAAGACGAATAGAAGCAGCTCGGGAAGTCCTTCATCTTTCTTATTCAGAATGCCTGATTTTTTAAATAATGTAAGCAGTAATCCTTCCGATTTGTTGTGCATTTTTAAACCGTGCATATTGGGATGAAATAAATTGGAAATACATACGAGGCCTGTTCAAAATAAAAGGTGAATTTAGAATTTTCGCGGGCTGTGTACATTCGATTATCGATTTTTGGTTGTTGTTATGTTGGTAAACATATATTTATCATATGCTAGCATTATCAGCCATTTTGGATTAGTGGTTTGTTTTTGACAACTTGTCTGTTCTTCGATTTTTTACTTTTGAAAAAAAGTTTCGTAGACTTATAAGTGGTTGTCCTTTTGTAGGAGAAAAAATTAACGTCGTGTTACTTTTTTTAGACGATAGAACGCGGTAAAACTTGAACTTAAAATGGGCAATCACTGTACATTTACGTTAGGATATCTTTCTCAACATATTACATTAATTGGTACCTGGAATGGCCCATGGAACAAGGTTCGTCCCCGCTCGGCTGGCTGTTTCGTATGTTTCTGTAATATGTGTAACAATTTATGATTGTGATGTGTTTTCTTTTTCAAAACATTATTGTATTTAACTTGAAATGGGCAATAACAGTAAATGAACGTCATGATTATTTTCTTAACATATTACATTAATTGGTACCTGGAATGGCCCATGGAACGAGGTTCGTCCCCGCGCGGTAGCTTGTTTCGTATGTTTCTGTAATATGTGTAAAAATTTATAATTTTTATTTGTTTTATTTTTCAAAACATTTTTGTATTTAACTTATTATGGGCAATAACTGTAAATGAACGTTACGATATCTCCCTTAACATATTACATTAATTGGTACCTGGAATGGCCCATGGAACAAGGTTTGTCCCCGCGCGGCTGGCTGTTTCGTATGTTTCTGTAATATGTGTAACAATTTATAATGTTGATGTGTTTTCTTTTTCAAAACTTTATTGTATTTAACTTGAGATGGACAATAACTGTAAATGAACGTCATGATAATTTTCTTAACATATTACATTAATCGGTACCTGGAATGGCCCATGGAACAAGGTTTGTCCCCGCGCGGCTGGCTGTTTCGTATGTTTCTGTAATATGTGTAACAATTTATAATTTTGATGTGTTTTCTTTTTCAAAACATTATTGTATTTAACTTGAGACGGGCAATAACTGTAAATGAACGTCATGATAATTTTCTTAACATATTACATTAATCGGTACCTGGAATGGCCCATGGAACGAGGTTCGTCCCCGCGCGGCTGGCTGTTTCGTATGTTTCTGTAATATGTGTAACAATTTCTAAATTTTGATGTGTTTTCTTTTTCAAACCATTATTGTATTTAACTTGAGATGGGCAATAATTGAAAATGAATGTCATGATAATTTTCTTAACATATTACATTAATTGGTACCTGGAATGGCCCATGGAACGAGGTTCGTCCCCGCGCGGCTTGCTGTTTCGTATGTTTCTGTAATATGTGTAACAATTTCTAAATTTTGATGTGTTTTCTTTTTCAAACCATTATTGTATTTAACTTGAGATGGGCAATAATTGTAAATGAACGTCATGATATTTTCCTTAACATATTACATTAATCGGTACCTGGAATGGCCCACGGAACAAGGTTCGTCCCCGCGCGGCTGGCTGTTTCGTATGTTTCTATAAAATGTGTAACAATTTATTATTTTGATGTGTTTTATTTTTCAAAACATTATTGTTTTTAACTTGAGTTGGGCAATAACTGTAAATGAACGTCATGATAATTTTCTTAACATATTACATTAATCGGTACCTGGAATGGCCCATGGAACAAGGTTCGTCCCCGCGCGGTTGGCTGCAGCAGGGGTTAAATCTCGAGTCGTGTGCAGGAATACTCCAGTTATCTCCAAGGGCTTATGACATTCAAATAAAATTAATCATTTACATAATTTTTGTCAATAGCTCAATTCGTGTAATAAAAATATCTTTGATAAGGGTATAAGTGTAAAACGTTTTGTATTGTATTAAGCCTTAGTAAAAGTATTTTTATGTCTTAAATTAGAATTAACTTTGAAGTTGTATGCTTTTTTTATTTTTGAAATTAACTTATTGAAATACTATCAATAATCTTCATCAAAATAAAAATATAAAAATCTTCATAAAAAGAGCCAAAAAAAAAATGGTCTCGGCCGCGTCAATAATTAAAATAAATATAACAGTGCGTTCATGTTGCTTACATCCACATACCATTCTAAAAATGGGAAAGGTTTGTAATGCTCATTGAAGTGAAATTATTATCTACTTTAATAATTTATTGTTTTTATGTACCTCTTAAGTAGTAAAATTTCGGCGATGCGGGATAATATGGGCTCCAGCGTGGGTTGTACGGATCTGGTGAAATAATTTAGTAATTTTAATGCAATAGCTTTCAATTTTTGCCAAGGACGATTGTTTTTTTTAGTAATTAAATAGAATTAAATTAAATTCTATTACTATTTAGTTCTGGTGGTTTAAGATTTAATAGAAGAGGAAAAAAGTTATTCCAGCCTGTAAAAAAATACGTTTTAATCAAATTATTTTTTCTTTTTTACAAAACTTGAATTTGACAAAATAATGGGCAAAATAATAATAATGACAGTGAACTTATATAGCGCAGTTTTGTGATATTTCACCTCAAGTGCGTCCCATGAGACCACCGTTAAGTCAACTTCTAGTAGAGGTATCCATAGATTATTTTGAATATACAATTCTCCAATGTCCCTTAGCCAAACATTTAATATATATTGTCAGATATGTAGACGGTATCCTCATTCGTTGGAAAGGCACCAACATACAGTTGGGTATCTTTACTAAATGGTTCAGCGCCCTTAATACTAGCTTTACGGGCATTTTTAATACACCTATTTCTATGGGCGCCCGTCAAATTGACGGATAAACACTAATGCTGCTTAAATAAATGTTTTATTTTACTGAAATTAGACTCCACTATATAACTGAAGTTAGATTCATCCACACTCGAAGAGAAACTTTTTATTGCCCCATAAATCATAATGCGCCGAATGTGTTAAGCAACGAACGCGTATTTGTAATTTGGGTTTGAGACAAAACACCCTCCACTGTAACACTAAGAATATTAATTGATTTAATACAACAAATTTATTACTTTGTTTCACCTATTTTAATTTTTGACTGGACCGGTTTCAGCCTATAATGTTCATCTTCAGACTAGTACAGGTTGTTATTATCCTTTGACTTATATACTTTTTTTACTTAGTTATATTCTTCAGTAGTGTTGCATAATTTCACTAGTTGCAGAGTATAATTTTCTTTTAATTTATTAGTTTTATTATTCTTTAAACCTATCTGGTACATATAAATTTATTTTAGATGAGTTACAGTTGTATTTCTATAAATATGATTTTACAATTGCTGTGATGCCCGTCTCAGTACATAGGCCAAACGGGTAGAGCGTTCAAAACACGCATAATAAAACACTTCACTAATTAGGAGAACGATGATGGGGAACATTCGAACGTTGTATTTCGTCTACTCGATATTAAACACCCGTCTAACTAAAAAAGTTGACCCAAATTTTTTCATGAATAAACAACTACAATCATTTGCTAAGTCTCCGCTATTTATGCCCATTATAATCCCATCATATGACCTGAAATAATAATGTATCTTCTAATTTGAAACATATCATAATGTAAAGGGACTTAAAAACTCCAAACAATTAACAGGTAATTACAATAAATGTAAGTTATTACCCAAGTGCATAGCACTTAAAAAATCCTCGATACCGAAAAATTATATATCAAATAAATGACAATAATAAAAGTAATCGACTCTAAAAGTTCATGGTAAATATAATCATAAAACTAATTTAATTATACCATAATGCTGGGAGTAACCCAATAATTAGGAAATATTGTTGTAAATCTGGACACTACAATTTAGATGAGAAAACCTAAAAGTAAACTCATTATCTATCAGTATTCACCAACCTTTATTTGTATAAACACATTTTAAAATCATAATTATGGAAATAAAACTGTAAACCCATCTTAAATAAAAAAATCCAGATAGGTATATAGAATAATAAAAAATTAAAAAGTTACTCATACCCTGTAACTAGTAAAATCATGCAACAATACCGATGAATATAATTAAAGTAAAATCATGGTTTACCACTCCTGACATCCCAGCCCAGACCAGACCCAGACATAAGCCATAAGATAATAACAACTTGTACTAGTCTGGACTGAACCTAGTCCAGTCAATAATTAAAATATGTGGAATAAAGTTATGAATTTGTTTTATTAAATCATTACAATGGAATTCCACCACGAATTAACAGTTTCAAAATTAGAAATAACTGTGATTATTATTATGTTTTAGAAGTAATAATTTCACAAATGGGGCAAATTCAAAAGCGATATTTCAATTTGACGGATGTCCATAGAAATAGATATATAGTGACTAGATTTTTTTAAAAATAAGAAGTTTCCGAAAAAAAATACCATAAATATATTTACACTGTTCAGTGCTAAAAAGTCGTAAAAAAAAACAAAAAACTTTCTGCTTAGTAAAATTTGCCAAACTAATCGCACATCCGTCAATTTGACGGGTGCCGTACACCTAGGTATAATACCTAAATCTGTTTCACAGTTAAACGTGAGGTCGAAGATAAAATTATGTTTTTGCTACTATAAAAGAGTACTTTACTAAGATTAAGAAACAACCTAAGGCAGTTAAATTCACCTTTAAAATACTGAGTCATTCTTCTCCGACCAAACGAGGCTAATGAAATTTAAATAGACAATTGTATAATGTCAAAACACGAATGTTTTCCTACGAAAATTAAGAAATATAAAAATATTTTTATTCCCTTTTTTATTATGCAATTTAATATTATCATTATGTAGTTATGCTAGTTTTATTTTTTAGTTACAAACACTATTTTCACAAACAATACTTTCACTAAACACTAAAACGAGCAGAACTAGATAATAATAATAATAAAAAAATTCAATTGAAATTTACAAATTGATTAAAAAAACTATAACTATTTTTTATTTATTTTAAAAACACTAATAATAATTCAATTACAAGTGAGCAATTTAAAAAATAAACCATGGTTTCAGTGTTACCGGGATATTGTTGTTGCATTATTATTTTTTTATCTACATTAAACACATTGTTCTCGTTCGTAGTCCAGTTAAATATAATTCATCTGTATGGTCCTCGCATACAAAAATCCACTAGATATATTAAATATAAACCCCATATACCCGTCAACAACATAAACTATAAACTCTTGTTGGGATAATTCAATTAATCAAAATTTTCAAATCGTAGATTTATTTTCGACTTGACTTTTATTTTTTGAAATAGTCAATTATATATAAGACCTTGCTCATTTACTTAACCTTTTTGCCTTTCAGATACTCGCTTGAACCTAGATTGAATGTAGTTGGCAATACTTACGGAAAGGTGGCTGATGTATTTAACTTATGCTGAATGTATATACAAGAAGACTATTATATCTTCAATACATTTAATATTAACATGAAGTAATCGAACAAATACAATGTGCGTAATACATATGTTTACTACTCTTTTTTAATTTTCTTCTAAGCTAATAGTTTACACTTGTATCACTGTAAAATATACCCACTGGGGCATGTACAATCGAATAAATAAATAAATAATTTGGCTTATGTCAGAGCAGTTTTAGCCACCATGAAAATCGGTTTGTTAAGTTATGAAATTATTTGGAACATAGAATTCTTACTTCCTTCAATACATCCGAGGATCGCGGCGAAGAGAAGAGTTCCCAGAACTAAAGGACGCATCTTGTTGGCTTTCTTGAACTTAATAATCCTACTTGTTTCCTACAGCTATTTATATCGACCGATCGAAAGTTTGAAAAATGTATTATCATCCGTGATAAATCGTGTGAATAATTTAAAACAATCAACCAATATTTAACCCTTCTTGAACGGAACAGCTACTTTATTGCGGAACTAAATATTCAATCTCAGTTAGTGATGGGCGATTGTACTAAATCAATAGTAAATGTGTTTAATAATAATACTTGGCCAATTTTATAGCACCGTTTTCGTGAAAGTAAATCACCCCAAGAGCACTTTATCACGCGTAAAAACGGTTAATGCGAGAAGGAGACACAAAAAAAACTTACCACAATAGAAAATGTGTGCATCATGCTAAAATACAGAAACAAGTAATTCATTTCATATAATGCTTTTGGAAAAATTGGTACTCGGTGGGGCTAGGCGGTACGGAGTGGAGTGTAGATTACTGCTCATACAAAGGCCGATTTTGGCATAAAATGGGCTTATAACCATTTTTTTTATAAGTTTTGATTAATGGATATATTATGGAAACAAAATATTTTTGTAAAGAATTCCGCACTATTATGGTATTTTAAAGTGAAACAATTCTTAAAAAAATATTTTTGGTGCTGTCGAAATGCAAAACAATCACTCGTTATGATAATTATAAATAGCAGACCTTTTAAAAATGTTTTATTCAACCAACTAATAATATTTATTGATTTCAAACTTTATTGAATTAGTTTGCCTTTTAATTTCAATCAATTTGACATGGATTTTTTCTTTTCACAATATTTCATTTGTTGAAATTAGAAACACGAAAAAGACTATCTGCAATCTAACGTCGACCTAATTTGTTGATGTATTCAACGTCAATCTTACCGTTTTGCCACGCATGTCATTTCTATTATTTAGTTTAAAAATTTGAAACAATACCGTCGCCGGAAAGGCGAAAGGGCTGAAGCGCCATTTAGAGAAGCTTACACCAGAGCACTATGAAGTTTTATGTTTTTTAATCTTCAGTACCTGGTTGAATTTTGAAAAAATAGTAAACTCAGCTAACTCAATGCTCTCACTGAGTTACCTGAAGCGACAGAAAGTCATAAACTTGTGTCGTTTGAGTCAAGCCTTCTCCCAAAAGGTAAATGCATTTTAGAAGACTGAAGGCTCCCACAAGTTTTTAAAATCAAACGAGAGTCAGAGCATTCGATGCAGAAATTAAACTGATCAAAAATGCATATTCAACCATTTATTTTACCAAAGTATTGCTCAAGCGCTTTTGCCTTTCCAGCGACGATATGTTACTCTTAGGGCATGACGAGACAAATAAATATTTCAATTATGTAATGAATAGAATGGCTTTATTAAATATATGAATATTTCCAGAAGTACATTTGCTAAGGTATCGAGACAAATGGAAGCTTTTCTTTTGAAGTGGTAAATTTTATCACGATATTTTCTGATTAAAGATTGCCACTGCAAAACTGCCCACCCAGTGGCGTGAAGAGCGCGTGGGCTGCGGATCAAATCGTCTGGAAAATAAAACAGCATTTTAATATCTTCACATTTCAAGCTTTCAGTTAGAAAATTTCGCAATAAAATGTATATGCAGTAAGCATCGCTCGGAAAATGGAACCTATGGACGAAATAATTCAAATGCATCTAGAATTTTCTGCTCGTTGGTTTGAATATATATATACATTGCAATTAGGCGGAAAAGTGTGGCTGTAGAAACCATAGCATCACGATCAGTGAAAGCCTCTTGGTCAGGGTTACATATTCATTTAAGAATGTTAAGGACCACCCTGCCAATTTTTTCCATGTCATTATGACGGCCGATCAGAATTTTACAAATCGTTGCTAAAAATAATATGCTATAATCGGGATTGTATTGACGAGCAACTTTACGTTTCGATCCCATTGTAATTACTAATATTTCATTAAGGGTACGAATCTGGGCATTTTATTCCGGATCACATTCGAAAAGAGGATTGAAAATATATTTTTTTACGTATTGGATTAACAATAATCGGAAACAATTTTAATCGCCGTCATTGAGGGTGCCAATGGCGTTGATTTCTCTTTAATTATGCGAATGACGTAAATACGTATAATATTTACATAAAAAGCTTTAGTATTTTTTTAAAATTTCACTTGCAATTCGTACACACGCGTGCTGGGTAGGAAAAGTCTTTACGCCTAGATGTAAAGTATTGCTTACAGCATTTTTTTCCAAATATACATTTTTATTGTATCTCCATCAACTGATTATGTTATTTTCAAGAGATAAAATATTCATTTCATTATTGTTTTGCCTAATCCATTAAATACAATAGGTGTATGTTTCATACGTACATATATTCTTGTAAGAGGTTGACAAATCGAAAGATTTAATAAACTTTTTTTTGTTTTGAAAAAACATTGATCACAATTAGCTTTGTTGATTAAAAAAATAAATTTATGATGTAGAAATTATGTCTGACATTTAATATCCGAAAAAACTTTTTTTAGCTCTACCGTAAAATTTCTAAATTGATTACACTACCTCGGAACAGATTTAACTTATTGAAAATAGATGTGCTTCATGTTTGTGGCGAACTCCTTTAAGGCCTCTTTTTAAGATACGTTTTTTTACGACAGTACCGGTTACTATTATAACACTCCCGAGCACGACCGCAGATCGCCAACGAAGCAACAACAGTTCACGTCTACTTAATTAAGCAAATTTAGTCGACGTAAACTGTCGCTTGTTCGTTGGTGATCTGCAGCTTACGCCTAAATCTGTAAGAGAGGTAACAAAATAGAGTTTATTGAAAAGTTGTAATTTTTCCGCTTATAAATAATCTTCAGCTTTTAGGGACACATTTAAAGTTTATGCTGCTGTATATATCATGCCACGGCTCTTCTGTTTTTATTTGTTGGTTTGAAAATATATTGTTATAATTATAGCAAGTTAATACTTTTAGGTTTTTTTTTTAATGATCGCTTACTGTTTTTCTGAGAAAACGTTTTTACGCATTGTATCTATCGGAAAACATAGACGAAACTATTATCGATATATTTAGGTACAGGGTGGTTAAGAATTCAAAAGCACCAAAGTACTTATTACTTTTTATCATAGGTCATTGATTAAATATTGACAGCATCTCTTTGTTTTAGTGTTGTTTGTAGCATGTAAATGATTATCAATAGAAAAAAGTATCCAATATGATTTTGGTATTTCGACTATTTTAAAAACCAAAATAAACGTTTATCTAATTATGATAAAGTTTTTTAATGAAGCAGTACATACGAGTGTGTATGTAAAGTAATATTATTTTATATACAATAAATTTGTAACATACCTTACGAACTGACTTTCTATTGTTGAAGAGAATCGTCATCGTATTCTGAAAAACAGTCGCTTAAATTAATGAAAACATCTTTTTGACAGTTTTCTGTTGAGAAGGTTATTTTGTTCATAATATGGGTATCAGTTATTACGGTTCATATGGATGAATAATTATTTACAAAACAAAATACCCATGAAGTAAAAATACTCTTAGTGAAGCGCTTGTTGAAAATTAGTTATTGACCCTAACAATATTTCAGTCCTGAAAAGTCAGATTTTTTTTTGTTCTCTTAGCTTTTCTCCTTACTTCGCTTTCCTCATTCTTCAGCCGAATATGAAGGGATGAAATTGAATGCAAGTCGCTTTTGCTTCAGAGTTGTGAGACTCGAGTTAAAAAACACACATGAAAATAACGCCGTGATACTTTTCTTTAGATAATCCATTTGTTGGTACCTGGAATGCTCCATGAATTGTAAAGAGGTTCCTTAAATGCGAGGTTAACCTTGGTCCGTTTGCGTCTGTAAAATGTGTAACAATTTATAATTTTGATGCTTGCTCTTTTTTAAAACATTATTGTATTTAACTTGAGACGGGCAATAACCTTAAATGAACGTCATGAAAATTTTCTTAACATATTACATTAATCGGTACCTGGAATGGCCCATGGAACAAGGAAAGTCCCCACGCGGTTGGCTGCAGCGGGGTCAAATCTCGAGTCGTCTGCAGGAATACTCCAGCCATGTATAAAGGCTTATGACATTCAAATAAAATTAATCATTTACATATTTTTCGTCAATAGCTCAATTCGTGTAATGTGATAATTTTCTTTGTATAATCCAATTTTCGGTACATACAATGTGGTTAGGTTAGGTTTCTTCGTTGGTACATTCTGATAAATGTTAAACAATTTATAATTTGATGTGTTTTCTTTTTAAAAACATGAATGGTTTTGGTTGAAATGGGCATAAGAGTATTAATAAATAAACTTGCAGGTTGAAGATGAAAAAAAAAGAAAATCGCTCATGCACTAATTTACGAGTACAACTACATGTACGAGTTTAATTTAAATAAGAAGTAAAATCAATATGAAAGTATAAATTGATCAGAAACACCGAAAGCATATTTATATCAACTGTTCATAATCTTAATTACCTTCCATGTGCGTAACAGAACCACTCGATCCAAAATTATTTTAAAATGTAACAATAATATCAGGACTGAGTCATTTAGATACTCGCTTGTGCCTAGATTGCATACAGTGGGTAATTCTTTCGCCGAAATAATATATAAATTCAACTGCACTGAATCTAGTTACAAGAAGGCTATAATGGCATACCTCTTTCAAAAATACTACTGTTAATTTATTGAATTATAATATTTCTATTAACTTATGTTATTGGGTGCGTATCATTTACTCTATGTTATTTTTATGTCACTATTATTTTATGTTATATATTACACTGTTTTGTAAAAGCCCATAAGGGCGTATATAATTAATTAAATAAATAAACAATGTGTAGAAAAGGTGTAGTGGAATGTTGCGAGAATTGCGTCATTCAACCATAATTTTAATTCTTTCACATAAGGTGATATTTGAATAGTTCTTTGATTTTTTTAGTATTTTTTAGAATATTGAATGTGCGAGATGTATGTAATAAATCTGCAGTGTGTTTGTATTAATTTGGTGTTGGTAGGGGGCGTTCAATACATAGTTATTCGTTTTGCCTTTTCTAGTTTTGTTTGTTTGGACATTATTTTCATGTTTGAAGATATATCTTATAGTTTGTGAAGTATATAATCTACTGACACGAATTTCTTTTGGCATTTCGTCAATTTAGGTAACATCAAATGCGTTTGATCAGATTCTAAAAACTTTGTTGTGGCAATCAACTATGAAGCAGATTCATTTTTAGTGAAGCAGCAAATACTCTCCAGGGGTGAAGTCTGTCGTCATGATATAAACACAGTTTCTTCAGCTTGGAATGGATAAGTCGATGAAACTAATTTCAGTTCATCTCTATCATGAGCGAAGATAACACATTTGCATTGTTCAATCTGATGAAGCTATTGCTACCAGTCGATAATATCTGTCCGTGTAAAGTGTTCATGAATAATTTGACTTTTCTTACCACGCCTGTTCCTTGAAGCAGATGCTGTGTTGTATGCCCTCGGATCTTTAAATAATATCAGTATTGATCAATATTTAAATTCAATATATAACAGTTAACGTAAGTTCATTCATACAAATGTTTTATATTGGACGTGCTTACAGTATTGCCAATTGAAATTTAGAAGAACCGTAAAATAAAAATAAATACATAATCATTTTTTTCAGTTATGAAACAATGAAAATCAATAAGTTCTTACTTGCTTCAATGAAGCCGAGGATTGCAGCGAAAAGCAGCGTCGCCAGAACTATTTGAGCACGCATCTTGGTGAATTACTTGAACTCAATAATCCTACTAATTTCATACCGGTATTTATATGAACAGATCGGTGGTTAAAAACTATTTTATCACTATGCATGATAAATCGTATGATTGAATTTTGATTAAATAATTGAAAATAATCATCTAAATCATAATCGGAACCAATTATTAATTAGTTTTTTTTTAAATTTAATAGTTTTGTGTATTTATTGTCACACCTGGGTATGATAAAAAAAACAATTGAAACACGTTTGGATGGAACACTTAATGTTTCATTGGCGCTTATAATTTTCTCTTAATAACAAAATTAACGGCATCATGCAATTTTTATCACTGTAAAGTAAAAATCATTAGCAAATACAAATTTGTAATTTTCAAACAGTAGTTTAAGTCCGTTTTAATGATTTAATAATGCCATTTTTTTTCTTCATGAAGTTGAAAGTTATTGGCACCTACAATTTAATCTTTATAAAGTTAAAATTCATTCAGACATGCATTTTAAATATCATTATGTCTAATATTCCGTCTTTCACGAAAAAAGTAATCTAAAGGGGTTTTACACCGCATTCAGTAGGTGAATTTTTTTTCATAGTCTCAACTGTTTTTGTGATATGAAGGTTTACTTTGAATATAACAGTACATCATATTTTAAATAAGATTTCGAATCAGTTCAAGACTTGGGGAAGTGGATAAAATTTTAATATATCTTCGCATGAGGGTTTTAATTCAGTAGGTGATTGAAAATAGTATTGAAGATACAACAGATGTACTTTGAAGACAACAGTACATTTGTTTTGAATAAGATAAAATTATTAATAAATATGGACAAGCCTCAAATTTCATATAAAACGCATGAGGGTACCTAACTAACCATCATGCCGTATAAATACCGCATGTTATTTACATTAGAACACATAATGATGTGATGTGATATAACATAAACTAACTAACCATCATGCCGTAAACCCGCATGTTATTCTGACTCTTCACGTGACGCGACAAAAAGCTACAAAAAGTCGTAAGCTTGTGTCGTTTGAGTCAAGCCTTCTCCCAAAAGGTAAATGTATTTTAGAAGGTTGAAGGCTCACACAAGTTTTGAGAATCAAACGAAAGTCAGAGCATTCGATGCAGAAATAAAACTGACCAAAAATGCATATTCAACCATTTTTTTGCCAAAGTATTGCCTAAGCTCTTTTGCCTTTCCAGCGACGATTTGTTATTCTTGGGGCCTGACGAGACAAACAAATATTTCAATTATGTAATAAATAGAATGGCTTTATTAAATATATAAATATTTCCAGAAGTACATTTGCTAAGGTATCGAAACAGATGGAAGATTTTCTTTTGAAGTTTTATCACGATATTTTCTGATTAAAGATTGCCACTGCAAGACTGCCCACCCAGTGGCGTGAAGAGCGCGTGGGCTGCGGCTTAATTCGTCTGGAAAATAAAACAGCATTTTAAAATCTTCTCATTTGCAGTTTCCATTTCAAAATTTCGCAATAAAATATAAATATGCAGAAAGCATCGCTCGGAAAATGGAACCTATGGACGAAATAATTCAAATGCATCTAGAATTTTCTGCTCGTTGGTTTGAATATATATATATACATTGCAATTAGGCGAAAACGTGTGGCCGTGGAAACCATAGCATCACGATCAGTGAAAGCCTCTTGGTCAGGGTTACATATTCATTTAAGAATGTTAAGGACCACCCTGCCAATTTTTTCCATGTCATTATGACGGTCGATCAGAATTATACAAATCGTTTCTAAAAATAATATGCTACAATTGGGATTGTATTGACGAGTAACTTTACGTTTCGATCCTATTGTAATTACTAATATATCATTAAGGGTACGAATCTGGGCATTTTATTCTGGATCACATTCGAAAAGAGGATTGAAAATATTTGTTTTTATGTATTGGATTAACATTAATCAGAAACAATTTTAATCGCCGTCACTGAGGGTGCCTATGGCGTTGATTTATCTTAATTATGCGAATGACGTAAATACGTATAATATTTACATAAAAATCTATCGTATTTTGTTTAAAATTTTACTTGCAATACGAACACACGCGTTAGGTAGGAAAAGTCTATACTCCCAGGCGTAAAGTATTGCTTACAGCATTTTTTTCCATATATCCATTTTTATTGTGTCTCCATCAACTGACTATGTTATTTTCAAGAGATAAAATATTCATATCTTTATTGTTTTGCCTAATCCTTTAAATACAATAGGTGTATGTTTTATTCGTACATATTCTTGTAAGAGGTTGACAAATCAAAGATTAAATAAACTTTTTTGTTTTGAAAAAAACATTCATCACAATTAACTTTGTTGTAGAAAACATGTCTGACATTTAATATCCGAAAAAACTCGTTTGCTCTACCGTAAAATTTCTAAATTGATTACACTATCTCGGAACAGATTTAACTTATTGAAAATAGATGTGCTTCATGTTTGTGGCGAACTCCTTTAAGGCCTCTAGCACAAACACGTCGATACTTTTTTTTACGACAGTACCGGTTACTATTATAACACTCCCGAGCACGACCGCAGATCGCCAACGAAGCAACAACAGTTCACGTCTACTTAATTAAGCAAATGTAGTCGACGTAAACTGTCGCTTGTTCGTTGGTGATCTGCAGTTTACGCCTAAATCTGGAAGAGAGGTAACAAAATACAGTTTGTTGAATAAGTTTTAATTTTTCCGCTTAAAAATAATATTCAGCTTTTAGGGACACATTTAAAGTTTATGCTGCTGTATATATCATGCCACGGCTCTTCTGTTTTTATTTGTTGGTTTGAAAGTATATTGTTATAATTATAGCAAGTTAATACTTTTTATTAAATAAAAGAATACTTTGTTTTAAAACCACAGAATTTATTATGATGAAGGCCAGCCGGTTTCGCTTGGATCAAGCTTCGTCAGGGCACATATAATGACTAAAGAAAAAATACAGAGTCAACAGGTATATATAGGTACAACAGTTAATGATAGAGTGAGACAGTATATAATGCAAAGAAGGAAGAGAGCATATATTAAAGGGAGGGAACAATTGAAAGTGTTTAATATATATTACGAAGAATTGGTAAATAAACAAGTGTACATAATAGAAAGATAATGATGTAATGTTAGGGGGAGACAAAGATCCTGGAATGAATTTTTCAACTGCCCCAGTCTCAACTGTTTTTGTGATATGAAGGTTTATTTTACAATATATCACTTACTGAATTTACTGGCCCACTTTTATGATGTGATAGATTTCGACTCAGTTCAAGACTTGGGGAAGTGGATAAGAATTTTAACCAGTATCATCTTCTCTGGGGGTTTTTAATTCAGTAGGTGATTGAAAATAGTATTGAAAATACAACAGATGTACTTTGAAGACAACAGTACATTATGTTTTGAATAAGATAAAATTATTAATAAATATAGACAAGCCTCAAATTTCATATAAAACGCATGAGGGTACCCGGTTACGTGTCAAGTGTCTGTATAAATACATTACATATTTTTACATTAGAACACACAATGATGTGATGTGATATAACATAACTAACTAACTAACTAACCATTATGCCGATTCCCCGATTGTTATTCTGACTCTTCACGTGACGCGACAAAAAGCTACAAAAAGTCGTAAGCTTGTGTCGTTTGATTCAAGCCTTCTCCCAAAAGGAAAATGTATTTTAGAAGGTTGAAGGCTCACACAAGTTTTGAGAATCAAACGAGAGTCAGAGCATTCGATGCAGAAATGAAACTGATTAAAAATGCATATTTAACCATTTTTTTACCAAATTATTGCTTAAGCTCTTTTGCCTTTCCAGCGACGATATGTTATTCTTGGGGCCTGACGAGACAAATAAATATTTCAATTATGTAATAAATAGAATAGCTTTATTAAATATATAAATATTTCCAGAAGTACATTTGCTAAGGTATCGAAACAGATGGAAGCTTTTCTTTTGAAGTGGTAAGTTTTATCACGATATTTTCTGATTAAAGATTGCCACTGCAAAACTGCCCACCCAGTGGCGTGAAGAGCGCGTGGGCTGCGGCTTAATTCGTCTGGAAAATAAAACAGCATTTTAAAATCTTCTCATTTGCAGTTTCCATTTCAAAATTTCGCAATAAAATATAAATGTGCAGAAAGCATCGCTCGGAAAATGGAACCTATGGACGAAATAATTCAAATGCATCTAGAATTTTCTGCTCGTTGGTTTGAATATATATATACATTGCAATTAGGCGGAAAAGTGTGGCTGTAGAAACCATAGCATCACGATCAGTGAAAGCCTCTTGGTCAGGGTTACATATTCATTTAAGAATGTTAAGGACCACCCTGCCAATTTTTTCCATGTCATTATGACGGCCGATCAGAATTTTACAAATCGTTGCTAAAAATAATATGCTACAATCGGGATTGTATTGACGAGCAACTTTACGTTTCGATCCCATTGTAATTACTAATATTTCATTAAGGGTACGAATCTGGGCATTTTATTCCGGATCACATTCGAAAAGAGGATTGAAAATATATTTTTTTACGTATTGGATTAACAATAATCGGAAACAATTTTAATCGCCGTCATTGAGGGTGCCAATGGCGTTGATTTATCTTTAATTATGCGAATGACGTAAATACGTATAATATTTACATAAAAATCTATTTTGTTTTTTGTTTAAAATTTCACTTGCAATACGAACACACGCGTTAGGTAGGAAAAGTCTTTACGCCTAGATGTAAAGTATTGCTTACAGCATTTTTTTCCAAATATACATTTTTATTGTATCTCCATCAACTGATTATGTTATTTTCAAGAGATAAAATATTCATATCTTTATTGTTTTGCCTAATCCATTAAATACAATAGGTGTATGTTTTATTCGTACATATTCTTGTAAGAGGTTGACAAATCGAAAGATTTAAATAAACTTTTTTTGTTTTGAAAAAACATTCATCACAATTAACTTTGTTGTAGAAAACATGTCTGACATTTAATATCCGAAAAAACTTTTTTTAGCTCTACCGTAAAATTTCTAAATTGATTAAACTATCTCGGAACAGATTTAACTTATTGAAAATAGATGTGCTTCATGTTTGTGGCGAACTCCTTTAAGGCCTCTAGCACAAACACGTCGATACTTTTTTTTACGACAGTACCGGTTACTATTATAACACTCCCGAGCACGACCGCAGATCGCCAACGAAGCAACAACAGTTCACGTCTACTTAATTAAGCAAATTTAGTCGACGTAAACTGTCGCTTGTTCGTTGGTGATCTGTAGCTTACGCCTAAATCTGTAAGAGAGGTAACAAAATAGAGTTTATTGAAAAGTTGTAATTTTTCCGCGTATAAATAATCTTCAGCTTTTAGGGACACATTTAAAGTTTATGCTGCTGTATATATCATGCCACGGCTCTTCTGTTTTTATTTGTTGGTTTGAAAATATATTGTTAGTATTATAGCAAGTTAATACTTTTTAGGTTTTTTTTTTTATATTCGCTTACTGTTTTTCTGAGAAAACGTTTTACGCATTGTATCTATCGGAAAACATAGACGAAACTATTATTGATATATTTAGGTACAAGGTGGTTAAGAATTCAAAAGCACCAAAGTACTTTTTATCATAGGTCATTGATTAAATATTGACAGCATCTCTTTGTTTTAGTGTTGTTTGTAGCATATAAATGATTATCAATAGAAAAAAAGTATCCAATATGATTTTGGTATTTCGACTATTTCAAAAACCAAAATAAACGTTTATCTAATTATGATAAAGTTTTTTAATGAAGCAGTACATACGAGTGTGTATGTAAAGTAATATTATTTTATATACAATAAATTTGTAACATACCTTACGAACTGACTTTCTATTGTTGAAGAGAATCGTCATCGTATTCTGAAAAACAGTCGCTTAAATTAATGAAAACATCTTTTTGACAGTTTTCTGTTGAGAAGGTTATTTTGTTCATAATATGGGTATCAGTTATTACGGTTCATATCTTGAAGGAACAATATATGGAGGGATAGCTAATTTGTTTTACCCAACCCATCCGAAATCGTAATAAATCACTGTTTCCGTGTTTTTACATCGTACACCATGAGAGAGAAAGAGACAACAAATTTCTTGGACGGCTTCTATATACTGTCGTAATGTTCTTAAGCTGGTTATTTTCGCTGGTTAACTGCGGGACTCCGCCCACATTTTATATTTTGCCACTAAACTTGACACAACTAAACGGTTTTTTAGGTTAGATGCTATATTTTTGTTGATAAAAATACTTAAAAGTTATACGAAAAAACAAAAACATTATGTCGACATGTGCTGTGAATGGATATACAAATACCGTAGCCCCAGTCTTAGCCACGCCCTTTTCCAACCGAGTCAGTTACTTCAAGGAAAAAGCTAGTAAATACTGACTACAGATCGATCTACAGCTATACCTCTTGTATATTATTGCTCTAAGGTTCATATGGATGAATAATTATTTACAAAACAAAATACCCATGAAGTAAAAATACTCTTTTTTTTTTGTTCTCTTAGCTTTTCTCCTTACTTCGCTTTCCTCATTCTTCAGCCGAATATGAAGGGATGAAATTGAATGCAAGTCGCTTTTGCTTCAGAGTTGTGAGACTCGAGTTAAAAAACACACATGAAAATAACGCCGTGATACTTTTCTTTAGATAATCCATTTGTTGGTACCTGGAATGCTCCATGAAGTAAAGAGGCTTCTTGCGAGGTTCCTTGGTCCGTTTGCGTCTGTAAAATGTGTAACAATTTATAATTTTGATGCGTGCTCTTTTTTAAAACATTATTGTATTTAATTTGAGACGGGCAATAACCTTAAATGAACGTCATGATAATTTTCTTAACATATTACATTAATCGGTACCTGGAATGGCCCATGGAACAAGGAAAGTCCCCACGCGGCTTGCTGCAGCGGGGTCAAATCTCGAGTCGTCTGCAGGAATACTCTAACTAAACTAACTAACCATCACGCCGTTTCCCCGCAAGGGTAGGCAGAGAGGACGGACCGCCATACAACTCTGTTTTGGCACACACTTCTTGCTTCATTTACATTCATACATCGTCTCATACATACTCTTCTGTTATTCCAGTTATCTAAAAGGGCTTATGACATTCAAATAAAATTAATCATGTACATATTTTTCGTCAAAAGCTTAAAAAACACACATGAAAATAACGCCGTGATACTTTTCTTTAGATAATCCATTTGTTGGTACCTGGAATGCTCCATGAAGTAAAGAGGTTCCTTGCGAGGTTCCTTGGTCCGTTTGCGTCTGTAAAATGTGTAACAATTTATAATTTTGATGCGTGCTCTTTTTTAAAACATTATTGTATTTAACTTGAGACGGGCAATAACCTTAAATGAACGTCATGAAAATTTTCTTAACATATTACATTAATCGGTACCTGGAATGGCCCATGGAACAAGAGGAGTCCCCACGCGGTTGGCTGCAGCGGGGTCAAATCTCGAGTCGTCTGCAGGAATACTCCATTCATACCAAAGGGCTGATGACATTCAAATAAAATTAATCATTTACATATTTTTCGTCAATAGCTCAATTCGTGTAATGTGATAATTTTCTTTGTATAATCCAATTTTCGGTACATACAATGTGGTTAGGTTAGGTTTCTTCGTTGGTACATTCTGATAAATGTTAAACAATTTATAATTTGATGTGTTATCTTTTTAAAAACATGAATGGTTTTGGTTGAAATGGGCATAAGAGTATTAATAAATAAACTTGCAGGTTGAAGATGAAAAAAAAAGAAAATCGCTCATGCACTAATTTACTAGTACAACTACATGTACGAGTTTAATTTAAATAAGAAGTAAAATCAATATGAAAGTATAAATTGATCAGAAACACCGAAAGCATATGAGGCTTGTAGAAACAAACACGGCAAAGTCCACCAATAATGGAAAATGAGTTAAATATGAGGTTCGAAAGAGTAAAAAAAATGCTTAATGATGCAATGTTGCTTTCCTAACAAATACGGCTCTAAACTATTTATTTTTACGGATTAAAATTGAAGTCCATAACAAACTCGGCAAAGTCCACTTCTTTCCAAATCAAAGACGGCAGTTTTCAAACGGACCAATAGGAGCGTTGTAAATGGCTGTTTTCAAGATGGCGGCTCTTTATGTTTCATACAACATGACAACCGGATTGTCTCCTCAGCTGCTTAGTTTCTAGGTGTTTTTTACTATATTTTCGTAATTTTTTTATTTTTATGTATAGTTTATAAAAATGGAATGTGCCCCAACGAAGTAGTACAAGAATCGGCGAGGAAACGCATAAAACAGCCCCAAAAATTGGAAGATGAACATTGCTAAAAAACAGAGGTTATTACCACTTTGTTTTTGTAAAAGTTGAGATATTGACAATTTCGCAAATTACCGAAAATGTCCGCTGACGTGCATAATGAAGTTTTGTTTCTTGTTATTTTTTTATGGACATTATTTTTTGACTTACTAAACAGCATAGTGGTAAAATAAATGAGTTCTTACTTACGATTTAGAGTTTTATTGAATAATATGATTACTTTATTAGTAGTTATTGTTCTGTCATTAATATTGTAGAAATCATTACTGTATGAAAAATGTATCAATGATAATTCCAAGCAACATAGAACCCGGAAAAGTTGTTTTGAAATCGTTAAAAGTGAGAGATGTTTTGATCAAGCATTTCGGTGATAACTGGAGAAATCTTCCTGCTCTTGAATATTATTCCGCATTCATATCTTATTAAACCTTTAAAACAATTTTTTATAAAAAATACCAGAATAATAGTTATTATTTTTTTATGATTTTTTTTCTTGATTTTTTTCGTTTTTTTTTAAATTATTAATAAGGTCATCATAACTTACAAACTTTTTCAAAATATTTTGTAAGATATTATTGTTTTGTATTTCTATCAAAATAAATACTTTTTTAAATATAAAACTATTTTGTTACTGACTTTGACTGCAACCTTATGAAAAAACGTGTCCATTTCAAAACTGGCAAAGTCCAGTTGTGTTGAAAACAAAAGCGGCAGTTGTCAAATGTGAACAACAAACACGGCAAAGTCCACTATTAATTTGAATATATTTTTTGTTTTGCACCAGTTAAACTAATGTATCAAGAAGAAAATTAATGTTTTTAGTAAGTACTATTTGTCGAATTTATTTTAGTGACAGTATCACAAGTAATTTTTAAATTAAACGTTTTTTGTTCTTCCTTGAAAACTGTAGTCAATGGACTTAGCCGTGTTTGTTTCTACAGGCCTCATATTTATATCAACTGTTCATAATCTTAATTACCTTCCATGTGCGTAACAGAACCACTCGATCCAAAATTATTTTAAAATGTAACAATAATATCAGGACTGAGTCATTTAGATACTCGCTTGTGCCTAGATTGCATACAGTGGGTAATTCTTTCGCCGAAATAATATATAAATTCAACTGCACTGAATCTAGTTACAAGAAGGCTATAATGGCATACCTCTTTCAAAAATACTACTGTTAATTTATTGAATTATAATATTTCTATTAACTTATGTTATTGGGTGCGTATCATTTACTCTATGTTATTTTTATGTCACTATTATTTTATGTTATATATAACACTGTTTTGTAAAAGCCCATAAGGGCGTATATAATTAATTAAATAAATAAACAATGTGTAGAAAAGGTGTAGTGGAATGTTGCGAGAATTGCGTCATTCAACCATATTTTTAATTCTTTCACATAAGGTGATATTTGAATAGTTCTTTGATTTTTTTAGTATTTTTTAGAATATTGAATGTGCGAGATGTATGTAATAAATCTGCAGTGTGTTTGTATTAATTTGGTGTTGGTAGGGGGCGTTCAATACATAGTTATTCGTTTTGCCTTTTCTAGTTGTGTTTGTTTGGACATTATTTTCATGTTTGAAGATATATCTTATAGTTTGTGAAGTATATAATCTACTGACACGAATTTCTTTTGGCATTTCGTCAATTTAGGTAACATCAAATGCGTTTGATCAGATTCTAAAAACTTTGTTGTGGCAATCAACTATGAAACAGATTCATTTTTAGTGAAGCAGCAAATACTCTCCAGGGGTGAAGTCTGTCGTCATGATATAAACACAGTTTCTTCAGCTTGGAATGCATAAGTCGATGGAACTAATTTCAGTTCATCTCTATCATGAGCGAAGATAACACATTTGCATTGTTCAATCTGATGAAGCTATTGCTACCAGTCGATAATATCTGTCCGTGTAAAGTGTTCATGAATAATTTGACTTTTCTTACCACGCCTGATCCTTGAAGCAGATGCTGTGTTGTATGCCCTCGGATCTTTAAATAATATCAGTATTGATCAATATTTAAATTCAATATATAACAGTTAACGTAAGTTCATTCATACAAATGTTTTATATTGGACGTGCTTACAGTATTACCAATTGAAATTAAGAAGAACCGTAAAATAAAAATAAATACATAATCTTTTTTTTCAGTTATGAAACAATGAAAATCAATAAGTTCTTACTTGCTTCAATGAAGCCGAGGATTGCAGCGAAAAGCAGCGTCGCCAGAACTATTTGAGCACGCATCTTGGTGGATTACTTGAACTCAATAATCCTACTAATTTCGTACCGGTATTTATATGAATAGATCGGTGGTTAATAACTATTTTATCAGTATGCATGATAAATCGTATGATTGAATTTTGATTGAATAATTGAAAATAATCAACTTAATCACTATCGCCATCATATTGCGGAACTAAATATTAATTAGTTTTTTTATTCATTTAATAGTTTTGTGTATTTATTGTCACACCTGAGTGTGATAAAACAACAATTGCAACACGTTTGGATGGAACACTTAAAGTTTCATCGGCGCACACAATTTTCTCTTTATAAAGTTAAAATTTTTAGCAAAATTAACGGCACATGCAATTTAATCACTGTAAAGTTAAAATTATTAGCAAATACAGTTTTGTAATTTTTAAACAGTGGTTGAAGTCCATTTAATGGTTTAATAATACCAAATTTTTTCTTTATAAAGCTAAAATTCATTCACACATGCATTTTAAATAGCATTATTTCTAATTATCTGTCTTTCATGAAAAAGTAATTCTAAAGTAATTTCATTTACACCGCAAACTTCAATTCCCTGGAATGAATTTTTCAACTGCCCCAGTCTCAACTGAATTCACTGGCTCACTTTTATGATGTAATAGATTTTGACTCAGTTCAAGACTTGGGAAGTGGATAATAATTTCAACCAGTACCATCTTCTCTTGGGATTTTTAATTTAGTAGGTGATTGAAAATAGTATTAAAGATACAGGAGATGTACTTTGAAGACGACACCACATCATATTTTAAATAAGATAAAATAATTAATAAATATGGACAAGCTTCAAATTCCATATAAAACGCATGAGAGTACCCGGGTACCCTGTCAGTCATCAGAAGGTGTAAGTTTCAGCCGGTAAAAAATACTGGAACATTAAAATCTATGTTATTTTTAAAAGGGTGATTTTCCTTTTTGTCGAAGAAGTTAACTAAGAATTTAAGTATCGTTATAACGGTTCTAACTAAGTATGAGTAGATTTTTTTGCCGAAAACAGGCATTTCGCCAGGCCAAGACCCCCATTAAGAATCGAAACATTGCTTTAAATGGCTTTAGCCGTCTTTAGTAACCGGATCTAAATAGCCAGGTACTTTTCAACCTTCCTCTTACCCATATCTTACCTATCCTCACTACCTTCAGCCTCAAAACCTACCCCAATTGGGGATGCCATCTACTCGTATGCAATGAAGAAAAAATGCAAAACATGGAAACACTTCAAAACAAAGTAACGCTAATACTTAACCCTTTCTACTCCAAGCCTTTATTTGTTTTTATTTCATAAGCTCCTCGCTAAAATTGCATTAATTCTCAAATTTATTTTTTTAAATCCGAAAACTTGTATTTTGAGATTTATTTAATGATACAATATTATAATTTAAAGCATTGTGATGAAGCATATTGGTCAGCTACATCGAAATTGGATCTGGTGGTGGGCCAGCACTCAAAAATACACACTCTTTGGCTTTCTAATACAAGCAATACTTATCTGATAATTCTTTTCAGGTAGCTAGGGAAATGTCTAAGGTTTCAAGTGAATACAATGTTTTACTGTGATTAATTTCTACTGGAACTTTAGATAAAACGTTTGAAAATGGCTGCACTGGTTTTCAAATTGCACTGTTCACTGACATTTTATTACGTTTTTCGTTGAATTTAAAAGATAACAGCTTAAATGTTTTATTCACTTGAAACCTTAGACAGTTTCCTAACTGCCCATGTAGAATTTATAGATAAATCATGTGCAGTATTGCTTGTATTAGAATGCTACAAAAGGACGTTTGGCGCCATTTTGGGTGCTGGACCTTAGGGGCAACATATTCATTTTTTTTATGACGTTGAAGCAAACCATAAATTTGAATGTTTTTAAAAAATTTCATTTATAAAATTAATATAGAGAGATGTTTGATGAATTTAAAGGAAGGATAAATTATGTTTACGAGATATACGGGTCACGGGACGAGAAATACAAAATAATTTCAGATTGCCAACAAGGAAAAAATCAGGCACAAAGAAATCTCTCATGTACTAGGCCGTCCAACTATGCAATAAAATTCCAACAGAAATTACTACAATTGACAACATTTTTCAATTTAAAAAAAAACTATTTGTTTTCCCAAAGCTTTAATGTTTGCTTTTTATATGTTTAAATGTTGAAATAGTATATTTTTAATTTTATAATTTGTTATTATTAAAATATTATTGAAATAACCTTGTCTGTATAAATACATTACAAACTTTTACATTAGAACTCATAATTATGTGATATAACACTAACTAACTAACCACCATGCCGTTT
Organism: Drusus annulatus; assembly: GCA_022651775.1. Lineage (NCBI taxonomy): Eukaryota > Metazoa > Arthropoda > Insecta > Trichoptera > Limnephilidae > Drusus > Drusus annulatus. The sequence goes on along the minus strand of JAGWCC010000076.1, from coordinate 428,960 downwards.
CCCCGCATGTTATCCTGACTACACGTGACGCGATTCAAGTATTTGATTTACCTGATCGTGCCGTGGTCTTCTTTGGGCGTACTCGACTTCTTCTTCCATTCACTTTCGCGTCATATTCTTTTAACGTAAGATTGACAAATAAATAAACAAGCAGGACTGTGATTTGATGTTTTATCAAAAAATTTATTGACTTGCGCTACAAATAATGTAAAGTTTTCTTAGGTTGTGTTATTCCAGGAATGACACTTTTTTATGTGAGTACCTAACAAAAATCACAACTGCTCTCAATATGGTATGTTGTGAGGTTGAAGGAAGTGGGGAAGGGGAAAAAATATGGCTGGGAGGTTTTATTCCTGGCTATTCATACCTGATCACCAAACACGGATAAAGACATTACAAGCGTATCGATTCTGAATGGTGGGCTTTCACCAGGGCGATTCTTCTAGTATCTACCACTCTGGAACAGATATACTAAATATTATTTTATATTCATTAAATTTAAACTAACACAAAATTATTTTATTTTATTTACTGGCGCACGACGGGATTTGAACCCGCGACCTCCGGATTTGTAGTCAAGCGTCTAAACCACTCGACCAAAGAGGCCGTCAACTCTGCATACATTGGAAAATAGGTGCGATACCGATTATACGAGTATTACGTTACGGGTATCAGAAGTTTATCAACTTGCAAAAACAAAATAATTAAAAATGTATTTCATTCTCGACATTTCTTTACTGTTATCGCTTTTCATATCTTACAATTTAATTTATATTATGTGAGTTCGGTATTTCATTTTATGCTTTTTTCATAATTTGTTATTTAAAAAAAATAGAAGCTGCTATTTGGCGTAAATAAATAAATACATATTATGAATTAAATGAAAAGACACTTTGATTTGGATCCACTTTTATTTTTGTATTATCACGTCGAATAGTTTCTATTCGACTTATCTTCAGGACTTAATACATACTAATTAAATAACAGCAATGTGCATGTATATATATAGTGGTCAAAATAGGGAAAATAGAGAAACAATATTGAGAGGGAGACAACAATAGAACAAAAGAAACATACTAAACAATGTATCTAATTATGTGGACCATGGAAAAACCATGAAAGACAAAGAGGGAAACAGAACGTCTGTAAGGTGGTAGATTGTTTGAAGGAAGGGAGAGTTGGAGATGAACGGAAATATGTTTAAGATAGGACTATAACTTATTTTTTTAGGTTTATTTAGTAAATTGTTATTATTATTTTTGTACCGATTTTATTTTTTATTATTATATATAAGTTACTTTTAAACATGCCCAGACCATTCTGATTAATAAGGATTCGAAGAATGCAATAAATAACAAGTTTTTAGTACTTTCAAAGCAATTTTATTATTTGCACATATTTCAATTACACACAGATTCATTTTTTGTGTTTGTGAAATAATACTTAAGTTCATAATGTGTAGTATTTATATATTGTAAATCCATTTCGTGTCGTTATTCCTTAGTCGAGTTTTTCAGGTTATCCAATATGTCACCACAGCATAATTAAAGCAAGATCTGCAAATTTATGCAACGGTTATTAATCACATTCTGAAAAAAGATAACTCAAGTTAGAAATTGTAATTACAACTTTCAAATTATGTTTTTTTTTCACAGACAGGGCTAAGGCACCCCCCAAACGAGCACGACTTTCTTCAAGATCGATGTTGTTATTTTCCATGAGTTTTACTTCTTCAATTCCACAAAAATAGCCTTCACTTACATTCATACTACATACATATTTTATTTAGATTTTTCTCACCCTTAACTATTAGTAAAAAAAAAATCCCATATCTGAACATTGTTACAAGATCTATGATACCGATTATGAGATAGTTTTAATTTGCATACATATCTTTTATATGTTATTTTCTCGTTGTTATATTAGGCAAGGTAATTTAGTGTAAAGCGCACTTGAAGTGAACTATCACAAATCTGCGCTGGGGACACTTGGCCTTATTTTTTTTTACGTGCTGATTTTCCTTTTTTTTCTTTTTTAAACCGCTCAAGAGTCTTTACGAAGCGGAGCCAGTAGGACTATGGCTTTTCAAATGTGTAGAATAATGTGAAGCTGAAGGTAGTAAGGGAGGAGATGGAGATGAGAAAGAAGTAGATTGAGAACTATCTGCCATTCATTATTCAAATAAAAATGGTCACTTTTTATAGTTAATGCCGCATTAGAGTCCCAACTGTCTGGAGCCAGGCTGTTATGGCATCCTCAATTGAGGTATTTTTAAGGATGAAAGTAGTGAGTAGGAAATGGAGAAGGGGAAGATGAAGGTTGGAATGTACCTGGATATTCAAATCATGGTCACAAAACACGGCTCAAGCCATTTCTAGCAACGTTTTGATTTTGAATGGCGGTCTTTCACCAGGGCGATACTAATTGTATTCACCACTCTGGAACGTGCCTCAAATATATTATATATTTATATATATTATTTTATATGATTTGAATATATTATGACACCAATTAATTCAATGAAATCTATTTGCGCTCGTCGGGATTTGAACCCGCGACCTCTGGTTTCGTAGCTGAGCGCTTAACCACCCGACCACGGAAGCAGTCGCACGCATTACACTTGGCTATCAAGGACAGTTTTGTTTTGTTTTCCTTAAATCGTCTCCCCTGTTGTCTACCAGTATCCCTGTAAAACTAAGTAAAAATATGTTTACCTTTGTTATTCCTGTAAACCGCTACTTCCTGAACGGGGGTGAGAGTGGCCGGAACCCATTTAGGAAAAAATACAATTCTTAAGTAATATCACTTTATTTTTTTTTAAAATATTTTCTATGTAAAATGAGTACTATGTACGAGGTCTACCTTTAGTCTGATTTTAAACAAAAACGACACTATACAAATTATCCAAATATCATTATTATTTTAGAGTCATTTGAAAACCAAAATTTTAAAACTTGTTTTTCTGCTGGATTTTTTTTTTTTTTTTTACGTGAATACCGCACTGAGAGTCTCAACTGCTCCCAACCGTCTAGAGCCAGTGAGACTATGGCATTCCCAAATAGGATATGTTGTGAGGCTGAAGGTAGTGGGGAGGGGAAGGAGATTGTGAAGGGGAACGTTGGGAAGTACCTGGCTATTCAGATCTAATCACAAACACGGCTAAAGCCATTTCAAGCAACGTTTGATTTTTTTAATGGTGGTCTTTCACCAGGGCGGTACTTAGAGTATCTACCACTCTGGAACGATGCGTCTACTTTTTATTATTTTTAAAGATTAAAACGACACTATACAAATATCCAAATAAATTATTATTTTAGACGCCGGGTTTGAACCCAAAATTTTTAAAACCTTTTTTCAAACTGCTGGATCGTGATGCAATCTGATAGTATTAATACGCTAAGCCGTATTCTGTACATGATTCGTTAGATTGCGGTGTGGGGCGCCTATATACGTATACAAAATCAAAACTGTTAATTTTCGCTCATTCGCAAAAAAGTTTGAAATTTTATTTCGATTACGCTACTTCAAGATTTACTCACTGTGTCTCTTTTGACATGTGTGTCAAGACCAAACTAGTTTTAATGATTTTAATAAAACACACATTTTTAATAAAGGCTATAAATCTTTTCACGTGATTGAATCACTAAATGACGACATGTAAATTAGATCAATCATTACAATTTTTTACCTATGATATTCCATTTTGTGGACGATGGGTACTTGATCCAGCTAGATCCTAAACAAATAAAATTGTTTAAAAAAATTAACACAATATTGTAAACAGTTTTTGTCTTCATGCTTAACTTAATTTGTCATCACCAGCTGAATAAATATTTTAAATTAACTAGAATATTTGTAATTTTACCTTTACTACCTGAACCTCCAGGGTAGTAATCATTAGATCCTGGCCAGTATGGAACTATACAAACAAAAGATATGTATTTTGTATTGTTCACAGTTATATTAGTTTTTTTTTACAGAGGCGGCTCTAGGGGTCCAGGGGCCCTAGCACAAAAAATATCGATGTAGATTTGATTGACATGTATTTTGGAATTTAGAAGTTCATATCGACCAAATTAAGCATGTTTAGTCGACGTGGGTTGTTCGTTGGCGTTCTGCAATCGGGCTCGGGAACGATTCCAAATTACCGTTATAGACGATAAAATCTATATCAATTTTTCGTGCTAGGGTCCCAGAAGTGGAGAGTAAATCGAAAAAAATCGTAAATATACAAATGCTAATCAAAATGTTAAACCCGTACCACATAAATATTTTATCAAACGTTACTTTTCACTGGCACATATCACTTTGATCGTTCGCGATTTCTTCCAATGTGATATCCACCAATTTCAACATTTTAAATAAATCATAACAAACAAGGTACCCCACGTCAACTGTCATATATAACACTAATAATTTAAATTTAAAAAATTGAAATTGTTTAACGGCCAAAATAACATTACATTTTACCACATTTCCCTCAATCGTCTATAATAATCTAATCGTCTATCGCTGCGGGCCCAAAATCCGTTGAGAATATGAATAAAATTTATTGTTCATCTCATGTTTCGTTACGAAAATATTGAGAGAGAAGACCATTTCCGGACAAATTCACAACGACCGCGAGAGGTACATACAAATAGCTTATTATTTAGTCACTAGATGCTGCCTTTCGCTAACGGCGCTGTATTTTTCAAATCAATTTATTTTTCCTTCAACCATTTGTTTTCCCATAAAATTAGATTAATACATATCAACTGTCGTCTTATGTTTTTGGAGGGTCAATGTACAAATGACCCCGAGGGCCGAATGCGAGTGATTTTTTTGGCTTCTAAGGCTTGCTCCTTGTTCTTGAGCCAATGTTTCGGGCTGCCAATGTGTCCATCATCAGAGAAAAAATGTGTGATGATGGATATTTCAAGGCCGTCCGAAACGTTGGCTTTAAGAGAGAGAATAAATCGCAATACGACCTGATACCCTAAAAGGTAAACAACATTATATTATTAGCAGCGAGAATCTTAAATCATCTTGTCCACTAACATAATATTTCAACAACCAGTTGAAGCATTTTTCAATCTTTCGATTTTGGTTGTAAATTATGTTGCTTTGGACAGCTGTGTTTTAGATTTGAGCATAAAAGCACAAACATAGCGCTGACCGTCACTTTGTAACATTCTAATACAAGCAACACTATAAATGATTTTTTATACAAACTCTACATAGATATGTTAGAAACATGTCTACGGTTCCCAGCAAATAAAGATTTTAAACTGTTGTCTTTTAAATTATATGAAAAACATACTAAAATGTCGGTAACAGGCGCAGTTTGAAAACCAACGTTTTGCCTTAAATTACAGTATGCATTTCATGTACAATTAAAAATAACAGCTTGAGAATTTTACTCACTGAAAACCGTATACATTTTTCTTACCTTCCCATGTAAAATAATCAGTTAAATTATTTGTAGTATTGCCTGTATTAGAAAGCCAAGAAGTGTGTATATTTTAGCTGCTGACGTAATTTTGCTGGGTCTCAATTTTCGAGATACGAGGTTTAAATTTCTTAACGACGATTTGTTTTTCGCTTAACACACTTGTGCTTATTTGAAACGATAAACAACCCGAGGTTCGACTGGTTAGACGAAATTTGCATCCAGTGCTCGTGTTTTGTTGTTTTTTTTACCCTTCTGGGTCTTTATTCCGGACTGGCCATCCCAATGAGGGAACTGTTGTTGGTTGTCCCAGCCCGGATTGAAGCGACTTCTTCCACTAGGATTCATCGTGCCATCTTCTTCCGGGTTGTTTTGCGGATCTAAAGAAGAAAAAATAATTATAACGGATAGTTTTTACTAGATCTATTACTAGACGTTATTTATTTATTTTATTATATTCGCCCTTATGGGGTTTTACACACCAATGCACCACCCTAACACCGATTTCGGAGACCGAGCTTTTGCCGTAGCAGGCCCCACAGCTTGGAATAACCTCCCTTCACATTTGTGAAAGATCAACAGCTCAACTGCGTTCAGAGCAAAACTAAAGACTCCCCTTTTTAAATTATCATACCCACAATAACGTAAATTTGCTTCACTAGAGATTTGGTCACTTAGTCCGAGTGCTGTACATAGTTTATATATATATATATAGTTTACTTAAGTTACTTACTATATTTTTTTCTACCCTAGATCCGACAGCACGGGCAACAAACATTTCATATATTTGTTAGTGTAAATATGTTAGCTGTAAGTCACTAGTTATAAGTATTAGGCATAAGTTAATATTAACTCTTAGTTTTATTATTATGTTGATTATGCTGTAAAACGTCCTTGAGGTGATATTTCTTTCACGGAAACGGCGCTATATAAATCAGCCAATTATTATTACTATTTACATACTTGTGAAATAGATCATTTGAAATAATAGTGATCCAGAAGAACATAGAGTCAATGATTAACACACAAAAGCATAACTAAGTTACTAGGGATATTACATTGGTATAATTTAACATTAGTACCATACTAAAAAAGTATTTGCGTTTAAACTTACTTTCTTGATTGAATGCTAGAGTCGCGGCGACCAGGATTGCTACAATGAATATCTGAGATGTCATCTTGATTTGATTTTGGAACTGAATATATCTGTTTATTTAATCCAGCTATTTATATAAATATTTCAGAGGCTTTCGATCAATTAAATTATGTCCATGAAAAATGGTGTGAAATTTGAATATAATGGATCAACTTCAAACATATTAATGAACTGCGTAGAGTATATCCAATCGTTTTATTATTATTGTTTATTTTTCAATTTAAAACGCATTATTGGTGTAAATTTGTGAATAAACATAATTCGAATCGACTGTAGAAAATTTCATCGTTATCAAATAAGGAAGGAGGCATTATTGACTGGCAAAATAATAACACCAGCCAATCTTAAATTTACTCAAAGATCTCGCCTATAATTCAAAATCGTATCACAAATGGTGCTCTGCTACCCTGACACGATAACACCTTTCTATTGATTTCTAACTAACTAACCATCATGTCGTTTCTCTACAGGGGTAGGTAGAGAAGACAGACCGCCATACAACTCTGTCTTAGCACACAATCCTTGCTTCAATCACATTCATAGATCGTCTCATACGTACTTTTCTGTTACTCTGACTCTTCACATGGACCGCCTCAAGTATTTGGTTCACTTAGTCGCGCCGTTTCTTCTTGGGCGTCTCCGACTTCTTCCTCGATTCGCTTTCACTTCATATATTCTTTGCACACTCCTTTCTTTGTTCATTCGCTCTACATGCCCAATCTATCTAAGCGCCCCTTTTTTATTCTATTCATTACGCTTACGTCAGCCTTGCATTCTTTCCGGATATTCACATTTTTAACATACATACAGATCCCATTTCTACAGCATTCAGTCTATGTTCATCCTTCCTCTGCCAGTTCCATCCCCCACTGCCATACATCGGTGCTGGTATAAGTACGCCACTGTGAACTGCCAGCTTTGCTTCTTCTATTGATTATTTTTAATCGCTTAAACTCTCATAAAGAATATCGCAAAACCAGGCTTTTGGCAAATTAAAAACTCTTTAAACATGGAAATCGATAGAAAAAGTGTGTTTTACAGTGGCAGATCTGCATTTTTCAATATTAACGATCCTTAGTTTTAATTTTCGATTGAATCTCAGATTTCGTAATGCTTTTAGAAGAAAATTGACAATAATCTAAATGGCGTTAATTAAGAGTAAGAAAATACGTCGGGGATGCTCGAGGAAGACATGACACGATCAAGTGAATCGAAAACTTGAGTCGGGACGTATCAAGAGCCAGAATTACAGAGGAGTTTGTATGAGACAGTGTAAGAGTGTGTGTCAAGACTTATGGCGGTTCATCCTCTCTGCCTTACCTTTGCGAGAAAACGGTGTGATGGTTCGGTAGGACGCTCGACTATGAATCCAGAGGTCGCGGGTTTAAATACCATCGTGCGCAAATAAATTTATTTAATCAATACGTGTTACTTCACATTTTGATTAATGTAAAATAATGTATAGTATATTAGTGGCACGTTCCAGAGTGATAGATACTATGAGTATCGCCCTAGTGAAACTAACTATTCAGAATCGAAACGAGTTTGGTGACCAGATATGAATAGCTAGTTACTTCCCAACCTTCCTCTTCCCGATCTCATTTCCGTCCTCACTTCTTTCAGCGTCACAACATACCCCAATTGAGGATGCCATAGTCCCACTGGCTCCAGACGGTTTGGAGCAGTCGGGACTCTTGTGCGGTATTCACTTTGAAAAATTAAAAAAAAAGTTGAAAGCCTACGTGTGCTTTAATTCACTTTCACCAGTAACAATGTAAAATGTCGTTTTCATATATAAAGGTTCAATATAGGATCTTTGTCTACCCCTAACATTACATCATTATCTTTCTATTATGTACACTTGTTTATTTACCAATTCTTCGTAATATATATTAAGCACTTTCAATTGTTCCCTCCCTCTAATATATGCTCTCTCTCTTCCTTCTTTGTATTATATACTGTCTCACTCTATCATTAACTGTTGTACCTATATATACCTGTCAACTCTGTATTTTTTCTTTAGTTATTATATGTGCCCTAGCGAAGCTTGATCCAAGCGAAACCGGTTAGCCTTCATCATAATAAATTCTGTGGTTTTAAAACAAAGTATTCTTTTATTTAATTAATTCACTTCGATTGTGAGATCCCTCTTGTTTTAAATTGAATATATAATAGTTTTAGGACATTCTACCTGGTCGTACGTAAATTTTATTGATCGGTCGGTCGAGTGGTTTGAATCGTCGAGTTCCTACCCACGTGTCGCGGGTTCAATTATCTGGTAGCTAAGTCCTCCGTCATTGTACAACCGTTTACGTGTCTACGTTTTACGTTTTTTTTTTAACGTTTTTCGCTTATAATAATAGAAGTAGGAGAAATTAAAATATTATCACTTTATTAAAATATTGGTAAATTTGGAATGATTTTATTTTATTTATTTATTAAATGTATATTTATCGCCATCAAAAGGGCTATGTGGGATTCATGATGTATGATAGATCAAGTTGTTTCATTGCCTTTTAATTAATCAAAATTACATGGATTGAAAAATGTTTCATGTCAGGTTTTCCAAACATTTTTTTTTAATGTAATGATCGGTTAGTAACCAAGTTGATAAATACGTCGGGTTTTATCCCAGGCGTCTTGGGTTCAATTCCTCTGCTAGCTAAGCCCTCTAACATTGAACAAGTAACATTTTCCTTTTCTTATGATGGTCGTAGGAGTTTTTAAAATTTTGACAGGTTTTTGGTATCCTCGGAATGTTTTCTTTGTATAAAAAAAAATACACAATGTTCACCGTTTTTTTATTGAATACTAAGTTTTCGGCTTAGAATAATTGGTAAACTGCTTCAAAAATTATAACATGGAAGGTAAATATGAAAACAAATTATTTTTTTTATAAGCAATAAAATAATTTGTTTCTGGAATAATATTTTATTATTTTTAATACCGCAATAAATTCAAACGCCTTTTGGTGCTTGCGTTTTTCACGTGTGTTATGTAGTTTGCATGCTGCTAGATTCGTAGGCGTTGTCTGGTTGCTACCGAAAGAACTTGTCTTTTGCAAGTTGTAATAACAAATAATACATTATGTTTAACTTTGCTTACATGCATGGCATTATTTCAATTATTTGAGTTTTCAAAGCCAACGGCTTATATAAATTGTTGTATGCAATGTTAATTTCTTGCCATGCTTGTAACAAATATTTTAATTGAGATATAATTTTTCATAAAAATATTATTGTTTTACTGTCATACCGTGAGGATAGCCACGGAGGATGAAACTCCGAGCGTTTTTGTTCTTGCTTCATCGACATTCATACAACTTTTTTTATTATAAAACACGGGGATAAAATATGAAAAATATCCAACGTAAGGTAAAATAGATAATTCACTCGCATCCTAAGTTTGTTCTACAAGAATCAAATCTTCTTCAGCACATTCTTTTATAATTACATAGTTTACATGACCTCTTAAAATAATAAGATTTGTTATCTTGAAATATCTTCCACGTGCACCACACTTTTAAAAAACATTTGCAGAAATTTGTTCACACATTTTAATTAATTTTTGCTATTTGTAGAAGCGAAAAAAATGTTATGTTGTAAATCGTAAGAAATCCATTTTCTTGTCTCACTAAAACCCTCGGCCGGTGTCATGAAATTTTCACACATTTTCTATCTTAAATTTCATATCTTACATTTGCTATGGTGATTTGAAATCTCCATTTAACCGCCAATAAATTAAGGTATATGTACGCGCTGTATTATATTTTATAAAAATAATAACTGTTCAAAAAGTAAGAATTTTATAGATGAATATTGAGTGAAGTTGTCATTCTCAATCGGTATGTAGGGTAATTGTGCGAGGTTAAAGCAAGTGGAAGGAGAAGGAAGGTGGGGAAGTACCAACCTGGCTATTCAGATCTTGTCACCAAACACGGCTAAATCCATTTCAAGTTAAATTTTCAAATGGTATTGTTTAACCAGGGCGATACTGAGGGATATTAGGGTATCTATCTACTATCCTGTTAAAGCTGGGTAGTAAAACGAGTGTTAAAATAAATTCAATCGATTCGGTTGTTTCCACGTGGAATTCACGTGTGCCTCAAACCAACCAAAGCCTCCCCACTTCCGGCGCCCCGCTGTTTACTTGTGAAACAGTGCCTTTAATTAAAGCCTACTTAGATCCCAAACTATCCCAACCACCCTAACACACGACGTATACCAACAAATTAGACAACGGGAGTAAATAACAATAAACCCGTCGCTTTGGAGTTCACTTCTCCTATGGGATTCATATTTTAGTTGCGACCGAAAAACGCCTTAGGCAATTAAAATATTTAACTAACGAACTCTAGTTACGTGAAGTAAGGATCACTGCCTCTCAATATGTACATGCTTTATATTTTATGTAGTTAATAATAAGATAAAGCCTGGGAAATAAGATTTGTACAGCACCCTCGAGGGAAAATTTCACATAAACGGCACGAATTATCCAAATATTGTTCGAATCATTATCAAGTAGATCTCGGGTTCATGTAGTAAATTGAAAATAGTATTTATCTGGAATGTCCTACCAGGTAAGTATGTTTTTGTATATTTTCTCCTCTGTACATATGTCATAGATTATAAAAGATTATTTATTTATTTACGCCCGTATAAGGCTTTTACACAAATGTTATCATTAAAAATAAATAATTAAACTCATCACCAGTACAAACATATTGTACAAAAAATAAAAAATAAATAGTTGTGAATAGGAGGTACATCCAGACTTAAATGGTTTCAACAAATAAATTAGCTCCACTAGACGATAAAAACTTTACTAAGGCACGCTTATATTGTAATATTGACGCTCTAAATATATTAACAATTGCGGAGGATTTATTTCCCGGATGTTGAATTTGTCGCATAGGAGCATAATGTTATGAGGTTGAAGTCAATTGTCACAATAATAGAGTAGGTACTATCTTGTAACTGTCCTGCCAGTTATCATATGATTTTTACTTAGTAATAGAATAGAGCCTAGGAAATAAGATTTATACACCCCCCTTGGGATGTTTTTTTTCAAAAACGGCGCTTTACAAACGAATTAAATATTTTTTTATTATTATTAGAGCGTCTTTGAAGTGATTTTCACTAAAACGGAGCTTTACAAATTATGACAATATTAATGTTATCATAGTGACCTAATGTGATGTAAAACCATATGGCACTATTAAACACTTCAAATCGGACCTGTTTTTATTAGTACAAAAACGATACTTATACAACGAAAATAAGTTTTTTTTTTTTTACTTGTCAGGAATGGCTTACTGCGTCTTATGAACAGAAGCTCAATACAAAAAAGACCACACCACATTATCCTTAAGTCGTTTGTAGGTGATAATTTATTTAGTTTTAGGAAATAGGAAAGAAGTAGCTTCCGACCCTCCGTAGCCATTTGTCGCTTACAAGTGTTAATAACATTAGAGCGATGTGATTATGGGCGTAATGATGGGGCGACAGCGTGTTTTAATGTGCCGAATTATGACGCCGTGCAATGTGTACGGAATACGGACCCCCCACACAAAGAAAAGCGCACAGATTTCCCTTATAAACCACACTGAAAATCTCATTAGGAAGGAAAAACATTTTTTTTAAAGTTGGAAAATTATTAACGTTTTTGTTTTCAAAGTAATATTAAAACACTTTTTTCTGATTTTTTGCGATGGACGAATACCGATAAAGAATATAAGTAGTTTTTTTTAAGGGTAAAGAATTTCATAGTAGTAGTTAAACCATCTTATTACTAACTACATACTAACTAACTAACTAACTAACCATCACGCCGTTTCCCCGCAAGGGTAGGCAGAGAGGACGGACCGCCATACAACTCTGTCTTGGCACACACTTCTTGCTTCATTTACATTCATACATCGTCTCATACATACTCTTCTGTTATTCTGACTCTTCACACGACCCGATTCAAGTATTTGATTTACTTGATCGTGCCATGTCTTTCTCGGGCGTCCTCGACTTCTTCTTCCATTCACTTTCGCATCATATATTCTTTTCACACTCCTTTCTTCGTTCATTCGCTCTACATGCCCAAACCATCTAACCGTCCCTTTCTTAATCCTATCCATTACGCTCACATCAGCCTTGCATTCTTTCCGGATATCCACATTTGTAATACGGTCATACATGGTTTTACCGCACATCCGTCTCAAAGATCTCATTTCCACAGCATTCAGTCTACTTTCATCCTTCCTCTGAATGTTCCATGCCTCACTGCCATACATCAGGGTTGGTATAAACACTCCATTGTGGACTGCTAGCTTCGCTTCTTTGGACAATTTCCTAACTACATACATATAATAATAAAATCTATTATAATCTACTAATATTTATCTATGGCATATTAATATTTATTTATACCTTGTACAGAGATAATATACCGAAACATACTTACCTGGCAGCTCACTTTATTAAAAACACAATTATTTTAGTTATTTCCAGTTTGGAAAAACACACTCATTGGCAAAATTATAGATGGTATTTATTTAAATTATTTATGTTTGTTCATTGTTCGATTTTAGGGGATGAGAGTGAATTTCATAACGGGCTTTCTAATTTTGTAGATAGCAGCCGTTTATTTAAGTTTTCGGTTTTTTAAATCAATTTTCGAAATCGATTCACTTGTTGTACCAAATTACCGTATAAAAAAACTCCGGCTTAATTTATTAAAACTGTATATTCCTGAATATTACAATTCGCGGCAGTCAACCCTTAGATCGGCAATATCATCGGCTATCGGAAGGTTGAAGGAACCAAAGCGCACACCAGATTCTTAAGTTCGGAGGGCGTACTGCAGGAATATCAGGTCCTTAAGCCAGGAATAGACTACCACATGATCTGAGAATAATAAAAATACTAGACAGAGTTCAAAGCTCAACTGAAAACTCATCTCTTTCAGAAAACATATCCAAAAATTACAGAATAACATAATGGCCCTAATTTTAAAAGCTAGACCAGCCCGTTGACAGAGTGATAGATACTCTAAGTATCGCCCTGGTGAAAGACCACCATTCAGCATCGAAACGTTTCTTGAAATGGCTTTTAGCCGCGTTTGGTGACTAGATCTGAATAGCCAGGTACTTCCCAACCTTCTTCTTCCCCATCTCCTTCGCCTCCCCACTACTTTTAGCCTCACAAGATAACTTAATTGGGGATGCCATAGTCTTACTGTCTCTAGACGGTTGGGAGCAGTTGGGACTCTTGTGCGGTATTCACTATAAAAAAATCTAAAAAAATGATACGCTATCCTCTAATCTTCGATCCACCGCTAAACAAAAGTTCGAAAATTTTTCACAACCCGCGACAAATATTATGATATGGTGATTGTGTCCTGCCAGAAGTGACCTGCCAGGTAAGTACGAGTATGTTACTGTATATTTATAAAAACTAGGAATTAATACTAAGGAGAAATTAAAATTTGTTCAGCACCCTTGGGGTGATTTTTCACAAAAACGGCGCTATATAAATTATCAAAATATTATTATTAAATATATATATCAATAATGTAATTTTAGCCATAGCTTTAGATATTTATATGGTTTTTTGGTAAATCTAGCAATAGCTTTTAAGTTTTGTTAAGCACCTTTGAAGTAATATTTCAAAATGGCGCTATATAAATTAGTCAAGTATTATTATTATATGAAACCAGAACTCGGCACAGAGCGACAGAGATTCCCGCACCGCCACGAAGGTTGTGCTATTTCCTATTTCTGAGTAGAGAGTATAGCTTAGAGCAATAATATACCAGGAGGGAGCGCCAGTTAAGTCAGTATTGATGATTTTTGCCTGACTGGGGCGTGGCTATGGCTAAGGCTAGGGCTAGGGTATTTATACATCCATTCATAGCACATGTCGACATTTATTTGTGTAACCACTTTTTCACAATATTTTTATCAACAAAAATATAGAATATAACCTCAAAAACCGTTGAGTTAGGTCGCATAACAAAACGTAGTGGTTGGAGACGCGGGAGACGGAACACATGTTAACACACCTAAAAGTGGTGCGATACTATGTAACAATTTGTCTTGTCTCTTTCTCCCTCACGGTGTATGACATGAAAACCCGGAGAAAGTGATTTATCGTAAATATGTATAGGGTGGATAAAAATGTTTAGCTCTCTCTCCATATATCGTTTATTCTTGCTCTGAAGAGTATAGCCTGTTTCTGCTCAGTGTGTTATTTCACGAGCTTGCTTGCACTTATAGCGTGAGAACATAAAAGTCCGTCACGGTAATCTGTCTGTGTGGAAATGGATCCCAAACTTTTCATTCTTTTTATCCGAGAACGGAAGCACAGGAAGGGGAGTGAGTACGGAGAACGGAACGGAGCGAAAGAACACGGATTCTCGGGGATGGATATTTCAAGGACATAATTATTTATTTCTTCCTGTAATTGCTTTTGCGGGATCCTTTCAGAGTTCCCGCGCAACGCTTTCTGCTTTGTACTTTCTGCTCTGCGAAATAATGAAAACTATTGATTTTTACGTTTTTATCACAACCCAGCTTTGTGTTAAGCTTTCTTTTAGTGAAAATTTAAAAAAAAAACGATGAAGTTACAGTATATTTTTATTTATAATATACTTATTATATACTATAATATTTTATTTTATTTTTTATTTATTAACTTTTTGTTTCTTACATTATATGTTTTACATTACCTACCTCACTAGATGATCTTTGACGGCCTGCATGGTCGAGTGGTAAGACGCTCGACTATGAATCCAAAGGTCGAGGGTTCGAACCCGGCGTGCGCAAATAAATTTTATTTAATTAATATGTGTCAAAACACATTTAATTGTATATTTGCGGCACGTTCCAGAGTGGTAGATACTCTAAGTATCGCCCTGGTGAAAGACCACCATTCAGAATTGAAACGTTGCTTGAAATGGCTTTGGCCGTGTTTGGTGACCAGATCTGAATAGCCAGGTACTTCCCAACCTTCCCCTTCCCCATCTCCTTCCTCTCCCCACGACCTTCAGCCTCACAACATACCCCTATTGGGTATGCCATAGTCTCAGTGGCTCTAGACGGTTGGAAGCAGTTGAGACTCTTGTGCGGTATTCACGTAAAAAAAAAAAAAGATCATAAGAACCTGTTCTGAGGTAAGTGACAGTGAGTACAAGTAGAATAATTAAAAAAAAATGATGATATTTGTTACACGATGTTCTAGTCTGCCATGGTGAAGAATTTCAAGTGCTATTTTAGGAGGTCTTCTATTTCCTTGCGGTCCTTACTCATTAGCCATGTAGTAATGTTTTGATTAAAGGAATACATATTGGTGATGGCTACAGTCTGTGGTGGGAGTTTGTTGTAAGTGTGAGGCGCGATGTACATATGGTCTCTTTGTGCAATAGAATTATTATTATATTATAGTTGTGAATGATAAATACTTGGTTCAAGTGGATAAGTTTTTGTATTTGGGAAGTATGTTTACGAGAGACGGAAAGGCGGATAAGGATATTGAAAGAAGGGTGAATGCATGAAACTCTATTAATGGAGGACTGTTGTTGCAAATAAATTGTCGCAAGAAGCGAAGCAGTCCACAATGAAGTGCTTATACCAACCCTGTTGTATGGCAGTGAGGCATGGAACTAGCAGAGGAAGGATGAAAGTAGACTAAATGCTGTAGAAATGAGATTCCTGAGGCGTATGTGTTGTAAAACCATGTTTGACCGTATTAAAAATGTGGATATCCGAAATGAATGCAAGACTGATGTAGGCGTGATGAATAGGATGAAGAAAGGGACGCTTAGATGGTTTGGCCATATAGAGCAAATGAACGAAGAAAGGAGTGTGAAAAAAATGTACGACGCGAAAGTGAATTGAAGAAGAAATCGGGAACGCCCGAGGAAGACATGGCACGATCAAGTGAATCAAATACTTGAGTCGAACCGTGTCAAAAGTCAGAATAACAGAAGATTTTGTATAAGACGATGTATGAATGTGAATGAGGCAAGGAGGGTGTGGTTTGTACAGAGTTGAATGGCGATCCGTCCTCTCTGCATGCCGCTGTAGTAAAACGGCGTGATGGTTAGTTAGTTAGTTAATACTCTTTCTTTTTGGGTATGTTCACTATATAAAACCCCTTGATGTTATTTGGCAGGGACGTGTTATTTTTAATTATTTTCTCTATTGCGTTTTAAAATATTTGATTTCAACTATGTTTTCATCGAGCAATACAAGTTGTAAAAATGTGCATTCAATACCTAATACTAGTTGATTGATATCAGTTGTATGATAATAATTGCTTAATAAATTATTGTTGACTTTATACTGACTCGGATAAAAACGGACAAATATATGTTAAAGGAAGTTGATAGCCTATTAGTTACCGCCCACACGGAATTCGGACATTTTTGATTAACATATTTGAACACATCTAACAAAAGAATATCAACACACCATTAAAATGATTTAAATAGTCAAAATATCACACAAACACTAATAACAGAAGGTTTGCCTAAATAATTATGGAAGCTTTTTGTTTCTTTTATGTCTTTATATCATTATAAATGTGAAGTTTGGTAAAAAATATTTTAAAACTATTGAAATACCTCTGAAAAATGATGTTTCATATTCTTTGTTTGGTCTTATTTAAACATTTACACATAGCACATATCAAAATCCGTTGACGTTAGTTATACGACTCGATAATGTGAAGTTAGCGCGGACGGAGAACATTCTTACATACTTAGAAGTGTTACAATATTATCGGACGACTTTTCTTGTCTCTTTCTCTTTCATGGTATACGACGTAAAACCCGGATAATGTGAGTTATCATGAAGTTTGTATAGGTTGGGTAAAATTATTTAGCTATACCTCCTTATATCCTTACTCCAAGGATATATCATTTTTTCAAAACCTGTGTAAAAGCATTTTTAAAGTAAGCATCGTTGAATGAGATTTCGCTAAGTTGAGGGAGGCTGTGTTCTTTCTCGATTCAATTTAATACAAAAACTAGTCTCCGAATCCTCCGAGAATCTGCTGCGAACAAATACTGGTGTTATTATTTCACCGGGAAGTAATGAATATTCATTACAACGCTATTCTCATTAATACAGCGTCACGTGGTCTGCGCCGGATAAGGGTTGTCACGTGACCGAGACCCCTGCAGCTTCCCTCTAGTAACTAAAGTGGACCGGAAGTGAAGGTTTACACTATTTGTGATTGTGTTTTCGTTTTCTAAACCAGAGTTTTTTTATTGAGTTAATTTCCATACGTGTCTAAGGCTTTGTTGTTATAACCCCCGTCACATTGGACGCTATCGTCGAATCGACGATCAGTTAAATTTAGAATTTTTGACATTTGAGCGGTCCTCGTTTTTTGCCGATTCCCAAAATGAAATTTCAACCTAAAAACATTAAAAATGGCAGGTAAACTAAAAAGCAACATGTACATAATTTAAACGAGAAAAACTATTTTATTTTTAAAGATGATACCATATAAGATGTTTGTCTCGAAAGTTTTTTTTAGCGAATTACTTGGAACCTACAATCTTAAGTGCACTACAAACTAAAATATCCAACTTAATATAAAGAAGAGAAGATAAATATAACATACTCGTACATGCATGCAAATTAAAATTACCTACAATCAAGATTTTATCATAAATCGTGAAAGATTGATCAGATATAGGTATAACAGTGCATGTGTACATCAATTAAAAAAACAATTTGCTAGAAGGGTCTAAATGTAGGCGTTATGCACTCATATAAACAAAGTTAAACTAATATAAACAAATTTGTTAAAGCAAGGATAAGGAAATAATTTAGAAGATAGTTTTTGGTGTTGGTACTTAAAAACATCAATATTGAAGAATTATAGGGTAACGATTCTAACATACCAAATGTAAACGGTGTAACAAATAACAATAGAATACAAATTGTATAATTAAGTTAACATATTATATTTTTGTGATATTTTATCGCTTTCGCAATGTATTGGTTTAAAACTGTTTTTGAAAAATAAAATAAATAGAAAACATTTTATGGAAATAAGTACCTTCGTGGTATTCATTAGACGTAAAATTGATAAAATCTGCAATGAGGATGTATTATTTTTCAATGACGTATTAATTTTGGACGAAACACCGTGCAACGTGATCTACTCCTTTCCCTGTACCTTCGTCACCCCTGCACTATTCTATTATGTATTCAAACACCTTCAGACATTAGACAGTCCTCTCTTCATCATTATTAATAATTATATTTACATCATTTGGAACTATGCGTTTATGAAAAGGTACATAAACTCTATCTCATTGAAGAGAATTGGTTTAGACATATAGCGCGGATGAACGGAAAGAGGGGTTCTAGGAGAATTTACGACGTGGAGGTTAACGGTAGAAGAAGTCCGGGATGCCCGAGAAATACATGGCACGACCGAGTGAATCAAACACTTGACATGTCAAGATTCAGAATAATATTTATTATAATTGAGTGGGGATCCTTTGCCAAGAAAGAGTTGTGTGACTGCCTACCTTCTCTGCCTACTCTTCGAGCATAGCGGTTTGATGGTTAGTTAGTTAGTTAAAATACGAGCGTGTAGTTTCGAGAGTGTCAACTGAAGTAATTTTATTAAAAGTATTGTGTTGAAAAAAACATAATATTTATGTTCTCGTAGAAACCAATCACTTTGTGGTTTGACATATTTAAAGAAATGGAAAAATAACTTTGTACAAGACCACGGATGTTATTTTATTTTAGGACCGACCGGTTTCGCTTAGCCTAAGCATCATCAGGGTAATCAGTTTAATGTTGTACCCTGATGATGCTTAGGCTAAGCGAAACCGGTCGGTCATAGAAATTAAAGTAATAGCAGTGATCTTATACAAAGTTATTTTTAAAAATTTATTTATGTTTTATCAACGCTGCTTGTCTTGGTCAAGGTCTGCCACCTTCAGTCATTGCATTTTTTTTGGATATCCAACTTCCCGCCCAGGAAACATAAAAAAAAACAATATCATTATTATTAAAATTGAAATTAACTTAAAAACATTAATGCTTATTTTGGGAGCAGTTGGGACTCTTGTGCGGTATTCACTATAAAAATAATTAAATATCTTATTAACTATTTAAGTAATATTAATAATCTAAAACACAAATATGGAATAGAATACATGTTGTTTTAATCCACTTTTGTTTTGGTATATGTCAACTAGTTTCGATTCAGCAGAATCTTCATCGGGACTTAAAATTATACTATATTCTAGTATATTTTTAAATCCCGATGACAATTCTGCTGAATCGAAACTAGTTGACATATACCAAAAGAAAAGTTGATTAAAAACAACGTGTGTTTTATTTAATTAATCACGCCAATTCACAAAGTGTTTGCTTATTGTGATAATTTTGGATTATTATTGATTTAATCCCGGATAGAGTAGAGGTTCCGAGTTCGTGTCTCGGTCATGACCATTGTTCTTTTTAGTTTCTGGCTTTTTTCTATTTCAGATTTGTGTTTTAGATTATTAATATTATTTAAATATTTAATATTATTATTATTTAGTACTGTTATTTTTAGTGTTTCGGCGCTTAAACTGTTTGATAATGGCCTTAAACGCCGAAAGAGCTATCACTAAAAATAACAGAACTAAATGATAATAATATTAAATTTAATTCAATTGGATTGTAAAAAAATATACATGGAGTTCTACAAATTTAACACAAAAACCTCAAAATAAATTTAATGAAAAAAAGACTTGAAGGATTTTTAATAGCTAGTTTCCACCTGCAAAATTTCCCACAGACTGGGGTGAAGATTAAATGGTATTAAAACTATCAAGAAGAAAGTTAAAAAATGATCTGACGCTTGGTAAGGAAATGTCTTGGAAGTTGGTAAGACCGGAGAATATTATTCAAATAGTTGAATAGTTTTTTTTATAAAATGTAAAAGTGTTCTAGTTTATTATTCATAGGTGTAAGATACCCGCTCTTAATAATTACCGGTGGTGAACAACTCGAATAAAAAAAAAAGAATATAGTATTATATTTATTTATTTATTTATTAAAACACTTCGTGATATTTATGTTTTCGCTTGGCAACCAGCTTGTCGGATTCAGCATATACAATGGGTCAATACACTGGGCAGGCAATGCTTAGATGTGTGATTTATACCGATTTGAAAGATAACGGATTTGGCCAATTTTCACAAGTCTGTTTGACTCCTAGGTCCTAGACAGATGACTGATATTGATTATCTGTTCGAGAAAGAATTTCAATATTTTAAAATGTTTTATGTACTTCACCAGAAGTAAGAAAAATCTGAGCATAGATACTTCTGGCACACGGAGACACCCATAAGACAATTCTTTATTTAAATAAGAACTTATCTTGATATTAATTGATGAAATAATGTCAATATTTTTTAACGAAATGTGGAACAGAAAAAGACTCACAAATTTAAAAAAAATGGGTCATGACTGTGACTTGAACTCGGAACCTCTTCTCTATCCGGGAGTAAAGTCTTTGTCGTTTGAGCTACCGAAACCTTTTAGAAATATACCTCAATGTTAGAAACTGTTATTTTTATCAATCCCATGTTTCATTGAAATTATTATATTTTTTAATTCCCCATTTTTTTCTGATATAGGCAGCCATCTTTGTAATGGTATGCAAAGCTCTACCCGGGCACAGATATATACCTTGATGGTGTCTTAGATAAACTATCCATTTTTGTTCACGGAAGATCTTCTGACTTGTTTCAAAGTCTAGCCTCACCCGACCAGTTTCCTGATCTTGCTTCATCAGATTGACATTTTTTCCACTCTACGAGTATATCACAGCTCTCCGAAATTAGTTTACACTTATTCTCCAACGAATTTATTAATTACACAATTAATATAGAAATCTATCGTATCGTCGCCGAAAAGGCAAAAGGGCTGAAGCGCCATTTTGTAAAGTTTACACCAGAGCACTATAAAGTTTTTTGTTTGTTTTACAATAAAATGCATTAGTCTTTTCTTTCCTCACCTGGTTGGTTTTTAAAAAAAAGTTTAGGCAGGTAATTCAATGCTATCACTGAGTGACCTGAAGCGACAAGAAGTTTAAAAAAGTCCCAAACTTGTGTCGCTTGAGTCAATCCTTCTCCCAGATGGTAAAAATATTTTAGGTGGCTGAAGGGCCACTAAACTCTTCGGAATCAAACGAGAGTCAGAGCATCCGACGCAGAATAAAAAAAACTTATCAAAACTGCATATTTAACTCATTTTTGACCAAAGTGTCGTTTAAACCCTTTTGCATTTCAGCGACGATATTATTCAATGATTTTCAGGTTGATATCAAAGATTATCTGAGGTCTTGTGATCAAATTTGACAGATTTAAGATTCGGCCTAAAAACGGCGCTAAGTAACAATACTGTGATAATAAAATAAATAAATCAACAACCATGTGATTCTAGTGAAACTGTCACCGCGCACCGTCGCGATTTGTCACTGTGTCGTGACATTGCTTGAGAATGACCTTTATAGTAATGCCCGTGCGACAAAACAACAATGCATCAAAACCATTCAAGCACCAGACAATAAACAATCACTCGTTTAATCAAGCCGTCGTGCGTCGTCACTGCCAAGTGTCGATTCTACAATGGCAACTTGCAATAATTTATCAATCAATACATCTTGGAGTTTCTTTAGTGATTCTGCTACATTGAAAATAATTAACGATTTGTCCGTTAACAATTAAAATATCTTTGCACTAGCTTAAACTTCGCAAGAATAGAACATATCAATTTTCCAACGACGGCCTGCGTGGTCGAGGGGTAAGACGCTCGGCTGCGAATCCAGAGGTTGCAAGTTCAAACCCGGCCTGCGCAAATAAATTTTATTCAATTATTATGTGTAATGACACATTTAATTAATATAAAATGATGTATGGTATATTTGCGGCACGTTCCAGAGTGGTAGATACTCCAAGTATCGCCCTTTAGAAAGACCACCATTCAGAATTGAATCTTTGCTTGAAATAGCTTTAGCCGTATTTGGTGACCATTTTTGAATAGCCAGATATTTCGCAACCTTCCTCTTTCCCTTCTCCTTCCCCTCTAACCTAACCTAACCTAACCCAACCACCTTCAACTTCATAACAAATGCCATAGTCTCACTGGCTCTAGACGGTTTGTAGCAGTTGGGACTCATTTTATGGTATTAACTATTAAAAAAACGTTCAAGAATGGTAGAACACCATCCACAAATAATTTTGCTACGTCATGACGTCACACAACCCAACGGTTTGTTCTTTTAATTGCACGGCAATTACGTCGGGGTGTTGGTCGGCTGTTTCATTGGGGCTCGTTCCACGCACGTGCATTTGGTCGCACGTGGCGTTTACGATTAATCGGAAGGCAGAAGTCCACCTCTACCTGGCGGAGTGTTGATTTACCGACATTAAAAAACAAGTGTTGGGGGTGTATTGATCGGGCATTGCAACGTGCGAGGACCGATCCGTTGGAACGTTTCTTAAGATGTGTGAAATGAAATAGAATATTAATGTGAACGGAGAACAAATGCGTAGAACAGATTGACAGCCTGCATGGTCGAGCGGTAAGCCACTCGACTACGAATCCAGAGGCCAAAGGTTCCAATCCGGCGTGCGCATTTTTTTCTTATTCAATCAATATGTGTCATAACACATTTAATTGAAATAAAATATAGCATATTAAAAAAACGCATTCTAGGATTTTAGGTAAAACGTTTGAAAATGCCTTCGCTGGTTTTCAAACTGCACTATTTGCTCACATTTTCGTATGTTTTTCATAGAATTTAAAAGATAAAAGTAAACAAAATGTATTCACTGGAGGCTTTAGACATTTTTCTAACTACCTATAGAAAATTTGCAGATAAATTATTTGTAGTATTGCTTGTATTAGAATTATACAAAGCGACGTTCAGTGCCATTTTTGAGTGCTGAGGCTTGAGGGTGCTTTACAGATTGTCAAATGACCCTATTAGACTTAGCAACTGAAATACTAAATCTAAACTTAATCTCTCATACAAATTATAGTTGAGGACTTATAACTAGTGGCTTACGCCTAATTACAAATTTAAACTACTATTAATCAAATTAGATTTGTTGATTAAGGTTTACAATATTACTTATGATAGATAACCTTATTTTTTCAATTCACGAGGAAAATTACGTTTTTCATAATATTATGTTCATATCAAATATTATTAGTTATTTTTATCTACATTATTTTAGTATTTGCTATTCAATACTCTTTTTAAATTTTATTTTACACAATTTGTTTCACTAATGTTAGTTATTTATTAAATATTATTAGTTATTTTCATCTACAATATTTTTGTATGTGCTATTCAAAACTCTTTTTTATTTTACACAATTTTTTTCACTGATGAGGTTATTTTTTTTTTTTTAAATATGTCAACATGTGTATAAAAGCCTATAATGGCCGTAAAAAATATATTTATAAAACAAGGTTTCGAAAATTATTTTAATGTGTACTAATTTGTTTTCATTTTTGTTCCAGGTAAGGATTTCTTCCATTTAACACTCGAGTAAAAGGG
This sequence comes from Drusus annulatus, assembly GCA_022651775.1. Taxonomy (NCBI): domain Eukaryota; kingdom Metazoa; phylum Arthropoda; class Insecta; order Trichoptera; family Limnephilidae; genus Drusus; species Drusus annulatus. Next base: position 404,788 of record JAGWCC010000076.1, on the reverse strand, counting down.
TAAGTCGGATTCTTTTTCAAATTGATATACATGGATGAAAAAAGATAAGTCATTACTTTTTGTATCGTGTTAGGTCATCGACCTTTCGGTCGTTATTCGTTACCTTGCGGTAATAAACCGTCCAAATTGCTTGTCAATCACCCCGCTACGGCTTATTGACAAATATCTTATTGCAAACATCCCTTGTTAGCCTAAGAAACCAGAGACCGTCCCAACCAGCCCCATTTTTTACTGCGGAGGGTGCGAGCCCCACACCCCTCGTAATGGGGCATAAATCAAATATCACCCTCTGGTAATAAGGCGCCCAGACGGTCGAATTTCGAGTTATTTTCTGGGCCTTTGAGAATCCAATCGCATTGTACTTCGGCCATAAATCACGACAAGTATCACATGGTTTGTTTTGCTTGGGGTTCGGGCAGTCAAAAAAAAACTAAGCTTACCTGGGGACGAAAAATAAGGGATGCGGCTAGTGTTTATTCATTCTTGTTTACATTTTTAAAGTATGCAGATCCATAAGTTAAATATAACCGTTGAAAATAACGCCGACGTTGACTATTTTTTTTGGTAAACTACCAATATACTATATTTTCTAAATTACATATAAGTACACAAAGCGTCCTTGAGGTGATTTTCCCACGAAAACGGTGCTATAAAATGTATCCATTTATTATTATTATTAAGTTTAGACGTTGAATTATATGAGCTAATAATGCAAATACAAAAGTAAAAAAGTAAAATAATATATTGCGTCGTATTGTCTACTAAAACTTAATTTATTTGCTTACTCGGTATTTGCACTTTGGCCGTGAAACAAAATATAAACATTAGACAACTACACCATTGATCGTATTCTTCAATTCACAAAAACACATCGAATGCACGCGCGACGAGTAAAAACGCGCCAAAACTAAACGAGTAGGAGATTGACATAAAACTAACTAGCAAAAAAATAATGAATAACGAGCCTATTGGTTTTAATAATAATAATCCCCTGTTGTAAAATAACAGCTCGATGAAAAGACATTGTCGTTATAATATATCTAGCTGTTATATATGTTTTACTTATCATTATTTTCGTCACTTGATTCTAGGCGCTACGTATCGGCCGTTTCGGATAAGAAAGTCCACAGATATGTTTAGTAAGAAGAAATATATCCAAAAGATTATTCCAAACTACGTATAATATTGTGCACGGCGCACACACTCTTTACACCTTTTTTAAAGAATAAAATAATAGGTACATGACAATGTGATGCGTCGTTATAATGTAACTAGCTGTTAGATATATTTGCCTTGTCATTATTTTCGTCGCTTGATTCTAGACGCTACGTATCGGCCGTTTCGGATAGGAAAGTCCACAGATATGTTTAGTAAGAAGAAATATATCCAAAAGATTATTCCAAACTACGTATAATATTGTGCACGGCGCACGCACTCTTTACACCTTTTTAAAGAATAAAATAATAGGTACATGACAATGTGATGCGTCGTTATAATGTAACTAGCTGTTAGATATATTTGCCTTGTCATTATTTTCGTCGCTTGATTCTAGGCGCTACGTATCGGCCGTTTCGGATAGGAAAGTTCACAGAGATGTCTAGTAAGAAGAAGTATAACCAAAAGATTATTCCAAACTACGTATAATATTGTCGACGACGCACACACTCTTTACACCTTTTAAAGACTAAAATAATAGGTACATGACAATACGAGGCGTCGTTATAATATATCTAGCTGTTAGATATTTTGGTGACATTCGGAGAATTATACATAACAGTTACATTTTAGGTGCCGTCATTATTTTATCTAGCCATTATTTTATTCGCTTGACTCTTGGAGCTACGTATCGCGCGTTTCGGATAGGATATTCCACTAAAACGTTTAGTAAGAAAGTATAAAAAGATACACATAATGTCGCTTACGATGCATAAACTCTTACACCTTTTTGTTTACTTGGCGCTAACGCTAATACAATAATAAAAGCGTCGAAGAATATTCGTATGTAGGTACTAATATTTTTAGTAATAATATCTAACTGTTAGCGCAAATTTTCGTCAATAGCGTTAGACGTTGGCGGCATCTAGCTGTTATTTCTAACAGCTAGATATATTCTGATACAGTACTATTCTGTACATAGTTATCAAACGTTTCGCGATTATCACAGGGGGTGGAGAGAGTGGATGGAACGCCACAGAACCTTGCTCCGACGCAAAATACTTCAAGTCTAACTGAATCTACAGTGTGTTTTTATGCATCCATTCTAAAAATGTTATCCCACTAATCTGAACTCTGACACAGTATACGACATCAATACATATCTAAATACAAGTTTGAGTTAATTAATCCATGCGAATACATTTTTTTGTCATACTTTAATGATTTTTTTAAATTTGTGCAGTGCCTTGATGACATGTTATTTCGATGAAAGCCCCCTAATAATTGACTAAGATTTATAATCACTTTTAGATGTTTCTATTCAAACCAATGACGTTACAAATATATAAACACGTTGTAGCGCTCTCAAAGTGGCAAGCAAAAACCACGCTAGTTGGTGTGCTCGGTGTTTAAGCCGATTTAGTACTAAACTGTCACGCGTCGCTTGAGGGCGTTTACTATATCTAATCAAATTACAAAATTCCCTCGTGTGTGATGAGAAAGTGTTTCAATTACATTGCAAAAAATACTAAAACCAAAGGAATAACATTTCTTATCTAAGTACGCGCAAATTACTTGTCATTTTAGACAACACGACTATCTCCACTATTGACCAACATAATGACGTCTTTGCGTAAGCGAGTAAGCGAAGTGCTATCTCATTCTTACCAGAGCATTCCGATCCTACATTTGTTTCGTTCTTACACACATATTCTATGAATGTCTATCTTTGTCATCCATGATGATACATGACCGATATTTGAATGATGAATTTACTGGTAACGTAGCGGTTCTGAATAGTGATAGACATCTCACAATCACAATGATGACAGCCGATATGTTCAACTTTTCTCTAGCCGTTGCATAGCATCGGCTCAGTTAAGTAAAAAGACAAGCAACGACTTATTTGGCTGTTCCCATCTTTGCATAATTGGGTAATCCTCCCTTATTACCAATCGCTATTCCCACCGTTTTCGACAATTTATAGACGAACAACGAGCAAGAATAAAGCTTGTTAATCCAAATTTAGCTTGTAACCATCATAAAATAATACTTTCTCTTTCATCACGAATAAATATCTACGAAATTAAAATTTAAGATTACCCGAACGCCAGAGAAATATCACTTTTTTCACTCTGCTCACAGTTCATCGAACTACTCCCTCGGTAAACAGAATTTAGTCCTGCTGTTTGCATTTTATAACTAAAATATCGTAAATTAAGTAAAGGTTGCGTTGGGAAGGGATTGTGCATTTGAGTATGATTTAGGTAATATTTCGGCTCAACGGTTGCCCAGTTTGTTTGGGAATAACGTCCGCCAAAGTATCTTCCGCGCGTATTATTTTGCTACACAGTTTTTATTATTGTACATAGCCTGTTCAAAAGAAAAGGGCTGTGTACATTCGACTATCGTTTTTTTTGTTGTTATGTTGGTACATGTATGTTTATCATATGTTAGCATTATTAGCCGTTTTGGGTTAGTGGTTTGTTTTTGACAACTGGAAAGGTTAGTCACGTTTTTGTGTGTTCTTCAATTTTTTACTTTTGAAAAAAATGGATCAAAGAATAAAATCCACGATTTGTTTTTCCACAACTCCAGGACGCTCATCGTCATTAACATCTTCTCGGCCTTCTGTAAAGCGCTTGTACCACTTATAAACACTTTTTTGAGCCAAAGTAGACTCGCCGAATGCCACAGTCAACATTTTAAGTGCGGTGGAGCACTTTATTCCATTTTTAACGCAAAATTTAATACACATTCTTTGATTCATTTTTTTTCAAAAGTAAAAAATCGAAGAACACACAAAAACGTGACTAACCTTTCCAGTTGTCAAAAACAAACCACTAATCCAAAATAGCTGAAAATGCTAACATATGATAAACATATGTGTACCAACATAACAACAACAAAAAACGATTATCAAATGTACACAGCCCGCGAAAATTCAAAAATCACCTTTTCTTTTGAACGGGCCTCGTATTAGTATTAGGTTTTGTCACCAGAAACAGGTGATGGTTATTACAAGTCGAGCTCATCTCTCTCCTCTTGTCGTAGCTTGTGGGCAATAAACGTCGCTCAGAATTACACGCTGTGGTCGTCAGCTGCTCGACATTCCCGAACTCCTGTTCCTCGATAATTAATTTGAGCCATTTACGGGAGGCTGAAGAATGCCACCGCCACTTCTCGGGACGAAGTACTCGCTTCAAAGTAACGTTATCCACCGCAAATACAAGCCGCGAACTGCAATGCCAACTGTTGGTTGTAGTTGCCAACTGCTATTCTCAAGATACCGCGAGTACGCCACTTCTGTGACAAGTGAGTACTAACATTTATGAAGAAACTCCGTTAATTCCACACGAAGAGAGCAGTCATAACCGTTTAGTAGTTCGGTGGAAAAACGCGTCGGTTTCCCACCCGGGCCTCGTGGGTTCAATTCCTCTGCTAGCTAAGTCCTCCATCATTGCATTTGCTTTATTTCGGTTTTCTCCTTACTTGCATCCAGTGGCGGCTCGTGAGTTTTTAGTGTGCTAGAGTGCTGAGATTGAAAAATACGACATTGTTAGTGTCTTTGTAGCCGAAAATGATTTTTTTTTTCAAGATTTTATTTTTTGTATGAAGATTTTCAGGATTTTTCAGTTTTGGTGGTGCACTGCACGGATTTCTGAAAAATCTTCATACAAAATGTTGAAATTTCGAAAAAAAAAAAAAACACTCTAGCACACTAAAAAGTCACGAGCCGCCACTGCTTGCATCCTTACAACTAAATGTCCTTACTGTCAATTAATTGAATATTAATGTGTTTTTAAGTGCCAGCATGTTAACTGTCCTCAATCTAATTAACTTTTCTTCGATTTGACAAATATGTTAATATGAATTCATACGTTTCATCTGGATTTTTATGCTCTTAGCTTATAGTAAATTGTTTTATTCAGAGTGGTAGATACTCTAAGTATCGCCCTGGTGAAAGACCACCATTCAGAATAGAAACGTTGCTTGAAATGGCTTTAGCCGTGTTTAGTGACCAGATCTGAATAGCCAGGTACTTCCCAACCTTCCTCTTCCCAATCTCCTTCCCCTCCCCATTACCCTTAGCCTCACAACATACCCTATTTGGGGATGCCATAGTCTCACTAGCTCTAGACGGTTGGGAGCAGTTGAGATTTTTGTGCGGTATTCATATAAAAAAAATTAAAAATCTATCGATGTACATATGCATTGTTATACCCATATCTGAACCTTTCTCTCGTGATTTATGATAACGATCATGATTTGTATAGTACATATTATATATTATTTTCTCCTTGTTAGTTAGTCTTATTAGCTTAATTAATTCAGTGTGATGCGCACTTGAGGTTAAATATCACAACTGCACTATATAAGTTCACTGTTATTATTATTATTAAAAAACACCTTACATCATCACACAATAATTTATAAAACTCTGTGGAGTTATAGTTTCTAATTATATGCTCTGGGACTGGAATTTTTCTGTTGTGCCTCGCCACCATTTTATTCTGCGGATCGTACTTATCCATCAATTTGGCATTGTGCGTTTAATGAAACAATGAGTGTTCTGTAAAGTTTCTCCGACATCTATTCAAGAGGCTTCAATCCATCCGGCATCCCACATGTTTCATTCAAAGCTCCTGTTGCAATCTATAAATGAGCTTCCCCGCCATTGTGATGTACAACTATAAATTAGGTCAGAAATATTGATTGCCCGGCTACCCACATTAATAATTGACACATCTAGATCGAGCGGTATCAGGGTAACATCATAATGAAGACCAGGTAACCGCACAGACGCGGGTATTCTAGTATCTTACTTCAGTTAGTTATTAATATATAATAGCCGAGAATCCCGAAGCAGGTTCACCTCCTCACTTTGTTGCCCCCCTGGTATAAAATCCAGATTTAAAATGCACAGAAAACTTTGCTTCGGCAATTTATATGTCCTTCTCATAATAATTAAAATAATAATAACAGAGAATTTACCTAGTGCAGTTTTGTGATAGTTCTCCTCAAGTGCGATTCACACTAAATCCCCTAACCTAATATGATAACCATAAAATAATATATTACGGATATGTATACGAATTAAAAATATCTAAACCCACGATCGTAAATCTAAAAAAAAGAGATGGGTACTAGTACGTCTCGAGCTTGCTTTGTTTTTTTACTTGAGTTTATACCAGAATACTGCGATATTGAACAGCAGTGTTCAATTGAAATGCATTGATTTGATTCGAGGATAACTATACTTGAGTCGGATCATTTTTATAGCTAAGCATATCACCTCAAGGGTGATCGACAAGACCAGAAAATAATAGCAACAAAACTTTAGCTTGAATTCCCATAAAATACTTTAAAACTTCAGCTTTACAACATACACCCCAATCGTGGATGCCATATTCTTACTGGCTCCGGGTAGTTGGGACCTAAGAGTATATAGAGTGGTATCAATCCAAGGCAGTGTAGTCATTTTTTGATGATTTTTACCTGACCCGGCGGACCTGGGCGTGGCTAAGACTAAGGCTAAGGTATTTATACATCCATTCATATCACATAACGACATAATTTTTTTGTTTATTCGTATAACCACTTTTTCACAGTATTGATATCAACAAATATATAGCATTTAACCTAAAAAACCATTTAGTTGTGTCAAGTTTAGTGGCATAATAAAAAATGTGGTCGGAGTCCCGCGGTGACCCAGGAGCCCAAGATCATTGTGACAGTACGTGGAAACAGAGTATTATATTTGTTGTCTCTTTCTTTCTCATGGTGTACGACGTAAAAACCCTGAGAAAGCGATTTATCGCAAGTTTGTATAGGTTGGGTAAAAATAATTAACTCTCTCTCCATACATTGTTTCTCCAAGGTTGGGACTCTTGTGCGGTGCACTCGTCAATAAGTGCCGGAGGATCCTATGAAACCTGGGTATCCATCACTATCTGTTCAAGACTTTTTATCCTTCAAAACCTGTTTTTGGCATATAAATGAACTTTATTCGCTTGCCAATAAAACAATCAATCCATAGAGATATTTTGCATTGCGTAAAAATTGGTACAAGTCGAATAATACATTTTTGAAGTTTTCTTACGTTTATACGGCAGAAATAAATTGATTTTTAAAATGACATTACTGTTTGTATTTACATTAAAAAGTCATAAAATTTTGTTTTCATTTGGAAGAAAATATATTCAGCTACACGAAAATACAATAAAACAACAGCAAAAATGACATTTCTTAATGAAACTTTTTTTAGTGACATGAGGGAGAAAAAACCATTTCTCCGAATATAAGTAGCTATTTCATAAAAACCACTTACGTCATTATATTATAATTTTGAATAATACATAGATACACTATCTAAAAAGATAGCATAATGTACAAAAACATTATTTTGTAAAACACAAGTGAGTTATTACGAAATTACAGTCAGCAAGGTACGACGGAAATGGTACGGAGGTTGTAAAAGTTGGTTAGTTGGATACCACACTCCCGCATCGTAACTTTGTTCGGGATTCAAGAACGTATCAATAGTAGTATGTAAATAAGCCTTAAATTATAATATCAATCATTAGAACTATCACTCATCCGAAACCGTCTGATATTTCATTTATTATTGCCGTTTTCATTTGCAGCCCAACTGTTCAAATATAATCCGCCGAAACCTGTAATAATATTAAATTCCACCCCTTGGCGAGATATAAATCTATTAGAATTTCCGCGGGATTTGGTTCGGTTCTCCGCTAATATTATTTATTCCGCGCTGTTATTATTATTATTTGTTTCACGCCCTGACAGGGGATAGCATCAGGTTTTGTGGAATATTCCCTTGGAAATCCACGGATTAGACGGATGACGCGCATCATTTTAAATCTTCCTTATACGCGAGTATTAAAACGGATGATTCGTTATTTTCTTTAGCGCGTTGCAGCTGGATTTCGGTTTGCCGGAAATTATGGTTGTAAAAGCAGCAAACAACTCATACAAAACACTGCTTTTCCCTCACTTTAAACAAACCAATGGTAATATGTATGCAATTAGTGAATTATTTCAGCTGTGACCTCGGTTCTATCGAAAAAAAAATCTATTTTTGACACGCTCAGTATATTTGATAATTTTTAGAATGTATTAATGATATGAAACAACCGAGAATTGTGGGCCAGTGCAGTAGTATATTGTAGCTTTCTTATTTATTATTTTCCATACACAAAAAATCTTACGTACAAAAGTTAGTATTTACATTTGTTGGATCCAAAGCTGCGATAAAAGACCGAATATGATTTCAGCTTCAGATGAATTTGGAAAATATACTGTAAACGATAAGCTATACAACTTGATAGAAGTGTCTAATTGAAGCTTATTGAAAGATTATGGAATGAATGGAAAATTTGAAACCATTCACTCACAGATGTATTTGAAGGAAAGTTATTCTTACGTCATTGTATTATTAATTAAACGAATACAACATACTTCATTTGGTATTTTTATTCATAAAACACCACATTTATTTTATATTATTTTGAGATCGAAACAAAAAATAAGACGAACAAGCGAAAAAAGAACGAACAACACGTTTTTTCACTTCAAACTCCTCTGTTTGATATTGAATTGTTTCCAACACAATGTTGTTGAATACGGGATTTTATAGAACGAAATGGTTAGGTAGGTAGGAACTTGGGTGAAAAACACGAAGGTAAAAATCTAACAAATCATCTCGTTGAAATCCGACAACATTAGTGAAATGGTTATTTTTATCAGAGCTTTTTGTGAGATTCATTTGTCCCACCGAGTGTTATAATTAATGCTAGCTTAAAATGCCAACCTAATATTTGATTATGTGTAATCACTGGTTTCTTAAAATGGAAAAAAAGAACACTGCTCTCTGTGGAGAAGAGGCGTGATGTTCAGTGAGTTAGGTAATTAGTTATATCCTATTACAAAATAAAATCAATTCCATAAAGTTAAAACTCATAACTTTCTGAATATTCTATCAAAAATATCCAGTTTCAAAAATTCCAGTCAATTTGGCGGGTGAAAATTCAACTTATTTTCGCACAAAATTCTGAAAATCTTCTAATAAAGATTCGACGTCATTTTAAAATTATTTTCGCCGATTATAATTTATCAGCGATATCAATAAAAAAGCTGATGTTCTTTGCAAACTTAATCCTCCAGCACAAAGAGTCACAAACCGCCATTGATCACGATATTGCTTTGTCAGGATATCCGGGTTCGAACTAAATCCAGCCACAGTTTTATTCACTGGTTTCAGTCCGCGCAATAATTAAACAATTAGTTCCAAATTCGTCCCAGCATCAACGCCAACCATCAAAAATAGATGCACCGTTATTTATCTTACTGTATCTCGCTACCAAATGACGGTTCGCGGTTCTTGCCTGAGTTAATGTGAATGATTGCCACACTGAACCGTAAGCCGATTTAATGGATCTTTAATGGCCTGGCAACACTACTAAAAATCCGCATAATACTTATTTAATCGTCCTGACTTTAAACTCATGATTTTCTGTGGTAATACTTAAATCTAGTTATACGTCTCCTAAAAACTCTGCCGAATCACTCCATCTGTTTAATTTCATATCTCAATCGTCTAAATGGAATATCGAATAGATAAATTGGTTTAAAATTAAAATTAAATGGCTCTTGTCTGATTCATGTTTTATCTCGTAGCTTAATTGAAGCGAATTATTAGTATCTACCTCACATGCTATGATAATAAAACAATATTATTTCAGATGGTCTGTAGGAATGCTATGTTACAAATTTACCCATAAATGGGAAAGTGACAAATGATAGCTATGATTAAAACATATTTTTTTACGAAAATCGTTTGTAAATTATTTATTAAGATTTTTTCAGTTCATTGGCCTTTTACTGTGTAAAATTTTTCGTCTCTTTTGTTCAGGCATGAGCAGTTTTCACACAAAAGGAAGACCTTGAAATTAGTTGAATTTCTGCCGTCATATTTTATTACGTTTTCATTTCAACACTCAAACAGCTCAGTGCTTTTAAATATTAAATTTACTTCTCTTTTGATACTGACTTTTTATGTTCCCTTGCCTTTGAACTGCAGTCTGCCCTTTCCTCTTCCAAGGTTTTTATACGACCCTCGCTACGTCCTAAGAAAAACAGCCCCGAGCAATCGTCATTATTACCTACCCTCTTTGTAAAGTTACAAACACACAGTTATTAGCAAGTAAAGTGCATGCACCCTATAAAAAAAGTTCACGGTTTTTCATTAACACATGCTTCTTAGCTTCAACGAAGGATCGTTTTTTCTTGTTGTTTTACTTCGGGCCCTTACTTCTTAAACTAGGTGGGTTTTGATGTTGCGAAGAGTCATTAGGCTAAATGGCACTACAATGACTAGACTCGGTGCATCAGTAGACATCAAAAGTCCTACTGAAAATGCCCTGTTTCATACACTAGACATTATGCTTCATTGCACGTTCTCCAGACAGACCTTTTAAAGCAAATAACGTATAAAACACCAAACTTTATCAACATGTTGTAGTCATAAAATAATCCGGCGAGTGACGTAATCTATTTGTCGATTTGCTGATCCAATGAATAAAGCAATCACCTCAGTACACGAATACAATTAACAATCTTATTTATCATCGATGTTTTTTCTGTACATTTGAATAATGTAAACTTGTCTATAGTATTAAATACATGCCTTTTTTCGTATTATTTTTACGTTTATAAATACTTAAGTCTTTCGTTAAAAAAGTATATTTATTACTTTAATACCATTAATTTAACAACACTGTTACATAATTCCGATTGTCGTATTATTCCACACGTACAAATTGCGAATTATTTATTCCTTTAATCCTGACGTGGTATAATATATCATTAGACTTTTTTGTTATGTGAATAAAGTTCGATTGAATTTTTGATACTGTGATATTTAAATATGAATAAAACATCTAGTTATATATATATATAAACTTGAAGTTGATGAAATCAAAATCAAATCTATTTAATAACGTGAAGCTGAAATTATAGAATCAAAACATATATACGGCACAACGTGTGTGTCTTTGACATACAAGTATGTAATAAATAAGTCAAATACAATTGATTAGTGAGAAGTATGTACACAAGAGGAAAAAAAGTTTAAAACAAAATACAAAATTCATTGTACTGCTGAGTAGGAGTAATGAAAATAAAATGATAAACTACCAGTAATAAAATAATAATAATAAAATGGATAACTTTTATAGCGCCGTTTTTGTGGGAAAATCACCTCAAGGGCGCTTTACAAATTAATTTATCAACTAATATTTTCAACTAGTGACTTACAATAAGGACTTATGGCTTGTAACATTGGCTTGGTAACATTGTAGTATACAATATTATGAAATTTAAGACATTTAAATACATTATATCAATTTCAAAAGATTGATTTAAACATGTTCCTGTAAAGTACTAATATACAGTTAATGTTAATAATAGGTTACAATAGGTGAAAACTCACAAAAGTAGGGGTTGGATATGTGATAAAAAATAATACAAACCAACGAAAATTAATAAATATAAAAGGTTGATGGTAAAAGTTTTAAATGAACATAGATCTGTCGAGTAATAAACGAAAACTGGTATTTTACAGATCTCAGGGGCTGTGAAAGGGTTTAGATTTGTGGAGTAAAATGTCTAGATTGAAAAAAAGTTTAACAATAATAATTACACACATCTCTGAAGTAATGGTTTTTAATGTGTTATTTGACGGTCTCCATGGCCGAGTGGTAAGACGCTCGACTATGAACCCAAAGGTCGCGGGTTCAAGCCCGGCGTAAGCCAATAAATTAAATTAATATGTGTCATAACACATTTAATTCATATAAAATAATAAATTGCAGCATGTTCCAGAGTGGTGGATACTCTAAGTATTGCTCTGGTGAAAGACCACCATTCAGAATCGAAACGTTGCTTGAAATGGCTTTAGCCGTGTGTGGTGACCAGATCTGAATAGCCAGCTACTTCCCAACCTTCATCTTCCCCTTCTCCTTCCCCTTCCCACTAATTTCGGTCTCACAACATACCCCAATTGCGGATACCATAGTCTCACTGGCTCAAGACGGTTGGGAGCAGTTGGGACTCGTGTGCGGTATTCACTATAAAAAAGAAAATGATTTTCTGAATAGGTTTTGAGTTCTGCTCCAGGTCTACTTGTTTTAAAAAAAAAGTTCTTGATAATAAGAAATGTATTCATATTTTTAACAAGTTTGCCTCCAAAAAGCTCTAGCGGAGAGAATGATCACTTAGGTATGTGTTATGAACGTTAGTCACGCCATGTAGAAGGATGTTTTATGTCAACCTTCGGAATTAATAGATCATTCCGTACGTTATACGCTATGTTTGTAACAGTCGTATCAGTATTATGACAGGCTTGTTGTGCTAGGTATTGTTGGGTTGTGTTGGTTTGTCAAAAGCATAGTCATGTTATGTCATCCTCACTCAATTATCAGTCATCGTGCAGTCATTATCATCAATTTTGAATTTTGCCAACAAGACCAAGGCACGGCGTGTTCGAGAATTCATTTAATATTTTCTAATTTTCTCCTAATCACACGATTTAAAATATAATATCAGGGTTTTCAGTTTCCTACTAAACAATCATAGGGTGAATAAGACGCAACTGACAGACTTTGACTAATTAAAAAATATTCACAAGCTTATTTTGGAGTAAAATTGGAATATGCCATTTTTTTCTAAGGTGACTTTTATTTCAAATAAAAACAAATGAAAATTCTTTCACATGTAGCCACTGCTTAGATCAATGGCCATAACTTTAAAGCAATAATATTCAGGAGGGATATCTTTGCGAAACAGTATAGTCAGAATTGTTGATTTTTTTCTGACTTGGGCGTGGCTAGGGTTTTTATGGACACCCAGTTTTACATCCATTCATAGCACATGTCGACATAATGTTTTTTTTATTTGTAAAACCACTTTTTCACAGTATTGTTTTCAACAAAAATATAGAATATAACCTCAAAACCGTTGAGTTATGTCCAGTGGCGGCTCGTGAGTTTTCAGTGTCCTAGAGTGCTAAGATTGAAAAATACGACATCGTTAGTGTTTTTGTAGCCGAAAATGATTTTTTTTTTTTTTTCAAGATTTAATTTTTTGTATGAAGATTTTCAGGATTTTTCAATTTTGGTGGTGCGCCGCACGGATTTCTGAAAAATCTTCATACAAAAAGTTGAAATTTCGAAAAAAAAAAAAAATGTTTTCGGTTACAACAACATCAATGATGACGTTTTTTTTCAATCTTACCACTCTAGCACACCAAAAAGTCACGAGCCGCCACTGGTTATGTCGCATAATAAAACGTAGTGGGCGGAGACGGAAAACATGCTATAATACCTAAAGTAGTGCGATACTATGTGACAATTTGTCTTGTCTCTTTCTCTCTCACGGTTTACGACATAAAAACCCGGAGAAAGTGATTTATCGTAAATTTGTATGGGCTGGGTAAAAATATGTAGCTCTCTCTCCATATATATGCTTACTCAAAGCCTATAACCGTTTGTACCCCGCACAGTCAATGCTAATGGAAAGGGACGGTGCGTACCATGTTGTACGTACCGTTTTAGCCAGCGGCGACATGCGAAAGAAACTTTTTTTTCGTTTTTAATTTTTTCTAATCTAATGCTTTAGTCGGATCATGCTTGACATGATCAGAATAACAGAAGAGTATCTATGAGATGATGTATGGATGTTAATGAAGCAAGGAGTGTGCTCGAAGAGAATTTTTTGCTGTCGTCTATCCTCTCTGCCTAATCCTGCAGAGAAAAAGCCTAATAGTCAATTATAGGAGCTAGCATCTTTCAAGATTTGAAAGATGCCTGTGTAATATCATAATGTCCTTACATAGCGTTAATGGACACCTTTTTCTATCTGATTTAACTTATTAACGTCTACTTCAAAGCAATATCGCCGTAAGGATATTCTGTGAGAGCAAAACGAGGCGCCTGAGTATTCCATTATTTGTTTTAATTTATTTACTTCTTAGAACGCTGAACAAATAAAAATCTTTCTAATTATCAAAAAGAAAGTCTGTTTGTATTATATATCAAATAAAAAAAATTAAAAAAAACCTTGTATATATCTAACGGCGAGCTCCGGCGTCATTTTTTTTATGAGAACGGGTCGCTTTTACGACTCGTTACTCGTTCTTATGTGCGATTTGCTGGCCTCTGTGTTTTCTCTCTTGTTCAACATGGGCCTCTTCAAGACTCAGGTTCACTCCTTCCTTTTCTAAAAAAGACCCTACACACAGCATCGCCGAAGATGACATAGGCCCTAGGGGAAATTATTTCCCTCAAGGCCTCCTGTGTGGAGTTATTTAACAAAAAAACGCAGCTCTTTTCAACTCGTAACGTCATTTTCATCATGTGTTATCGAGCTTTGAAACATACTTACAGTCAAATATAAAGCAAGAAGCCTTATTGGTTTTCAATTTTTTTGTCATTTTTTAAATGTGAATACCGTACTAAAGTACCAACTGTCTGGAAACAGCGGGAATATGGCATCCCCGATGGGATATGTTTTGAAGCTGAAAGTAATGGGGAGGGGTAGTAGATAGGAAAGAGGAAGGTGAAAGAAGTACCTGACTATTCAGATCATCCATGTTTCAATTCTGAATGGTGATTTTTTGCCAGAGCGATACTCAGAGTATCTACTACTTTACATTAAGCAGGAAAATTTCTTAGTTGAAACTCGGGCGAAGAAAGTTTAATTTCGACACTAATGATACCTATCATCTGTTAGATCTGTTTGTGTGTACGAATTTTAATCGTATTCCTTAGTTCTTAGGTAAACTGCGGAGTCACATATTCACCCTCTGATAATCTGGATGGATATTGTGGGGAATATTAAGCTCATATTATCAAGCATCTCCAGGACGTAGGACGTAGGTTCCCCGCAGCCTTACCGTAAATTGCTTCGTCATAATGTCAGATGGTAGATACGTATCCACCAGCTACCACCTACCTACGTATTCAAGAGATCTCCTAGACCGAATAATGTTACCGAATATGCTTATTCATACCGCAACTATTTGGGCGAAAGTACCCCCTCCCTCTTTGATATCATCACCGAACGCACCGTATTTGATTAAATAAATTAATCGTTAAGATATTAACCTTTTGTTCTAACCCCCGGCACGGTGGATCCGTATAACCTCGTTTGTTTTGTGTTCTAGCTGTAATGGTTCTTGTTTCCACCGTGAGTTACCACTTATCCCGAATGCGCCCCTGTTATTCGGAATTATTTCATACAAGCAATCACAGAATATCATAATTATAAGTTATTAATAATTTCACTCTTCTTTTCAGATATAATTCAATATTTCTACATTTAAATTAAATAACATATCGAACACCGGTCAACTGTATGGAAGCTGGCCATTACACCAGCCTAAAAATTACATTCCTCTTACATAATAACACGATATTATATAAATATTGCACCATAATTCTAAGTCCACTATTATCATGTACTACTTTAAAGTTAGCATTTTTTGTTTTTTCTTAAGGTATAAAATGTAATGTGTTTACTATACACAATTGTAGGATTGTTACGATGTAAAATATATGTATATTTGTGTCGTATCCACTGTCATTAATTATAGGATTTAGTGCCTTGCAACTTTACCTACTGTCAATGTATCTTATATGGTATCAAGAGAGTTTTACGGTTAGTATCTGTTGTATCATCTAACATTGTGTAACAAATATCATAATTTATTTTATATTATTCTACTTGTACTCACTATCACTTACCTCAGAACTGGTTTTAATGACCTAGTGAGGCAGGTAATGTAAAAAATAGTGTAAGAAATAAAAAATTAATAGATAAAAATAATTTTAAAAAAGTATTGTGAGAATGGCGGCATAAATTAGATTTACCGAAAATAAGAATGATGTGTTTTTAATTTTTTGAATGTTACGTGCTCACATCACAACCGAAATGATATTGTTTTGTGATCCTGATTAGTCGAGTTCATCGGGCTCACCGGTTGCTCTGTTTTGGGTCATTGTTATTTCCGCAACCCACCTCCCTCCGCCTTTCAAGTAACGAGGCACCACTACACGGGTACGCCCTCCGCGCCCTTCGCGCCCCGGTGCACGGCGCTGAGCGGTGATTCTAAAGGCGCCATATTTTTAGCCTGACATTTGATCATTGCACCTCCTCCCGCTTCGTGCGCTCCGGGTAGGAGCCGCCGCCCGACGGACCCCTCCCGGGGGTATTCGGAGCACCTGATATTTGGAAGAGTGCGTGCCTGGTAGGTAGGTGGGCGGTTGCCGTATAACTATCGCGTGCTAGTGTGTACTGTGTACGCTCGATTGTGTACTCTCGCATTGCAAATGCGTGTATGCCCGAGTCTTGATGTCGGAGAGGGACGCCCCCATACGGAAAGAAGGAAACAAACACAGCCAGACGAAACATGTCGAACCTCTGGCGTTGTCTTTAGTACCGGTCCGCGCCACCAGTCGGCGCAACGTGTTTTTGTTATTCTTTTAACATTCTTAATACACCTCTTTACTGCCCGTGCGCTCCTGATAGTTATATTCACAGAGTAATAAATAACGATTCCACTGTTATAACGAGCACCTAGTTTCAATTGTAATTGTCGCTTTGTATCGCCCGTCGAACTAACCGGAGTGTCGTTTCGCAACTTATTCAAATCAAAACAAATAGCCGCTGATTTATGCAATGTGTACGTATCCCGAGGTGTTTCATTCAGCTGCACTTATGAATGAAAACATTTGCACTTACGTAACATTGTGAAATACGTTTGACGTTTTGGCATTGATTTATACAGCGTAAGCAAAAATCATGTGAGATAATCAGTTTTAAAAATAGACTTGTTTCTGTTACATTTTCTCATCCCAGAATAACGTAGATGCATGCTTACGAAGTTAATGAAGTAATTAAAATGTCAGCTTTTGAATTGCATGATGGTTCATACCTGATTAATAATTCATCAGTTGATTCATTATGCTTGAAACACAGTGAGAAAAACTTTGAATAGATTCGAGATTAATATCAGTTCCTCGTCAGCATTCAACTCGAATAGATAAATCTGCCGATGGTTAAGAATAAAACAATTTCATGTCACTTGCCAAGTCATAATCTATGGGTCAGTTTAAACTCAGTGTGAACGGTGATCTAGTTTAATTTTGCAGTTTTCTGTGCGAATATCTTGACGATGTCGAAACAGGTGAAGATGGAAAACCTTGCAATTTGTTTGAACTGTTTTACGTTGGAACTGATGTTCTCGTAAAATTGAAGTGATAAAGTGGTTTAATGAGTGTGTTCTACGTGTTTGTGTGGTGCTTTTGATGGTTGATCAAACCTAATAATATCGTGACGAAGAAATTCTACGACAACCTCGATGCCATCCCGTCGTGATAATAATAAAAAAACATTTATTATGTTTTATGTTTTTCGTATCTTGTTTATTTTATACTCGAGTGGTTTTTTTTTTGATGTTCGCATTTTAAATTACGATTTCGAAATATGATACGCTGTGGTCATTTCGCTTTTTGTGGTTTCCTTTCCAGTACATCCAGTCTTGTAGATTTTTTTCGCGAAATTTAAGCCGTCGTTACTATGAAAATGTAAGTTTTATTTTTGTATTTCTTATTTTATTTCTAGACACTACTTGTTTACCTACCTATTCTTCCGAGTGACAATAACTTATTGAACAGTAAAATAAATATTGAAAACAATATGGTCTCTTGTCAAATTGATATTTCATAGCTGCATGGCTCCTGGTAGAAATTATGTTTCGAGCTAAAAATAATATCAATTAGCAAATACGGACATGAAAGGCTGTGATTGCTTCATAATACTACAGCTCACCGTTATAGAGCTACGAGTATTTAAGATAAACAGATTTTCTGCTTTATAGTTATTATTATATAGTTTTTGTTATTGAAACTGTTACCTGAACCTCATGTTTTTTCAGAACTTAAGATGAGTTTTGGCAATTCATTATTTCACTTCAGCAAAGCTCGAAAAATGATCGTAAAAAGTACCCACGTTCCCACGTATCGAATTTCTCAAATCCGTCTCCGACGAGTTTTTTTACACAGTCTTGAGGTTTTATACGACATCGAATATTGGTCGTAAAACGCTAAATAAAATTTTGATAGAAAAAATATAAAAATAATAATAATTTTGACCATAGCTACTGCTGTCAAATGGCCTGGAACCCAATAAAACTGCTAGTTTTTGTAGTACCTACCAATCTATCTACCGTACAGTACTTATGTTACAACGTAGACAAAGACAGGTACCTACTTTCCTATGTTTTGCTGGCCTTTAATACAACATTTAGGCACTAGGTAAGAACTCAAAGGTGATTGACTTTTAGATATACCGCATGGTTGCAAATTCACTCACAAAACTTTTATTATCAAGCTTAAAATTTTTTTCTGTATTTTTATTTTACTTTGGTCTATTGAAACACGCGAAGTTTACACATGCCCGTGAACTTTATTTTATGACAAAAGATATATTCGAATACCTTTACCGCCCACGTATATTTCCAATACCATTTGAACCGCATCAATGGTGATATTTCACCAAATGGTCAAGATTTTAGATTCGAGATAGCATCCATTACGTGCTTCAGCAAACATAGTTTCTCGAAGGCTGAACCATGTTTATTCAAATCCGCTTGGGAATCATTTCCGCAAACCATCCATTGAATGCTCCTTCCCACGCCGAAACGTTTACAAATTAAAGAAATCCCTTTACCCCTTGGAGTAAAAATATATACGGAGAGAGAGCTAAGAATGCAAGGCTGATGTGAGCGTATTGAATAGGATCAAAAAAGGGACGCTTAGATGGTTTGGGCATGTAAAGCGAATGAACGAAGAAAGGAGTGTGAAAAGAATATACGATGCGAAAGTGAATGGAAGAAGAAGTCGAGGACGTCCGAGAAAGACATGGCACGATCAAGTAAATCAAATACTTGAATCGGGTCATGTGAAGAGTCAGAATAACAGAAGAGTATGTACGAATGTAAATGAAGCAAGGAGTGTGTGCCAAGACAGAGTTATATGGCGGTCCGTCCTTTCTGCCTACCCCTGCGGAGAAACGGCGTGATGGTTAGTTAGTTAGTTAGTTAACACGACTTTGCGATAAATCACTTTCTCCGAGTTTTTACGTCGTATACCACGAGAGAGAAAGAGACAAGAAAAGTCATCACATAATATCACAGCACTTCTAAGTATGTAAGAATGTTCTCCATCCGTGCTTACTTCACATCATCGAGTCGCATAAATTATGTCAACCGATTTCGAGGTTATTTCCTGTATTTGTGTTGATTAAAAAACTTGCAGTGGTTATACAAATACATCAAACATGATGGTGATAAAACATTACTTCTCAGAGGTATTTCAACAGTTTTAAATATTTTTTTAAATATAGATTATATAATTTTAACTTTAGAATTTTTATATTTTCAATGATATAAAGACATAATATGAACAAAAAGTTTCGATAATTATTTAGGCAAGCCTTTTGTTATTAGTGTTAGTTTGATATTTTGACTTTATAAATCATTTTAATGGTGTATTGAAATTGTTTTGTTTAATGTGTTTAAATATGTTTATTAAAAATGACCGAATTCCGTGTGGGCGGTAACTAATAGGCTATCCGACATTCTTCAATATATGCTTGTCTCTTTCTATCGAGTCAGTATAAAGTCAACAGTATAGACTACACTGTTTGGCAAAGGTCCCTCTCCATGTATATTCTCACTCCAAGCTTTACCCTGTACCCGGTGAGTGTGCGCGGCGAATTGTCTTCAAGAAGATTTGAATCGGCTATTTTTCGTCGCGCAGACTTAGAACGTTTTGAATTTGACAGTGGTACGATTCAATGTCGAAGCTTGGAGTCCCTCCCCAATTGTTCTCATGTCGCGATTAATCTCTCACGCCATTTTGTGTCGTTTGTCGGCACATGCCCGCAAGAGGCACTCCTGCTAATTTGTACGAGGACTGGGAAAGCCTTCGCAGGATCGGTCTCTCGACACGCTCGGTCTAATTTTACATTGATTTGTGGGTTTTTTTTACTTTGCCCTCTTTCAAACCGGCCAAGTCACGAGTTGGCATCGCTCGCGTTTCATTGAATATGATTTGAATGGTGAAATTAATATTTTAATAGTGCGTTGAGATCTTAGTAATGTTACGACCTTGTTGATAGTTTGGTGATAAAATACTAACTTTGCTTTTTCTCTCATGATTTATGATAACGATCATGATATTAGACAGCCTTAATTTGTATATATCTGTGTTCCAAAGGGAGAGAGGGATTAGTCAATATACGTAGATGTTCAGGAGAGCTAAAACAAAATTGAGGAATTCTGTTTTTTGTATGTAATTATGTCATATGTTACATGTTCTTTATAGAATATTATTTAATTTTCTGACTCGTCTAATTTTTCCTTGGTAGATATGTATCTAAAGAATAACTCTGCATACTTAACTCAAAATTCGATTTTATTGACTCATCCCTCACTTCCTTTCGCACACAAATATATAATATATTTTATTTTATTTTCTCCTTGTTATATTGAGATATGTAATTTAATATGACGCGCACTCGAGGTGAAATGTCACAAAACGGCGCTATATAAGCTCACTGTTTATATTATTAGAAACATTGCGGAAGATATTTTTTCTATTGAAGTGAAAAGTGGTTCAATAATTTAATTAAAAAAAAAAAAAATTACGACGGTTGGTAGGAAGGTTATTTTAGAAGAGGAAGTTTGGGAAGTACTGGTATACCCATAACTAGTCAAAGAACGCATTAAAAACCATTTCTAGCAGCATTTTGACTTTGAAAGTTTGTCCTTCAAAAAGGATGATAGAATTTTTTGCTGTTGTTTATAGTGAATACTGCACCAAATCCCAACTCCTCCCAACCGTCTAGAGCCAGTGGGACTATGGCTTCCCCAATTGTGGTATGTTGTGAGGCTGAAAGTAGTGAGGACGAGAAGAAGATGGGTAAGAAGAAGGTTCGAAAGAATCTGGCTATTCAGATCTGATCATTAAACACGGCTAAAGCCATTTCAAGTAACGTTTCGATTCTGAATGGTGGGACCACCATTTAGAATCGTAACGTTTCTTTGAACGGTTTCACTCGTGCTTATTGACCAGATCTGAATAGTCAGGTACCTCCTGACCTTCCTCTTATCATCTTCGTTCTTTCACCTTTATTGTATGTAATAGGTTTATATGCTTGAATCCCCCATAAGGTGCCATTATGTCCCCACAAGTATATACAGGCATACATGTTTAATAAACTTACCCTCTAGACTCTAGATCGAGGTGCAAATAAATCATTTGTGTGAAAGGGGCATCATTTATTTTTATATATTTTTGCTTATTCTGGACCCAGGGTTGGAGTTATTACCACTCTGTTACGAAATACATTGTACAATAGTTATAAAAAAATATTTTCTAACAATTAAAATATTATTATATTTTATAGCACTGTTTTAAAAAACCATATTTCTTACAATATCTCATAATAACCTTCTCATCGTTAAAAACCTCAAACATCGTTTAAAACCTAAAACTCATCGTTTTAAACCTTTGATTGACAACTCGAAACGATTCAATCCACTCGAAAAAAATCACGCACACCTTACGCTAGTGGCGGTAAGGTTGAAATTGCCACTTGACACCGGTCGTCTGTTTCGATGAATGCAAAAAAAAAACACCATAAAGCAGGTTTTTTTTAGTGAAGCTCGGATATGAATATTAAAATGTTTTCCGGTTAGAGTCTCAAAAACTTATTATGCCGCACTATACAACAAAAGCAAATCCGAAAAAAAGGTTCGTAAGTAGAAGATTTTACACTTAAAAGAATTTTTACGCTTTGTTTTTTCTAGACTTAAATAAGGCTCGCTAAAAAAGGTTAAAGCAAAGGTCAATAATAACAGTGAACTTATATATCGCAATTTTGTGATATTTCACCTCAAGTGCGCTTCATATTAAATTATGTATCTTAATATAACAAGGAGAAAATAAAATAAAATAATTTTTTTTATATATTTTTTTAAATTTTATATAATATAAGTTTTTTTACAATAATATTTCAGGTAATTGTTACAATTTTTACACAGTGTATTTTCAAATAATCATAAAAGCTGTTCCTACCCATAAATAACAAAGTTCTTGTGTTTGGTGAGGGAATTTACACTAAAATAATAAAATAGTGTTTAGTTAATACAGCAGAAAAAATAGAAGTAAAAGTTAAAATAAAAGTATTAGTGTAAAATTAGTTATAGTAATAAATATTAGTACATAACGATGACACAAATTTTGTGGAATAAGAAGAAAAAAATAATAACAAATAGAAAAATAATAATAATAATTATTATTATTAGAGACTGTTGAAGTTATTTGATGTAATTTTTCAGTTTAGGCTGAAATTCATGAATATTATCTATAGTTTTTAGTTTTACAGGAAGATTGTTAAAGTAAGTTATTCCAAGATAGAGGTAGGTATTTTGAGAATGCTTAGTGTTAAATTTTGGGATTTTAATATTATTCTGATATCTAGCAGACATATTAAGTTGTAAGTTTTTTAGCTGTTTTTCTTTATAAATTTCTATAATTGAATATTTTTTACATATGTTATCTATTGTAGGTACATTGAATATTGTAAAAAGGGTTTCAGTATAAAATGTTGATGGTTTTTTTAAGAGTACCTTAATTATCAATCTTTGAATTATTTTAAGTGAGTTTAAAATGTTTTCATATGTCCCTCCCCAGCCAATTATACCAAATTGTAATATAGATTGAACAATTGCATAATACACTCTTTATATATATAATATATTTGTAAAACCACTTTTTCACAGTATAAACAAAAATACAGCATGTTACCTAATAAACCGTTGAGTTATGGTAATTTATTTTGCGAATCAAAACGTGAGGGCGGAGTCAACAGAGACGCGGGACACGAAGAACATTCTAGTAATACTTTAAAGCGGTGTGATAATTTCGGAGATTTTTCTTTCTCTTTCTTTCTCATGGTGTACGACGTAAAAACCCGGAGAATGTGATTTATCCCAAATGTGTATAGGTTGGGTAAAAAGAATTAGCTCTCTCCATAAATTCTTACTTCTAGGAAGCATCTATACTATTTCTAGGCGATCATACATGATTTTGAATTATTTTTAATAAAAAATTATATGCAATATAAATGTGTTCGAAAGTGTATTATTGCAAATACGACATCTTATTATCTTATTCACGATATTATATATTATACAGTTGGATAATGTGAACATTCTGACAACTTAGGAAGTCATTATTTATAATTAGAAAGATGATTTATGTAAATTAACAAGTCAGAATTACGTGTATGTTTATAGTGGGACGAGAATAATGAATGTAAAAAATAAACAGAAAACATAATGATGATGATATTGCGCATGCATGTACATACTCAATATAATATGTGTACGAAGACTACGAACAGATGCTTTGATTACAATATTCTCCAAACCAGAAATAAATTAATTAATTGTGTCCTTTTGACGTTACCTGCCACGTAAATATGCCTCTGTGTATTTTCTGTGTACATAATTTAAATGAATATTATTATGCCATAGATTACGTATATGTATTTAGTGATAAGAAAGAGCTTAGGAATTCAAATTTTTACGGCGCCCTTGAGGTGATTTTTAATAAAAACAACTCTGTACGAATTATTCAAATATGATTATTAAGAAAAATACCTAAAACACAAAACGCTTAACGTTATTTTTTCGTCGTTAACCAAAGAGTAAATATTTGATAAAGAAAATTTGTTCTAATGAAGTGGTAAAAAAAACTGTCGAACAGTGAGCTCCGACGTCATGAAATTTAGACACATTTTTCAGTCTAGATTTTTTAGGGCAGTTACAACTAAAAAATAAAATAAAAAACAAATATTTTTTTAATATCTGTTTGTTTGTCTGAAGCAGTAAAAACTCTCCAACACTGAGCTTAGGCGTTATTATTATTTGCAAGCCTTCTTCTTTCTAGAAGTTTAAGATCAACGCAACTATGCTTAGCCCTTTTGTTTCTTTTTTCATATTTAATATCGCGTAAGATTACCAACTGCTCCAAACTGTCTAGAGCCAATAAGACCATGGCATCCCTAATCGGGGTATGTTGTGAGGCTGAATGTAGTGAGGAGGGGAAGAGGTAGTTTGGGAAGTACCTGGCAATCAGATTTGGTCACCAAACAGGGCTAAAGCTATTTCATGCCACGTTTCGATTCTAAATGATGGTCTTTCACCAGGACGATACTTAGAGTATCTACCACTCTGGAACGTGCCGCGAAATATACAACTTTTCTGTCTAAAATATTTGGACCAACGCAATTATTTCCACCTCGCAACGTCATTTCCATCATGAACTATGAATATTTTGAAGAACTATTCAACTGTCAAAAATAAGACAAGATATTCAAAAGTTAATTAAAATTAGTGATGAAACTTCAAGCGAAATCGAGCAGTAAATACGCACATTTCATATAATACGACTTTATAAACGGTTTAAATTCTGTGAGAATTCAACTTGGGTGCGTTGGGTGTGTTGGGTGTGCCTCGCAAGGGCTAGAAAGGGGGAAGCGCAGGGTGTTGGTAGTAGTATTGTTCCCTTACATTGTATATATTATATTGTTCCCGTCATTTATCTCCGAGCTTCCAGATATTGCCACTTTATCAGTGCGCTAAGCCGGCTCCATTATGACCCTCTCTACTTCCTTTTACTTGTGGACGTGCAACGCCCCTACCTTCAACCTCTCCGCAGATAATATATATATCTCCATGTATTAAGGGTTCGGAAGATTTTTCACCGGAGCTTTTCATGGTTATACAGTTCTGGCAGAATATTTCATACAGCTGGGCAATAAATAATATAAAATTTCATCTTGTTTTATTTTTCGGAAGTTTGATGGGTATTTCAAAGATCCATATAGCGCATTGTGGGAATGAAATTGCTAGATGAAAATAATTGCGTTGATCTAAATGTTGTGACAGAAAAGTTGTGCAAAATTTCATGACGCCAGAGCTCATAGTTTGGGAGTTTTTGCTACTTCCGATTCAATTGTTAGTTATTTCAAAGTTCCCTAGCTCGTGGTGGAAATGCCGTGGCGAGCTGATGCGTTGATCTAGGAATACCGGACAGGGAAAGTTGATATAAAATCTGATTCACGCAAATAATTTTTGACCGGTTAGTGGCTGAGTGGAAAAACGCGTCGGCTTCTCACCTGGGCGCCGTGGGTTCAATTTCTCTGCTAGCTAAGTCCTCCATCATTGCCCAAGCAACATTTTCCACTTATTATGGTGGTAGTGAGAATTTTTAAAATATTGTCAGGTTATTCGTAACCCGGAAATGTTTGTATTCCTTTTGAAAAAAATAAAAAGTAAACAAAACAAACTGTCTGCTTTATAGTTAAGATAGGTTAACAAGTAATATATTTTATGAATAAAATACAGAAATATTCACTAAGAGAATTTCTCTAAATGTGTTGTACATTTTCGTGTGTTTTTAACTGGCAACATCATTCAAACAATTTCCACTCATAGGTTCCTAAAAACAATAACCATTTTTCGTATACCAATAAATTTACAGATGTGATTCAATTCCCCATTTTGAAGAATTTCTTTATTTAGCACACGATTTGAAATTTCCAGAAGTGACTCAGTTTCGCCTTTATATTCGCACAGGTGGCAGTGGCATTGTTCAAATGTCCGATACCGAGTTCGTGGAATTTCCACGTGTTTTGTGTTATTTTTATTGTTTTTCCTCGTTGAATTATTCACACAACCTGTTTGTGTGCTTTATACACGATGCGTTAAAGATCAACAATTTTGTATTATTGCGGAGTTAAGATTAACAGATCCATCTGGGCAGTTGGTCTTCATTTCCTTACAAATATATTTATGTGATCAATATTATCTCGTTGCATTTGGAACGTGTTGAGTTTCGTTTTCTGCTTTTTTGAAGCATAATAATAATAATTGGATGATTTGTATAGCTCCGTTTTTGTGAACAATCACCTCAAGGGCGCTGTAGAGATCCTATTTTCTAGTTGATATTAATTCCTAGTTAAAAGGGAAAAAATACAGGAACATACTTACCTGGCAGGTTCCATCAGATAAACACACTTGTTAATTTAAAATTACGATTTTTTTCAATATACTCGATATTTTCGATTTAAGGGCATGGGAGCGAAATTGAAAAAAAGTCTTTCTGAATCTGTCGTACACTACAGGATTTGGTTAGAATTTGTATATCTAAAGGTGATTCGTCGAGAGACAGATTATGTTGAGATTCTTCTAATGTCATTTTGTTTATTATCACGTCATCACCTAGATATTGTTTGTAACAAAATTTTATGATTTATTTATTACATTTTCTCAAATTTTAAAACCATTAGAAAAATATCTAATTTTGAAACTATTTATTCGTGGTGGAACTCCATTTTAATGATTTTAATATGACCTCATTACTAACTTAAATAAAAAAGAGTGCAATAAAGTTTAAAATTTTGTATTATTAAAATTTTTAAAAATACCTATTGAAATTTTCCAGAAGGTATTTGGTGATTTATATCCTTTGCACAATAAGCATTTCTCTCATTCTCTAGTCCTAGTTGGGTAGAAAACTTCCAGACAAGGCGCTTTCACGTGTCCCTACTTTGGTGGACTCAGTCCTTTTGAGGCCTGTTATTACCAATTGCGAATTGACCACCTATGTAATTCAAATCAGTTCATGATTTCTGGACGCTGCTCAATTTTTACTATTATTCTTTGTCATAAAAACCCTACTATTCTAGAAAGCCGAAAAAAAAATCAAACTAATGCACCAAATTTTTCAACTGTTTTTTCTTTAATGGTTAATATGGTATCCGTAATCTGTTAAATAAATTACACACACATCCACCTCAGCTTCGTGAAACCTGTCTTTTTAATGGTAATAAACCACACAGAACAAAATTCAAATGGGTGTGTTAAAATTGTTCACTCGTAACCCAAGGTATCGTAAACGTCCTAACACTCCTAACTAATTCTAAAATAATAAATAAATATACCAGTTTGAAGATCTCCACAGCAACCGGTCTGATCTAAAAAAATAAGCAACAAAGTTTTTGAATCACAATACCAATATACCCATTTTACCTTAGCTTTCCATTCTATTTACCAAATTACCGGTCTTACCGGTACGTTACGTGAACCCACCCGTTTAAATTCCACATGTTTACACCGCTTACTTTTTACTCGACTTCAAATAAAAATTCTTGACCCACTCGTCATTTGTTTATCTCTTGGTTCATCTCAAAATCTTCTCATACCTCTGTGACTCGGTTAGGTTTATCCACGCACTCAACACGTACTTGTATGGAGGAACGTTTCGTTCATTTACATACTAGATTTTTAAGTTAGTCGTTCCCAGAACTTAACGGTGTGGGAGGACAGGAACCTTTCTATTTTCAAATGCGGTTTACGTCCAAAATTCACGGTTAACTTCTACGGACTTCTGTTCTTCTTGTCAGTTTTGGATAATAATTAACGTTAGGTACGTGAAACTTTAATATTTTGCCAATTGCTCCAACCTTAATCAATGACGTTTGGAATTTTCAGAGGATTTGACAACTGACAAAGTTCGATTCAACAATTCTGCGACGAAAGTTTTCGATCTTAGTCTAAGATCTTCACAAATACTTTGTGTTGTACTCGTATCTTCATTTTTTTTATTCGTTCAAATGAACATGCTTTTTTTGTGCATCATTAGATTGTATTATGAAATAAATTCACACGGTTATAATCAATTAATATTATTAGCTCATCAAACTCTCTCTCTCTCTCTCGGAGAAAAATAACTGGCCGAAGCCGAAAGCGAAACTGGAATCTTTTACTATGCAATTAAATGCTCTACCGTTTGGGATATTGACTAATTAAAATAAAGTAACAACTCATTAGTACTTAAATTATATTTGCCATTAACTATCTTATTGATAAAATGAATCTATTACGTTCGTACGATAAGTAGGTTTCGTCATAATGCTACATAATAATATTAAATTGTTTCTAATTTTGAGACTGTTAATTCGTGGTGGAACTCTATTTTAATGATTTTAATAACACAAAAATTTAAAGTTTATTCCATTTTTTTTTTTATTTCAAATAAAAAATAGTGGAATAAAGTTAAAATTTTGGTATTATCAAAATCATTAATTTTAAATTGCACTATTTAGCAATGTGTACACTGTTATTTATTTATACCCGCTTATTTTGAGGTTGATTTTCCTATTTGAATTTAGAGTCACCTATTTTTACCTTTCATTCTAAATAATTCATTTTACGCACAACAATCTGAGGCCTTATTTTACTTGGCATCTTTTGAAAGCATGCCAAAATGGTAGATACTCCCAAGTATCGTTCTGGTGAACGACCACCATTCAGAATCGAAACGTTGCTTAAAATGGCATTTGCGGTGTTTGGTAACCAGATCTGAATAGCCAGGTACTTCCCAATCTTCCTCTTCCCAATCTCCTTCCCCTCCCCACTACTTTCAGCCTCACAACATACCCCGATTGGAGATGCCATATTCCAACTGGCTCTAGACGGTTGGGAGCAGTTGGGACTCTTGTGCGGTATTCACTATAAAACACAAATAATTAAAAAATGCCATTTTTTTAAACTTCATCATATCTGTGTGAATAATATAAATATTTTAACATTTTTTTCTTTATTTATGTGGGTAATTTTTATAATACTGGTTTTGGCTGTACCTGTCTCACTGTGAGGAAATCCTGTGTGAAGATAGACAATGTTTGTATCATTACGACGAATAACTTTCTTTTCACTGTTTACAAATCTAATTTACGCGCTTCATAATCATAAGCGTTGTTTACACATTCTAAGCTTCTGTTTACAGTATGTTATATTGTATAAGCGCTGTTTATGGAGCGGTCCCTGACCGAAATCCTGAATACATTAGACTCATTTTGAAAAAGGTTTATTCAAATTACATTCGGTTGGGCTTTACGATGGGAATGTGACTTGATGGGAAACCGTCAGATTTATTCAGTGATTTGTTTTCATAAACTCGTTACTAACTAAGTTGAGTTGTTTTACGACCTTCGTGGTCGAGTGGTTAATGCGCTAGACTACGATTCCAGAGGTCGCGAATTTAAATACCGGCGTGCGCAAATATCTTTTGTTTAATTTATTTGTGTTATTTTTCATTTAATTAAGGGTCAGCACCCAAAAATACACACCTTCTGGATTTCTAATACAAGCAATACTATTTATGATTTATATGTCAATTTTATACGGATAGTTAGGGAAATGTCTAAGGTTTCCAGTGAATACAATTTTTAAACAGTGATCTTTTAAATTGTTTATGAAATGCATTCTGTTTTTAAACTGCACCTCTTATTGATATTTTAGTGTATGTTTTCATTTAATTTGAAAAGGTAACACCTTCAAATTTGTATTCACTGGAAACTTTAGACATTTTCCTAACTGCCCATGTAGAATTTACAGATAAATCATGTACAGTATTGCTTTTATTGGAATTCCACAAAGAGACGTTTAGCTTCATTTTGAGTGCTGAGCCTCAATATAAAGTATATCAATGGCGCATTCAAAAGTGATAGATACTTAGTATCGCCCTGGTGAAACACTACCATTCAGTATTAAAAAGTTAAATGAAAAGCCATGTTTGGGACCAGATCTTATAAGCCAGGTAATTCCCAACCTTCATATTTCCCATCTACTTTTCCTTCCCACTAACTTCAGCTCCACAACCTACCCCAATTGAAATCCTGGATTTGCCCGCAGTCTTTGAAGCATAGCTTATGATGCAATATAAATAATTTCCCTAAGAGTACGGACGTCTGTACTTGTGTGAACTTTTCAATTTTGTAACTGATGCTAATTGAAATCATCAAATTGAAAATTTTTCTTTTCGAATCTCTACACATAATAAAGTACCTACCCATAATGTATTTTAGCAAAACATTTTTCTATATTTCAAATAGGCGGATTAAAGCAAATAATATTTTTTTCTTCGCAAGTCAAGTTATGTCCAGTGATTTTTCTCGGGTAGCAACGACTAGTTTAAATAATACATAATATTTATCTCGATCTGTATTTGTAAAAAAATAAGCCGAAAGACAAGTACATTGAGATATTCTTGTACAACCCGTACTACAAACGACACTACAAATATGGCACTTGTCACGATATACATTTGTCAACTTCCAGTAGACAATTATTTAGTATTACCTCGTGCTTCTAATGAGGGAACTTGATATCCAAATGCTACGATTCATTAACCTTTGGAAAACGTGCTGTCGCTACTCTTAATAACTCAATACGTTTTGATTTGTTGTTTCTCATTCACGTTTCTAAAGGTGGGCTAATATAACTTTATATTTGCTACCAAAAAAACAATCAAGTTCTTCCAGCAATATAATGGTATGCCGCATCAGAACAACATTATGATTAGTAGCAGTTAATCGTATTGTGGAAATTTTGCCAGGGGATATTTCTCCCTCTTCCTGTGTCAACTGTGGTTAGAGATAATCTTTTCTACCCGGTGAGCGGGCTGCCCTTTTGATAATGTAGGGTTTTTTTATAAATATGTTTAAATACGAGTATTTATACATGTACAAGTACTTAAAGTGAAATTATTTGTTTTATGTGGTTGTAGCATTATTTTATTTAAACCCGCTCACCAAGGTTAAGGAGAGAATAATTTGTAAAACTTTGACATGAAGCACTCACTTTGTGGAAAGACATATGTAATTAAATTTTAAATAAAAGTAACTTTTTTTTTACACCACTTTATTAGATACATATACCAACCGGTTTCGGTTCTACCTGAACCTTCTTCAGGGCTGAACAAATATGTATTAAATCAAAACAGAATTATAATGCTTGGGGAAAGCATAAAATGGGCACATCAACTTGGGTGGGGGTTAAGTGCGGGAGAGGTGGTAGGAGCAGGGGTAGGGGGGTGGAAGGGGAACAAATTTAAAATCGGGCTGCTGGATAAATCTAGTTACTCATTAAGTAAGTTACTTTTATTTATGTTTAGGGATTTTTTTATTTCGAGGGCTTCTAAATTATTTAGGCGTAGACCTATTCCATTTCTATGGAGTACGTCTATTCCAGAAGATTTGAGAAAAGAGTGATCCGTATCAATAAGGTGTAAAGCGAATTCAGAATAACCCACTCCATTCGGGCACTTCAGATGTTCAGTCACCCTTGTGTTGACATTTCTTTCAGTTTTACCTACATAGAATGCTGGGCATTTTGCTGTCAAAACAAAGTTACTTTTATTTATGAATAATATGTAGTTTGGACGGAGACGAAGGGGGTACTGGGGGTTCCTTACTGGGTTTCCAGCCGCCAAGGTTGGAAACGAAAGGATCCGAGTTCGAATCTAAATCTGTTATGTGTTTACGGAGTGGAGAAATTTTAGAACCCGTCTTAATGATGCTATTCCTGACGAAGCAGGGACTCTTGGTGAATCGTCGACGCAATGCATTCTGAAATGATTCGAGTCTTTTTGTATTTGATGTAGCCCATATGGGTGAAGCGTATGTAAGTTTTGGTCGGATTGTCGATGTGTAAATGAATAGTTTATTTTTTAGGTTCGGTTTACTGTTGTAGCTGGTAAGGGAGAAAGCAGTAGTTAACTACGATAATAATTATAATAATTTGTGTAGCGCCGTTTTTGTGAAAAATCACCCCAAGGGCGCTGTAAAAATCTTAATTCCTTATTCCTAGGCTCTATCTTATTACTTACTACTTATTATCTATGACATATAAATATATATATATATATATGTATATATTTTTTTAAAGAAGCAATCACTTTGTGGTGTAACATTATATTAAAATAAATGATCACTTCGTTTTAAAGCATGAATTTACTATGTTTTTACGCCAACCGGTTTCGCTTAGATCAAGCTTAGGATAAATATAATGACTAAAGAATAATACAGAGTTATCAGGTATATACTCGTATTCTTTGATCCATTTTTTTCAAAAGCGAAAAATCGAAAAACACACAAAAACGTGACTAACCTTTCCAGTTGTCAAAAACAAACCACTAATCTAAAATGGCTGATAATGCTAACATATGATAAAAATATGTGTACCAACAAAACAAAAACAAAAAGTCGATAATCGAATGTACACAGCCCATTAAAATTCACCTTTTATTTTGAACAGGCCATAGGTACCAAAAAATAGAGTGAGACAGTACATTAAGGAAGAGAGAAAACAAATATTATAAGGGAAAAAATGCTTTTCATCTTGTTGTGGACATATTACAATTTTTTAAACTCCCTAGCTCGTGATGAAAATTGCATTTCAATTTGAAAAAAAGTTGTGGTGAACTTTAAATACCAGTCACTGAAATCTGTACAAAATGTGACAGAGATCTCACCATTCAAAAGATATTATTGCTTTAAATATCACACTTTAAAAATCTGTTTTATATTTAAGATTATGCGTATTAATCAGATATGTTTCTTATGGTTATATTTTTTTACCGATGACCAAAGAATTAGCCTGACTAGAGTCTTCCTCTACAAAATTACATCTATTTTACTACAGTTACTAGACAATATTCGCGCACTGCTGAACACAAATCTAAGGAATAAAGCAAGTCGTAAACACACGTTTGTGGTTTACTCGGTCTCGGACGTGCGCTAGTATAGTTTTATTCCGTTCTTCTTCCGACGAAATTCACCGTTTAAGAAACCAACCGATCCCGTGAAGCGCTTCGATTTATAGATCACCGTTCGCATGGTGGGAATAATTTTACAAATAGTGAAAGATTGGTTGTAATTTTCAATGCCCGAGTTGGAGAAATGTATTTTTGAACTTAAGTTCATTTATATATTAAAATTTTGTTGTTTTAAGAATATATCGTCGCCGGAAAGGCAAAAGGGCTGAAACGCCATTTTGGGAAGCTTACAACAGAACATTTTAAAGTTTTTTGTTTGTTTTATAATAAAATTCATAAGCCTTCAGTACCTGGTTGGATTTTGAACTCAGGTAACTCAATGCTCTCATTGCGACAAAAAGGTCCCAAACTTACGTGGCTTAAGTCAAGCCTTCTCCCAAACGGTAAATATATCTTAGATGGCTGAAGGGCCACAAAAGACTTCAGAATCAAACGAGAGTCAAAGCATCCGACGCAGAAAAAAACTGATCAAAACTGCATATTTAACTTAATTTTGATATCAAAGTCTCGTTTAAGACCTTTCGACTTTCCAGTGACGATATGACGCGAACGTGAATGGAAAAAGAAGTCGGGAACGCCCGAGGAAGATATGGCACAATCAAGTGAATCAAATACGTTAGTGAGGCCATGTCAAGAGTCAGAATAACAGAACAGTATGTATGAGACGATGTATGAATGTGAATGAAGCAAGGAGTGTGTGCCAAGACAGAGATGTATGGGTGTAGATCTTGTCTACCTACCCCTGCGGAGAAACAGCGTGATGGTTAGTTAGTTGTTGTATTTAGAAACGAAGCGATGCTTGAAATGACTTTAGACATGTTTGGTGACCATTTATGAATAGCCAGGTACTTCCCAACTTTCCTCTTCCCCATCTCCTTCTCCCCGCTACTGTCAGCCTCACAAAATTGACCCGTTTGGGGATTTCATAGTCTCACTGTTGCTTGGGAGCAACTGGGACTCTAATGCGTTATTCACATTACAGAAAATCTACTGACCTCATTACTTTCAAATAGTTGATAAACTCTCCTCATTAGCCTGCGTATTAAAGTTATCTTTTATTTCAATCTCTAATCTTTTCATTCGGGTGTGAAGCGGTAAAACAAGAACGTACCTCTTGAAGTTATCGGCATTTATAGACGCGGTATGCGACATTTATTTTTTAAATGTGATTTAAAACATTAACAAGTAATCAATTCTAATAACATTTCCCCAAGATAAGTTATTTATGTGCTATTTTTGTTCATACAAACAACTTAAAACTTAGGTCTTAAAACAACTTCTGTTTATAAACATAAGTATGCACCAACGTATTATTCCTTTTTTTTGGTTCTTACTAAATAATTTAAAGCTCGGTAAGTCTTATAAAAAAAATAAAAAGCTTGTAAACCTTTCATTAAATCGATCTTACTCAACAAATTCATTGCTGACACCGCGTGTCGCTCGTTGACAGACATGTGACCGGTATGCGCACAACGCGCCACGAGCGTTTTGCCAACTCTTCGCTTTGAACTGATCTAAAACAGACACAGACAGCCATGTGGTTTTGAGTCGTACTTCAGGGCACAAGGAAACCCGTCACTGTTTGTCAGATTGAATTGATCCGTCATTCGTATGGCATTAATATGTACACATTTTAGTTAGCAATTAACGTGTTAATTAGTATTCACAAAAAAAAAATACTGATAATTCATTTTTTCTATAAATTGTTATAATTGTAACGAATTTAATGAAACATCAACTCGAAGGCGCTTTTCAAAACTGGCAATAGCTAAAAATATTTTTGATTTTCCTTAAAGTTACTGTACTATTATACTTATATTATTAACGTTAAGTAAAACTGTCATCGCAAAGCTTAATTTATTCTAAAGTAATTGAAGGAAGTAAACACTTTTTGTTACCTTGACGTTATACTTAAATGAAAAGAAATTATGGTTTAAACCAATTTATTAGACTAACTAACTAACCATCATGCCGTTTTTCTGCAGGGGTAGGCAGAGAGGACGGACCGCTATACAACTCTGTCTTGGCACACACTTCTTGCTTCATTTACATTCATACATCGTCTCATACATATTCTTCTATTATTCTGACTCTTCACATGACCCGATTCAAGTATTTGATTTACTCGATCGTGCCATGTCTTTCTCGGGCGTCCTCGACTTCTTCTTCCATTCACTTTCGCATCATATATTCTTTTCACACTCCTTTCTTCATTCATTCGCTCTTCATGCCCAGAATTTATTAGAATTTATGTATAAACTTATTTAAGCACAGATTATACTTTCTCGAAGAAGGCGAGAATATAACCGAAACTATTTGACGAAATGTATAAATTCTAATACTTTGGTTCAAAACAAAACATGTTTTCATTTAAGCATAATACATACGTTCGAAAAAGTATTAAAAAACCAAAGAAACATTCATTCTACTCTAGATCGACGTTTTTAATTATCCTTTAAGTAAGTGTATTGATTAAATAAAATCGTAATGAAAAAGTTAATCTATTAGTCGACTTGATAATTTTATTCATTTTCTGGTAGTACCTTCTTGATTAATTTATATTTTATTCAGTATGTTGTTGCTTAATACGTTTTGAATTACGACGCACGCGTGTGGGTTAACTTTAATGACACCGTAAGATCGAGGACCAAATCTCTCCGTTCATGTTTCAGTCTAGGAAGGTAATTGATGGACCGGACAGTGTCGGGAAATAATAATGAATGGGGTTAAAAAATATTCTCGGTATTTATTTCGCGCCCACACTTCGTTTCTTTTCATAAAGGAAAAATAACAAAAAATAATGGATTGAATGGATTTTTTGGATAACCTTTCAATCGCATGGCTATGTTAACTTCTTTCTTCTCTCGGATTTAGTAAATTTAATGCTTGAACAATTTAAGCGGGTAACTTTATATCTTAATAGTAGTTAGATTCAATTATCAAGTTGAACGAAGATATTTGATCGAATTACGAAGGGGGAGATCTGAAAGAATGCAGAGCCCGATGTATGTAAATTGAACGAATTTCAGATTGAAAATTTTAAGCGGTTTGATTTTGACACATTTTCAGCACCCTTGAGGTGATTTTTCACCAAAACGGCGCTGTAAAAATTATCCAAATATTGTTTTTTAATTTCAAAAAATGAAAAAATAACTTTGTATAATATCATGGATATTATTTGAATTTTTACGACCGTTCGGTTTCGCTTAGCTTAAATACAAAAATAAATATCAGGGTAAAAAAAATAGTAAAAAAAAAATACAAAGTATGCAATTATATATACATACAGAGGGAGAACACAATATAACATAAAATAAGAAAACAGTGAATAACAATAGAAAAACATTTAAATTATAACAAAGATACAAAGAGAAAGAGACAGATAATGTGAAATGAAAAAGGCAAAACGTCAACTGAGAAGGTGATTAAAGAATAATAATAATTTTTATGAGTTTACAAAAAATATACCTAATATTGGACTACTGGACAAATTTACCTGATTAATAAGAATATGACTATTAATTTTAACGTCTTTCTTTATTTCTAGTGATTCTAAATTATTTAATCTGATGCCATGTTATTTATTTTATTTTGTATTTTGTTCTCCCGTTGTATGTATATAAAACCGCACCCTTTGTATTTGTTTAGTTTATTTTTTTACCTGATGATGCTTAGGCCAAGCAAAACCGGTATGTATAATATCCGTGGTCTTATACAAAGTTATATCATTATTATTTAACGGAAATACTGAAAAAATGTCAGGAGAATGATATGACAAATGAATTTCAATTTAACTTCTTAAATCTATTGAATTACCGGTATGTCACCTGGGTATTTATTATTTAATTTTTGCATTATTTCTCAACGATATCCGTCTCAATAGATAATATCTGTTCTGAGACAGGTACCTAAATGTGTTTATTTTTTATCTGAATACGCACAAAATTCCCAACTACTACCAACCGTCTAGAGCTGATCGTGCTATGGCATCCCCGATTGGGGTTGCCACGAGGCTAAAGGTAGTGGGGAGGGAAAGTAGATAGTGAAGAGGAAGGTTGGAAATTACCTGTATATTCAGATCTTTTCACGAAAACGGCTAAAGCCATTTCAAGCAAGGTTTCGATTCTAAATGGTGGTCTTTCATCGGGGCGATACTTGGAGCATCCACCACTCTAAAAATATGCTTAATAAATAAAATTCCAAGCACATAAACACTCCGTCTAATTACGTCAGATAAAAATGTAACATACGATATGTCTGTGTGCTCAAACGGACATTCCTTTCAAACCGCCCTTTGCTTCGTGACGATACACCCTTGAAGGATGTTCCAATTATAATTAGGAACTAAGTCCTTGTGTCCATTTTTACCTGGATCGTGTTGTATCCCGATCTGCTGTCCTTTGAGGCTCGTCCCATCGTCAAAGTTTTGTTTTACTACCACGGCCACAGTAACCCCACGCATATTTGTTGGTATCTGACTACTAACACCTACTTTATATTATTTAAAGTAGAATTAAAATTTACGGCTTATGCTTTTTATTTTGATATCAATTATTTAAATAATATCAATACGAAGATGGCAGCCTATATCGGTAGAAATTGATTGATTAAAATGTCGGTTTCTAAAAATATTTCGGTGGCTCATTTGGCAGAGATGTTACTCTCGGATAGAGTAGAGGTTCCGAGTTCGAGTCTCGGTCTCGACCTAATTCTTTTAATTTTCTGTTTCATATTTCGATTAAGATTATTGATATTATTTCAATAACTACTGTATATTACTCGCCAATGCCTATTCAATGTTTTATTCTACTCAAATGTTATTAGTATCACATGGATATATAGCAATATTGCCTGATGCCACATAAGAGTCCTAACTGCTATGGAAACAGTGGTACTTTAGCATCCCCGATTGGGTATGTAGTGAGGCTGCAGGTAGCGGGGAGGGGAAGGAGATGGGAAAGAAGGTGGTTAGAAAATACCTGACTATTCAGTTGTGGTCACCGAACACACCTAAAGCCAGCTTTATGTTTTATTTGTATAACTCAATTTGGTTTTTCACCAGGGCGATACTCAAAGTATCCACTACTCTAAAACGTGCCGTAAATATGTTATATATTATTTTATATCAACTAAATGTCAAATAAAGCACATACAATATATTTTCACATTTCAGGATTTAAAGCTGCGACCTCTGGATTCCTACTCGTGCGTTTTAATCACTCAAAATTTAGTTTTTTAATGTTAATGTACAATATTACGTTGCGTAATAATATATCTAATTTATCGTGCGCCAGTACACAATTGGGAGGCACTACGAACGCATGTCCAACATTCGTACACAGCTGGCATTATTTTTCGCACATATTTATACATTATGCGGTACATGACTATACCACATTTCTACTTTGGTATTTACTCTTCCCTACTAAATTGTTCTGCAAATTCCTGTTCCAATTAAAGATCCTTTGTACAGCATCTCTGGTGATATTTAATGAGATAATCTATTAAAATAATATATGATGACGTGATTTCGTTTGTTATTTACCATAGACGCTTGGTAGCTTTAGAACTATGTAAATACTCACTAAAACCTTACTATATCTTCTTTAAAAAATCCGATTTTTCGGTTCATCTCTAATCAGAATCACATTTGGGATTGATGACTGCATTGTTCATCTTAAAAATTACCATAATATTAACGGTTTTGAAATAGGTTTAAAGGTCATGCGGTAATTTATTTTTTTCTCCCATCAAAATAATCGTGAGAAGTCATTTTCCAGTTCATTCATCAGGTTTGCAAAGCACGAAACGCTCATATTATATTAATACCTTTCTTCGTGTTATTAGATAATCAAAGCCCACCTTTCATTTTTGCGGTAATCTCTCCGAGATGTAATCACATGCATAGTATAATAATTCAAAACCTTCCAACATTAGGAAGTAATAAAACACAAATCTGAGCTATATTAATTTATTAAGTTTACATTATGTATAAAAAACTTATTTGTGCTTATTGAAACAATATTCGTAATTAATTGGAATCACCTTAAAACCATTAATGCTTATTTATTATTAAATATTCAAATAACATTAATAATCTATAGCACAAATATGAAACAGAAAAAAGCCAGAAACTAAAAAGAACAATCGTCTAGGCATTTATCTTTCCAGAAATGGCAGCCTAAAATCAGAAGAAATTTCAATATTAAAAATTTTCAATAAAAAGTATGAAATCGTTTAAAAATGCCGCTTTCGAATGAAATGTTGATGGCTTACTTAATTAATTAATTTATTTAATTATATACGCCCTTATGGGCTTTTACATAACAGTGTAATATATAACATAAAATAATAGTGACATAAAAATAACATAGAGTAAATGATTAGCACCCAAAAACATAGGTAAATTAATAGAAATATTAAAATGCAATAAATTAACAGTAATTTTTTTTGAAAGAGGTAATAATAATAATAATATTTGGACGATTTGTATAGCGCCGTTTTTGTGAAAAATCACCTCAAGGGCGCTGTACAGATCTTACTTTCTATCATTACATATTAATTCCTAGTTTTATTATAGCCTTCTTGCAACTAGATTCAGTGCAGTTGAATATATCTACTATTTCAGCGAAAAAATTACCCACTGCATGCAACCTAGGTACAAGCGAGTATATAATTGACAGAATTTTACTCTCGGATAGAGTAGAGGTTCCGAGTTTGAGTCTCGGTCATGACCATTGTTCTTTTTAGTTTCAGACTTTTTCTGTTACATATTTGTGTTTTAGATCATTAAAATAATATTCGTAGTTCATATCGACTAAATTAAGCATGTTTAGTCGACGTGGGTTGTCGTTTATTTTTTCGTTGTCGGGCTCGGCAACGATTTTTAAATTACCGACATTGCCGATAAAATCTATATCGATCTTTCACGCTAGAACCCCTGGCTGAGATTCAAGATAAAGATATAAGATAATAATTTTAGATGTCTTCTGTATTTCCGTTAGACTGATGGGTGTATGGTTTGATACCACCGAAGAAATAAACCGGTAGAAGTGTATTGTGACGTGTGACGTGTCCGTGTGCCTAAAGTATGCTCAACTTTGCCTTACTTCTAATGAAATTGATAAAACATTTTCCAATATCGAGTCTGCCGACCGTCTTCTTTCAAATCGAAATAGATCACCCTTCTAGGTAACATCTGTTCAGCGGTTACAACACACATTTGAAGTACAAACAATGCGTTCTCCATGCGAGCCTATCCTTCAATCATTTCGGGAGATCATTACCATAAAAGAGCAATAAACAACCCCACGTGGGCGGGTGGGGCCTGGACCCTCGCCCCTCGCGTGACTAGCTCGCGTCACGAGGCGACTAGACCGCCTCTTCGCCTTGCCGCCCGGGTGCACGCTGCACAGCTGATGGGCCAAACGATTCTCAAATATCTTTATTCAATATTAAGTTCTTTGTAAAAGTTTAAAAGTTCGTGTGAATCCTTTTTATAGAATGCTGATTAATTGAAGCATGAAAAAAAAGTTCTTCACTGAGTGTGGTTACTTTTTTAGAGGGCGTGTTTATGGATTTTTACGGTAATTTGAGCTTTATTTTTTTATTATTTTCAAGACTCCTGTCAAGAAGTTTATGCCAATGTAGATTGGTGTGGCGGTCCATCCTCTCTGCGATGGTTAGTTAGTTATCACTTTTGTCCATAAAGTTAGATCTCTCTGATTCTTTAAGTCGCTCGATCTTAATAATCCTGCCAGTGCTCTAATATTCCATGACCAGATTTTCGCTCGTCTACCAAACAACCAGTCTCGACAGAACATCGCGTCCACTATCTTCCTCTCATTCGCACGATCCGCGAGTTAAATTTAATCTGCTAACTTTGGGAAGCACAGTAGGCGGGCGAGATTATTCCGAACATTTGAACAAATTTTACGAGTTTCGTAGCCAGAGTCACGACATCGGGTGCTTTAGGATTGAACAGTCCGGGATTTTCTACTCTTTCTAAATGAATTTCGGGGTTAACTATCCTGACTGTTAACTACTTCTGCATTTGCCACCGGCCTGGTGCAACTGCCGTACCGTTACACCGGCGGGGATATTCGCCATTAGAATGTTTATTGTTTTTACCGAAGTTATCAACTATAATAGATTTATTATGACCTAAAACTGAAACTACTGTTCTGAATAATGCATTTTCCTAAAGTGCTGTGAAGATAGTTTAAGTTTTCAATGGGAAAATTAATGTTATAGTCAATATATCAAATAATGTATGTTGAACTTTTTCGATGGAGTCGGAGTAGATTTTATAGTTAGGGGACCAAATAGAAGAATTATATTCCACTTGACTACGAACTAAAGACGAGTACATTATTTTTAGTTAAGAAATATTCCTAAAGTCTCTGCGATTTCTGAGAATGCAGTCAAGCATTATATATTCTCTATGATTTATAAAATTAATTTTATTCGAATCTTTACTTATATACAATATCCAAAGTCTTTTATTTGTCAATCGATCTTTAAAATCAACATCATAACGCCCAGACTAGTACTTACATTTATATCCCATGTAATAAAAACCCTAGACTCTGTGCAGAAACGGTCAATCCGTTTGATAGATTCTCATATATAAACAAACGGATTGCAATATTTGGAGCACAGACGTGAAGTGGAAATGCTGTCCTTGTTCTACAGGTATTTCAATGGAAGATGCTCGTAGAAACTTGCGGCATTGATTCCTTCGCCACCGGTGCATAGCCGGAACCTCGCCAAATGCGCGTTCAACATTTGTACACGGTTGACATTCGATTCATGAGAACGGGTCGCTTTTATGACTCGCTCTTGAGTTCAACAGCTCGGCTGTGGAATGATTTACCGGCATCTGTGTTTCCTCCCTCCCACAACATGACCCTTCACACAGCATCTCTAAAGATGACATAGGCTTTAAGGGAAATTATATCCCTCAGGCCTCCTGTACGGATAATGCAAAAAATAAAATCATAATAATGTTATAAATGAGAGCCGAACTCACAACCTTCCGAATTAGTTGACTATTTGCAGACCTTTACGCTGCGGAAAGTTTTGTTTCAATCACCAACATCATTTGCCCTACAACGCCTAGAGTGTTCTAATGACCACTAGAAAAGGTTTCCATTCCTGGGGGTCTTCTAATAATAATAATATTTGGACGATTTGTATAGCGCCGTTTTTGTGAAAAATCACCTCAAGGGCGCTGTACAGATCTTACTTTCTATCTTTACATACTAATTCCTAGCTTAAATAAGAAAATATACAGGAACATACTTACTGTTTTCATTTTATTATTATTATTTTATTGAACAAAATATGAAATTTCTAAAAAATGTTTTGGCTCTCCTGAATATCTGCGTTGATTGACTCCATTCTTCCTGGCGTACACAGATTTATTTTCGTAAAAAAATATATTTATACTGTCACATAAAAAATCATTGGAGTATTTTTAAATACATGCAAGGAGTTTATAATACTGTATTTTCTAACCCAAATTGTACCTCAATTAACATGCACATATTACAGTGAGCGAGCCCACAAACTATTCTAATTTCCTCAAGTTGCGTGTTTTTCTTCCATTCCTTTCACGCTATTCTAGGGTTAACCTTATTTTTTATCATTAGTTAATAACACGTTGAGCGTCAAATTATTCGTTGTTAATCTCGGAGTCATTAGCCATTCAAAGTAGCTACTGTTGCATGAAGCTAATCAATAAAACTGAGATGATTAATCATCAAAATGTCAAACGTCTAAGCCTTCTTATAGTGCAGGTTTTTGGAATGAGCTACACGAGGAGGGCCTTTGCGTTTCTAATAATGACCCCAACTTATGCGTTTGATATAAGATGAGAGACAACAACCCTCGGGGAATAAGAAATGGCTGTTGATGGTAAAATCTCTCTTCAATACAACCTTCAAATCTCCCGGTCAACCGTCTCATATTCAGGAAACTCTTTTGGGCTGCTTTAAAAATAATTCATTCACGGGAAGCCGGTTTCACGGGAAGAGGGCTATCTCCGTAATTCAGTGAATTGTATAGATTTACTTCGATCATTTTATGCTTTGTTTTCAATTCAATCAAATTATTATGAATTTTCGAACATTTACAAAATGGGGCATTATAAACTGTTTAAAAACAGAATCAGTAAGTTTGTGTAACAATGCATACATACACAAAAAAAAGAAAACAGCTGGTGGATATATTCATTTAAAACGTATAGTAAAGGCGATAAGAAAAACAAATTATAAATAAAATTTTAATTCAAATGGTGCATAAAGAACAAAGGTATAATTACACATATTGCAACAATAATTGGTGTTTAAGCCGCCCCGCAGCCCCGTTGATGCAAAACATATAGACATCCAAAGCGATTCGATTCAACACCAAGATTGCCTTCCCCTACTGGCATAACAGTAGCAATGTACATATATATACATATATAAATATATATATACATATATAAATATATATATAAATAACAATATAATTAAACATATTCCTCCTGACCCCAAGATGGTATATTCCGAGCATACCCAAGAGAATGTCGGCAGAATGGAGCCACGGGTAGTAATCATACTCCTTCAAGTATAAAAATCTGTTTCTCCGCAATTCAGTGCCCCGAAAAGGTCTGTCAAGTAATTAAGTGTTTTATTGTAGTTTACCTCGGTGATTTTTAACTATGTAGTGGTCTATACGGACAATCTAGCGTACTATTTAACGATGGTAATTACACAGTACTTACCCACCCACGTGTTTTATAGAATGACTTTTATAAGAACTTTATTAACCACTCTCATTGGCTTATAGATTTTTACGGTGGTCCGACGTTAAATTATTTTTTTGATTGATATTAATTGAGCCATCTAGTTCGTTGTCAAATTGTGGCGCTATTAAAATAGAATTATTATTATTATTAATATGACTACTTTATATGTACTGGCTAAGAAACTTTTTAAGGCGGCCTTCGTTGTCTTAATATTATAGTGCCAATTAATTACCCGAAACTTTTTTTCCAAGACCTTTTTCGAGCTTAAGTATG
Source organism: Drusus annulatus (assembly GCA_022651775.1). NCBI lineage: Eukaryota > Metazoa > Arthropoda > Insecta > Trichoptera > Limnephilidae > Drusus > Drusus annulatus. Next base: position 360,727 of record JAGWCC010000076.1, on the reverse strand, counting down.
TTTCACTAATGCCGTAAGGAACATTACGAAATAATTACACCGTTATTACACGTATTATTTTCCATGTAATGTGTAACAAGATATTTCGTGTTTTCTTCGTTTAACTGATCACAATCTTTTACACATAAATTTATTTTTACGGCCCACCCACGCTGTCTAATCCAGTAAACTATTGAATATAATTTAATTTAATCATTTGCCATCAACTTAAAAGGCGTAAAAACTTTATTTGTGTGGTGTGTTTTATGTAGTTTTCAACATCAGTATTTTATTACTCTGGATTCTTAAGTTTACTACTTTTACGAATCTAACAGTTGGGAAGTGCTAATTTCTCATGTATCATTATTATATGTTATTTGATCAAACAGCATGCCAAATATCTGATAGTATTAATACGCTAAGCCGTCTTCTGTACATGATTCGTTAGATCACCGTGTGGGACGCTAATCTATACAAAAACATTACTGGTTATTTTTGCTCATACTTAAAAAAGTTTTAAATTTTATTCAGATTATACTACTTCACGATGTACTCACTATGTTCCCTTTGAAGTGTGTATCAAGACTAAACTAGTTTTATTATGGATCGTGTTTTATGTCAATCAAATATTTAACAATGGGGATGCATTTGATCATCATAAAACACTTTTTTATGAAGTTAACAAGTATTAATTCTTATTTCAAGGTTTTTTAAGTGATTACCATAAATAAATGAGAAAGTCCTGCTTTCCAGGCCATTAAGGGTGAATTTATCGTTAATTCATATCGTGCCAACTATTTATTTTACCCCATTAGACTACGAGGGTGAAATATATTCACAGCTTATTCATCTAGGTCCATTCACATTCATACATTTAAGTTATTTCAACTTACAAGGCCCGATTTAAGTCACCTTGCTGGCCTCCGTGGTCGAGAGATAAGACGCTCGATTTCGAATGCAGACATCGCGGGTTCAAACGCGGCATGCGCAAATATGTTTTAATTAATTGATATGTGTCATAATACATTTAATTCATATAAAATAATATGAGCTTATTTACAGCATGTTCCAGAGTGGTAGATACTCTAAGTATCGCCCTGGTGAAAGACCACCATTCAGAATAAAAACGTTGCTTGAAATGGCTTTGGCCGTATTTGGTGACCAGCTTTGAATAGCCAGGTACTTCCCAACCTTTATTTTCCCCTTTTCCTTCCCCTCACAATATATGTTAGTAGAAGTTGAGACTCTTGTGCGGTATTAACTACATATATATTTTTAAAACCTCAATTTATTTGCTCTTTGCATCTTTACTGGGCATCCCTGACCCTTTGTTTCATCCACCTGCGAGCCATGTATTCTCCTATGAAGTCTCTATTACGTGTGTTATTGTGTGTATTAAAACAAAAAACAAAAAATCTGTATTAAGTTGAAGGCAGCTAATTATGCGATCTATTTTTTGTCAGTCTACATAATATTGTGGTCTGAGCACTGTAAAGTCAGGTATTCTGAACAAAATTTCGTAATTCCTAATAACTCTCCGTGTTTCGTAATAATTTTACCCCGGGAAATCGTAACTTACTCTCGGCGTAGGTGTACACCGAATAAATTCACGTGTTCATTCAAACGAATCTCTACTCATCCCACACGTCAATAAACTCTTGAAATGAGCCTCTTCCGTGCATTTTCAACTGGCTTCCAAAATTATCGTGAATAGATTTTTATTCTGAGAAAAGGGAAATCTTATGAACGAATCCATGTGTTAAACTCATGACATCTGGAAACTAAAATATATATTTTTTTAATACGTAACAGAAATCATCCTTTCAGTCGATATTTTTAAAGTGATGTTGTAATTAACGATTCAAACTAGCACATATTGTTTTAGCACTAGTACACAAGAGGCGCATTTTTTAACGCGCATTTCCGAAACTTTTTGGGTGGTCTTAACAAAATCGTAAACTAATCTTGAATTATTTGATTTATTTTTACGATCATGAATTTTATGATAGTTGGGTAAATCCAAAAACCGAACCCAAAACAGAAATTGATTTCAGATACGTTGTTTGGCTAGCTAAAGACTACGTAAACAATATTTATAAAAAAATATATAGCTGTTCTAACTTTAAAAAAATAATTTATCCTGGTTTAAATAAAATGCTTCATTTTCGACGGTCTCCGGGGTGGTTGAGTGGTTAAGACGCTCGACTACAAATCCAGAGGTCGCGGGTTCAAATCCCAACGTGCGCAAATTTTATGTGATCAATATGTGTTATTTCAAATTTCATTCATATGAAACAATATTTATATATTTTCGTAGAAATCATTCACTTAGTTGTTTGACATATTTAAATACATGAAAAAAAAACTTTGTATAAGACCACGGATATTATTTTAATTTTCATAATTGACCGGTTTCCCTTAGCCTAAGCATTATCAGGGTATACAATTAAAACAAATTATAAGTTAAATGTTCTTCTGTTGTTTTCTCATTGTTTTGTTATTTTATTGTATATTTTGTTCGCCCTCCATATATAACCGCACACTTTGTATATTTTTCTTAGATTCATTTCTTTAAATAATATATAGTATATTTGCAGCACGTTCTAGAGTGGTGGATACTCTAAGTATCGTCCTGGTGAAAGACCACCACTTAAAATCGAAACTTTGCTTAAAATAGCTTTAGCCGTGTTTGGTGACAACAAATAAATAGCCAGGTACTTCCTAACCTTCCTATTCCCCATCTCCATTCCCTCCTCACTACGTTCAGCCTATAAAATACACATAGACATAAAATGCAAAACACGTCATATTTATACAAATCTTACGAAAAATGAAGCACCACTGGTACTGTCTTGTTTTACGTTTCACCCGCGTATAAAAAGGATATCCGTTCAAAGAATATGTGTGTGTGGAAGAGATAGCTATATGAAGCGTGTCTCGAAGTTATGTCTCGTGGACTTGGTTTAGTGCAACCAGGCGCGTTGTCTCAGTAACGTATCTTTATTATTTGATTCATCTAAGAAAATACCCCAACTGGGGATGCCATTGTCTCACTCGTAGAGTATATAGAGTAATATCTATCCAAGGCAGTGTAGTCAGTTTTTGATGATTTTTACCGGACTCGGCGAACCTGGGCGTGGCTAAGACTAAGGTTAGGTTATTTATACATCCATTCTAGCACATATCGACATAATGTTTTTGTTTATTCGTATAACCACTTTTTCACAGTATTATATTTGTTGTCTCTTTCTCTCTCATGGTGTACGACGTAAAAACCCGGAGAAAGTGATTTATCGCAAGTTTGTACAGGTTGGGCAAAAATAATTAGCTCTCTCTCCATACTACTCCAAGGTCTCACTGGCTTAAAACGGTTTGGACTTTTTTACGGTATTCACTTTGAACAAAAAAAAAAAACAGCATTTAAAAAAAATAATGAATGCCTTAAAAAACCTTCCAAAACCAAAATTAAAAAATAAAACACCATTCAAGAGGCTCATTTTATAATGCATACACATATTCAAAACGTAATAGGTTGGCTGCGGTTTTGGAATTCTTCACACATCCCATGACCGTATTTCTGTAATCTCCACTGTTTACGTTATGCCTTCGGCGGCAGTAAAACTTCAAACGCTTGAAATTATTTATGGTGTGCTCTAACTCATTGGCATTAGAATGGTTTACAGCATTTTTCTTCAATTAAATACTTATGGTGAAGTGCCGAAGTGTTTCAGAACCGACCTCGGAGCAGAGACCAGCTGTTGTAATGACTCTTTGTTCTTGGAAGAACGTAGCTTTTTTAGAATTGTGAATTTAAAGTAGGTCAAAATATTCAAATAATAATAATACTTAATGAAAAACTACTACTAGTCTGAAGATGGCCGTTATAGGCTGAAACCGGTCCAGTCAAAAAATAAAAAAGTGGAATAAAGTTATAAATTTGTTTTATTAAATCAATGAAAAACTGTTACTTTGTGTAATTCACTTTATTCTACATCAATACACAAACCGGTTTCGGTACAAGCGCGCCTTCGTCAGGGCAGATACAAACTACCCACAATAACGTCAATTTGCTTCACAAGAGTTTTGATCACTCAGTCCGAGTGCTATACTTAGTTTACTATTGCTTACTCCATTTTTTTCTATCCTAGGTCCGACAGCACGGACAATAACCACAATATATATTTGTTTTGCTTCCCAACCTTCCTCTTCCCAATCTCCTTCCCCTCTCCACTACCTTCAGCCTCACAACATACCCTATTTAGGGATGCCATAGTCTCACTGGTTCTAGACAGTTGGGAGCAGTTGAGATTCTTGTGCGGTATTCATATTAAAAAAACAAAGTTTATGTAAATATGTTAGTTGTAAGTCACTGGTTTTAAGTATTAGGCCCACTCGGGCGTCGTGGGTTTGATTATTCTGCTAACTAAGTCCTCCATCATTGCACAAGCAACATTTTCCGCTTATTATAATGGTAGTAGGAGTTTTTTTAAGATTTCTTGGGTTACTCGTAAAACGGGAATTTTTGTCTTTCTTTAAAAATATATCTATAAAATATGAAATCGTGTCAATTATTAAATTTTCACCACTGATGATAAATGCTATGAGTGAAGTGTGAAGCTTTACCGTGTTATTTCAGTAAGCTTAACGCGCCCTTGATGTTATATTTCACAAAATTGGCGCTATATAAATTAGTCAAATATTATTATTTTGGAGGGGGGGGGGTGAAGGGGAACGTGGAGAGGAACGTGGAATTGAGATAAAGAAACGAAGGACGGGAGTAGAGGGAAAGGTAGTTTGAGTGACCCTAGCTTGGGTGCGGTCGTGTAATTGATTTTGGTTTAACGTCACGTAAGTTAAATCAATTCATTAAAAAATATGTACACATTGTCGCAGTGTTACATTTATTAATGTTCTGCTTCAATGTGACATTCTATATATTTCCAAAATTTTGAAATTTTAATTTTCTATCGATTTTGAAATGTGCTTTTAAAATAAGGTTCATTTTTTCTTCGAAAGTTTGCGAGGTTTGCTTTCGATTCAGTTTGTTGGTGGTATCTGGTTTTCCTCTTCTAAAGTAACCCTGATAGAAAAATCCTCTCCAGCGCTTCTCTTTACGTTCTTCCATAAAGTTGTTTGACAATCTTCTTAACCGAAATCCGCTTTAGCAAATCCATTATCTTTCAATGGCACTCGACCGATACAGTTTCGTATTTTTGCTTCCGAGGCAGATCTAGAAATCTGCATCGAAATGGTCTCCTTCCACTCGGTCAGTCAAACGTTCCTCCTTTCTCCTGTTCGTCCTCCTAGTACGAGTAGGAATATTATTTCCTCCGAACTCCGGCTGCTCTCAAAGCGGCTGCAGGAATCACTAAGCCAATTAGAGAACAGAGTCATGTCTCTCACATTTTGTAACCAGTCCCTTAATGGTTTAAGTGATTAAGCTCGGAGCAAAGTTCACTCGTCCTTAGATCTCCACAGAAGGAGCTTTTATTTATAAATAAACATTTTTATGCTGGAAACTTTTTCACATTGCCGACCGATCCGTCGGCTGAAGTTCTTAATTAGCGCTCTAAATTTTTATTAAAACAAAATTTAATTATTCGGGCCTTCCTCCCGGTTCCACTTCATTATCCAATCAGTATGATTTATTAAGTCACCTTCAAAATTTGTTTGCTTATTATTTATGCCTCTTGGAAGTCGCTATTGCCTTTAATGGCTGTTGAAATAAAGCTTCAAATGTTTAATTGGATCTAACAATTAAGTAATAAGATCAATTTTTCCCCAGTTTTATACAGAAATGCTTTGTTTAGGCATCATTTAAAACATGTATCACATTTTTTTGTAAATTATAAAGACTATTAAGTTAAACAAATTTATTTAATTATTCAAATTGGAAACAACCTTAAGGTATTATTGGTTATTTATTATTAAATATTTAAATAAAATTAATAATCTAAAACACAAAAATGAAACAGAAAAAAGCCAGAAAGTAAAAATAACAATGGTCATGACCGAGACAATAATATATAATATTTATTCTCCATATATTTATTATCTTCCGTACTTGAAAAATGGATATTTATCCAAAGGACCATCTAGATATTTAATAAGTGTTCGGATAGGACTTTAAATATCACCAAAAGATGGCAGTCTAAAATCGGAAGAAAATTCAAATATTAATAATTTCCAATATAAGTATGAGATCGTTTAAAAATGGCGCATTCTAATGAGGTATTGATGGCTTAATTAGCAGAGTTTTGCACCCGGCCAGAGTAGAGGTCCAAGTTCGTGTCTCGGTCATGACTATTGTTATTTTTAGTTTCTGACTTTTTTCTGTTTCATATTTGTGTTTAAGATTATTAAATTTATTTAATATAGCATTTCTTTGCTAAATATGTTTTTGTTTTGTATTTTCTTAGGTTCGTCAATAATAGTCCCATAGATTCCTTTTAGCGCTAATTTATTTTCCTGGTTAACTGGCTGGATGATGTAGTATCTAATGATATTGTGATAGCACTCTGGTTGATTATAAAGCTCTTTGCTTAGGTCCATTTGGTCGATTTGTCTAGAACGAGTTTACCTTACACTCTGACTGTAATTATAATTTATCTAAGTATCCAATTTGTCGCTTGAGGCGTCTCCTTACTAACGACGCCACCTCGGCTAAGATTGATTCTAGAGCGATCCCTCTTAGATCGAAGGAAAATGTAGGTTTTTCTGTCGTTAGAAGCTATTCTATAATTGATGATGTCCGTATACCACATAGACAACTAGGCCTTTACTTGGTGTAACTATGTGCTTGGTAGTTTAATTGCACGCTTTTAAAATTACTTTATATAACCGTGGGTTTGTTGTTAATCTAAATCGCAAATACGCTAATCTACGGTAGTAAAACGATCGCGTGTATTACGGGTGCAGATCAGTTACCACCCTTAGCTGCCAGTGAAATATTTTTTTAATCTGTTGATGTACACACGCACCGTTATACCCATATCTGAACAAACTTTCATGATTTTTGATAACAACCATGCTTTTAGAATTTGCATGCTTTAAGATAGTTTGAATTTGCATCCATTAATGGAGGACTGAACGCTGTTGGCGCAAATAAGAAATTCTTCAAAGAAACGAAGCTAGCAGTCAACAATGGAGTCCTTACCCTGATGATGGCAGTGAGGCATGGAACTGGCAGAGGAAGGATGAAAGTAGACTGAATGCTGTGCAAATGAGATCCTTGAGGCGTATGTGCGGTAAAACCATGTATGACCGTATTAAAAATGTGGATATCCGGAAAGGATATCGACATTTTTCTTGATTCTATCCATTACGCTCACATCCACGCAAGGCTGATGTGAGCGTATTGAATAGAATCAAGAAAGGGACGCTTAGATGGTTTCGGCATGTAGAGCAAATGAACGAAGAAAGGAGTGTGGAAAGAATATATGATGCGAAAGTAAATGCAAGATGTCGAGGACGCCCGAGAAAGACATGGCACGATCAAGTAAATCAAACACTTAAATCGAATCATATGAAGAGTCAGAATAACGGAAGAGTATGTATGAGACGATGTACGAGTATGAATGTGAATGAAACAAGGAGTGTGTACCAAGGCAGAGTTATATGGCGGTCCGTTCTTTCTGCCCACCCTGCGGAGAGACGGCGTGATGGTTAGTTAGTTAGTAACATCTCTGTTATAATATTAGGTTAGGTAATTTCGCGTAAAGCGCATTCGAGGTAAACTATCACAAAACTGAGTTGTAAAACATAGATCCACTGTTATTTATTATCAACCTACTATTCCAGTTCATTTGATCGGGATTGTTGATTTGCAGTTGATTTGCGCCGAGAATATTCCTTGCATTGTGCCGGCCTGTGGGACATTTCCGGAATATCAATTAGGGACGTATTCTGATTTTTAAAATTCACAACGGCATCCGCGGCTTTATTTTCACTACGTCACGTTTTTGCATTTTGTTATGTCGAACACACCTCCGCTGCAAGTGAATTCATTTGCTCAATTAAACGCATCGGATTCGAGATTTTAAAATTGTTTCAGATTTGTTTTTTTTTTCGATTTGAAATTCTCACAAGAGCGTATCTACTTCGAGGCAATGGGTTTCAATTACGAATTGTTGTATGACAGAAGAGAAGAGGATAAAAATAATAAAAGGGAAAAGGAAGGTTTTGGTAGTTTCTAAATTTCGATAATAATTTTAATTTATTTTTTATTGTGAATACCGCACAACTGCTACCAATCGTCTAGAGCCAATGGGACTGTGGAATCCCCAATTGAGGTATGTTAAGGGGAAGGTGATGGGGAAGAGGAAGGTTGGTAAGTACTGTAAAACGAGCCGAACAGAATTTCGGTCCAAACTGAAAACTTACCTTTTCAGACTCTCATATATTTAAATTCATTAAAAGAATCTCAACATAATCTGTCTCTCAACAAATAACCTTCAGATATACAAATTTTAACCAAATTCTGTACTGCACAACAAATTCAGAAAGTCCATTTTTCTTATTTCGCTCCCATGCCCTAAATCGGAAAAAAATAAAAATCATAATTACAATTTTGAGTTAATAATTTTGTCTATCTGATAGTACTTGCCAGGTAAGTATGTTCCTGTATATTTTCTTATTTAAAGTAGGAATTAATATGTAATAGTAGAAAATAAGATCTGTACAGCGCCCTTGAGGTGATTTTTCACAAAAACGGCGCTATACATATCATCCAAATATTATTATTATTACTTGAGTATTCAGATCTGGTCACCAAACACGTCTAAAGCCATTTCAAGAAACGTTTCGATTCTAAACGGTGGTCTTTCACCAGGGTGATACTGAAAGTATCTTACACACTGTTTAATAAACAAAGTAAAGTTTAAGCCTTTGAGTGATAAACTTCCAACATGGCTATTCTGAAAGTTTAATTCAAATCTGAATTAATTATTATATTTATAACTGTTGTGTGGATTTTGTAATCCTGCAGTGGTTACGTACCCATGTGTGACTTGAGTGCACAAACACAGTGTTGGTTAGTGGTCGAGCGGTACAAAGCATCGGGTTCCTAGGTTCCTACCCAGGGGCGCGGTCTGCTAGCTAAGTACTTCGTCATTGCGCAAACAACGTTTTCAGCTTATAATGATGCTAGTAGGAAGAATTCAAACGATGTCAGGTTTTCGTAACCTGCGATTGTTAGGTCTTTCTTTATTTAAAAAGGGATTATTTTAAATATGTGTATATCTATATTTTTAATATTTAAATAGCTGTCATAAAATTATAAGCATCTAATATACTGGTTTATTTTTTTAAAGTAAAAAAACATCACCAATCACGGTTTTAATAACTTTTTTTAAAAGTCAATACCGCACAGCTGCTTCCAACTGCTTGGAGCCAGTGGGACTATGGCATCCCTCATTGCGACAAATTTAATCTGAAAGTATTGAGGAAGGGAAGGAGGTGGCGAAGAGGGTGTTCGAATATTACCTGGCTATAAAAATCTGGACACCAAACACGGCTTAGGCCATTTCAAGCAACGTTTCGATTCTGAACGGTGGTCTTTCACCAGGGAAATACTGGAAGGATCTTCCACTCTGGAACTCGCCGCAAATATACTTTATAATAATAATACATGGATAACTTTTGTAGCGCCGTTTTCGTGGAAAAATCACCTCAAGGGTGCTTGACAAATTAATTTATCTAACCTATAACTTATCACTTAAGCTTATAACTAATAACTTACAGTTAACATTTATTGCTAATGGCTTACAACTATTTTTTTCAACTATTAGCTTACAATGAGGACTTATAGCTAGTAACTAACTACTGAGTATAACTTATAACTAGTGACTTACATCTAAGATTTCATTATCATTACTTAATCACCTCTTCATTATTGCTCCCCATTTTTATAACTGTTCATCGATTCTTTTCTTGTGAACCACAGATAATAAAACGGGTTTCAAAATTGTTATGCATCTCAATTTTATTATTATAATTTATTTTCGCCCACGGGGGTTTGAACCCGCGACCTCTAAACTTTAATGTTCTCAAAGACAGTTTCTGACTTTTGACTAAATGGCAAATCCTATCCCCAAACATAATAATACAAACTAGGATAATTTTTATAGTACACATTTTTGTGAAATATCACTTTTGGGTTTGTCTCTTTGTCGGTATGCTATACGCCAAATCACATATATTAGTATGACCACAAAGTACTTTCTTTTTAAATTTGATTTATACCATTATGTAAAACTAAAATCCAGATATCTTATCTAAATGGCGGCCATCCCTTTCGATCGGGCACAGTGGGGTGGCTTTGTAAATAGTAAACGGACTAAATAGGGTTAACTTTGACAACAATAAAAAGTATCTGTTTGAAAGTTATACCGCTTTACGAGCTGGTTGTCAACCCTTGTTAGTAAATATAAACATCCCTTTTCGTTGAAGATTACACAGCCTAATCTCTTAAGAGGCTTACGGACACAGTGGTCTCTCTATTATCTGAGGGTTGCATCATCCGGTTCTCGAATTAATCGGGGTGATGATTCAACGTGCCATTTTGTTGTATCGTTGATTTTTTTCAGTATTTAACGATGGTTTCCAATATTTTGATTTTTTGCCGTGCACATCGCATATCATGTTTTTTTTCCATCCCGGATAATCGAGAGTCTACTGTACCGGGTTAGTATTTAGAGTAATGGATGACCCTAGGCACTATTTATATAAAAGGGGAAAATGTCCAGCTGTAATAATTGGATCCATTTTTATCGTTTGTTTTTTTAAGGGTCAGCACTCAATAATGACGCCAAAAGTTTCATACATGATTTTTTATTATTTTCCATTCCGGATAATCGAGAGTCAACTGTACCGGGAATGACATGAGAAAGGGATGACTCTAGGCACTATTTATATAAAAGGGGAAAATCTCCAGCTGTAATAATTGGATCCATTTATATCGTTTGTTTTTTTAAGGGTCAGCACTCAAGAATGACGCAAAAAGTATTATAATAATATATGGATGATTTGTATAGCGCCGTTGTTGTGAAAAATCACCTCAAGGGCGCTGTACAGATCTTATTTTCTATTATTACATATTAATTCCTAGTTTAAATAAGAAAATATACTGGAACATACTTACCTGGCAGGTCCTATTAAATAGACACACTTATTAACTTAAAATTATGATTATGATTTTTATTTATTATTTAATTTTATTTTTTATTATTTCATTTATTTTTTGGGCATGGGAGCGAAACTAAAAAAATTACTTTCTGAATTTGTCGTACAGTACATGATTTGGTTAAAATTTGTATATCTAAAGGTGATTCGTCGAGAGACCAATTATGTTAAGATTCTTTGAATGAATTTAAGGATATGAAGTCTGAATGGGTAAGTTTTCAGTGTGGACCGAAATTCTGTTGGGCTCGTTATACATCTTAGTTCCGGAGGGAGTTTATTCCAAACTATCGGGCCCGATACTCCGAAAGCGCGATCTCCAAACTTAGTATTTGGATTGCGTTTGAGTTCTATCAGCCTTCCTTTATCTGTAAATTTTCTATGGATATTTAGAAAAATAGCAAAGTTTCCAGTGAATAATTTTTTTTTTATTTTCATCCTTTAAATTCTATGAAAAACATACTAAAATGTGCAGTTTGAAAACAAGCCAATGCAGTTTTGAACGTTTCACCTAATATTCCAATATGCATTTCATAAAGAAATTATAATAATACTGTTCGATCAAGAAGTTTTTTGTATTCACTTGAAACCTTAGACATTTCTTACCACTCGCATAGAACTAACAGTTAAAAAAAAAAATTGCTTGTATTATATTTTATATATTTAAATCTTAGATATTTTTCTTACTACTCGTATAGAATTAATAGTTAAATAATTTTTAGTTTTGCTTGTATATAAAATCAAAAAGTGAATTTTTGGCTGCTGACCCATAAGCGCACTGTGGTTTCGTCGTGTATTTTAGTTTACCGAAAACAAAGTAAATTTGGTCGGCTCTTGTTCAAATTCAGTGAAGGAATCAAATCTACTTTCGTTTCAGAATGTTGTTTTAAAATAAAGCGATTTAATTATTCTAATTTAATGTACATTTCACCTTTAAAAATGTATAACATAGAGTTAAACAAATTTAAAAACTGCAAACGGCCTTCCGTTTACTGCGCAGCTTGGCCGAAGCTTTTTAAGAAGTCGGTAATTCGTACAGTGGTGATTGGCAATTTTTTTCCGGCTGACTCCTCCTAACAAAACGTGTTCCTGTGCATCCGCCGTCAGTCGCATTCTTTCGTTTGTCAGATTCTGCTCTCCTCTCATTTTTCTGACCCCTTCATAAGTATCAAAGCCGTGCTTGTCCGATGCCTTAATTAGACCACATCCTCCATCAATCTTCCTCTGGATTATCAGTCGGGTAATCTTGCGTTTGTTGCCCCTCATGATGTGACGAATATATTAGGTACTCCTTTGCAGTGGCGTGCACAGAGTTTTTCATCAGGGTAGGCAGTAGGAAAAATAGCGAATTAATTGACAATAAAGATACATACCAATAGATGCGTTTATTGTTTTTTTATTTTATTTATTACGTGAATACCGCACATGAGTCTCAATTGCTCCCAACCGTCTCGAGCCAGTGAGACTATGGCATCCCCTATAGGGGTATGTTGTGAGGCTGAAGGTAGTGGGGAGGGGAAGGAGATGGGGAAGTGGAAGGTTGGGAAGTACCTAGCTATTCAGATCTGGTCACCAAACACAAATAAAGCCATATCAAGCAACGTTTCAATTCTGAATGGTCGTCTTTCACCAGGCCGATACTTGGAGTATCTACCACTCTGGAACGTGACGCAAATATGCCATATTTTGTTTTATATGAATTAAATGTGTTATGACACATATTCATTAAATAAAATTTATTTACGCACGCCGGGTTCGAACCCGCGACCTCTGGATTCGTAGTCGAGTGTCTTACCACTCGACAATGCAGGCCGTCATTACATGTTATTGCATTTGTTCTGTAAAAGCACTGCCTATATACTAACAACGATACTAATACAAACGAGCCAATTGAACGCGTACACAGCTCGCTCGAACTTCGTATTTTTGAATGTAGATGTATTTTTTGTAATAATTTCATATTATTTAATCCAATATAATTCATACTTTTATTCGAGTACGGCATGTTAGGCAGTGCTTATGTGCCTATATGCAGTGCACGCCTCTGCTCCTTTGTATGTTTGAATGTGATTTATACATAATATAATAATTCGATTGAATTTCTAACTTTTTTTTCACAATGTTCGTGTTTTTTGGTTTTCGCTCTCACAAGAATGCTAGATACTCTAAGTATCGCCTTGGAAAAATACTTCCATTCAGAATTAAAACGTTGCTTGAAATGGCTTTAGTGGTCGTGTTTTGTCACCAAATGTGAATAGCCACGTACTTTCCACCTTCCTGTTCTCCATCTCCTTATCCTCCCCACTTCACTCTCACAACATACCCTTGGCGATGCCATAGTCTCACTGGGTCCAGTCGATTGAAGGCAGTTGGGCCTCTGGGGCGGTATTATAAAAAAAACAGACAAACAAAAAAGTATTTTCTGTGTTGCTTTTCTAAATAAATCGTTTTAATTCTGTAAGGCATATTTAACATTATTTATTTTTTCGGTTTGTTGATTTCACGTTGTCCGAAATTCATTTCCTTTAGGGTTTCAATGTTTTTTGATCGGGTGCGGTCAGGTTGTCGTGCCGACTCGGGATTTACCTTCCCTGGCGGACTGTGGTTTTTACCTCTCCTGGTCAACAATTCATAATACACAAAGACTTCGGGAGTCATCCATCTTCCACTTCCTATTTAGGCACGTATAAAACTACCCAAGTCTAGAATCACAAAGGCCATGATTTTTTTGTACACTTGACAAGAAAAGCCTTGTATTGTACACGCTATCCGTAATATTGTATTTTGCGTTATAAAGTAAGTTGTTTAAGGACTAAACTGTATCGATTCTAACCGTTTTCGTTTTCATGAATAAATACTTATTCCAAACCTTTATTAAATATCCATGCCATGAAATTTGCGACATTTTCCATAATTAATTTTTTATAATATAATAGTAAGAACCGTGAACTTATATAGTGCAGTTTTGTGATATTTAACCTCAAGTGCACTTCATACTCAAATACTTAACCCAATAAAAGAAGGAGAAAATAATATATGTAAACAAATTAAATCTAAAATAAACATTATCGTTATCATAAATCATGAGAAAAAAGGGTTCGGATATGAGTATAACAGTGCATGTGTACATCAACAGATTGAAAAAACAATTGACTAAAAGCTAAGGGTGTAAAAATTTAGATTAAAACAATATTTAAAAAATTGTTAAAGCAAATAGAAGGAGACTATATTGAGGACAGTTAACATGTTGGTACTTAAAACATCAAATTCAAGTATTATATGGTAACGATTCTAAAGATGCAAACGGTGTGAATATAACAAGTAACAAAAAAAACAATAAAATATTTGATGACAACGAGAAAAGAGTTTTCAGTTGACAGTAAGGACATAGAGTTGTGAGGATACAAGTAAGGAGAAAACAAAATAATATGTCCTTAGAAGCCCATAGCAGGCTGAAACTAATACAGGCAAAAATATCACTAAAATCCACACTGTCCAAGAAAAACTGTCTAATATCTTCAAAACTAATTTTGTCATTTGGAATACGCCACTATTTATACATAATTTTACAGTCACGGGTTTCGATTTGACTCAAGCTTCGCCAGGGCTCGATATTAACTAGTTTCAAGTATACAGGTACACTGACAGATATACCTAGGGGTAAAAAAATCCCCAAAAGTAACTGGAATTTATTTGTAAAAAAACTTGTATTCATTTTTACATGTTTATACTTGAATCTTAAATAATTTTCGTTTAATGCAAGGCAATCATCAAGATTTTTTTTTCAGTACTCAAAAAAGCGTTTGCCTTATAATAATAAAAATAATAATAATAAATGGATAACTTTTATAGCGCTGTTTTGTGGAAAAATCACCTCAAGGGCGCTTTATAAATTAATTTATCACTTAAGCTTATAACTAATAACTTACAATTAAGATTTATTACTAATGGCTTACAACTAATATTTTCAACTAGTAATAAGGACTTATAGCTCGTAACTTACTACTAAGTATGACTTATAACTAGTGACTTACATCTAAGATTTCATTATTATAACTTCATTACCTCTTCATTATTGCTCCAAATTTGCATTACTGTTCAACGATTTAATAGAACAAGTTTCAAATTTTCCAAAAAAGAGCAATGAGAATTATACTTGGGCAAAATAGATATTCAAAAGTAGTAAAAATGTCAGACAAACCAATCCTGAAACCCTTTAGTGTTGCTTTCGATTTTTGTTTCACTTTTTCCACACTTGCAAAACGTTTCCCTTTGACAACTTCTTTCATTCGGAAGAGCTAAACATGTTGCACTAGTCGATATCAAATGTATGGGTTATTTGAAGCACGGGGTCGTATTGTTTTGGCAGGTGTATTGTAATCACGGAAGAAGGACTGTTTGCCACAACTCGGGGCATTTATTTCGCAAATACCATATTACGGCAACCTTCTCAAATTGTTGAATCGAATTCACTAACGGGAACTCCACGTCATGCCAATCATTTTTTTCATAGTCACACAGGCTTATCAATGGTCTGACGGCGGTCTCCGGTGAATTTTAGCCGCATTTTCTTCAGTTAGACTGGTCAAAAAACCTCCACAATGAGGTTGTCAATCTAAATTTGGCCTCGTTCAAAAGGGAAAACCTTTGGTAAACTCGGGCTTTACTCACAACAGCCTCTTTGTAAGCTGTCTGTATCATTACATCCGTTTTTTACCCCATAGCGAAGCAAAATGACACCGTCGCGAGAAACCGAAATTTTCGTTAAAATCAGCTATTAAAAAAACGTTTTTTCGTCAAAAGATTCTCGCCAATAAAAATACCGACGCTAAACGCGGCCTCTCACAGATACTTCTACTAGATTGCTGATGCAAAAGGGTTCATAGAACTCTCACTTAGCAGGTGTACGTTTCGTACTAGAAAAGGTCTACCCTCCAGAAGAGAATTCGGGGTTACTTTCGGGTCCCCCAAGTAAATAGTTAAAATAATTACAGAACAAAGTGAGATAATAAAAGCAAAGAGAGAGACAACCTATCAGAGAAAGGGGTAGAAAAGGAGTGGATAGAGTTTAAACGAAGTTTCTCGGGAACATTTATTTTCTAGGACAATAGGTTTTTTTAAGTTTGTAATAATAATAACTTTGCATTTATATAGCGCAGTTTTACACATTTATCTTTCATCTCAAGTGCGCTTTACTAGAATAAACTTATAAATAAAGATTTTTTCACCCCATTTAAGGGTCATGTTTTTTTTTAATTACTCCCACAGTAATAATAATAATAATAATAATATTTGGATAATTTGTAAAGCGTCGTTTTTGTGAAAAATCACCTCAAGGTCGCTGTACAAATCTCAATTTCTACTTAATATTAGTTCTTAGTTTATATAAATATACAGCAACATACTTACCTGGCAGGTCACTTCTGGCAGGACACAATCACCATATCTCAATAATAGTAATCGGAAGAAAATTTCAAAACTTTTAATGAGACGGTGTATGAATGTAAGTGAAGCAATAAGTGTGTGCCAGGACAGTGTTGCATGGCGGTTCGTCCTCTCTGTTTACAGCGTGATGGTTAGTTAGTTAATGTTGATTTTTTGTCATGTAATACATTATGCAAATAAAATATGCGCATTTTTTGTTGTTTTCCTTAATCATTAGCTTGAATAATTATTTGTCTTTTCCATTTGGGTTTTTTATATCAGTCAAAAGTACTCGTATACGCGTGAGTTACGCTAATTAAAAAACATGTAAATATACACTGAAGTGACAAGTCACTTAGTTCGTGTCTAGATCAACGTGTCACTTGTAATGTAAACTTTTTGTTCGCACAACTAGTTTTTTGTAGCGACTGATCTTCTGTTAGCGTTACGTGTTATGAAGCAGATAGTTGACAACGCGCTAGGCCTTGGAATAAATAATACTAAAGCAACGGCCTTCACAGATAACGTTTGTTTTATTATATTGTATGTTTATGCTACCTCGTGTTGTTTCAGGTTTTAACGTACGTGTGTTTTCGAGATATTTAAAAAACTAAACATACATCGAATTTTTATAGTATTATGGTCTTACACAATCTTGGAAACAATGTACACAACGCACTTAAATTTTAAAAAACAATTAGTTACGTTTGGTCGTTGACGGCCTCCATGGTCGAGTGGTAAGACGCTCCACTACGAATCCAAAGGTCGCGGGTTCAAACCCGGCGTGCGCTAATAACTTTTATTTAATTAATATTTGTCATAACACATTTAATTCATATAAAAATAATAAAAAAAGTATATTTGCGGCACGTTCCAGTGTGGTAGATACTATAAGTACCTATTTCCTTGGTGAAAGATCACCATTCGGAATCGAAACGTCGCTTGACATTTGCTATTAGCCATTGCTTTAGCCGTGTTTGGTGATCAGATCTGAATAGCCAGGTACTTCCCAACCTTCCTCTTCCTAATCTCCTTTCCCTCCTCACTACCTTCAACCTCACAACATACCCTATTTGGGGATGCCATAGTCTCACTGAAGGAAGCTCTTGAAGGTTGGGAGCAGTTGAAACTCCTGTGCGGTATTCATTTAAAAAAGTAGCTGAGTTGATTAATGCTTCGGGTTAGTAATAACAACATTTCATTTATATAGCGCAGTTTTGTGGTATTTCACCTCAAGTGCGCTCCACTGGGATAAATTTAAAAATAAACATCTGATGACCCATATAGAGGGTCATGATCTTAAAATGACTCCCACAGTGCTCCTTATATACATGATAAATAAAAAAATATAGCACATAAACAGATAACAGATGAAAAGATGTAAATAAACATCATAATTTAAACACTTAAGCGTCCTGGGTTCAATTCCTCTGCTAGTCAAGCCCTTATCATTGCATAAACAACATTTTCTGCTTGTAATGATGTATGTAGGAGTTTTTCAAATATTGTTAGGTTATTCGTAAACAGTGAATATCTTTTAAAAAAGACATAATTTCCTAAAAGCTTTAACTGATAAGTTAAGGATTATTGCATGAATCAATAGATAATAAATTACTCTCTCAAATCCTCGCACGATGAGTTAAAAAAAGTGGAATACTTCATTCTTACTATTAGGCAGAAACCGCTTTGTCTCAAGCAGAAAAAACCCCCAACGGCGAGCTCTCACGTCACACAATTTGCATAGCATTTTGTTTTTTTAGGTTTTTCTGTAAAAAATACTTTTCTTTTTTTTTCAGTAAAAGATCGCTTGCTTAGATTTTTTTTAAACATAATTTTCAATCTAAATCTCGGTCGGAGGCGTTTAGTAGTGCTAGTAAAGCGTATACAGTGCATATTGTAAGAAAACAATTAAAGATGGAAACAATTAAAGATATGATGAAATTGAACAATTATTGAAAATGTCTTCATTAGAAAAGCGTAGGAAAGACTTTGATTTAATTTTTATTTACAAATTTATTAATTGTTTTATTGACTCACCTTCTTTGTTGCAACTTATCCAGTTCAAAATTCCTTGCCGTAGACTCAGAAACAATGAATTGCTGTTCCTCAATCATCACAATACTAATTGTGGGTATAATTCTCCAATGTCCAATGTCAAGACTTGTTAACTCAAGCCATGGTCTTGAAATGTTTGGTAGCAGTCTAAATGACTTTTGTCATTCTTTACGACTCTACCAAAAATTTGACTAGACCATGGCTCGAATATTCTCTCTTATGTTTATTTTGCCCTATTATTTTCATCGCTTCATTTATTATTATGTATGTGCTATTCCTTCTCTGTTGCTCTTTTTTCCATTTCGTGTTTTATATGTCTTTTTTTGTAATTGGACTTTATTCCGTTAATTTATTAATAAATAAATAAATGATGGCTATAATACTGAATTTCTCCAAGCACTTAAACTATACATCAAATTCGATAAATTTATCTATGACTGTAGATATCTGCAGCCTTTAATTATGGCTGTATCAAATAGATAACAGGTGAACGGCTAATCCAACTTCGCAGTCGTCGGCAAGTACTTTATATTCTCGTCTGTCTGACAAGTTCGGCTTTGAGGTGCGCCGCCCCGGTTACCTCGCTCGGCGATATTGACTTAGCCCCCGCCCCCCGCTCGCCCGAACTCCGCCGTCGCGTAACGAAGTTGGTCTTCCCGATTTTCGTGTTCCCGATGCGCCGGTTAGCGAACTGCCGCAGCTGTCAAACTGAGCTTGTGATCACTAACTACCTCGAAATTACCGCGGTCGAGGTGGCGCGGCGGTCTCGCGAATTTAGGTATAGGAGGTTGGACAGCATCGTGGTCACCAGAACCGATTACACCACAGTCCGGATTATTATTTTGTATATCGTCGTCGACGCGAAAATACCTCCCATGTGTCAAAAACGTAATTGTTCAGGAGGAAATTAAAAATTGATTTTTGAGAGTAGCAGATTGTTCTTTTGAAACATCAAAAATACGCTTTGTAGTTTTAGATGCAATGATGCATTTTCACTACTAAAAACATTGATACTTCAAGTACAAATTGAAACTTTACGCAATGTCATATTTAACTCTTTTTTGTAAAGTCGGTGACCCAGGAGCCCAAGATCATCGTGACAGTACATAGAAACGGTGTATTATATTTGTTGTCTCTTTCTCTCTCATGGTTTACGACGTAAAAACCCGGAGAAAAGTGATTTTTATCGCAAGTTTGTATAGGTTGGGTAAAAATAATTGGTTCTCTCTCCATACAATGTTACTCCAAGGTTGATACTGTCTCTTTCTAACAACGTTATTTCCGATAAATCTGTATTAGTTCGGTCTGTCTAAAAAAATCTCAATGTGACGGCACGTAATAATAATAATATTTCGATAATTTGTATAGACCTGGTTTTGTGAAAAATCACTTCAAGGGCACTGTACAAACCTTAATTTCAAGGGTCTATCTTTCAAATAACTACATATAATCTATGGCCTATTAATATGTTTATGTACAAATATAATATACAGAAGCATACTTACCTGGTAGTTATACACTTTATTTACTACCAATGAGCATCAAAATTACATTTCGGCACACATTAGATATTTACGTGTTAAAAATACATCGTAGATATGACGTAGATAAATAATTGAAAGTAATAGTATTTTATAGAACCAAATAGGCATTTATGCAATCAAAAATTATTTCAATTAGGCATTTACACGATACAACGCATTACCTAATCAATTAAAACTCCCGGTTGCAGAACAAAAAAATAATTGGCAGAGCACTGAAAGGATATTTTCTCAACAACTTTATAAATGAGTGATACATCATTTTTGCAAAACCTTATCTGGGTGAATATCTTTCTTGATATATATATTTATTTTATTTAATTAATGGTTCAAAATATTTTTTTTTTTTACTTAATACTAACAATAGGTATAATATAAATTGAATAAATGTACAATTTCTAGTTTCTAGTCAATCATAATTACTTTCCCTAATTGAGAAAATTCTCGTGCTTAGGGAGGGAATATATGTTTGATGTTTAATCAACCTCTATTCCCATGAGTAATTTTTTTAAAATGTAAGTCGTGACTTTTCTTTACACTTTTTTCTAGAGACTTTTTATTATATCCAGAGTTCAAAGGCTTCTATTTTATTCTGTTGCTTATTTAAGGCTCCACGTTTCTATTCCACACTATAAAGATACTAACTTACATAATATATCTGTTTCGTAGTACCTTTTTCAACAACTCTACTCATTTCTACTCTGATTTTGATTTCTTGGCTATTGTCCCATCGATCGTTAGGCCAAACTCCGGGATATTGATATGTAACTGACAACTTTTTTTCAACGTACGTGGGCGATTACTTTTGCTTTTACCGATTATCACGTATTTCTTATTTGTGACGTTCGTTTCAAACCGACAATCATTGCTTGCGCTGTTCATTTTTTCGAATAAGATTTCTAGATCTGCGAATAAGATTGATAACTTGGCCATTCCTACACTTCGAGTTTTCATTTACTTCCTTTTTTAAATACATAAAGCTTGTCTAATGTTTTATAAAAGTCCTCTTTAAAATTGTGTAATACTCGTATATGCTAATTAGAACATTTATTTTCATAAATATATATGCATACATCCCCTATCACAAACCATAATCATAAGCCTCGAGCGTATAGTTGTTATCTGAATAGAATTTGTATACATATCCAAAATTTTCTTATCGCACATTGCCATTTTTGTACCCTTTATATTTATTACAGACGTGATAAAAATCTGACTTTCAAGTTTAACAATAGATAACTTACTCATTTTACTATGTGTTTGTCATTTAAACATTAGTCAAATAATTAACACATAAAATTACAATTTAGTATTGTATTCACTTACTTAGTATTTTCAACTTTACAAATACGACAAAACAAATCGTCAAATCTCGTTCAAACACATGCACTCTTGAGAGGAAAGACCGCCAGACAACTCTGTCTTGGTACACACTCCTTGCTTCATTCACATTCATACACAGTCTAATACATACTTTTCTCGACTTCTTCTTCCATTCACTTTCGCATCATATATTATTCTTACATTCCTTTATTAGCTGATTCACTCTACATGTTCAAACCATCTAAGCGTTTCTTTCTTGATCCCATTCATTGCGCTTACATCAGCCTTGCATTCTTTCCGGATATCCACATTTTTAAAACGGTCGAGGGTTGTGCAACGTATTCTAATTGGGACACTTATTTTACAATAACTATAAAAAAAGTTGATTAAGTTTGAACAAATTACAGCATTTTATTTATTTTTATAATACATTTTGCAGATCTACAACAATTTAAATAAAATAACATGTTTTTAATCCTAAATAGTCAATTCAATGTCAATGGTCAACGATGGGGGTACAAAAAATGGTAATGTCTGTAATAACACCAACTAGAACTTTACCAACTCACTTCTTCAAAAGCCTGAATTTAACTCATTGTTTGAACAACTGAATCGCGAGCGAAATGTAAATAATCATTGTTTGTTCTCCGCATAACTCCATGATTGATGATTCCATTGTGGAGTAAGGTAATGATTTTGTAATAAAAAATATTATTATTAATATTTTCATTCATATAAATTACATTCACGTCAGAAATAATGAAATTCGATTTATTTTCTTAAGTGTCTCCGATTCAATAGACTAAAAAAGTTTTCACGGGCAGAAGTGAAATGCCATTTTAGCTGATGATTGATTACGGTTTTTAAGCTTTGAAATGTGAATTTAATATCGACGACAATTTCACGAACTCTCGTAAAAAAATACGACTTTTTTATTCCACTATCTGTAATGGACATTTGGTACAAAGTGTGATTTTCAAATGAGATAATTTTTATTTTTATATTTCCTTTTTTATTGCCAAAACCTTTTGAACACTTAAAAAAAACTTATTTGTCTCTGAACGTATTTTTTAACACTTACTAGCTGTTATAAAAGTGTTGCTAGAGAAGCCTTCGAAAAATGAATTCAATATGCGCGCATCCTTAAAATTTCCTGAACAGATAGTCTAACCAATTTATAAGTTATTCGTCTAGTGACCAGAGATATACGGAAGACGTAGCAAAGGAAAACGCTGTACTTCATGACTTCGTAATTAATATATGTGACCGGTACAAGTGTAGTTCCCCAGTTGTTCCGGGCTGCAGCTTGCAGGGTAAAGATTGCCCTGATGATAACTAACCTCCGATAAGAGAAGAAGTTCTTACACTACTTACCTTTGACAAAGTTTCAACACAATATTTTACTCTTGAAAACAATAGTTCATTCAACATGGTATCTTAAAACAAGAGACTGCACCAAAAAAACACGCTTTTTAATTTTCTATTACAGTACGAATTATTTATTTTTTCATTCTATACGGGTTGTGACCGATTAGTAGCTGAGTGGACAAACGCGTCGGATTCCCATCCGGGCGTCGTGAGTTCAATTACTCTGCTAGGTATGTCCTCCATCATTGCACAAGCAACATCTTCCGCTTATAATGATGATAGTGGAAGTTTTACAAATATTCTTAGGTTATTCGTAACCCGGGAATGATTTTTTTTTTTTTTTAAATAAGTTAGCAAAATGTTCTGTTTCCAGTGAATAAAATTCTTAAACGGTAACCTTTTAAATTCTTGATATAATATATGGCCTGTTTAAAAGAAAAGGTGAATTTTGAATTTTCGCGGGCTGTGTACCTACTTACACTAAAAGTAAAAAAAATCGAAAACACACAAAAACGTGACTAACTTTTCCAGTTGTCAAAAACAAACCACTAATCCAAAATGGCTGATAATGCTTACATATGAAAAACATATATGTACCAACATAACAAAAAAAAAATCTACAATCGAATGTACACAGCCCGCGAAAATTCAAAATTCACTTTTTCTTTTGAACAGGCCTCGTATGCTTATTGTAATTTCAGGTAAGACGTTTAAAAATGCCTTCGTTAGTTTACAAACTACACCTTTTGCTGACATTCAAGTGTTTTTTTTTTTCATAGAATTTGTTTTTTTTTTCCCTAACCTATATAAAATTTAGAGATAAATCATTAATTTGAAGTATTGCTCGTATAAGAATGCTACAAAGTTACGTTTAGAGCCATTTTGAGTGCCGAAGCATATATTTTCAAAGCCTCTTGCGTGTATCTATAAATTACAGACACGAAATCTGTTCACATTTCATAACGTTATTGTTCACAGTTTTCAGGCGAGTTTTTGTTGCTTCAGATAACTTTACGGATGCATTAACGCGAAACATGTAACCTTGGCCTAGCTATTGCACAATCCTCGTAATAATTCATGCCGCTAGGTGTACACGGATAACAATAATTGTAATTTAGAGAATTAGTGCCAATTTAGCTACCGGTACCACCGAGGCGATACGGCACGTCCCGCTGTGTACCTACACCTCTTGTTAAGTGTTTGCTTACATTAGCATTGCGAAAATAGAATACACAATCACACGTACTAACGGGTACTTACATAAGATATATTAAACTATTTATTATTAAACTTTTAAGCTGTGCGTATGCTTTTTATTTTTATATTAATTACTGAAACAATATCATTAATTTTCAACGAAATATGAAACACGAAAAGAACCAGAAAATATAAAGAATTATCAAATATTTAAATTATACTAATATTCTAAAACACAAATGTGAAACAGAAAAAAGCCAGAAACTAACAAGAACAATGGTCATGACCGAGACTTGAACTCGGAATCTCTACTCTATCCGCGAGTAACACTCTGCTAATTAAGCCATCAAGACCTCATTAGAAAGTGGCATGTTTAGACGATTTCACACTTCTAGTGAAAATTATTAATATTTGAATCTCTTCAGATTTTAGGCTGCCATGTTTTTTTTCTGTTTCATATTTGTGTTTTGGATTATATCATTTAAATATTTAATATTAAATAATCACTTAGTGCTTTAAAATTAATTCCAAGTTTAACAAAAATAATTATGTCACCTCTAAATTATATTATTTACTAATAATAATATAAAAGGTAATATATCGACGAATGCACGGTGTAAGTCGTGCAGTAAGAGTCGATGCAAACAAAACATACTTAAGATTGTGTGTATTGGTGCATTCGTATAGATCCGCTTTCTACAGCGATGTTCTTGAGAAAAGACACTGAGAAACAGACTCTTGTCTTGCGTACGCCTATTATTAGCGAAAAGTGTATGTACCTGTTTGTGTTTTGAATATTCGAAAAGTTCATAAAATTTTCGAAAAGTTTTAACAGTGTCTTCATTTCTCTCATTGGTACTGAAAAACATAAGAAAGTTTTTTCTTTTATAAAAATTATATTTTTTAAATGTTGCTGTTAAAACAGGTTTAAAGCATGCTGTGTGCAAGGAAAGCATCTGTATGAGTGCCGTATTCGACTCGTAATTCTCTGAGATGTCTATTTGTTGGTTGTTAGCATGCACTATCTAATGACATCGTGATTCAATGTCCAAATGCAGAATAGTACCTAATGGGCAAAATGGAAATATCTGGTACTGTTGCACTGTGCAAATGGCCTTTTCAGAATGATGCAGGAGAGAGGAAACACAAAGGCAAGCTGTTCTACAGAACGGTGGGTAGAGTTTTTCTCTTAAAATAAAAACCGTTATTGTTGAGTGTTTTGTTGTGTCTCTCGACTGTGCACCACCGGTATCGTGATAAGACGTGTCCGTATGCCCGATTTAAGAACAAATTTTCCTTGCTTCTTGTGAAATTCGATCAACCCTTCAACAAATATAGAATTTGAGATTATCTGTTCATTGATAGGATCAATGTCGCTATCTCTTATTTGTTCACCTTACGACTGTATTTCGTCCGTTAAGCTAGCAGAACCTATCAGACAGATGGTACGTTTTTGATTGTACGAGTCGAGGGTTTTTATCATGCATCTTGGGGTTCCTGTCTAAAAACTTTTGTCTGTAAACTTATTCGTATGATTTATTACTGATCACATTATATTAAAATAAGTTCACTAACTAACTAACTAATGACCATCACGCCGTTTCCCCGCAAGGGTAGGCAGAGGACGGACCGCCACAACTCTGTCTTGGCACACTTCTTGCTTCATTTACATTCATACATCGTCTCATACATACTTTCTGTTATTCTGATCTTCACACGACCCGATTCAAGTATTTGATTCACTTGATCGTGCCATGTCAGATGGACTTCTTTCCATTCTCGCATCATATATTCTTTTTCACTCCTTTCTTCGTTCATTCGCTCTACATGCCCAAACCATCTAAGAATCATCCATTACGTTACAGATACGGGTGGGTTTTACCGCACAATCTCAAAGATCTCATTTCCACAGCATTCAGTCTGGTTCCATGAATACATCAACCGTGTGCGATTGTTTGAGTAACAGTTCAGTCCTCCATTAATGGAGTTTCCTGCATTCACCCTTCTTTCAATATCCTTATCAGCTCGCTCATCCACTTGGTATTCATCATTCACAACTATATTGCACGCTGTTCTCGTACTGCCCAAACACCATCACTTTGGACTTTACCATTCATCATCAACCCATTTTGCATACATACTTGGTTCATCCTAGACACGAGAAACTGTAAATCATTGTCAGCAATCAGCACCGCATCATCCGCATACACAGGCAAATACACACTGTTCATTTTCGCGCCCAAGCCCACACCAATTTCTGTTCAATTATCCATGGATTGAACAACCACGGTGACATTACACAGCCTTGTTTTACACCTTTGTGATGTTAAACCACTTTCGTTCACCTTACATGAACTTCCCTCGTACAAGGACGCGATTGCCTGTATAAGATTTGTGTTAACTCATACATGGATAATACCTTCCACAATTTGTCCCTATCAACTCGATCATACGCCTTTTGCAAATCGACAAAAAGCACAGAAAAGTTTCTGGTTTTTGCCAAAAACTTCTCTGTAAGCATCCGCAATGAGAAAAATTTGATCCATGCACCCCTTCCACTCATGAAAGCACCTTGAATGTCCCAAATTTTGTCTTTTGTTTTCATTCTTACCCTTTCAATCAATATTCTACCATACAGCTTGCCAACTGAACTTAGTAAGCTTATAGCCCTAATAAAATAAGTTCATAAAAATGGAAAATTGATGTTGGCTCTTGCGAAAACATATTCTTTAAGACAAGGGTAAGGAAAGCCGGACAGGGAAGCCTTAAATAATGACTTTAATCTTGAAAGGCAACACCCCTTTTCTTTTATCTTATGACGATGATAGAACTTACGCCAATTTATCTTTTCCAACAGTGAAAATTTTAGCTGAGTAGACTCGAGCTTAACTTACCTTATACTATATGCTGAACGTTATTTTCTTGCATACGGTTCATCATTGTTTCAATCATTTTATTTTTATGTATGTCTATTGTATGTATGTCTAATGTAACCGGTCGGTAGCTGAGTGCACAAACGCGTCGGATTCCCACCCGGGCGTCGTGCGTTCAACTCCTCTGCTGGCTAAGTCCTCCATCATCGCACAAGCAACATCTTGCGCTTCTATGATGGCAGTAGGAGTTTTTCTAAATATTGTCAGGTTATTCGTAACCCGAGAACGTTTGTCTTTCTTTAAAAAAAAAATAAAAATAAATAAAATAATAATATCTTTGTCTTCTTTAATATAGTATTTTCGGTTTGCACTGTGGTGCCAATTCGGATTTTCTTTTGTGTTTTTGACTTTTTTTTCTTTTCTGGTGATCCCACAAATCTAGAATTTGCAGTCTGCAACGAGCATTAATATTCAAACAATAGTTTATTTTTATATAATGCCTCATTTTTCTACGTGAATGGTTAAGTACGTTTAAACGAGCTTAAGTATTGTATTCAGTTTTTTTTTTTTATTTTTTTTTTTTTACGAATTTGGCAAAGGAACGATAAAAGTATACGAAATGCAGTAGAAATGAAACCCTGAGGCGCGTGTGTGTTAAAACCAGGTATGGTCGTGTTACAAATGTGGATATTCTGAAATATTGCTCATTACGTACTTAAGATGTAAGAGTAATGAATAAGATTAAGAAAGGGACACTTAGATAACTCTTAATATTTAGAGCAGATAAACCAAGAAAGGAGAATATATGAAGTAAAATTTAATATTGTAAAAAAAATATGTATAGTAAATAATCTGATCCATTTTAAATCAGAGACTCTTGAAGGTAGGTACTGTTTTGTCCCGATTAAATTCGTGGAATAAATAGTAGTTATCTCCTGTATCCCGGTATTTTAAACATTTTTTTATCATCAACGTTTTTTGCTAACCAAAAAGCCGTAAGGGCTGAAATATGCCGTCGGTTATCAAAATTCGCGTCAATTAATTGCGTCCACTTCCTGTCTGGCCGCTCCATCCGCGGTTAAAATGCATTTCCGTTTTGCCGGTGAAATATGATACTTCCGTTGCGCGATTGAAATATCGACTTCGTTGATTATTTACAGTGCGAGTGCTTCAATACTTTTCACTGTGGATTTGCGTGGGTGATATGTCGGGAAATACAGACAGATAATAAAATCTAGAACATTGTATTAAATTGTCAGAATTATTTGATTTCACGTATACACGCGTGCTATGGAAAGGTTATTTTATTTATTAAGACTTAAAAACTTAACGTCACTTTGCATCATTCTAATACAAGCAGTACTGCACATTATTTATTTGTAAATTATACATGGGCAATTAGGAAAATGTCTAAGGTTTCCAGTGAATAAAATTTTAAAGCTGTTATATTTAAAATTCTGTGCAATAAAGGTGCAGTTTGAGAACCAGTGCAGCCATTTTCCTACAAAATTTAATAGATTACTGTCAAAGAATTGTTTTTACTGGAAACCTTTGACATTTTCGTTACTACCCGTATAGAAAGAACGAATAAATCATTTGTAGTATGCTTGTATTAGAAAAGCAAAAAGTGTGTATTTTTGGTTGATGACCATAACAATAATACATTTCATGAATAACATTATTCTATTGACCGGTTAGTGGCTGAGTGGACAAACGCGTAGGATTCCCACCCGGGCGTCGTGGGTTCAACTCCTCTGTTAGATAAGTCCTCCATCATTGCACAAGTAACATCTTCCGCTAAATATGATGGCAGTATGAGTTTTTCAAATAATGACAGGTTATTCGTAACCCGGGAATGTTTATCTTACTCAAAAAAAAGAACAGTATATTTTTTCAATAACATTGTTGTTTGTCATATTTAAATAAATTAAAAATAACTTTGTAAAAGACGACGAAATATTGTTTTCATTTTTACGACCATCATCAGGGTACAAAATTAAACTCAACAAAAAATACCAAGTTTGTGGTTATATAAACATACAGAGGGAGAACACAATATAAAATAAAACAACAAAACAATGAGAAAACAATAGAATAACAATTAGATTATAACAACGGAACAGAGAGAAAGAGATAGATACTTTGAATTAAAGGGACAAAACGTCAACTGGTAAGGTTTAGGATGATGCTTAGGCTAAGCGAAACCGGCCGGTCATAATACAAAAAATAGTATTCGTGGTCTTATAAAAAGTTATTTTTTTCATTTCTTTACATAACAGCGCCCTTGAGGTGATTTTCCACAAAAACGGCGCTATAAAAATCATCCAAATATCATTATTATTATTAATAATATGATAAGAGAGGCAAGAAACTCACTCTGCGAACGGAATTTCGCAAACGTAAAAATTATTTGCGAATAAAATTCATGACGATATAAGTACTTATTCGTCTGTTTATCTCCAGAGAGCGAAAAAAATAACGCCTTGTTTTCTATCTGCCCTACAGCGCAATATCTGTACCTCGAATCGTACAAGTAAGAAATTCCCCGATGGATAATTCCGCACATGGTTTTGTAAAATGGTTTCTATAAATGAAAACATTTACTCGAGTGTTATCTCTTCCAAGGGAATAATTCGAAAAATATCAAAGTTGTTGCCGAAAAAGTTTTTTCCCTCGTTAAAAGCTTTCAACGGTAACGTATCTATTCGGCTCTTTGTATTTTACGAACTGGCCGTTTTTTTTTATAACGCGCCGAACTTTGTCGCTAATTCGTTACAATGGCCGCCTAACGGCCGCTATAACGAATCACATCCGATGCCCGTTTGGGCCGGAATTTAAAAAATCGAAAAATGTTTTAGTTTTCACTCTTTGTTCAAGTTTATAAAACCAAAGCTGTCTGTTATTTTTAACAAGAGAATATTACGTAGGTACGTTTATTAGATTATTATGTATCTGATTTATTACAGATTAACTTTCAACACATCAGGATATGCTGATACATAAAGCAAACTCTCATGTGTATATTAAACGCTATACCATACTGAGTCTTATTTTCACGATCAGTTATTTAATCAACACTTATAAGATACAAATTATGGCAAACTTTTTTTTGTAGTGAACACCACACTAGAGTCCTACTGCTCCCAACGGTCTAGATCCAGTGAGTCTACCTTTAGCCTCACAACATCCCCAATCGGAGTATGTTTTTAGGCTGTCCCAACTTCTACCAACATATATTGTTAGGAGAAGGGAAGGAGATGGGGAAAAAAAAGGTTGGGAAGTACCTGGCCATTCAGATCTGGTCACTAAGCACGGCTTAAGCCATTTCAAGCAACGTTTCGATTCTGAATAGTGATCTTTCACCAGGGCGATACTTATAGTGTCTACCACTCTGGAACGAGCCCCAAATGTACTTAAAAATATGTATTTATGCTATTTTTATGTGAATTAAATGTGTTATGACACATGTTAATTAATTTAAAAATATATTTTCTCACGCCGGGCTTGAGCCAGCAACCTCTCGATTAGTAGTCGAGCGTCTTACCACTCGACCACGGAGGCCGTCAGAAAAAGACTACTTAGGTAAAAGTAAGACAACATTTTATGGTTTATACCTTATTCTCCTCTTTGACGTAGTAGGTTAATTATAAAGTATATACTAAACGTTATTTTCCTTTATTTTGTGATGTAAGCTATTCGCAAGTAATATAAAAAGCTATCAGTGCACATGTAAATATTCACTGTTATTTCATGAGTGCCCCAGTTTACGTAACTCCATTTAATAACCTATCGTTAAAAATTATCGCCACTGCAAATGTACAAGTCTTTCTTGGGGTATACTTCTTGCATTATTACTAAATGTTATCGTTCTAAACATTTGAATAATCACGTACTTATTCAGATATAGTTTTTGATTCATAGATCTCATCAAAGACACGCATCAAAGATTAGACGCGTAGCTATCCTGTAGATATTTAAAATGAAAATGGGTGGGTTAGGTTCAGTACAGTGTTAGATATATCTGTGGTTAGATGTCTATTAAAATTATTTAGGATGCCGGAAAATACACTATATTTGTTTGGCACTCAAAATGTTATTTTACCAAGAAAGTTAGCCAGAAAGTTGATCCTCATTAGAGCGGAAGAAGATTATAATTTTTTAACCAATTCGATTAAGGTAGGAGACAGTTTTTTTTTAAATTATGTTTTATAATCCATATGCACATGTTCTTTGAGCCATGCAGGCTGTGATCCTCAATCATTTAAAGAAATTGTTAAAATATGCATTTTAATCTCCCACTAGAGCCATACTGAAAGTATGTTTCAATACTTTAATGTTGACTATTATTAGATTGAATTAAAATAGTAGTGTCGTTTTAGAGAGAGAAAAATACACCTCAAGGACGCTTTACAACTTAATTTGTACAACCTACAAATAAATAGTGACTTACAATTTATAACTTATAACCAGTGATTTAAAACTGGGACTTATAACTTTTGACTCACAGCTAATAAGACTTATGTTTAGTTTGTTTTAACTTACACTAATGAATCGTCTCATTCCATAGCAATTTTCTCTAATGTAATCAAAGTCTGTCAAAAACAAACATCGCAATTAAAAGTATTTTATTTATAAGTTCTGATTCGAACTAATATCATTAAACATTTCGATACCTCGCAGGAAATTGGAAAAACTTTTCACCTGCGTAGTGCCTTCCGTTTCGCTACCCTCGGATGTTTGCCTTTAGTTAAATAGTTAACTAAAGTTAGATCATCTGACGTGAAAAGGACAATACAGACAGGTCCTGTCAATCGTCAGCTGACTGATGCCGGCCATGTTGGTAATTCTTCGTTAGTTCGGTAGGATGGCACAAAGGTACCAGTGGCGTTGGCATCGACTATCGTTTCACCGATGATGCAATTTCACCAAAATATAATATTTGGATAATTTGTAGAGCGCCGTTTTTGTAAAAACCACTTTCAAGGCGTTACACAGATCTTATTTTCTAGTTGATATTGATATGTATTTAAAGAGAAAGTATACGAACATAATTACCTGGCAGGTCCCCTCAGAAAGATTCACGTATTGACTTAAAATTATGATTTAAAAATTCTAATTATTATTATTTTTTTATTCATAGATATTCTATATTATTTTCTTGTTGTTATATTATGTTAGGTAATTTAGTGCAAAGTGCACTTCGGGCGAACTACCACAAAACTGCGCTATATAAATTCACTGTTAATATTATTATTATTCTACGTGTCAAAGTGAAAAGTTTAGCTTGATCCCTAAATCGTTCATTCTTGATATTTTAAGTTTTGTTGTCAAGTTATAACGTTTGATATTATTTATAACTTGGTGACTCCTCCCCTAAAGTGATTATTTTGTATAAATTTATTTGAGTTTTTTTTTTGTTTCTTTCCCCTAGCATGGTTAACTAGAGTTGTTCCGTCTATGTGGTGTGTTGGCGTCTTGGAGTAAGAATATATGGAGAGGTACCTTTGCAAAACAGTGTAGCCAGGGTGGTTGACTTTATACTGACTGGATAGAAAGAGACAAAGATATATTAAATGGTGTTGGATAGCCTATTAGTTACCGCCCACATGGAATTCGGACATTTTTTTATAAACGTATTTGAACACATTCAACAACACAATATCAATACATCATTAAAATGATTTATATATTCAAAATATCACACAAACACTAATAACAGAAGGT
Organism: Drusus annulatus; assembly: GCA_022651775.1. Taxonomy (NCBI): domain Eukaryota; kingdom Metazoa; phylum Arthropoda; class Insecta; order Trichoptera; family Limnephilidae; genus Drusus; species Drusus annulatus. Next base: position 328,065 of record JAGWCC010000076.1, on the reverse strand, counting down.
TTGCCTAAATAATAATGGAAGCTTTTTGTTTATTTTATGTCTTTATATGATTAAAAATGTGAAAATTCTAAAGTTCAATCAAAAATATTTGAAACTGTTGAAATACCTCTGAAAAGTGATGTTTTGTAATCTTTGTTTGGTCTTATTTGAACATTCACGCATAGCACGTATCACCATCATGTTTGATTTATTTGTATAACCACTGCAAGTTTTGGAACTAACATAAATATAGGAAATAATCTCAAAATTTGTTGACATAAGTTATGCGACTCGATGTGAAGTTAACGCGGACGGAGAACATTCTTACATACTTAGAAGTGCTGCAATATTATGTGAAGACTTTTCACGTCTCTTTTTCTTCCATGCTGTACGACGTAAAAACCCGGAGAAAGTAATTTATCCCAAATTTGTATTGGTTGGGTAATAATATTTAGCTCTCTCTCCATGTATATTCTTACTTCAAGGTTGGCCTACTATTTGGTAACTTCACGGTTATGTTTATTTGATTCTGCCGACGATAGATGTAATTTATGACCCCAACTTACACATGTCAATACCCACTTGTATGAAAAAGGGAGACTATTTATGATCAATCTCTCTTACTGTCGACATTGTGAAAGCAATTAATGTTGATTTATTATTTTCAACTTAACGCTGCTTGGATAATTTTTACAGCTCTACTTTTGGTCAAATTTCACGTTATGGGCGTTTTACAAAGCTAAAAAATAACTTATAATACCTGACTTATGTACGAGTGTATAGCGCCATTTTTTTAATCACCTCAAGGGCGTTTACCTTCAAAATTTTACTTGATTTGAAATACATTTCTTGTTTCAGTTTTGCAACTATAATTCTTGGTGGAATTCAATTTCGATGATTTAATAATACCACATTTTATACTTTATTCCACTGCTTGTTATTACGTAAAAAGGAAATGATTTATAGTTAAGTCGTTCGCTTGGATTATTTATCCACTATTTTACTCTACATTTTGTGACACTCTTTTTAAAACAGCATTTTTCTGAAATAATACCTTTAAGAATACGTTACATGCAGTGATTGGTTACATATAAACTTCCCACGGTGAATAGTTTAACAAAGAGACACGCGTAAATATGCAGTTGGGGGCGTCGCTACTGCAGAGTTCGTGGATATCAAAGAATCTATAAATCTAAAACACACTTGGTTTGTTTGTCTCTCTTTTGACCGCCTGCACAAAAAACCTTGTACATCTGTCATGGCTTGTTGAATCTGCGGTGAGCTCTTTATTTTATTTTAATACTGCATAAGACTCCTGACTGTTTCTAGCCGCCTAGAACCAGTAGGACTATGGCATCCCCAATTCAAGTATGTTGTGAGACTGAAGGTAGTTGAGAGGGCAAAGAGATGGGGAAAATGAAGGTTGGAATGTACCTGTGTGTTCAGATCTGCTAAATAAATGTTTAAGCAACTTTTCAATTGTGAATGGTGGTCTTTCACCAGGGTGATACAACGAGTATCTACCACTCTGAAACGTGTCGCAAATATACTTTGTATTATTTCATATGATTTAAATGTGTTATGACACATATTAATTAAATACTTTTTATTTGCGGGTTTGAACCCGTTACCCGGAACCCGGATTAGTAGTCGAGCATCTTAACCACTCGACCACGGAGGCTACAAATTTAATTTATAATACTTGACAGTGACGTCAGAGTCTGATAAAGTAGGCACCGCCTCGACCCACTTATTTCCGCAGGCAATGTGCATAGAGCCTTCTCGGTGCGCAATGCACACCACGTTCAGTACGTATTGCCGAGATAATGCCGAGGAGTGTAATGGTATTAACTTGTGCGCTTAGCTGATTGCAGATTAGATGCAAGCAGCCACCGGCCAACGTATCATTTACATTCTGCGGCCATTTAGGACGGTGTAAATGCACACTACATAATTATTTGATTTAATAGCACGTGAATGTTAAATTTATCAGACAGCAAACTTAAACTTTATTAAAATGATAATATTCTTCTAATGAAATATATATTTTTTAAATGACGTACAAAAGAAAAGGAAACAAACGAGTAAATACACTATAAATAGACTTTTATGAGTAGAAATTAATTAAATAAACATCATAAATAAATTTATCAAATATCCTTTAAGTGATTTTGCCAACATTTTTTTGTTCGCAACTGGGAGTTGTAATTCATTGGGTAATGCGTTGCATTGTGTACATGCAATGTATTCTAAGGAGTTCATTCCAAATTAAGTTATGTGGGTAGATGACGATAAGTGTATTTGATTTTGTGATCGTGTTTTGTGCTGGTGTATGTCGGAATTGTAATAATAATAATATTTGGAAAATTTGTATAGCGCCGTTTTTGTGCACAATCACCTGAAGGGCGCTGTACAAATCTGAATTTCTACTTAATATTAATTCCTAGTTTATATGAATATACAACAACATACTTTCTTGCCCGGCAGGTCACTTCTGGCAGGACACAATCACTGTATCATAATAACTTACAATTTAGCTGTTTTTTACATAGCTGTTTTTTACATACGTTACAAGTTTTTTTTTTAGGGCATGAGAGGAAATTTAAAATATAGTATATCAAAGGTATTTTTTCGTAGTGAGGAACAGATAACGATGAAAGTCTTCTAATGAATTTAAGAAATGAAAGTCTGAAAATTTTTCTTGTTTCGAACAGAAATTCTATTGGGCTTGTTACATCTTGATTATGGATGATTTTCTGAACAATGTGTTTTGAGTTTAACTCTGAACTCTGTCGAGTCTTTTATTTCTCTCAAATCATGTGGTAGTCCATTCCAGGCTTTCGGACCTGACACTCCGACACTCCTGTAGGCTGGTTTAATGTTGGTCTGTGACGAGTGTTGAATTATTCGTCACATATGACAATTTTAATGCTATTTCTCAGCAGAATCGTAAAATGAAGTTGACATAGTAAGTATCCAATGGTCAATGGAATATACTCTTTATGGCTCTATTTTGGATATCTTGTATATCGGATATTTGTTTCTTAGTAATAGTGCCCCATATACTAACTAGATCACTCAGGTAGGAGCATGACCATCTGTTATGTTTTTTCCCGAAATGCTGGGTATTTTACAAAGGTGTAGCAGGGTGGGTACTGACTACCGACCTGGAAATCAGGAAAACCGGGTGTTAGTATATTTCGACTAAAATGGGAACGATCCTTATGATATTTTTAGGTTTTTTTTTTTATGGATTATTCTCATCCCATTCGGTACAGGGAAATTACGCCAGGTTAAATAAAGATCATTTTTATTCCATCCGAGAGATTTTCCTTTAGGTATAAATGCAAACTTTCTCATATCTCGTATTTGTGGTATTTTTAATGATTATCTTTAAAAAATGGTAGTCAGTATAATAATTCTCTTTTTTTATACCATGTCATTTAGATTAAATTTCTAGTCTTGTCGAAATTGCTATCAATTTCTCTATTTCAAGGATATCCTCACTAGATAATTCCTTGCCAATATCAATACTCGATTCAATGAACCTGTTCAACAACGAGCAAGAAACTGTACACTACAGTTGTTTCCCCTCCTGTATCACACACTCTACGTCTATCCTGTCTCTATTGCGCGGAGATTGTTTATGAATAGAGCCCATAGACAAGAAGAGAAGGGAGGTGATAGGAGTGAAGTGTTCTCCGCAATAATGTTATCTCCCAGCCCTACTAAACTAAGGCCATTGTGTTTTTTTTAACCATGAGACGGGTACCCTAACTAAAACTAATTATTACAGCCTCGCTAGTTTTTGTCCCGGGTAGACACTATCAAAGTTATTACATACTCTTTGTTTTTTGTTTACCCCTAATATTTTTTTTAATAAGTTTGGGGCTTTGCTTATTTCATTTCAATCTGAAAGCATTTTTACTGACTGTGACATTTTCATTCTAAATATTTGTTTTTAGAAAAGTGTTTTTCAATTTTTTTATTTCGTAAGTAGGACGCTAAAAGCTTAAATTCTGAGCACGTGTCCCAATATTTAAATTTTAATACCTTATTTTTTTTTAATAAGTCTTAAGTTAAGGCTCTTTAACTAGACACCTTAGAAGCGTATTGTGGGCGTGTCTGGTGGGCTGTTTTCTCGAAGTAAGCTTCATATTTCCTTACTTCGGGTGAAATCGTGTCTGGCGTCTAGGAGTTGAAAAGTCTTAAGCAAATTGGAGACATCAGTTATCTTAAGAGTATCTATTTCTCGGTTTAAATGGAATATTTTAAAAATTTTGAATGGTTTTCCCCAAAACAAGTTGACACTAATGACGTGGTCGATCTTAAAATATATTCCGATAAAATATCACAAAGTAACTATTTTTCAATAAATATATTTATTTATTAGTGAAGTGTAAAACATCCACAGTTTATTTTTATTTTATTTATGGTATTTTTAATTATTTTACTTGAACAAACATTTTTTTTTTTATTTGTTGGTAAAATGTCCATATCCTAGGCATAGCCTGTGTTGGGATGGCAAAAGTGGTTTTTTTAGCTACACAGTAACATGTTAATATCGAAAATATAGTACATACATAATAAAAGTAAAAATAATATAAGTAAATGACAAATTTAAAGATATAGAATCTACATATTAAGAACTAAATTAAACTTGTTTTTTTAAGGTGAGTAATGATATTGCTTTTAACGGAGCTCTTGGTTTGTATGTTTCTGATGGTGCTGGGCAGAGAATTGAATTGCTTAGTGGCGTTGTACTTACAACTTTTTTTTTATTATCTGTAAGCGGTTTTATAGGGTGGGATATTAAAGATATTATATTAATAATATTAGATATTAAATATTATATCTTTTTTACTAAAAAATCTCAAAATTACTAATATTTACCAAACAATTGAAGAGATGAATGATAGCGGTATAGTAGAAGTGAATGAAGACGAACATAATAATTAATCCAGTATAACAAAATAGAATAAAGTAAGGTAAAAAATGTGTAGCTACCTACTTGCATGGCCTAACAAAAGAAACTAAAAGTATTTACTTATACCCCACATATAATAAGATAAGGTATATCCAAAGGAGTAAAATGAATATAAAGTAAGAAGTAGTGCATCATAATACCGTCGCTGGAAAGTCAAAAGGGCTTAAGCGACACGTTGATCAAAAATGAGTTAGATATCCACTTTTAGTCAGTTTTTTTCCTGCATCGAATACTCTAACTCGTTTGATTCTTATGATTTGCGTGGGCTTTTAGCCATCTGAAATATATTTTCCATTTGGGAGAAGATTTGACTTAGGCGAAACAAGTTTGGGACTTTTTTACTAGCTTTTTGTCGCTTCGGGTAACTCAGTGAGAGTATTGTGTTACCTCAAGTAACTTTTTTTAAAATACAACCAGGTACTGAAGACTTAAGAATTTTATTGTTAAACAAAAAACACTTTCAAGTGCTCTGGTTTAAACTTCCCAAAATCGCGCTTCAGCCCTTTTGCCTTTCCAATAAATAATAAAACGAAAAAATAGATTTACGAGAGGATAATACACGTATGCTGGTATTACACTTACTGTTGTACACGTAGTAAGTGTAGAATGATAGTGAAATAATAGTGGGCGCTTTTACAGGATAGCTCTGGTTTTATACCTCATTATAGGCATGGTCAAACTAAAAGTATCAGAGTCCAAACATGTGGTATATGCAGTAATTCATGTTAAAAGGAATTTTATAAAGCGATGTTAGGATATAATTTACTAAACAGAAAGACATTAAGGGATGCAATTAGGATACACAAGGAGATTGGTAAGAATGTTTGGTAAAATGGGTCAGTTGCACATATGCTTAACTGATTGGGCTATTACACTGGCTCCAAGCAATTAGACCACGACCATTAACTTATTCCATATTCCTTAGCAATAACTACACGTCTGTCAGTTGAGACAACTTGGATACCTTCCGACAAATTAACTCTAATGTATAATTTGTTAATCTGCTCGAAGAGTCGTTGCCCCAAAGGCATTGCAGTCGAGATCACAAATAAAATGAATGGTACAATAAATCCACCGCAATCAGTCAGCGCGAGTAACGACAGTACAATCGTAGTATTGAGACCTTTAGAGCACAGTTTCTCGGAAGACGGAGTTTACCGAACTTTGCCGAGCGAGAGATGTATCTTCGGGGATTCCCGGCTGACTCCATATCGCCGCGAATCCGGAGCGATTTTTAGAGCAATTTGTTCTGGAACGCTGCGAAAACGGCGTTTTTTTATTTCACGGTTTTTCAGCGGGATTTCGCGGTCTTTTCGGTGGATTTTGCAGTAGATTTGTCACGTACTAACGTCATGCGCTGGAATTGTAAATTTTCTGGCAGTTGCGCACATATATAATGGCTTACTTTTTATATTGACAAATAATTCAATAGGAAATTGAAAGAAGGGCGAATGCAGGAAACTCCATTAATGGAGGACTCAACGCTGTTGGCGCTAATAAGAGATTGTCAAAAGAAGCGAAGCTAGCAGTCCACAATGGAGTGCTTATACCAACCCTGATGTTTGGCAGTGAGTCACGGAACTGGCAGAGGAAGGATGAAAGTAGACTGAATGCTGTGAAAATGAAATCCCTGAGACGTATGTGCGGTAAAATCATGTATGACCTTATAAAAAATGTGGATATTCGGAAAGTATGCAAGTCTGATGTAAGCGTAATGAATTGGATCAAGAAAGGGACGCTTAGATGGTTTGGGCATGTATAGCGAATGAACGAAGAAAAGAGTGTGAAAAGAATATATTATGCGAAAGTGAATGGAAGAAGAAGTCGGGTACGCTCGAGGAAGACATGGCACGATCACAAGTGAATCAAATACTTGAATCGGGCCTCGCGAAGAGTCAGAATAAGATTATGTTTAAGGCGATGTGTGAATGTGAACGAAGCAAGGAGTGTGTGTCAAGACAGAGTTGTATGGCGGTCCGTCCTTTCTGCCTACCCCTACGGGGAAACGGCGTGATGGTTAGTTAGTATTTTGTGAACTATTGTGTTAAGCAGCAAATCAATTTTACAATACTGACTTATTATCATAAACATAAAATAATAACTTTGCATAAGACCACAGATTATATTTTGATTTTTATGACCGACCGGTTTCGCTTAGCCGCTTATGCTTACATCATCAGAGTACAAAATTAAACGAAACAAAAAAGTGTTATTAACTTAACATTTTTATTTATTTCTTACGTGTTGTAGGGAGTAGGTCAAAGTAATATTCTATCGTTCTAATGCATGTATAATTTATCTTTTTTTATATATTTTATTTTGACAGTAAGATTTGCTAATAATAAATCGGTTATATTGTTGAGATTAACGTTGTTTTTCTTTGTTTCAGGTAAGTCAAAATGATGTTTTTTCACACCACACCTATTATTTAAAAGCAACAGGAATCTACAGCTCATCAAACAGGTACATTTTTTTGTATTTATGTGCCTGGTACGATGGATCGTAATAATTACTATTTAATAAACATTGTCATTTAAAATTGATTTTATGTTGAACAAGAACGTAGAAGAAATTAAATATTATGTTGCCGTTGGTGATTTTATGTTGAATTGTTGAATACAAAGAACAAATTAACTATTATGTTACCGTTGGCAGAACCAAATGGAATAAATTACATCAATTTAGATCGCAAAGAACGCATCATTTTTCTTTTACGAAATTTGTCTGCAAAGAAAATAAGTTCCGTAACGCACAAAGCCGGGCCTTCTTTACGTAATGATTAATATTCAGAAGCGGGGAATAAGTAATAAGTAGGTACTGATGATACACTCAACTCGAGTCACACTTTGTCGTCTCTCCGGGTTAAAAGTTCCTATCGGAATTTGGCAGAGTGATTTATTCCCGTGTTTATTGAAGCCTGTGACGGGGAGGAAAGCTTTCTTTAGAATCATTAGAGCACCCTCCGCCACACATTCTCATAAAACAAACAATAGATGAGTGGTTTCCCGACTCTCCGGTTTCCATCCTTATGCATTATACGCGCCATTAGTTCGTCTTCTCGCCTCGTATGAGGCTAAGTGTTCTCGGCTTTGCCACGTTTTTCGTTGTCATCGATTTAAACCCGGGCTTTTCTTATTTTTTCATTAAAATTCAATGTATCTCAATTTGGCATGGAACATAGTAAACATAATCTTAATTACCAATATCAAGTATGAGAACAACGTAAATAATAACTAAATTTAAAGACAACAAATTATTACGCATGTTTAAAGTGTTAATGTTTTGTTCTGTTAAATTTATAATAAGTCATACTATAATTCGTGTTATACTAAGAAAAACATCAGCGCCCTGGAAATTTGCCGCCTGGAATGTACTGCTCCAGTTGCGCCTGCACAGAATCGGCCCTAGTTATACACCTTATCATTACTATTCAATTGAAATTTCAGCCTTCAACGCTTTATTCAAATCTAAATGGCGGAATGTTATTTTAATTTATTTGTTTTTCGACCGTGTGAGAATGCAAGAATTTAAAGGTGTGGGCTTGGGCGCGAAAATGAACAATCTGAAAGTATGTTGCCTATTGTATGCTGATGACGGGGTGCTGATTTCTGACAATATTGAAGATCAACTGTTTTTCGTGTCTAGGATGAACCAAGTATGTGTGCAAAATCAGTTGATGATGAATGTAACTAAGTCCAAATTGTGATGTTTGAAAGAGAGAGTATGAGAGCAGCGTGCAATATAGTTGTGAATGACGAATACTTGGAGCAAGTGGATGAGTGTGTATTTGGGAAGTATGTTTACGAGAGACGGAAAGACTGATAAGGATATTGAAAAAAGGGTGAATGCAGGAAACTCCATTAATAGAGGACTGAACGCTGTTGGCGCTAATAAAAAAATGCCCAAAGAAGCGAAGCTAGCAGTCCGTAATGAAATGATTATACCAACCCTGATATATGACAGAGGAAGGATGAAAGTTGACTGAATGCTGTAGAAATTAGATCCATAAGGCGTATTTGCGTAAAGCTATGTATAACCGGGTTCAAACCCGGCGTGCGCAAATATATTTTATTTAATTAATATGTGTCCTAATACATTTAATTCATATAAAATAATATACACTATATTTTCGGCACGCTTCAGATTGGTGGATACTTCAAGTATCGCCTTGGCTAAAAACCACCATTCAGAATTGAAACGTTGCGTAAAATGGCTTTGGCCGTGTTTTGAAAAAATATATAAATCGCCATTTACTTTCTGACCTTCCTCATCTCCATCTCTTAACCCCTACCTTTAACCTCACTCCAATACGCTCGACTACGAACCTAAAGGTCGCGGGTTCAAACCCGGCGTGCGCAAATACATTTTATTTACTTAATATGTGTCATTAAATTAACACATTAAATTCACATAAAATAAGATATTGTATATTTGTTGTACGTTCTACATTGATAGATACTCTAAGTATCGCCTTGGTGAAATACCACTATCACAATCGAAACGTTGCTTGAAATGGCTTAGGCCATATTTGGTGACAAGATCTGAATAGCCAGGTACTTCCTAACCTACCTCTTCGCCATATTCTTCCCCTCCTCACTGCCTTCAGCCTCTCAACATATCCCACTTAGGGATGCCATAGTCTTACTGACTCTAGACGGTTGGGAGCAGTTGCGACTCTCGTGCGGTATTCACTGCAAATAAAATATTTTTTTAAATCTGTCTAATACCAAGATTTAAGCCTACTTTATTAAATAATCTGGCAAATGCGTTCCAAGTGAAACGTTTATAATTACCAAACGTGTTTTTTTAAGCTTGTAAAGGCTTTTAAAACTCTTTAATTCTTTCTTTCCAAAAATGATTCAAGAATGTTGTCTGAAAACTGAATACTTCTTTATAAAGTGCGCATCAACCTACAACCGCCCTCAATATTACAAGATGAATGTAAAAGAAGCTTTGTAAATACGCCAACAGGCGCTCCCGGGGGACGAATAGACACCGAGAGTATGTATTTTAGATTAACATAAGGCTGATAAAACAAAGGCTTGCTTATGGATAAACTTTCGGGCTGCCACTTTAGGGCTTGTTAATGACAAAAAACTTTTCACAATTTTCGGCACACTCGGTACAGGGTTGACTCAAACCCCAATATTCGGTCGTTCGGGACGAAAATCTGCTCTTGTTGATTTAAAATGTATTTATGCAAATTGTTTTCATTGAATATTGGTTCTAAGAAATTTCTAAATTTTCATGGCGTATAACGTTTCTTAACCGATGTTTTTCGTTGATTATTTTTCGTCTTTAACGGCCGAGTGGTTGAGACGCTCGTCCACCACTCCAGAGACCGCGGGTTCAAATACCGGTGCGCGTAAAAAAAAATAATTTAATTAGTATGTGTTATTTACATTTAATCAACATAATAAATTTGCTTCATGTTCCAGAGTAACAGATATTCAAATACTATATTAAAACGATATTAAATATTACGATATTAAAACTCCATTTTTTTACTGAGACCGGACCGGTTTCACCATATAAAGGGCATCTTTAGACTGAATTGGGGTAAAATTAAATCACGTGACCATCTAGTTATAAGACGTTTAATTTGTGTTATTAATTTCCGGAATATTTTTTTTATACTCCTTGGGAGTAATATACCAAAAAATGTTTTTTTTTAAAGAAATAAATAAATAAAATAATAATATGAAAAAAAAACAATGTTTTATACGACCAATTTTGATTGAACCCTGATGTAATTAATGAGATGTATTCTAAAGAAACGAGACGTTTCCGATCCGTGATCATCTATCTTCGGGTGAGGCATTTATTTTCTTGGGATATTTAAGGACCTCGATGCAAAAAATCTCCTTTTAATTAATTAAAATACACAAAAGAGCTTATATATTTTCCTCGGGCGGAGGTTCTAAGGCTTATGGTGCTTTCGGAGTCTCCCTGGAGATACGCTGTAATTAGCGTAATGTTTGCAGCGCACTTCAAGCGGAAGTAGCACTTGATAAATCTCGCAGCACGTCCGGTTACGTGTAGCGGAGTAATGTGCATTTCCGGTGACGTCATACTTACCATTTCGATTGTTGAGGTCTATTCTATTCGAATATTCTTGAACTTAAATTTAGAAAATTGTGTTTGCAGTAACTGCGTATGTATATGTTTTTTAATCTTTTACATTAGTAATTTAACTCAAGATGTATAAATAAATAAATCAGTCTATCCGACGGTATTAATAAATTGTACTGAAATTTCGATAAGAAACACGCAGATGGACAATCTCCACGACGGAGCGGTATGCTCCTTGGCTCTGGATCTAGAGGTCACGAATTCTTTCGCAAACAAAAAATTAATAAACTCATATTTCATTCTTCCACCTCTATACATAGTGAATGTTTCGGCCTGTTGATAGTTTTTTAATTTTTTTTTATATGAATACCGCACAAGAGTCCTAACTGCTCCAAACCGTCTAGAGACAGTGAGACTATGGCATCCCCAAATGCGGTATGTTGTAAGGCTGAAGGTAGTGGGAGGGGGGAAGGAGATTGTGAAGAGGAAGGTTGGTAAGTACCTGGCTATTCAGATCTTGTCACCAAACACGGCTAAAGCCATTTCAAGCAACGTTTCGATTCTGAATGGTGGTCTTTCACCAGGGCGTTACTTAGAGTATCTACCACTCTGGAACGTGCCGCAAATATACTATTTATTATTTTTATATAAATTAAAAATGTTATGACACATATTAATCAATTAAACTTATTGGCGCAAGTCGGGCTTGAACCCGCGACCTTTGGATTCGTAGTCGAGCGTCTTACCACTCGACCATGGAGGCCGTCTGATAGATAACCATTATTTGCTTCAATAGGCTTCAACTATTTTTAGTGAACAGATCTGAAAAGTCAGGTACTTTCTAGCCTTCTTCTGCCCGTCTTCTTACCTTCCCTCACTTCATTTATCCTCACAACATTTGCTAAATGGGTTTATGTTACATGCCTTTTGTAAAAAGAGTTTTTCTCTTTAGATTCCATGTTTTGTTTCGCACCATCCGCATTTATTTCAGTGCTACTGACAAATCATTCTGATTAGTAAGCAAATAATATACGATGTTCCTAAAAATATTTTTCCGCTGAATCTCTCTTTCGTACATTCTGCGTATTGAAAATGTCACATTCTGCTCTCAGTGATATTTGCGGTTCATGTTTTTGTTCACTTTACAATATGTGTGAGTCACGAATAATATAAGTTTGAAAAAAAGAAAAAAAATTATTTTTTAAGAGATAAAACTATAAAGTAATAACAACTACGCACACTATGAGGAGACTTTATACAAAAAAGAAATGTTTACATAGAAAAAAATAGTTGCCGTTGCAGTTCTTCTCTTCAATCATACGGATTCACAATTTTAATAATGCTTTAAGAAATCCCTAACTTTTTTTTCTCTCTTTTGTTTTTAAAGAAAGATAACGATTTCCGGGTTATGAATAACCAGATAATATTTGAAACCTCCTACTGCCTTAATAAGCGGAAGATGTAGCATGTGCAATGATGGAGGACTTATCCAGCAGAGGGATTGAACCCACGAAGCCCGGGTGGGAATCCTACGCGTTTGTCCACTCAGCCTACCGACCGGCTAAACTGCTCTTTAAAAAAATCTGTTCCAAAATGATTTAATTTTAATTTTGTTTTATTTTTTAGAACATATGTATTTATATATATATACATATATTATGGTTAATATCGCACAAGAGTCTTATCTGCTCCAAACCATCTAGAGCCTGTGAGACTACGGCATCCCCAATTTGGTAGTGGGGAAGGAAAGAGATGGGAAAGAGGAAAGTCGAGAAGTACCTGGATATTCAGATCTGGTCACCAAACACGTCTAAAGCCACTTCAAGCAACGTTTCGATTCTGAATGGTGGTCCTTCATCAGGGCGATATTTAGAGTATCTACCACTATAATTATTATTTATAAATCTTAGAGGCATACTTCTTAGTAGTTATTTGATAGAATTGTGTACCTACGCACATACATATTTAAATATATGTTTCATTTCATCTGAACTCTCATACATGAGGCTTGATTTTTTCTATGATATTTTTTTGCAAATTTTGGAGGCAGAAATTCAGCATTCTCTCCAATCTTGTGCGGCCCGACCCGGACATGCTTTTAGCTTTAAAATCCCTCTAAAATGTGAACACTGTTCAAACTACCAACAAAAATCAGGATGCTCCATTTTTAGGTCCAATTTTGAATCTTTTTTGTACTCTTTTTAAACTCTTACTCTAACTCTTTATTCTTATCTGCAGTCTAAAACGGTGGTGGTTTATAATGAAGCCATTTTTAAATCTTTTCGTCGATTATTTTGCGAGTCCCAAACGTCCGGAACTACTAATAGAACTGTTGTGTTCCCATTAGGAAAATTTAGTGAGGTGAAAAGAAAGGCAAATAGAAAGATTAGGCAGTATCTAATTGTTCAAATTCAGTCGGTAAGCACAGAAAACCATTTAAAGCATCTCTACAATTCTGAATGGTGGTCTCTCTTTAGGGCGTTACAAGATTATCGCACCACCCAGGAACGATTAAAAAATAAATTATTTCAATTATTCAAGCGAAATAAATAATACTTTTTTTTAATTTCGCATCGCTTGATGTTTTGTGTTACGTTGGTCTTTTCAAATCGGCATTTAACTTTATTATGGAGAGAGGTAGATGCTCTTAGAATCGCCCTGGTGAAAGACCACCATTCAGAATTGAAACGTCGCTTGGAATGGCTTAAGCCGTGTTTGGTGACCTGATCTGAATAGCCAGGTACTTCTCAACCTTTCCCTTCCTCATCTCGTTTCCCCCCTTTCTTTAGCCCTACAACATACCCCTTTTGGAGATGCCATAGTCTCACTGGCTCTAGACGGTTGGGAGCAGTTTAGACTCTTGTGCGGTATTCACGTAATAAAAAAAACGCACAAGAGTCCTAACCGTCTGGAACTAGTGGGACTATGGCATCTCCAATGGAGATGGGAAAGAAGAAGGTTGGGAAGTTCCTGGATATTCAGGTCTGGTTACCCAACACGGCTAAAGGCATTTCAAGCGACGTTTCGATTCTGAATAGTGGTCTTTCACCATGATGATACTTATATCGGCGAGTATCTACCACTCTGAAACACTCTTCCGAAATGGTAGGTACTCTAAGTAACTAGCCCTGGTGAAAGACCACCATTCAGAATCGAAACGTTGTAAAAACGAAATAAGTTTGTCTATCTAATCCGCCAGGTAAGTATTTTCCTGTGTATTTTCTTATTTAAAGTAGGAATTAATATGTTTTAATAGAAAATGAGATCTGTACAGCGCCCTTGAGATTATTTTTCACAAAAACGGCGTTATACAAATAATCCAAATGAATCTCCTTCATTTTAAATTATTTCTTAGAAAATTGATTTAACTTTTAATGCACTTTTCTTTTATAATTATGTTGATAAATTTAGAGATAATTATAAATAGAACACATACACTTTGTTTTTAACCACTTTTTATTTAATATTTTGTCTACCGGTTTCGGAAGTACCCTTCCATCATCAGGACAATATTAAATTAATCTGAAATATAAAATACTGAGATAAATATACATATTTATGAGTTGTAAGGAGAAGGAGTAATTGAGGAGATTATAGGAATAACCGAGCGGTTTATTGGAAAAAATATTTAGGATAGGACTATTAGATAAATTAATTTGATTGTTTAAAATATTGCATTTATTGTTTAATGATTTTCTAATTTCTAGTGCTTCTAAGTTATCTAATTTTTCAATAATTTTCTAATTATTCCAGAGATAATTGTTTCAAATTGTTCCTAGTTTAATATGCACTAACATTTGCGTACACCTCATTCTCCATTTCTTTATAATAATCATTCAAAAGTTGACAATACTACAGAACCGTATTTGTAGATTGCTGCCTTTGCTTCTAAGCCCCTCAAATATTATTATTATTATTCATTATCATTGCATACCCCAATTCGGGATGCCATAGTCTCACTGGCTCTAGACGGTTGGGAGCAGTTGGGACTTTTGTGCGGTATTCACCATAAAAATAGAAAAAAAAAACTCGTAAAAAATAGAACGTGTCCCAAATATACTATGTATTATTTTGTGTGAATTAAATATGAAATAACACATTAATCTAATTAAATGTACTTGCGCACGCCGGAATTTAAACCCGCAACCTCTGGATTCGAAGTCGAGCGTCGTGACCACTCGACCACAGAGACTGTCATAAGTAAAAGTAAAATAAAAAAATTCAAGGCTTTGATTCAGGAATAATCCGGTCGGTTTTTCAATCACGGTTTCATTCCATTGGGCGGATTTTCACCTGTAATCCCTCGTTCGTGTTTATTTAAGGCTAGGAATTACGTTTGAATTTCAGAGTCGTGTGAAAGGATTTGTTTCATTCAACCGAAGCACCATTCTCTTACTCGAGACTAATTAAGAATGCCGCTTCAAATGGTACTCTGTGTTATTCGGAAGCGCTTTGCTGGTTCTAATTAGCAACAAATTAATATTTTAGTTGTGACAACATTACTGCGAAACTGATTAGGAAATACATACCTACAACCAACAATCTTAAAACTACGAGGTTATATTATTTGCGTAATGTTTAAACCATTTCGTTGTTATTTTTCTCCTTTCAAAGTTCGCGTAGATTGTAATAATACCTGACTAAATAATACTGTTCTTACGGCCTAATTTTCTCCTAATTTTAGTAACTTACCATCGCGCCATTTCTCCGCAAGGGTAAGCAAACAGGATAAACCATCATAAAACTCTGTCTTGGAACACACTCCTTGACTCCTTCACATTCATACATCGTCTCATACATACTCTTCTGTTATTCTGACTCTTGACATGTCCCGAATCTTGTATTTAATTCACTTGATCGTGCCATGTCATCCTCGAGCGTTCCGACTTCTTCTTCCATTCACTTTCGCTTCATATATTATTTTCACACTCTTGTCTTCGTTCATTCGCTCTACATGCTACATGCCCAAACTGTCTAAGCGTCCCTTTCTTGATCCTATTAATTACGCTTACATCAGACTTGCATTCTTTTCAGGTATCGACATTTTTTAAATTTTTTTTATATGAATACCGCACAAGAGTCTCAACTGCTGCCGACCGTCTAGAGCCAGTGAGATTATGACCTCCCAAATAGGGTATTTTGTGAGGCTGAAGGAAGCGGGAAGGGGAATCAAATGTGAAGAGGAAGGTTGGGAAGCTCTTGGACATTCAGATCCGGTCACCAAACACGGCTAAAACCATTGCAAGCAACGTTTCGATTATGAATGGTCGTCTTTCACCAGGTTGATAATTAGAGTATCTATCACTCTGAAATATACACTGTATATAAACTGGAATACATGGTTTTACCGCACATACGTCTCAGAGATCTCATTCCCACAGCATTCAGTTTAATTTCATCGATCATATAAACACTATATAAATATATAAATAATATTATTATAATATTCACAAATAGAAAGGATATATCACTTATTTATAAAGTTGTTGAGAAAATATCTTTTTAATTCCAACTTCAAATTTTCGTAAACTTACGATTGTTTTTAAACCACAAAGCATTTATTTTAAAACTATTCGCAAATTAAAAGCCAGTTTGGTATAGTATGTGAAAGCTACGGCAAGGCCTAGCTTTTTCCATCATTTGAATAAAAACCGAGAAACTTTTAAAATCTCCGGTCGTGTATTACCGAGCACTCAGTGGCGCTGCACGGTTGAGGGGAAGACACATTAAAAATGTCTAAAGAAAAACATGCCCCTCCCGTAGCTTCCTCGCGCCTCCACTGCGCGGGTTTAACTCTACTCGAGGCGGAACTCCGGCGTAAAACCTTAACCAAGCGGAAGGACGTGTCAGGGGCGTACCGTGTACCGGGAGAAATGTTGAAGGGCACACAAAAGTAGAAGGAAATTTTTTATCTTCCTTCTAACTATTTTATATATTTGTATCACGAGGAGGTGTAGAATCTTTAACAAATACACTAGTGTTAGTTTGTGTCGTTTATTTTCAAAGGATTTAGGTGTGATGTTAGCTATTTTTAAGGTTGCACCATATGCCTTTCAAAAGGACGGTAATTGCAGTGGTTTTAAAATATATTTAAAGCCCGTTTTGAATAAATCAACCACTCTTCACGAGAGGTGTTGATAAAATTTCAATTGCATTCATCTCTCGGAGTAATAATATACAAGAGAGAGCGCTGCTGTAGTCAGTTTTGTTAAGCTTTGCCGGACTTGGCTAGATTTAGGCGTGGCTAGGACTAGGGCTAGAGTATTTATACATTCATTCATACCACATGTCGACATAATGTTTTTGTTTATCCGTGTAACCACTTTTTTCACAGTATTGTTATAAGCAAAAATATAGCAAATACCCTAAAAAACCGTTAAGTTTTGTCAATTTATGTCGAATATCAAAACGTGTGGGCGGAGTCAACTGAGGCGCGGGACACGAAGAACTCTCTTACAATACTTTAAAGCGGTGTGATAATTTGGAAAATTTTGTTGTCTCTTTCTTTCTCATGGTTTACGAGGTAAACACCCGGAGAAAGTGATCTATCCCAAGTTTGTATAGGTTGGGTAAAAATAATTAGCTCTTTCTCCATATACTGCTACTCCAAGATTCATCTTATGTAGTGGTAGATAATCTTAGTATCGCCTTGGTGAAAACCACCATTCAGAATCGAAACGTCGCTTGAAATTGCTTTAGCCGTGTTTGGTGACAAGATCTAAATGGCCAGGATCTTTCCAACCTTTCTTTTTCGATTTTCTTCCCCTCTTCATTACCTTCAGCCTTACAACATGTCCCGATTGGGAATTTTATAGTCTCATTGGCTCTGAACGGTCGGGAGAAGTTGAAACTCTCATGTGGTATTCACTAAAAAAAAAAAAAAAAGAGCCATTTAGACACCATTGCACTGACGATCCATGCTTCTTGCTCCTAGCGGTCCATCTTTCCCAACCTCTCTGGGCCGACCAGCATTGTGTCCATGAAACACTGTCATAATCTGCCGACTAGATGACTCAGCTTCGTATACTCTCTGGATCTGCTCTTCTTGCTTAGTTACTTTTACACTGCCGGTTAAGAGGTGTTGATTTTGCGTCTAATATATTTTTCTTGGTTTTTTCTGTGTCTATACGTTACTGCAATTCTGCATAGCGGACCTAGGATCGTTATGAGGACCAATTTTGTCACCAGAGCTCCGAGAATTCAAATTGTGTTTACAAGACAAACTATCAAACGCGATTGATTTCGTGCATGGTGAACCGTACAGTGTTTGCATTCTTGAAGCAAATTCACTGGAAACAAGATAGCTAGGAAATGATTATGAAAGAATTTCAGCTTAGGAATTCCTCATCTATACCATTCCTCCAACAAATTATAAAGAATCGTTTTACATTGCCAATCCATGGGCACGTTTATATTATGATAATATTTTAATATCCTACTCATAATTAATTTCGAAACCTTGCTGTTAAACTTGCGTGCGCCCAACACAAAATACGATTTTAAAAGCTATAAAATATTCTCACAAACGCGCTTTGTTGGACGGTTTTCAAAATAATAATATGAAACTTTTCTCATTTAGCCGAAGCTGAAACTCCCCAAATATCTAACTATAAAGGTCGGTAAACTGCTAACATTCATTATTTGCGCTATAGAATTTTCATTTTGAAGAGATGTTTTATTACCCATTACATGTTATAAATCTTTGCGCTAATTTCAATATCGGAAATACAACGCCTTTAATGGGTATTTTATTATATTTTATTTAATAAACATTGACGACTGTCATGATAATCGCTGATTTTTTTTAATAGATAAAGAGCTCTAAAATGCGACATATTTATTGTATCTTCCACATTTGTTTGTTTTTGAGAAATCTCCTGCATTTCTATGTTTTGCGATACTTTATTTAATTAGTCGAACCAATTTAATCAGTTGGCAATTAATCATCTTAGAGGCTTCACTGTTTTTTTTACATACTGTAATTTATGATTTCGCTTAACATCTCATGTCACGTTGCTTTAATAAAATATTATAATTTTAAATAAATGAAAAAAAATACTTCGTATGAGACCACGAATATTATTTTAACTTTTATGACCGACCGGTTTCGCTTAGCCTAAGCATCATCAGGGTATAAAATTATACTAAACAATACCTACCAAGTGTGCGGTAATATATAATACATACAGAAGTAGAAGAAATTGTAAAATAAAAATAATATAACAAAACAATGAGAAAATAATACAATAACATTTAAATTATAACAAAGAAACAAAGGAAAAAAGACAGATAATATGAAATGATAGAGTCAAAACGTCAACTGAGAAGGTGATTAAAGAATAATGATAAGCTTTATGAGTTTACAGGAAATATACCTAACGGGTCCTTCATAAAAATTAAAATAATATTCGTGGTCTTATAAAAAGTTATGTTTTCATTTCTTTAAATATGTCAAACCACAAAGTATTTGCTTTCTACGAAAATATTGTATTTTTTAATTATCTAATTTTCCTTTACAATATGTGCAACTTAATGGAGACATTGCGTGCTCAAAACACGACACTTTGACAATTTTTCCCTTCCTTTTGCACCCAGCTGAACTCTTATTTTTTTAAAGAAGGTTTCATAAAAGTTTCCAATTGAAATATCCAAAACCACTTCGACATACGTCCAAAAACTGCGTCTATTTGTTTGGCATTTGTTATCTTATCTAGTTCACGCCCCTGCCGCACCACGTATCGCGTCGCGTTACCGACTGCACATTATTAATTCAGGCTTCCTGCTCGTGAAACGCCCGTCGGGGTGGCAACACTGGCCACGAGAAGCAGGGTGATAAGTTACACATTCCCCGCTACGCCGCGCCAGTTAAACATTTTAAAAGTTGGCACACCTCATTGTTACCAGTTTTAATAACATCGTTGTCCTGGCTGTAAAATGTCTCATTCTAGATAAAGTGTCGCTCTTTGGACTCGCTTTTAATTACGATGAAACTCCGAATATTTTATTACTGCATCAAAGAACCGACACTGCCGACTCTCTTCGTGGTATTGAAATATAAAATGTAATAATTAAACACGCACATACAAAATACGAACCGCAACAAACTGGAAAGGAATGTTTTCGTTTCAGGTTAACTTGTACGTTCACAAACTTATATTAATAGGAAATGTAATTTTTTTATATCCGATCAACAACCTTATCCAAATTTTGTAAAATATGTACTAACTTTAAAATCAGTGGCAATAGAATCGACTTAGACCCTTATAACGTTAATAAATTAACACCGATAAAATCTCAATTTTCCCAAATCTGAAGCAGCAAACTTTAGAAAATTATCAAAAAAAATTATCATTGAAATTTTCATTCAAGGTTTTAAAGATTCTTGCATTTTCTGCTGAAAATCTTAGGATCGCCTAATCTAGCTCGCCGTTCTGGACATGCAAGTTGAATGCATTCACTCGGAGTTACAAACCGGCTTCGCCCGACTTTTTTCACTCTGTTTCTCATTGAAGAATATATAAAACAAACCAAAATCAGACAAAAAAATGGGTTAAATGATTTCTTCAAAGCTTCATAGCTCATCATGAAAATTATGTCGTAAGATAGAAATATTTACGTTGCCATAAAAATTGAGATGCATGTGCGATAAAACCATGTGTGACCACTGTATTAACATGTATTAAAAATGTGGATATCCGGAAAGAATGCAAGGCTGATCAAGGCAAGGGTGTGATGTGAGCGTAATGAATAGGATCAAGAAAGGGATGCTCAGATGGTTTGGGCATGTTGAGCGAATGCACGAAGAAAGTAGTGTGAAAATAATATATGATGGGAAAGTGAATGGAAGAAGAAGTCGAGGATGCCTGAGAAAGACATGGCAAGATCAAGTAAATCAAATACTTGAATCGGGTCATGTAAAGAGTCAGAATAACAGAAGAGTATGTATGAGACGATGTATGAATATGAATGAAACAAGGAGTGTGTGCCAAGACAGACTTATATGGCGGTCCTTCCTCTCTGCCTACCCCTGCAGAGAAACGGTGTGAAGGTTAGTTAGTAAGTTAACCATAAAAATTCCATACAATAAAATCTGTTTAAATTGCATTATGCTTTAGCACACCGTTCGCGTGTTTCTACTGTTTCAAAAAACAAGATTTTCCTTTTTATCGCGAAGATTCGGAACCGAGTCCAAAATTTCTAAGAAAGTCGTGATTACAATTACATCAAAAGCGTTTTGTGAAAACCAAAATATTTTCGATTAAATATCTCAAAATCATTCGCACTAAGCTCTTACGAAATAAAAACATTAAAATTGCTGTATTTTTCGATTTCGGAATTATTTTTCTACATTTTCGAATAATTCCGCCCAATTACAATTTTCGCTGATTGAGCTCAGATGAATTAAAAAATACGAAAAAATAGTTCTCTCAAAAGATCTTAATTTTCTTCCCTTCGGCGTTTTTTGTCCGCGAGACTTTATTTTCTTTATTTTTGAGATCCTTACTGAAATTTAATTAACGGAAATGTTTTTGGTTTTGCTTTTAAAGTTTTACTTTTTACATTTTAATTTAATTTTAGATTAGATTTCAGTAAAAAAGATTAACTACGCCGAAACAAGACTGCACCGATTCACATTTTTCGAAAAAATAAATTTATAAAAATACGAGGCCTGTTCAAAAGAAAAGGTGGATTTTGAATTTTCGCGGGCTGTGTACATTCGATTATCGATTTTTTGTTTGTTTTTTATGTTGGTACACATATGTTTATCATATGTTAGCATTATCAGCCATTTTGGATTAGTGGTTTGTTTTTGACAACTGGAAAGGTAGGTCACGTTTTTGTGTGTTCTGCGTTTTTTTACTTTTGAAAAAAATGGATCAAAGAACATGTGTTAAATCTTGCGTTTAAAAATGGACTTAAGTGCTCCAACGCACTTAAAATGTTGACTGTGGCATTCGGCGAGTCTACTTTGTCTTAAAAAAGTGTGTATAAGTGGTACAAGCGCTTTACAGAAGGCCGAGAAGATGTTAATGACGATGAGCGTTCTGAAGTTGTGGAAAAACAAATCATCGATTTTATTCTTTGATCCATATTTTCAAAAGTAAAAAATCAAGGAACAAACAAAACGTAACTAACCATTTCCAGTTGTCAAAAACAAACCACTAATCCAAAATGGCTGATAATGCTAACATATGATAAACATATGTATACCAACATAAAAACAAAAAAAAAATCGTTAATCGAATGTACGCAGCCCGCGAAAATTCAAAATTCACCTTTTCTTTTGAACAGGCTATGTATATAGTATATGACGGCCTGCGTGGTCGAGTGGTAAGACGCTCGACTACGAATTCAGAGGTCAGCCCAATGTTCGTCTTCCCCACCTCCTTCCCCTTCCCACTATCTTCATCTTCACAACGCGCCCCGATTGGGTATGCCATAGTTTCACTGGCTCTAGACGGTTGGGAGCAGTCGGGATTCTTGTGTAGTATTCACTATATTTAAAAAAAAAATTATTATTTTTTATCTAAAATTATTAAAAGAAAAGAACATTTCGTTTAAAACCTTGAATTTATTATGTTTTAATGCCAACAATCGATCAAGCTTCATCAGGGCAAATATAATAACATATTATCGCTGTACTAGTTCAATACTATAACAAGTGTTATAAAGGTTATTATTAGGTTGTTATAAGGTTTCAAAAACACCTATAAGTCAAAAAAATATTTAAGATCTGTTTTTGTTTTGAACTAGCACAGCCATATGATGAAGCTTGATAAAAGCGAAACCGGTTGGCGTCAAAACACAATAAATTCGTGGTTTAAAACATAGTGTTATTTTAATTATAATATCAAATTACAAAGTGATTGCTTCCTATGAAAAATAAAAATTAATGTTTATGTACTCGTTCAATTATTTTTAGTATTTTTTGCTTTCAATGGAAAATAAAATAGACCAACGCTCTTATACTCTACACATTTGCATAATCTGCCCATTCTTCGGGCCTTTCATACGTTAAATATGCTAAAAAATTACTTGAATAGCTTTTTCATGGAGGTTCTCCCTCGCATAATACACAAAACCTCGTATAAATATTGGCATATCCCAAAGTTGGGAACATTGAACATTTCAATATTTTTATGAAGGATCTCGAGAGGCTTAGTACCTCGAGTATTTTACAGAGATAAGACACATTTTTGAAAATGTTTAATTAGATTTTTTTAAACTTCTGGTATTTTAATTAAATAATCAAACTCGTGTTAGCAACAAAAAAATCACCGCGTGGTTTTGGCTGGTACTTTTTTCAAATATTTTTTTCTAATTAACGTGGAAAATAAATATACAGACGCTCGACTTGACCCTGGACCCAGGAGTCGTAGGTACAAATTCCGACGTAGGTAAACAATTATTATCTAATTAAATGTGTTACTTCACATTTCTAACTAACTAACCATCACGCCGTTTCCCCGCAAGGGTAGGCAGAGAGGACGGACCGCCATATAACTCTGTCTTGGCACACACTCCTTGCTTCATTTACATTCATTCGTTGTCTAATACATACTCTTCTGTTATTCTGACTCTTCACATGACCCGATTCAAATATTCGCGCCATGTCTTTCTCGGGCGTCCTTCACATTTCATTCGTATAAAATAATATATAGAACATTTACGGCATGAAATTCTTGGTATCGTCCTGGGGAAAGTCCGCCATTTCTAATCGAAACCTTGAAACCTTTTGAAATGCCTTTAGCCGTGCTAGGTGACCAGATCTGAATATCCAGGTACTTCCTGAACTTCCTTTTTCCTCATCTCTTTTCACTCCTCACTACCTTTAACATCACAACATATTCCAATTAGAGGTGCTATAGTCTCACTGGCTCTAGACGGTTGCGAGGAGTTAGTCTTGTGCGGCATTGACTCCAATATCAAGTCCTCTGAATGCAAGACTGTATCTTCTTCTAAACTAGAAATAAATATTTTTAAAAATAAAGGAGAAGAAGATGGGGAAGAGTAAGGTTAGGAAGTGCCTGGCTATTCAGATCTGGTCACCAAACACGCCTAGAGCCATTTTAACCTCCGTTTTTGAGAGAATGTCCCACTCTGGCACATGTCACAAATATATTTTTACGCCATTTAGCAATTCGATTCTCTGCCCAGCACCATCAGAAACATACAAACCAAAAGCTCCTTTAAAAGCAATATCATTACTCACCTTAAAAACCAAGTTAAATCCAGTTCTTAATATGTAAATTCTATATCTTCAAATTTATCGTTTACTAATATTATTTTTATGTTTATTATGTATGTACTTTATTTTCGATATTAACATGTTACTATGTAGCTAAAAAACCACTTTTGCAAATTGCCATCCCAACACAGGCTTATGCCTAGTGGGATAGACAATTATACCAACCAACACAAAAATGTATTGTTAAGTAAAATAAATAAATAAAATATAATTTATTGTGAATTAAATGCGAAATAACACATATTAATTGAATTTTTATTATTTTCTCACGCCGCTATTTGAATCCTCAACCACGTAGGCCATCAAAAATTAATTCTTTATATATTTTGGAAACATTATAATTTTATTGATTTGATTGTTTGTATTATTCTCGATCCCTGACGAGCGCTATGTGGTACGGTACAGCCACCGTTAGCAGGTATCAATCCATCAATCAAACTGGTTCTTAGCGTTGTCGAAGATGTCTTTCCATATTGGGAAGCTGGGGTACTCGGAGCTGACTGAACAATGAGGAACTTCTATGTAAAAGAGACGAGATATTGTATGAAGCGAACCGTTAAATGCCGCACAGAAACACTCTGCCTATATAAAGAAGGTATAAAATGACAAGCAGCTTTTATAAAAAAAAACATTATTACGGATCTTTAAAAGTTAGATGGCGAGACACAAGTTGTGATCCGTCGAGGATAGTGAGTCTCTTTCAATCAATATTATCCGTCTCTTTCTCCCTGTTTCTTTGTTATAATTTAAATGTTATTCTATTGTTTTCTCATTGTTTTGTTATTTTATTTTATATTTTGTTCTCCTCTGTATGTATATATAACCGCACACTTTGTATTTTTGTTTTGTTTAATTTTTTACCCTGATGATTCTTAGGCTAAGCGAAACCAGTCGGTCATAAAAATTAAAATAATATCCGTAGTCTTATACACAATTATTTTTTAATTTCTTGAAATTTCATTTGTTTGGTATTTTTCTGATTTAATTACAATAATAATATACAGTGTATGATGTACGATGTATGAATGTAAATGAAGCAAGAAGTGTGTGCCAAGACAGAGTTGTATGGCGGTCCGTCCTCTCTGCCTACCCTTGCGGGGAAACGGCGTGATGGTTAGTTAGTTAGTTATATACAGTGCCGTTTTTGTAAAAAATCTCCTTAAGGATCAGCACTCAAAATTTTACACGTTTTTGGCTTTCTAATACAAGCAGTACTAAAAATGGTATATCTTTTATTTATATATGGGTAGTTAGATTTATTTTATAAGGTTTTCAGTGAATACAATTCATTTACTGTATTCTTTTAAATTCTTACTGAAATTTCAGGTAAGACCTTCAAAATTTCTTCGCTGGTTTTCAAACTGCGCCTTTCTAGTGTAATTTCGTTATGTTTTTCATAAAATTTTAAAGATTACATTTAAAAATTTGTATTCACTGACAACCTGGGACATTTTCCTAAATATTTTTGAAATTTTACAGATAAATCATTTGTAGTATTGCTTGTATTAGAATGCTACAAAGTAACGTTTATCGCTATTTAAAGTGCTAAAGCTTAAGAGGGCTGTACAAATCTTGATTCCTAGGATATATTTCATCACCAAACAAATACAATCGATGGCATATTTATATTTATTAACATTATGTGCAGAGATAATATAAAAATTCCTGGTAGGTCACTTCAGAAAAACTTAATTATTTTATTAACTTCTAGTTTGGAGAGAGATACAGTTTAGCACTCTGATCACATGACATTGACAAAATTACTGTGTTCTTTTCAATTATTTATGTTTATTAGTAGATTTTGGGGTGTGAGAGCAAATTTTAAATTGGGCTCTCTGAATTTTTAAAACAGTACAGGGATTTGATAAAAATACTTTTATCGAAAGTTGATAATTCGCTCAATAAGAGACAAATTATGGTGAAATGCTTCCGATGACATAGCTCGGTTGGCTATTCGCACTAATAAGTCATTTTTTTTAAACTTTCCCAATGTTTATTGTTTAAACTGGACCGATGTCATATATATCCCCATCTGGAACTGGCGAATTAATTAAATAAATGGATAATTTTATCAAATCATTATAAATATCTCACGTCGCCTAAACACGCTTACTTTAGTCGATGTGAACTGTCGTTTGTTCGTTGGCGATCTGCAGTTGAACTTGGGAACGATTCCAAATTTTATTTATTTATTTATTAACGTTCGGATCGGCTTTTACATATTAAATGAACATAAAGTAAGTACGCAAATACAGAGAATAAAAACGAAAAAGGTTTACATAAAATAGTACAGTAAAAACGTCAAAAAGTAAAACGTTTTTAAATATAAACAGCACACAAAAATAAAATAACAGTTTCCATACATTAGTGACAAATAGATGCAATTACCGACATTGTCCCTAAAATCCATATCGACGTTTCGTGCTAGGGCCCCTGGTTTCTTGTGATGTTTATTGTTACTACTGTCGTAAGAAATAAATTCAAAAACATAACTTTTACAGATTTACCAAGAAACGCGAAATTTTTATAATAAATTTTTGATCTGTGCAATTTTCTAACCTTCTTGGGATAAAAACGTTACATATCTGGGCTACAATATAAGAGAAATTACATTCTTTACGTCCGAACTGTTAAAGAAAGCTGCCTTAGGAAGCTGTAGAAGCAGGCCCATTTGTATCTTTATGGTCCACGCTCTCCGTTTGGTATCCGCTTTGCTCGCTAGTTTACGTTACAGTTCCGTACTCTCGAAGGCATCCCGTAAATTCTGCAAGGTATCCTCTAAATCGGTCTTTTTTTCATTTTTCAGGAGAATTTTTACACACCGCCTGAAAAAAAAAGTTTATTATTTTATTTACTGATGTTTTATATTTGATCTCCTCCCTTGAAAATATTAATGAAAGATGCAGCCTGCAAGGCGAAGATCGTCCTGGTGATATATAGTCTACCTCCGATAGGAATGTATACCATAAATTAAACACTGTTGCCTTGTGAACATCACTTTTATTTAAAATAGCATGATATCGAAGCCAGAGTAAAGTTAACTTCGCGGAAGTTGGGCGCAATGTACAGGCACTGCTACAATAGTACACAACTACTGACCTTGTACAAATCGCAAGTGCGCCCCACTGTTGATTTTGACAGCCCCTACTAGTCTGGAGCCCTTAAATACCTGAAAAATCTTAGACTCTGTGCAGAAACGGGCGGTCCGTTTGATGGATTCTCCTATCTTAACCAACGGATTGCAATCTGTGGAGCACAGACGTCAGGTGAAAATGCTATCCTCGTTCTACCGGTGTTTCAATGGAAGATGCACCGAGGAATTTGCGTCATTGATCCTTCGCCCTCGGTGCATAGCCGAAAAACTTGCCCAATGCGCGCTCAACATTTGTACCCGGTTGACATTCGCTGCATGAGAACGAGTCGCTTTTTCGACTCGTTATTGTGTTCAACAGCTCGACTGTGGAACGATTTGCCCGCCTTGTGTTTCTGATCTTCTACAACATCGGACTCTTCAAGACCCAGGCTCATTCCTTCCTTTCTTCAGAAAGATCCTTCACACAGAATTCCCGAAGATGACATAGGCCCTGAGGGAAATTATTTCCCTCAGGGCCTCCTCTGAGGAGGTAACGTAAAAAAACGATAGTAAACAACCGGTTTCCGCACAAGCGTGCCATAGTCAAGTTTGCGTTTACCTTTTCTTGATTATATAGAACATTCCAATCAGATTTAATATAATTCCACCTTTTCTCAATGTTTTATGATGAAACTTTTAAAATTTAAAGTATTATCATTTTTAATTTAATATTCTAAATATTTCTTGCCACCCCTCTGTCTTCTGTCTTTAATACAACCGTAAATAATTTGTTTAAATCTTTTTGCGTGTTAACTTTCTAACCCAACTTCACCTTTACCACGGCAAAAGTTCTTTCAAAATCGTTCGTTAAATAAGTTTACAGCTCATTGAATGAATTTATTTTAGTACGTTTTAACTCCGGTTAAACTTAGGGATTTACTTTCCTTCGGGTTGAAACCCTTTATAGATTTTGCTGCTTGTTCATTTATTATTTTACGATGCCCTCAAAATATCTGTTTTAAATTCTTAAGACGGGTTACGTACATGATTGGGTTACATTTTAACTTTAATTACAAATTAATAGAAAATGTTTCTTGCATTACGTTAACATTATTGTGTAGATATTTTTTTCAATCATTGATAATCAAATAATAATAACAAGACATTCGTTCGAATCCATTCCTTACGTATCATGACAATGAATAGTATTTATCATATTTATTTCAAAACCATTTTTCACCAACACATTTAGCGATAAAGACCATATTTCATTTTTCTGTGCATAAAATTAGTTACTTCCCGTGAGATTCCTCTGAAAACATTTGAGATTTTAGTCATATTCCCACCAGGAATAATTAAAATTTACACCTCTGGCAGAACACACTTTTAAGCCTGCTACAGCAAACTCGACCCTCTATGCCTCTTCTATCTGCCGAGCGACAAGCGTTATTTTTTTCGCCCCGCCTTTCGAGTCACGTTGTTTACGATCCAGTTACCGCTGAACAGCCGGTAGAAAAGAACGTCTACTCTGTTGCTGAAGTCACGATGAATTTTTAATTTATTTAACGAATACTTGGTGAAATCTTATGTTTCATAATATTTTTACTTCACCTTCTTATAAATAAAGGATTGTTGTATTTTTCCGCAACCTAAAAAATAAATAATTCACTGAAGTTTTGTTTTCTATTTGGCTTCGCCGATTTGTTTTGGGAACGCACCTCACCGTTTTTTTTCTATAGGTTCTGTGTCCCCCAAACCTTTAAAGAGAAACAACAGTTGATGATTGAAATCAGTTGTTTTTTATGAGACATTCAGACCATTATAAGAAGAAAAAAATGATTGCATTTTTGTTAACCTTATCAGGGTAAAGCGACCTTGACCTGACATATCACAAAATTACGCTAAATGAAACAGTTTTTTTTTTAAATCTTCATCGTTAAATGCAATGGTAAACTTTCCACTGTGAATTCTCCTTGTTTTTGATTTCATTCTTCCGAAATATGGAAAATCAATCGTGTTTTTCCACTTCAGAGCACACAAGTAAATAAAACTGTCTGCATCCATTTGAAAAACAACCCGGGTCGCAGAAAGCTCGCAGATGTCGCTATCACAATGTTGTTTGACTGCCGGCCTTAAATAACAAGGCGTCACACGGTGTGCCGAAAAACTATTTTTGGAGACATGGTCAGTTTAAAGAAAAACTGCGAAGTACTTTTTTAATTAAAAAAAATTATGCACTCTTAAAATTAATTAAGCATTAAAGGACCACCATTTGCAGACTAAATTTGAATAGCCAAAAACTCCCCAACCTTCCTCTTCCCCATCTCTATCCTACTCTCCACTACTAAATTAAAATTTATGGTGAAATTATTGAAAATGAAAGTGATACGAAATACCAAGGAGTTATATTAAATGCAAATCTAACCTTTAACAAGCTTGCTGAATATATACAAAAGCAAATTGGAAAGAAGATCTCTTTTTTAGGAAGAATTCGTCAATAAGAACAAAACAGGTTTCAAATTCTCCAAAATAGAGCAATGAGAATTATACTTAAGCGCAATAGATACTCAAAAATAACTTGAATGTCAGAGAAACTAAATTTGTCAACAGTAAAACAGATGCAACATTACCATAAACACATTGATTTTTATACATAAAATTAAGAACAACTTGTTACCAAAATATTTTTCTGACAAAATTATCTACAATGTTGATATTCACAAATATAATACAAGGGCACACCAAGAAATTAGACTACCAGAAAAGAATAAAGCCAACACACAAAAAAGCTAACTATATAAAGAGATAAAATCTCATAATGCGCTGCCGAAACCATCAAAATTATGCCTATCAATAAATTCAAAATAGCCTGTAAAAACTATTTAAAATGCATGTAATCAAAAAGTAGTATAAAAGTTAAAAAGTCAAAAAGAAAATGAAATAATTAGCTACTTGTAAACTTGAATGCACAAAGTAACTAATATAAAATAAATAAAATTTAAACTAAATACTCCAATTTGGGATGCCATACTCCCACCCGAGTGGTATTCACAAAAATAATCATAATTTAACCCTTTCAAATATAGTCATGTTTGACGCACGATTATATTTAAACTGGTTGCACTAAAATTAAAATAATATTCGTTTGGCATCAAGATAATCTCCAGAAAGTAATTTTAGTCATAAAAAGTGTTGATTTAAAAATATCGCGAAATTTCACCATGTCCCCTCAGTTTTATGGGTAAAGTCACCGTGCGACGGCCTTAGTCAAATAGCACCGCGTAAACATAATATTGATTTCGCATAAAATACACTGTCACTGTATATTCCCCCATGATGAGGGTCGCCCCGCGTCATATATATTTCCATTTCATCTTCTAAAGGCACCAATACATATTACATCGCCTCACGCACCAAGAAATACGCTTGCTCTATATTTTGTCAACTGGGCAATCGACTTGATTGATCGCGCTTTTGTAATTGTCTTTGAAATTTTTCTGATAAATAATACGTTATTCGAAACCGCATCCACCTATTTTAATGTATTCTTAGACTGCGAAAATCTACATTGAATAAATACGTTGACCATTGTTATTTTGCGAATTTCTTTAAAAGTTTTCTTCTACTTTGTGTTAATCTACAACTTTTGTTGATTACTATCACCAAAATCAGTAGATCAACATAAATATCACAACTGAGACTCCCGGATAGAGTAGAGGATCCCAGTTCGTGTCTCGGTTGTGACCATTGTCTTTTTTTATTTTCTGACTTTTTCTATTCCATATTTTCGTTTTAGATTATTGAAATTATTAAAACATATAAAAAACATAAGCACTAAGGTTTAATGCTACTTCCAATTTCAACATTTTAAATTTCCTTTTCACATTGATTGATCTTTCTTTCCCCGCATTAATTTTTGGATATTATTTAATCCTTATCCTATACCATTGTGACTCTCGTATTGATTATATTGAATACTATCTCATTTATCTACAAAATTATTGGTTACAAATAAAGTCAACACGGAATTCAGAATGTCTAGGAAATAGACTGCCGTAGTTAATAAATCAAAGAAAACAGCAGCTTATAGGAAAACCACGCGGGTGGCCATTCATCAGTGCTTTACGTCCACTGTTTTCTTCCTTTCTTACAGATATTTATCTATTATTTATTTCAGCAGTAGAGCCGGCCCCGGATGCATTATTCATGGCGAATGCACCTCGGCTAAAATGCATCCCTGACCACTGAGTGCCGCAAAAACCCGCGGAGATTCCGTTGTTATATTTATGAGCCGCAAACAATTTATAAGGGAATGCTGAATTAATTTCCCTCTGCTGCGGAACGGCGCCACCAACGCTCGCGGATGTAATTAAGGATTATTTTATTAAGGACTGCGAAGTACACGAGATGGCTCTACCGAGTTCTAACTACTAATGTTTACTTTTCACCCCGTTCAGCCAACGGCGAGCTTATGTTACGCAGTGTGATTTTTCTCATAAATACTTCGCGCAAAATCTCGCAACATATTTTCCAGATGTAAAGCAAAAAGGTTTGAAAATATTTCGAGCCGGTGAAATGATGCTTTTCTTATAAATACCGACATAAAACGGCAATATAATATGATAGCTTTTCGTGTCTAATAGACCTTAAAAGGGTCTAAGCTGCAAGCTTGTGTATCCTATCAAACAGCCTGGAGAAGCACACTTTTAAAAGGTGAATAAATTTTTATTTCATTTTCCGATATTTAAAAAGGAAATGCTGTGTGAAAATTTGAACGGTCCAAAACCAAAAAGACATAAAACTTAAACACAGTTGTACTCGTATATGCAAATCAGGAATCTTATCTTTCCGACAGCTTTTTCTATGGAACGTTGGATTTTAAATATCTCCTTCGGGTCTTATGAAAATACACACCAGTTTGCTCTGCTAAAGCGCTAAAACTATGTTTTCTTTTTCGGTCACTTACTTTATTTAACCATTCTTGCTTACGAAAACTTCGGCTAGAAACGAGCGGACATTTGATATCTCTTTTGTGGTGTAAAAGGTGGGGATTTCTGATGATTTAACTGAGGAAACGGAGTTCAGAGTAATAAAACGCAGTCCTTAAATTTTAAAAACTCCATTTAATTTAATATTATTATTATTGAATTCCGTAAGTTTTGTTTTTTTACGTTTAGTTACAGCTGTTTCGGCGTTCAAGGCCACTCTCAAACTGTGGTTAGGCCACATGGAAAAGATTTATTTATACGATTTTAATTTCCTGTTTAATTATTTAATTTGGCAAAAACCGCATTATCTTGAAATTCTTATTCTGTAAGATATTAACTTTTAAACTAAATTTTACTCATTCAATGATTACAAACTATTGCTCAATTTAGTAAGGTTTTTTATTGTTTGAAATGTGATGCATATATATATTTTAAAGAATGACAAACATTCCCGGGTTACGAATTACCTGACAATATTTGAAAAACTCATACTACCATCATAATAAGCGAAACATGTTGCTTGTGCAACGATCGAGGACTTAACTAGCAGAGGAATTGAACCCACAACGGCCGAGTGGGAACCCGACGCGTTTGTACACTGAGCTACTAACCAGCCAATGATTGTGATGAATGTCATTTTTAAAACATTTTCCCCGTTTATGAAAATGAATTGTTAGTTAAATTAAGGTATTTGTCAAGAAACCTTTCTTGATTATTTATTAATCTATTTTAAGAAATTATATTCCTGAATGTTAAATTCTGAAATTTTATCGAACCATGTATGACCGTATTAAAAATGTGGATATCCGGAAAGAATGCAAGGCTGATGTGAGCGTAATGAATAGGATCAAGAAAGGGACGCTTAGATGGTTTGGACATGCAGAGCGAATGAACGAAGAAAGGAGTTTGAAAAGAATATATGATGCGAAAGTGAATAGAAGAAGAAGTCGAAGACGCCCGAGAAAGACATGGCACGATTAAATAAATCAAACACTTGAATCAGGTCATGTGAAGAGTCAGAATAACAGAAGAGTATGTATGTGACGATGTATGAATGTGAATGAAGCAAGGAGTGTGTGCCAAGACAGAGTTATATGGCGGTCCGTCTTCTCTGCTTACCCTTGTGGGGAAATTGCGTGATGGTTAGTTAGTTTATGTTGCTGAATTTTATTGTAATTATCATTCGGTATTTTATTTTTATTTTGAGTTGAGAATCAAACAAAAATGATCTTCACTTCTAATATATTTCTTTTTACCACAAAAGTCGTATTTTGAGTTGTTGAAATATACCTATTTAAAGTTTGTTACAAAAATAAGGCTCCTGCTGGAAACAGTTAATATGGTCAATCGCAGTCAATGTTTTACTACGCGTGGAGGAAGAAAAAATCACAAATGTCTTTGCGGGACATTGACACTAACGATTCCGCTTCCGATTGCGTCATTCGATCCTTATATGTTTGTCTGTCCACTGCACCCATCCGTGAAGAACGGCGATGCATTCAATCAATGCCGGTCACTGAATAAGAAATTGATTGCCCTTTTTATCTAGGTGTCTTCTGAATTCTTCTTTCTCGTCTTGTACCAAGCGGGGGAGGCAAGAACTAAAGAGATTTCAAATAAAACAATGTATTATTTGTGACAACATATTTTAAATAACTCCGTGGCAGAGCGGTACGATTGTTGGATCTGGTCCCATGCATTGCGAGTAAAAAAAAATACATAAAAAAAATATAAAAAAATATTTATATTTATTTTTTACTTATTTTACCTTCTGGATTGTTAGTAAACAGATAATCTCTGCTACATAAAACATTGCGTATATAATTTTCTGTTATTTTTGGTTGGTAGTGTCAAATATGTTAATTCATTAGTTATAAGTTGCAGTTTAAAGAATTATAGGTTTTCTACAGTTTGAGTACGCGCAATATACGTTAGTGCTGGATTTGTATATTTTAAGGCTTATATATGATTATGGGATACTTTTATTCATTTTAATGCGCCTTTCAACTGAATTTTCACAACGCGACCTTTTTTTTATTTTATGTGATTTTTTCTGTTTCATATTTCGTTTAAAATTATTTCGAAAATATAAAGCATAAATTTTTGACTTAAGTCAAAGATCTTCCGTTAATATTAATGAATAGTTTATCCAAGACACCATTTAGGTTTACAACTATGGTCGGGTAGAGAATTCGGTTCACCATTACAAAGATGGCTGTCTTTATAGGTAGAAATTGTAAAAAATAATATTGATAGTTTTCAAGAAGTATAAGATTGATAAAGACGTCGGTTTCTAAAAAGGTTTCGGTAGCTCAATTGGTAGAGACGTTACTCCTGGATAGATTAGAGGTTCCGAATTCGAGTCTCGGTTGTGACCTAATTATTTTTATTTTCTGTTTCATATTTTTGTCAAAAATTATTGATTTAATTATAATATAATTTATATTAAAAATCATCAACTTACCGTGACCATTATTAAATATTTGACAGTTGACACATTTCATATTATATATCGTATTCAAACAGTGCCAGGGAGTATTTTCCCACTCCCTGTGTCAACTGTAGTTAGAGATGCATTAATGGGGAGATAATCTTTTCTACCCGGTGAGCTGGCTGCCTTTTGCTACTGTAAAACTAACTAACCATCACCCCGTTTCTCCGCAAGGGTAGGCAGAGAGGACGGACCGCCATATAACTCTGTCTTGGCACACACTTCTTGCTCCATTCACATTTATACATCGCCTCATACATACTCTTCCGTTATTCTGACTCTTCACATGACCCGATTCAAGTATTTGATTTACTTGATCGTGCCATGTCTTTCTCTGGCGTCCTCGACTTCTTCCAGTCACTTTCGCACCATATTTTCTTTTCAAACTCATTTCTTCGTTCATTCGCTCTACATGCCCAAACCATCTAAGCGTCCTTTTCTTGATCCTATTCATTACGCTCACCTCAGCTTTGCATTCTTTCCGGATATCCACATTTTTAATACAGTCATACATTTTCAATTTGTATTAATACTTTTAATTATTTCCACAGCGCCTCCTTAGAGGTGATTTTTCAAACAAACAACACTTTACAAATTATCAAAATATTAATATTAACGTATTCAAATACCAAAGAAACACTTTGATTTACAAAGTTTTTAGTTTCACGAGACATCATCAACACTTATCTGCCTCCACCACGTTGCCTAGCTGTAGCTACCTCGCCGTATTGAATGGTTCGATTAGTATTCCTTGCACGGGGGACCCTTGTACCTGTCAGTCGTGTGCCGTGTACCGAGTGGCATGAGCCGTGCCGTGGTGAATAACCTGCTCCTTGCTCCTGGCTCCTCGCTCTTCACTCCTCACTCTTAACTCCTTGGAGGTCGGAAGTTCGATCCTGAACAAGCAACGCAAGGCATTTACATAAGCGGTTTACATTCACCGTTATATTGCTGCTTACACATTTCGGTTTTAGCTGGTGTGCATAATATTTATTTTAATTACCTTATGTATGACCGATACCAAACCATGTATGTTAAAAATGTGTATATCCGGAAAGAATGCAAGGCTGATGTAAGCGTAATGAATAGGATCAAGAAAGGGACGCTTAGATGGTTTGGGCATTTAGAGCGAATGAACGAGGAAAGGAGCGTAAAAAATATATGACTCGAAAGTGAATGATAAAAGAAGTTGGGGACGCCAGTAGAGGACATGGCACGCTCAAGTGAATCAAATACTTGACTCAGCCCATTTGACATAACACATTTAATTCATTTAAAATAATAAAAAGTATATTTGCGGCACGTTTCAGAGTGGTAGATGCTCTAAATATCGCCCTAGTGAAAAACCAGCATTCAGAATCCTAACGTTGCTTGATTAAAATGGTTTTAGCCGTTTTTGACCAGATCTGAATAGCCAGGTACTTTCCGACCTTCTTCTTCCCTATCTCCTTCCCCTTCATACTACTTTCAGCCTTACAACATACCCCAATTGGGGATGCCATAATCCCACTGTCTCCAGACGGTTGGGAGCAGTTGGGACTCTTGTGCGGTATTCACTTTTAAAAAATAAATAAAATGTGAGGAGTCAGAATAACAGAAGAGTATGTATGAGACGTTGTATGAATGTGAATGTAGCAAGGAGTGTGTGCCAAGACAGAGTTGTGTAGAGGTCCGTCCTCTCTGCCTACTCTTGTGGGGAAACGACGTGATGGTTAGCTAGTTAGTCACATAAGTATAAAACAAAACATTTATCAGTATGAAGTAACTAAAACTCTCGAATGAAAATTCTAGAAATCGGCACATTATTCTCTGGCTGGAATGTCAAGATAAACACAACTGTTTTCAACTTGCTACGTCTGTTTGAACTCAGCGTTGCAATAATTTATCATCAAATATTGCCTTTCCTTTTATGTATTTAGTGGTGTTTGGCGATGGGCATCATCAAATCAACCTTCACCTGTCTTTTTGTACATCTAACATTTAATATTTGTAAGCCTCTAGCGAATACCTAACTAGGCTCATGCCCCTACCATGCGCCTTGTTTGTTTAAAGTTGGCAGTTTGATTCCTAACTAGCGTATTTTGGGCATTAATTTTTTATTAAAATTAGCAAATAAATGCGCTGAATTGCATTTTTGCGCATTACCATTAGCACAGTGAAATTATTGTTAAATTCACACAATATTGAAATTCACATTTACGTATTGGTTTTTCGGCAAATGCTTATTAGGTATACTTAGAAATCGATTATGTCTAAAAGTTTCTAATGAATTTTGTTTTGATTATATTTCTAATTAATTTTGAAATGGATATATTATTTATGTCCATCACTAATGGTGTCTATGCTTTCTATTATCTGTTTATCTATGCAAACCAGTCGGACACGCTTAATTAAATTATCCATGGGGTTATCGGTAGACAGGGATGCATTTATACAGAACAACAACGTGGTATTATTTATGGCATTTAATGTATCAAGTGGCTGACCTTTTGGGATTTCATTATTTATAAGGACTTGATAATGAATATGAAATTTTATTTAGTTAGTTCATTTTTATTTATAAAGCTTTCTCACAAACTATATTTTTAAGGACTAAGCCTTAAATAAATTAAACTTAAAATTTTAGTACACGTCTTATTGTTTGAGATGCCATAATAATTTTCATCTAAAAATATTTAAAAAATCCGTTTTAAATTAATTGATTGACCTATTAAAAATGCGGATATCCGGAAAGAATACAAGGCTGATGTAAGCGTAATAAATAGGATCAAGAAAGGGACGCTTAGATGGTTTAGGCATGTAGAGCGAATGAACAAAGAAAAGAGTGTGAAAAGAATATATGATGCGAAAGTGAATGGAAGAAGAAGTAGGAGATGTCCGGAGGAAGACATGGCACGAGCAAGTGAATCAAATACTTGAATCGGGCCACGTGAAGAGTATTTGAGACGATGTGTGAATGTGAACGAAACAAGGAGTGTGTGCCAAGACAGAGTTGTATGGCGGTCCGTCCTCTCTGCCTACCCTTGCGGAGGAACGGTGTGATGGTTAATTAGTTAGTTATATTTTAAAATGAAATTGCGCTTCATAGCTTTTGTCTTTTTTTTTAATACCGCACCAATCGGGGTATTTTGTGGGGCTGAAAGCAGTGAGAAGGGGAAGGAGATGGGAAGAGGAAGGTTGGAAAGCACCTGGGTATTCAGATATAGTCATCAAACACGGCTAAAGCCATTTCAAGCAACGTTTCGATTCTGAAGGGTGGTCTTTCACCAGGGCGATACTGAGAGTATCTACCACTCCGTATCAAATGTGTTGACTATAGTAAGATAACGTCTTAATATTGATGTTTTTGTCAATAATCTATCCCGTCTAAAAAAAATTATCCTACTTCTTGAAGTGTGAAAAAATAATGAAGTTAATTCTAACTCTGTTTTAGAATTGTTTTAAAAATTGAATATTTCTACATTTTCTCATTATCTTATTTTATATTATCTCTTTTATTTATATTTTAACTGAGTTTTATTACAATTGGATTCTTCTCATACACGCGTGAAAAATATATTATTTTCTCAATAAATTAAATTCAGTAAACATTAATAGACCTTTAAACTTCAGAGCCTGTCTACCAGTGGTCTATATTATCTGCCTTCACACAAAGTGAAATTTAATTTCAAGTATTTTAAACATATTTTGGGATGATTTACTTTGCGATGAAACATTATTTATTCGAAGGCACAAATCGGTCTCGACATAATCGCGCCTTGTCGAACCTCTGGGATGTCAATCCACGATTGCTTAAATATTTCGAAAAAACAATTTCTATACTTACAAATTCTACATAATGGAGATCCGAGTAAAAAAATTCTTAACTAATTTACGAACTCCCCTTAATATTCTTTTCATTGGAACACTTTAAAAAATTCAATTCGTATCGCCCATCCACCCAAGAATTGAATCCGTTATTTCGCATTTCAAACTGATGTTAATTCGAACGAAAGTAAATCTATCCCAATATTGAAATTAAATTCCGCCAACCTGACAATTGACCAAAGTAATTTACAACAAAGTTAATGACATCGATTTATAGCGCCTGCGTTTAATTTAACTTTGAAACTAATCCGCCATTCGGATCAACAATAAAGTGAAATAATTACAGTTTCCAAAATTACATAGAAGGATGCTAATTTCCGATAGCTCTGTTTTACTTGTGAAATTCGCTACGCGAATGGTTATTGATAAAAGCTTTCACTTAGGTAGTTCAAATATTTGAGTTGTTTATGTACACTTTTATGTGTGCTTATACACTTGTGTTTTACGTATATTGTTATTTCGTTTTATTGCGGCTTTTTAATGTCTTTCCTACAAGGAGCGAAACTTATAGTCTGATTACCTAAGGTTT
The DNA here is from genome assembly GCA_022651775.1 of Drusus annulatus. NCBI lineage: Eukaryota > Metazoa > Arthropoda > Insecta > Trichoptera > Limnephilidae > Drusus > Drusus annulatus. The sequence continues at coordinate 288,830 of JAGWCC010000076.1, read as the reverse complement.
TGGGCAGTTTTGCGTAGAAGCTATCTAAAGTTTGTTTTGTTTTTCACATATCGGGGGCTTAGAAACACAAGGGCGAATCGTAAAAAATGCTGTTTTGAGTTAAGTACTAATCTGACATTAAAAAATATATTCTATTAGTGACAGAAATATTAAACTCGGCCAATAAAACTCTGTAAACTGTATTTTTTTTCACTCAAATATATAACTTCTGAACGAGAGAATATTTTTTTCAAAACAGTTTTATCGTATATCTCTAAACTGTGTTTTTATAGATTCGCCCTTATGTTTCTAAGCCCCCGAAATGAAATTTAACGTATTAAAAATTACAGCTTACACGCACTATGCTTAAGTATTTTCCTTTAATTACTTTTAGCATATTTGTGTCTTTCAATAATATTAATAATAACAGTGAGTTTATATAGCCAGGTTTTGTGATAGTTAACCCAAATGCGCTTTATACTAAATTACCTAACCTAACATGACATGTAGAAAATAATATATATACAAATTAAAACTAGCTAAAATCATTATCTTTATCAAAAATCATGAGAAAAAAGGCCAGATACGGGTATAATAGTGCATTGCTGAATTTAATTGCATTTTATGTTCTTGGCAGGACAATTTCAAGACAGTAGTTCCTTCCATGTTATGTATAATGCTCCGATGGTGTTGATATATTTAGTACGTCAATAATAATAATAATTTGTTTATTTATATAGCGCCGTTTTCGTGACAGAAATATCACCTTACCATAGGGCGCTTTACAACATAATGAACATAATAATTAAACTTAGACTTAATATTCACTTATGCCTAACACTTTTAACTAGTGACTTACGACTAACATATGTACATTAACAAATATATGTAATGGTTGTTGCCCGTACTGTCGAACTTAGGGTAGAAAAAAGTGTAAGCTAGGTATAGCACTCGGACTGAGTGATCAAAACTCTCGTGAAGCAAATTGACGTTATTGTGGGTATGATAATTTAAAAAATAACAATATCAACATATCTTAGTACAGTTTTTACATCTAGTAGAGCTGATTTATTTGATGAAACTATTTAACTCTAGATGTACTTGCTATTCGATACTATTTTTTTCTATCTTGTGTAATGTTTTTGCACTGTTTTTTAAGTGTTAATATTTGTGTCATTCTTTTATAGGGCGTAAATAAATAAATGTGTCCATCGACAGATTGATTGAAACAATTTACCAGAAGCTGGTATAAAACTCCAGATGAAAAATATGTTTGAATACCATGAAGTTACAAATATACAGAATCGTTATATTCTTAGAATATTAACACAAAATGTGGCAAGAACAAACACACTTACGTTACCAGTAAATTCATCATTCAAATATCGGTCATGTATCATCATGTATGACAAAGATAGACATTCATAGAATATGTGTGTATGAACGAAACAGATGTAAGATCGGAATGCTCTGGTAAGAATGAGATAGAACTTCGCTTACTCACTTACGCAAAGACATCATAATGTTGGTCAACAATGGAGATAGTTGTGTTGTCTAAAATAAAAAGTAATTAGCGCAAACTTAGAAATTAAATGTTATTCCTTGGCCTTTAGTAGTCTTTTCAGTGTAATTGAAACACTTTATCATCACACACGAGGGCATTTTGGCACTTATTTTTGTAATTTGATTATATATAGTGAACGACCTCAAGCGACGCGTGACAGTTTAGTACTAAATCGGCTAAATCATCGGACACACTAACTAGCGTGTTTTTTGCTTGCCATTTTGAGAGCGCTACAACGTGTCTATATATTTGTAACTTCATTGTTTAAACATTGACAAATTTGTTAAAGCAAAGAAAAGGAATTAATATCGAAGACAGTTGATGTGTTGGTACTCAACAACATCAATATTCAATTTTATTCTCACTACAATTTTTTATTTTTTTTAAATAATGTATTTTTCAATATTTTCTGCTTAAATTTATTGATTTAAAACATAACGAAAACAATGATTGAACCCATTGAGGAAGAAACTTGTGGGTATGGACCCACAAGTTTTCGGTCACCGTCCGGCGACCCTCTTAAAGTTGACCGGATATTAAATGTCCAAATTCAATCATTGTCTTTAATACAAATATATATTTGAATCATACCCTCTCCCTGAAAAATCATCTAATCTTAGTCCGTACTTCCAAGAAGCAAATGGTACCTACATTCTCATTCTACCGCAGTTAGTATATTTCCGGAAATAATTTGATAAGTTCCTTACAACTAAAAACACCCCAGTTCCGAGGGGGTGGGGGGGGGATTAAATTCATTGCATCCAATTTATAATGGGACATCTCGTGTTATCTGTGAAGCAGAAAATCTGTGAGTTCTGGCCACCCAAAATTCGCACAGCTTTTTATCTTTGATATTTCAATTTGATAAGTCAACGCAACATCATTTTCAACACAAGCTATTTATCTTCAAAATATTAATTTAACTACTTAAGCATCACGCCGTTTCACTGCAGGGGTAGGCAGATGGACCGCCATATACACACTTCTCGCTTTATTCATATTTATACATCACCTCATTTATTTATTTATTTTCAATAACTCCCAGGAGGCCTTAAGGCATATTTTTTAAATTTCCCGCAGGACCTATGTCATCTTTGGGGATGCTGTGTGGATGGATACACATACATTCACCCTCTTCTGTTATTCTGACTCTTGGCATGAACTAACTCAAGTATTTGATTCACTTGATCGTGCCATGTCATCCTTGGCCATCTCCGACTTCTTCTTTCATTCACTTTCGCGTCATTCATTCTTGTCACACTATTTTCTTCGTTCGTCCGCTCTACGTGCCCAAACCATCAAACTGTTCCATTCTAAATCCTATTCGCAACGCTTACATCAGCCTTGCATTCTTTCCGGATATCCACATTTTTAACACGGTCTCACCTGGTTTTACCGCACATACGCCTCAGGAATATTTATTTAACTAAAATTAGGTGAAGGTCATTTTGTTTAAATTGTTGTTTCATTGTTCGATAACAAATAACTTACTTTAAAGCTCCGGTGAAACCAGGTATGAAAACCATATTACATTAAACCCCTAGGAACGAATTCAAACTTTCTACACGCGAATCAGGTAATTGTTCGTTTTAAAAATGCTCTTTTTTTATCAATACAACAAATAGCATAGTCTTCTGGTTTTAATCAAGTTCTGAATCCTTTGAAGTAGGCAGATTTGGTAGGATATCATGGCCCTGTTTAAAAAAAATATAATAATTTCAAATACGAAATGTTTCATCACATCACGCTCGTTGTAGCGTCCGCTTTTCAATCCTGAAATTAATTCTGTGTTTCTCTCGGCTGAAATATTCCTGAAAAAAAAAATGCCAAGCGATACGCAACTCGGTATGAGACTTTCCATCCTGTGGCTTTAATCCGTTTTCTGGAATGTAGGGCGAAATACACAATGACTTGGATTATATAAGTTTTCGGGATGAAAAACTTGGATGAATGTGTCAAAATGCTAAAAATATTTCGTCGTGACGGCTTTTTTATAGTTAATACCGCACAAGAGTCCCGACTGATCCCAACCGTCTAGAGCCAGTGAGACTATGCATCCCCAATTAAGGTATGTTGTTAGGTTGAAGGTAGGTATGGGGAGGTTTGGGGAGGGGAAAGAGATCGGAAGATTGGGAAGTACCTGGCTATTCAGATCTGGTCACCAAACACGGCTAAAACCATTTTATGTCTTTCACCAAGAGATACCATGAATATCTTCCACTTTGACTGTATATTATTTAATGTGACCGCATTAAAAATGTGGATATCCGAAAAGAATGCAATGCTGATGTGAGCGTAATGAATAGGATCAAGAAAGGGACGCTTAGATGGTTTCGGCATGTAGAGTGAATAAACGAAGAAAGGAGTGTGAAAAGAAAATATGATGCGAAAGTCAATGGAAGAAGAAGTCGAGGACGCCCGAGAAAGACATGGCACGATCAAGTAAATCAAATACTTGAATCGGGTCATGTGAAGAGTATGTATGAGACGAGGTATGAATGTGAATGAAGCAAGGAGTGTGTGCCAAGACAGAGTTATATGGCGGTCCGTAAACGACCTCAAGCGACGCTTGACAGCTGAGTACTAAATTGGCTTAATCACCGAGCACACTAACTAGCGTGTTCTTTGCTTGCCACTTTGAGAGCTCTACAACGTTTCTATATATTTGTAACGTCATTGGTTGTGTATATATTTATATACAAGTACTTTAAGTGAAATTTCGTAGACTGTATTTTGTGTGCTGAAAGCGATCTTTTTATTTAAGCCGTAGGGGGGCCGTACTGGGAAATGAAGGACATTCAATATATTATTATTTTTAGTTCATATTCATCTTATTGAATCCGTACCACATCGCTCCTTACGCGGTATTGCATGGAGATTAGGGCGTGAAAGAGGCGATTATTCATATGATGAAATTGAACAATTATTGAAAATTTCTTCATTAGAACAGCGCTGGAAAGACTTTGATTTAATTTTCATTTACAAAATTATTAATTGTTTTATTGACTCACCTTCTCCGTCGCAACTTATCCAGTTCAACATTCCTTGCCGTAGACTCAGAAGCAATGAACTGCTGTTCCTCTACCATCACAATACTAATTATAGGTATAATTCTCTAATGTCCAGAATGTCAAGACTTATTAACTCAAGCCATGGTCTTGAAATTTTTGGTAGCAGTCAAAGTGATTTTTGTCATTATTTACGACTCTACCAAAACTAGACTTTGGCTTGAATGTTCTCTCTAATATTTATGTTGTCCTATTTTTGTCATCGCTTAATTTATTATTATGTATGTGCTATTCCTTCTCTGTTGCTCTTTTTTCCATTTCGTGTTTTATGTCTTTTTGTAATTGGACTTTAGTTCGTAATTTTATAAATAAATAAATAAATATTAGTGCAAGATCTTAAATGAAAACATACATAAAGTTTCATTGTCTTGAATAAAGTTTTCTCTAAACCGCCTATATCTCTTAAGAAAAAATGTAGACACTAGCCAGAGAAGGAACCCTCGGATTAAAGATTATTTTTTTCATCGGCAACATACACTCTACCACTACATATCACTATGTGACGTTATTATATCAAGAATCCAGCGGAAAATTACGTCAAAGTATTTCTACTGCCTACAGTTACATTTGTGGTATTTATTCGTTCCACATTTCCACTAGCTCTGGTAATGTACATATTGTATTCGATAACAACGGCATTATAACTATGTAATGATGTCATTGAATATATTTCCCCATTTTAAAGTATTTGATTTACAATAATAATTTTAAAAAAAAACACAATGAAAAGACATATCCACGATATTAATTATTGTGAAAATTGTATTTTTATAGTAGGTTTAAATAAATTCAATGGACCACATTAAAAAAATCTTTCTTTGTGTAGATTTTTTTTCGAAAAATCGCCTAGGGGGCGTTTTACTGGGAGAAAAAAAAAACAGATTATAATTCTGTGTGATAAAAAAACAAGTCAACTATGTATATCATCTAATATAATTCATCTCACTCGTGAACAAAAGCAAATTTTATGTTGGTGGTTATTAATTTTAGATATTCATTTCATAGTTATCTGAAATACACACTACCAGGACTACCAAATATGTGATACCACTGTATTTATACATACTCTTCATCTGAATTTGTACACCCTTAGCTTCTAGCAAATTGTTTTTTTAATGCGTCGATGTACACACATGCACTGTTCTATCCATATCTGACGGCCTTCGCGGTCGGGTGGTAAGACGCTCGACTACGAATCCAAAGGTTGCGGGTTCAAACCCGGCGTGCGCCAATAACTTTTATTTAATTAATATGTGTCATAACACATTTAATTAATATAAAATAATAACAAGTGTATTTACGGCACGTCCCAGAGTGGTAGATACTCTAAGTATCGCCCTGGTAAAAGACCACCATTCAGAATCAAAACGCTGCTTGAAATGGCTTTAGTCGTGTTTGGTGACCAGATCTGAATAGCCAGGTACCCAAACTTTCTCTTCCCTATCACCTTCCTCTCCCCACTACCTTCAGTCTCTTAACATACCCCAATTGCGGATGCCATAGTCTCACTGGCTTTAGACGGTTAGGAGCAGTTGGGACTCTTATGCGGTATTCACTATAAAAAATAAACAAAAAAAATTAAACATTGTTTTTCATGATTTATGATAACGAATCCTGATTTAAGATTTTAATTTGCACACTTGTCTGTTATGTATTATTTTCTCTTTGTTACATTATGTTAGGTAATAATTTAGTATGAAGCGCACTTGAGGTGCTATCACAAAACTGCGCTATTTCAATTCACTGTTATTATTGCAGCTAAAATCCAATTGAAACAATCATCAAATTGTATAACGTATAGAACTTATAAACGAACAAATCTGTATAAAGAGGGTTATGTGTCAACGAAATAATTAGAGTGAATAAAATAAAATAAGTAGTAAGTCAGGTAAAAACAGTAAAATAAGGTGAATTAGATATTTATTCATTCGAAAGCCATCGATGTCTAACACAAATTAATGTGTCAATAAAATCCGTCCCACACCTCGTTTATCCCATGTGATCTTGAGCGCCAAATCTTTATCATTTTTTTACTTCTAACATTTTATGAATTTTCTCGTCAATTTTCACCCCCACACGACCTCCCGCTAACCCTTTCACTTATAGCATAATTTAACGCTTTCCGCCTGAGTTGGCACCGGAGTCGACCTATCATTCTGATGTGACATTAGCTCACCGGAAGTTACTTAACTTTTCTATCCCTTTTTTATGGAGGTTAAAGGGTTAACCGACTACAATCTGAATATTGAAAATACCTACATTTTGGAGCTTGGTTTAATGGTAAGGTTTCGGGGGAAGACCTGCATTTTTTACTTCTTAAGCACATCGAGTAAAACAGTAAAACACTGAATCACTTTTGAGTGTGACTCTTGTAGCAATTGAAACTTTTTGAAAGCGATATTGTTGGAATTTATTTTATAATAATCAATTTCCTTTTCTACCGGTTATTTTATAATCACGTCATTTCACTGTGAAGTTTTTTTTTGTCTTTATTGGATTCATTCATATCACTTTGGGGTATATTGGTCATGATGTTAAGCGTGAAAATTAAAAAAAGTTCTTATGAAAATAATGGTATTTTTATTTATTCCCAGCTTTTTATGATAACACTATAAAGCCATCTTTGTAACTTTCAGCACTAAAAATGCACACGATTTGGCTTTCAAGCAATGCTACAAACAATTTACCTGTTAATTCTATACGGGCGGTCGGGAAAATATCTAAGGTTTCTAGTGAATACAGTTCTAAACAGTAGTCTTTGTGAAATGTATACTAAAATTTTAAGTAAAACTTTCAAAAATGCCTTTGCTGGTTTTTTAAACTGCACTTTTTACTGAGATTTTAGTATGTTAACAGTCAAAAATATATATTAATTTGAAATCTTTGAAATTTTCCTAACTTCCAATAGATAATTTACTGGTTAATTATTTGATGTATTATATTTAAGGCTTACGTTAAATTTTCATTATCCTTGCTAAATACTGATTAAATTCATAATTATTAAGCCATATTTTAGTTTTGTTGACGTTTTAGAGCGAGTTAACCCCTAACAGTAATACAAAAGCGTTTTATCTTTCTCGTTTTGAGTGATGTTTGGAAATTTTTGTATGCTTAGTGGTTGAATGATTTCGGGCTCGGAGTTCGACTAAGAAGATTCTTGCGTATTGTTTTCAACTATTAGAAATATTATTCGTAACATTTTTTTTCAATGTGAATACCGCACAAGGGTTCAAACTGCCCGGTGCCAGTGGAACTATGGTATCTCCAGTATTTAAAAAATGGCTTAAGCCATATTTACTGATTAGACTGAATAGCCAGGTACTTCTTAACGTTTATCTTCTCCATCTTTCTCCTTCCCACTACCTTCAGCCTCACAATATTCCCCGATCGGGAGATGCCATAGTCCCACTGACTCCAGACGGTTGGGACTATTGTGCGGTGTTCACTCTATAAAAAACGATTACGTTCTGACGTGAACTAGACAACAATAAGTGAATTAATTAGACTTTTTAATGTAGTGAAGACGAATTAATTAAAAACCGTAAGAAGGTTTTCATTTAAGCCAACCTTAATTTATAAAAGCTTGAAAAAACGTAAATTACAAAAATATACGAATTTCTTAAAGTTAGCTGCTTTGTCCATCACACGACTAAGGGTAGGGGTGAATTTTTCCGGTTCATTTCCCTGAAAAAGTATTCAGGCCTCGGACACGTGACAGATAAATTGTCCCCCGTAGTTCACGGCCTATTAACTGACATTTCATCATTGCCTTCCATCTTCCCACGGCCGGACATAAAGCACGAATGCCCGGGGTCCGATTTGTCTGGATTTAGACCAGGTTAACTCCAATTTATATACCGCAGTTAGCTTCCTTTGTGCTTACATCGAGACGTGGGGGAAATCAGGTCTCTTCCTTGATTTGAAACGAAGGTTTAATCAATTTAGTTTTTCCTTTTCGTATTACCTAAGATTGTTCTATGTTTAACATTAGTATTTGCACATGTCAATTGTCCAAAGAAGCGAAACTAGCAGAGGAAGGATGAAAATAGATTGGATGCTGTAAAAATGAGATTATTTACGACAGTCTTAAAAATGTGGATATCTGGAAAGAATGCAAATCTGGTGTATTCATGCCGAATTGGATTAAGAAAGGGACGCTTAGATGGCTTGGACATGTAGAGCGGATGAATAAAAAAGGGAGTGTGAGAAGCTTATATGACGCAAAAGTGAATGGTAGGAGAAGTCGGGGATTCCGAAGGTAGACATGGCACGATCAAGTGAATCAAACAATTTAATCAGGCCCTCTCAAGAGTCAGAATAACAGATGAGTATGTTTGAGACGGTGTATGAATGCGAATGTAGCAAGGAATGTGTGCCAAGATAGAGTTACATAGCGGTTCATCCTCTCTGCCTACCCGTGAAAGGAAACGGCGTTAAGATGTTGCAATCTATAGTGAAGCCACGGACAGTAGATTTTTTTTATCATATATCCTATTGCTCTTAAATTAATTGTCTTTCATTGGCTTCTCATCGTTTTTCTCGACACCTTTGGAAAGTGAAATACTCATAACATTTATAATTAGGTAATGCTTCTGGCAGAACATCAGAAACCCTCTTAATAATATTGCATTTGTTACATGAAGTTCTACAAAATAAACAATATCCTTATAAATGCATACAAATTGAGCATTTTATTATTTGCAAAATATCAAAAATTGATTTCATCTTTTTTTTTGAACTCGATCAATGTATAAAACTGCGGAATAACTCGTTTTATCGGCTTTGCAAAAAATTCAGGAATCCACCGATATACAGTGTTGACTTTCGTTTCTGTAAATAGACAAACATTTCATCCCTGGAACTAGTATTCAGCTTTCCCTTTACTACACATTTGTACCTACACTAACACCTGCTCTGTACACGAAAACTACCTGAAACATCCCCTTATGGAGGTATACATTTTATCCATGTATTAGAGAAATTCGAATGTCAGTACAACAGTCAAAACATTTAGGGTCTTGGCTATCAAAGACCTACTCATTGTTTTTTTGGACATCCCAAAAACATTTTCCTGAGCACTTAATTAGAGCTCTGTTTCCAAGGATTTTACTGATCCCCTTTTAAGGGGATGGTTTGCAAAATAAAAACACAGCGAAGGAAATTGTTTTAAAATTTCCATACAATTTATTTAATCCCTTCTAATTTTAGATGTTTATTAAATGAACAATGAACAATTCGTCTGAAAACTTTCTTAACAATCCGACTTCAGTATTTGTTTTTCCTTGAAGATTTCTCGGAAAATTTCTTCACGGTCTTATTCTGGTTTTCGGAAATTTATCATATTATTTTGTTTATCTTTAATGAGTCATGTTTTGTTTTGTTAAATCGTCCGACTTAATTTAAGTTTAAATTTCTCTTATCTTAAATTCTATTAATACAATATTATGTTTGAATGATATTATGTTTATAATATATAATACTCAAACATTCCTAAGTTTAATAATTTACCGTTTGATTTAAACGTTATTTGTTCTGTTTGGAATATTGCAGTAGTTTTTAGTGACTGACTGATCTGTCTAGTTTACCAATTCATTTTATTTATTAGTAGGACTATTTTAGCAGTCATTTTTTACCCGCTTGTTTATTTTGTCATCGTATATTAATTTTATCAACACTGTACGTTCACCCACTCGTCCAATGTCTTTATATACTTACACGTGTGCTATTTTTTAATTAATCTATTTCAGAAACTGTACTTTTCAACTGAGCAATTTATTTAACCCATTCGTCAATTTTATCCGTCTATTTTACCCACGTGACTTATTTTTAAATTTGTCCTAAGAAGCGAAGTTAACAGTCCACGATGAAGTGCTTATATCAACCCTAATGTATGGCAGTGAGGCATAGAACTGGCAGAGGAAGGAAGAAAGTAGATTGGATGCTGTGGAAATGAGATCCCTGAGGCGTATGTGTGATAAAACCACGTATGATCGTGTTAAAGATGTGGATATCCGAAAAGAATGCAAGGTTGATGTGAGCATAATAAATAACATCAAGAAAGGGACCCTTAGATGGTTTAGCCATGTAGAGCGAATAAACGAATAAAGAAGTGTGAAAATAATATATGATTCAAAAGTGAATGGAAGAAAAAGTCGGGGACGGCCGAGGAAGACATGACACGATCAGGTGAATGAAACACTTGAATCGGGCGTGAAGAGTCGTGATAAGAAGAGTATGTATGAATGTGAATGAAGCAAGGTATGAATGTGAATGAAGCAAGTGTGTGCCAAGACAGAGTTGTATGGCGGTCCCTCCTCTCTACTTAACCCTGCCGGAAAACGGCGTGATAGTTAGTTAGTTAGAATTTTTAACCATCTCGTTTACTTTACCAACCCTTCATTTGATCGTGTACACATGTCATGTATTTGTTAAGTTGATTTTAGAGAAAGACCGACCCTTTAAAAGTCTAACATAGTTGACTGAGAGGTACCATATTTCCATTTCCAATGTTGTTTACCTTAATGCTGTTTTCAATATTACGGTCTGTATCCTCATCGTTCATTTTTTTATTCCGATATTAATACTTGGCCGACTTTTTGAAAGTCGTGCAAAATTTGATGCGGGAAATATGCTAAACCCCGCCGCTCCGTATGCTGGTTGCCGACTGAAAAAGCTCCGCTTAAGCCTTATACATCGCGAACGCTTTGCGTAGCATGTATTCGGTTATTTGCAGAATTGTTATGACTTTTATTTTAGTACACGGATTTATACCCGCTGTTTATATATGAAGGGGTTATGAAATTCAAGGCATTATTCCGGCGAGATTGAAATAAATGTTACGTACGGTTTACGTCTCTGACGGGCTCCTGCTGGAAGTAATACCTTGAGCATTCAGCATTCTTAGGTGGAAGGAAGTGTATTATTATTTTCCGCCTTTCGTGGAAATTTGTCACATTCGCGCACCTTCCGACCCACGTGAACAATGAACGGCAGCGAAATTGCCTTCATTTGGAGCGAAATCTATTCATCTTTGCTGTTGTAGCTTATCGGTGGAGATGAACATATAGTATGTACTATGCCTTATATCTTTCAAAGAGAGACGACTAGGTGTCTTTCTCCTTACCCGAAAATGAAATGTTGTTCCTGTGTTTCTTATTTCTTACCTGTCTTCTGTTGCTTCTATCTATTTCACCTAACTTACTATCAAACTACCTACTACTCTCCCTGGAGTTTCCTCGAGTACTTCTTCCATCCACTTGCTTGTAATACATTTTCCTCCTTTTTTCATTAATTTGCTCTACATGCCCAAATATATAACCGTCTTTTTCTTAATATTATTTACTACGCTTTCGTCGGCCATGCATTATTTTCATACTTCCTCGTTCGTGTTATCACCATACATACGCCTGTTATAATAACGTTCATTGCTAACTTAAATCCGTACATATTAATGCTGTACAGAAGACAAATCAATTCAATTGACAAACAGTGATGGGTTTCTTTGTGGCCTGTGGAACGACTCAAAACAACATGGCTACGTCTGTTTAGATCGGATCAAAGCCAAGAAGCGGCACGAAGAGCGTGGCGCGTTGTGCGCATACCGTTCACATGTTTGTCAACGCTCGACGCGCGGTGTCAGCAATAAACGTGTTAATAAATTATTTATTTGGATATATTTTGATTTTCCATTTTAAGCACAGTGCTTACTTCACTAGAGGTAGGTATTATGTAAGAAAATAATTGTTCTTAATTATTTCTTATATTTAGAACGTAATTTTTTTAGTTTTCAAAGAGCACGTAATATGCGTATGTATTATTTAGTTTTAATACTGGCCTGGTTTTACTTTTGTCGAAACCCAAATAAAGGATTGTAGGTATATTACTTGGTTTGGGCAAGCGGAGCGGATGAACGTAGAAGAGGGTGTAAGTTGAATATACTCGTATATGATACAAAATTAAATGATAAAAAAAGTTGGGAACTCCTAACGAAGACATGGCACGATCAAGTGAATCAAATACTTGAGTTAAGTCATGTTAAAAGAATTACAGATGAGTAAGAACGTAAGACAATGTGAATGAAACAAGCAGTGTGTGCCAAGATTGAGCTTTATGGCAGTCCATTGGATCTACCTACCCTTGCGGAGAAACTTTGTGATGATTAGTAAGTATGTTCAGGTATATTACGATATTATTAAACGGTATAATTTCCTTTTACGTACGAGCATGAAATTTTAAAAGCTGGAACTGAGGTCGATGTTAAAATTATAAAAATAATCATTTTAAATTCAGGCAAACGATAAAGTTTCTGTATTTAAAATTTGCAATGTGCTAATGAGCAAGTCAAGACAATATCAAGACTTTACAATTATTCTCTAGTTTTAATTATAGGTAATACGTTAAGTATAAACATTTAGATTTTTTTGTTTTGTAAAATTTAAAATATGCTTTTTTTAAATTGAATAACTTTTCCGGTGCGTTAGTTGTAAACTTTCGATGGCAACAACACGCTTATACAAGCATTTGAAAAAATACAATGCAATCTAAAGCCCCTTCCCACAAAAAATTCTAGAATCTTCAAGGGACTGGAATTTTTAAAGTCCCGGGTTATTTATCACTGTTTTATCTAGAAAATAAGGTGGTTTAAAGCAACACATATTGTTTTTGATTCTGAAGATGTAAATTTATCAGATTTTATCTTGGCAAGTCATGTTACATCCCGTGATATAACAGACATCAGATAAATCGTGAATACAATCAGATTGCAAAAGTATCTTCGAGGCACTCTGGCGCTCTCGAAGCTTGCCGGCTGCTTTTTCGATAAATTATAGGTTAGATAAATTAATTTGTAAAGCGCCCTTGAGGTGATTTTCCCACAAAAACGGCCCTATAAAAGTTATGCATTTATTATTATTATTATTATTATAAACTATCTTGATACCCAACCTCTGATCTATCACGTATCATTTGCATCTTAAAACACATCACAGATCTCTATCTCTTAGAATGTATGAAATAATCCCTATTACTTTTTTTTAATAAAAAGCTAAGATCCTCGACATCGAATTGCGAGTTCAAATGCTGACGTGCGGAAATAAATTTCATTGAATCGAACACTGTAATTTCACAATTTATAAATTAAAAATAATATATGATAAATTCGCAGCACGTTCCAGAGTGGAAGATTAAGGTGAAAAACTACCATTTAGAATTGAAACGTTTTTTTTTGTGGTTTTAGCCGTGTTTGATGACCAGATCTCAATAGCGAAGTACTTCCGATCCTTCCTTTTCCGTGACTTATTTCCTTCCTTACTACTTTCAGCCTCATAACATACCCCAATTGGACGTTGTTGTGCAGAATTATTTGACCGGCCGGTAGCTGAGTGGACGAACGCGTCGGATTCCCACCAGGGCGTTGCGCGTTCAATTCCTCTGCTGGCTATGTCATCCGTCATTGCAACAGCAACATTCTCCGCTTTTTATGATGGCGGTAGGATTTTTTAAAATATTGTTAGGTTTTTCGTAACCCGGGAATGTTTGTCTTTTTTTTTAAAGAAAGCATCCAACCCCAAAAAGATGAACCTGGGAAAAAAGTGTTTGAAAATATGAAGATACAAAAGCATTTACACGCTTGATCGGCATTTGTAAAGTGAATATCAGCTTTTTTTCTGTATGAGCACTATAATAAATAGGTCATTTATTATCGCTCAATCTGTTTATCAGAAAAATGATTTTGTTACGCTATCCTACATTTTATGTTTTTAAATTTCAATTTAAATCAAATATCTGCAATGTGCGTTAGCAAAAAGTAATCACTAAAAATCTCTTTCATTTAGAGATTAGGTGGTTAGCAAATATAAATCTCGAATTCATCTATGGGAAAACATGTAAAACTCGATTTTGGCAAATTTTGGGTTGGACGTTTTCTGCATAACTGCGTCCGATTGGGGATGCCGTAGTATCACTGGCTCCGGACAGCTTGGAGAAATTGGGAGAGAAAAACGGCACCAAACTCTAGCGATTTTCTATTATTGGACCTGTTTATCCAACGGCTGAATTTGCGAAATCTACATTGAACGCTGTCATATGTCAGTTAGGCGAATTGCAGTTTGCAGGTTATATTCCTGAGCGTCTGCGACCTGTGCTATTTTGGGAATCAGGTCTAAAAGTCAAACTAGTTCACACAGTCAGTTCACTAGGCAGGCCATGCCTTTTCATTTCAATACCTACTTTGTTACTATACAACAATTATGAATTTTGACTACCCTTTTAATGCAAAATATATTCTTGAAATATATGATAAAATGCCAAATAAAATTCTGCGTTTTTATGTTACTATTGTTAGAAAAAAAATAGTTATCCGACTTTCAATAGTTTTTCAACTTATTTTCGCTAAGCTTCGAATTGTGATAATAAAACATAAAAAATAGAATTAATACCAACAATAGTTTATCGAAAACAAAAATCGAGGCAAAAAAAGAAACAAAAAGACAATGAAGCTTGACATAAAGGTTTTACAATGCAAATTCCATGCAGTCCCTTTTTACACAGTAAGCAAATCAAATTGAATCTCTTTACTGCGCTGCTATTTTTAGTGCTGCATACCGCACATCGCCTTTAATTACGTCCCGGTAATTTTTCTTATCCAAAATTCATGTTCGGTCTTGATGATGTTTAAGGTATTTCGTGAAAATTCTCAACATCGAACGAGATATATTAAATTAATTTTGATATATTAATACAAATTAAACGTGAATGAAAAAAAAAATAAGGTCAACGAACACCAATGTCACTACCTATAGTCAAACAACACAAGTATAAAGCGCTGTCGCGTCGTTGGCACTTTTGGTATGGTCACTTGGTGACGCTTTTGGGCACTGTAACAGTTAATTTTCGTTTTTCTTTCTTTTCTGCCAACTTTAAACTGAAGTTCAAACGCTCCTAAAAGGCAATATGCATTCAGAAAAGTTTTCGCATACAATTATTTGAAATTTTGCATGTAGACTGAAGAAAAGACAGAAATATTAAAACTAACAGAAATGGAAGCAAAGTTTAGAGGCATTAATAAAATACATTTGTCGACCATTGCAACCATCAATTCACCTTACTAACTAACTCACTTAGCCCATCTAATTCTAAATATAGCATTACCTATTGCTATGTAAACTTTAAACTTAAGCTCAAACACTTTTGAAAAAATATTTTACTCGAAAGATTTTCTTTAAATTATTTGCAACTAATGAAGCAACAAATTTTTTTAAATTTATAAAGAAACTAAGCGAAATAATTATATTCACCTAACTCTCCTTTCTCCGTCCACATGCTCAACACCTCAACATATTCAAACATTATTAACTTTCCTCTGCGAATCAACTTCGAAACGTTGTGATCTTTTCTAATTAAAGATCTAATCTGCTAAACAAAAGTTTATCAAGACTATTTCATTGATTTTCGTTTACAAATCAATAATTAGAAACAGTATCGATTTGTTACGTTAGAGTTTTTCTACCTAATTCCATGGAAATTTAAGTATTATTTTATAAGTTCCCAAGACCATTCCCCAAACGGGTCGCTCCAACCAATGTGTTTGCGAGTAATAAACCTCGCCGCAAATATGGCTCGCTTGATCTTCATTCTGTAGGTTATGAGGAAATATTTTCCCTCCGCTCTATGCGGGCGAAATCGGGCCTGGATTCAATTACATAACGTTGTTTAATAGAATCCCGGTCTTTAAATCAAATGAAATTCCTGCCAGGTTTACATCTGTCCTTGCTTGCTGTACCGAATACCTCCATGTTAATTCTGCACCCCTGGGAATAGCCGAACGAATCGTGTTTTATTTCTAAACAAAGTTTTGCACAATTGTGTTTTATGTTACAACAGAGTGTGCGGAGTTTTATTTTTTGTTTAACAGTGTCTTCAGTTTTGATGGTTCAACAAAGTATGCATAGTTTTTTTGATGGTTTAACAAAGTGTGCACAGTTTTCTTTCATGGTTCAACAAAGTTTGTATGCATCTTCTCACACTTTGGTATTCTGACTCTTCATATGACATTATTAGTATTTATCTATGAAAAAAATTTTTTTAACAAAATTATCAGTTTTTTACTTAATACTAACAGTAGATATAATTTAAATTGAATAAATGTACAATGTCTAGTTTATAGTTGATGATAATTACCTCTCTAATTGAGAAAGTTTTCGTGTTTAGGGAGGGATTCAATTTACTTGTTTGTACCATGTCTTTAAAGAGCACAATGACTTCTATTTCAATTCACTTGTCATCATATTTCCTCCTAACACTTCTTTCTTCATTCATCCTCTCTGACCAAACTATTACAACGTATTTTTCTCAATTCGGTTACATTACGACTACATCGGCTTTGTTTTGTTTAGATCTAGTTAAAGATCATACACGACATATTACTGTAAATACGTCTCTGTCATTTCCAGCTTTTATAAATACCTGTTTATTAATTCTGCACCCTTGAGAATAAATAAACGTTTTGTGCTTTACTTCTAAATAAAGTTGCACAAAATAATTTTTTTTATTTAAAAAAATAGTGCACACATTTTGTCTGGTTACAGTTTACTGTGTAAACCGTTATTTAATTCAATCAATAGTGTAGTATCTGAAATTATCATTCATCCATTCTTCCATTTATGGAATCCGGTCTGTGGAATAATGAACCTAACAGTATTCTGACACTAATTGATGGTATCTAGTATTGATGGACAAACAAAACTATGAACAGTTTGATAAATCTCATACGAAATTTGACTGGTTCAAACCGTTGTAAAAATAATGTTTGAATATGTATCAAATTGTAATTTTTGGGAAATATCACTTTTCTTTAAACGGGAATAAACGATAATTTTTATTTACAGATGACACGACCTATGAACCCTTTCAGACTTAAAAAAAAAGAGAAAGTTACAAAAGACACATACGAGTATTTGCGAAATTGTGCTAAAAGAAAAATTGTTGAGGTTGATTTTAGCAAAGAAAGGATAGCACTGAAAATATGTTTTTTAACTCTATTTTATTTATGGGTATGACTTTCTGAAGACTGAGAATAAATTTTGAGTTTGGCTTTGAATTTTGATCAGTCTTATTTCATGTTTTTGTAGATTCCAAACTTACTCCGAAAGCGCTAGCTCTTAATTAAGTATCTGCACTGCGCTTTGGTTACTTTAACTTTACGATTGCTGAAATATTTACTAAGACAATTAACAAATTATAATATAGTATAAGTTTGTTCAGTATTTCTGTGAAATTATATTTAAAGCCCGATTTTGATCGCATCTACCACATGTCTGTGACAGTTAAGCATGGAACTGGTAGAGGAGAAGGATGAAAAGGATGGACTGAATGCTGTAGAAATGAGATCTCTGATGCGTATCTACGGTAAAACTATGTATGACCGTGTTAAAAATATGGATATCCGGAAAGAATGTAAGGTTGATGTAAGCGTAACGAATAGGATTAAGAAAGGTACGATTAGATGGTTTGGACACGTAGAGCGAATGAACAACTAAAGGAGTGAAATCAATGTATGACGCGAAAGTGAATGGTAGAAGATGTCGGGATGCCCGAGGAAGACATGGCAAAATCAAGCGAATCAAATACTTGAGTCAGAATAACATAAGATAATGTATGAGACGATGTTGAATGTGATTGAAGCAAGGAGTGTGTGCCAAGGCAGAGTTGTATGGCGCTCCGTTCTCTCTGTCTATTCCTGCGGGGAAACGGTGTGATGGTTAGTTAGCTAGTTCCGTCTTAATTCGAGTGCTTATCCCGCAGAGATAACGTACAGCAACCCTCCGAAATAATCATTAGAAAGTAGTATTATTGTGGGGTGTGTAGGTTGTCCCAGGCCGGGCGACATTAGTTTCCGGTGAGTTGGTGGAGCCCCTTCCGACCATCCATTATTTATTACCACTTCCGGGTCCCAGGTCCTACTTCCGCACTCGGAATTAAGTTATATGGCGGGATTTCTTGCCCCTCTGGTCCTGGCCTGAGACAATGCAACTTTAAGCAGCTTTAATTAAGGAGATTGCGCTGCAACAGCATTACTGTTAAACTCTTATTAGGGGAATAACTTTATGTATTATCCGCTTTTATTTGACTAACTTCTCAGTTTTTGTTGTGCGAATTAATCTTTTAATCATAAAA
The DNA here is from genome assembly GCA_022651775.1 of Drusus annulatus. NCBI lineage: Eukaryota > Metazoa > Arthropoda > Insecta > Trichoptera > Limnephilidae > Drusus > Drusus annulatus. The sequence continues at coordinate 270,047 of JAGWCC010000076.1, read as the reverse complement.
GCTTCAGATCTTTTCTTTTTTAAGCTACTCTTTCGTGAAATCATTTACCTATTAAATTATCACAATAAGCAAACACTTGTGGATTGGCATGATTAATTAAATAAAAACACGTTGTTTTAATCCACTTTTATTTTTGTATATGTATACTAGTTTCGATTCAGCAGAATCTTCATCGGGACTTAAGAATATACATAAATAGTATATTTTTATATATATACATATAAATATTTTAATTTGTATGAATTTAAAGAACAAGACATATCGTGCGCCATTTTAGGAAGTTTACACCAGAGCACTTTTTTTTTTTTTACAATAAAATTCATTAGTCTTTTGCACTTGGTTGGATTTTGAAAAAAAAAATAACTCAGGTAACTCAATGCTCTCACTGAGTTACCTGAAGCGATAAAAAGCTGAAAAACATCCCAAACTTGTGTCGTTAAAGTCAAGCCTTCTCCCAAATGGTAAATATATTTTAAATGGCTGAAGGGTCACAAAAGTCTTTAGAATCAAACGAAAGTCAGAGCATTCGATTACAAAAACTGATCAAAACTACACGTTCAACTCTTTTTTTTTTACCAACGTGCCGCTAAAGCCCTATTGCCTTTCCAGCGACGATATGGTTCGTTAAGCTATTTACAATCATTTTTTTTTAACAAAACTAAAGGATAGAAATCAACCATCGTATAAAGCACGATTGTTATTTGTGAAACTATTGTGGGTATTTCACTCCTATTGTTATCTCGAATTTAACTGATAATTCTATTCGTATAATTTAATTGATCAAACGTTAATACCGTTATTTGATGAAGTGATTTTGGATTTCGATGATTGTCTAGATCACTGTGCATGAATAGTACATTGTCATGATGGTAAATGGAGAATACATTACATTATGGGATATCAGTGGACGCAATGCGTATTAAATTACACATATCTGGATGCACCGTATGTCGAAATGCACTAATGAACACATTGTGAAGATAATCAAATTCACCGTGAAATGATTCCCTTAGTAAAAGAGCTCAACAGCAATTAGCTTGCAAAGTGAAGATTTCGAACACTGAAATATATTTTTTTATAATATTATTATTATTCATCAAATATATCTAGTCAATTTTTTTTTTATTAAAAAGAAAGACAAGTATTCCATTGTTACGAATAACCTAACAATATTTAAAAAAAAACTCCTACTGCCATTATAATAAGCAAAGATGTTGCTTGTGTAATAATTGAGGACTTAGCTAGCAGAAGAATTGATCCCACGATGCCTAAGTGGGAATCCGACGCGTTTGTCCACTCAGCTACTAACCGTGTATATTAAAACATAACTATACTTAAGCTGTCTTTATACATCAGGGAATTCGTGGTTGATTCCCTAAGTATCTCCCTGGTGAAAGACCACCATCGCAAAAAAAATCGCCCTTCGGGTTATATTTAACAAATATTGCTCGATCAAAATAAACTAAGCTAACGTATTTTTTTTAAATCTCTAAAATTTCAAAAAAAATTGTACACAACCACGGCGAGTATTTAGTATGCCTTACGCTTTGGTTGTTTTTATTATGCCCACGCACCAGAAACCACCGCTATAAGGTTTTTTTATTATTCAATTCCATTAAGTCCGCCCTCGTTTTATTGTGTCACACACACACGTGTCTTCCACCGCGGAATGATAGTTTCATAAGCTGCATGATCTCGCTCGTGTGTCCTTCTTGGTAAAACCAGGACATATTCAACTAACTACAAAAGATGTGATAACTAGCCAAATTTCCTTTGTGAGCACGTACGTAGGAGAGTACCTTTTTGAAATTTGGAACTGAAAGATGTATTAAAAAAATGATATTTTCGAATCCCCACCTACTTAGATTGTATTTAGCAGATATTATTTTATATTTGAAATAGGTGGATTAAAGCAACTAATTTCTTTCTTGGCAAGTCAAGTTACATCTTGTGTTTCTTTACGGGTAACAACTAGTAATTTAAATAATATTGTTCTGTTTACACACAATGCTTCAAAGAATATTCGCAAGATATTGATCGTGGTGAACGTATGTGTGCGTTTTTACGGATTCAATTTGTAAAAAAATAACATTGTTTTTTTTGTTTTCATCTAATTTAGAGGGGCAAGCAATCACTTAACTAGAGAGATCAGATAACTAGATCCATTCTTCTTGAAATATCACATGGGAAAAGTCTTAATTTTTTAGTACTATCGTTATAACGCTGATCTAAGCGAAATGAATACTTAGATGGTTTGACATGGCACAATCAAGTGAATCAAATACTTGAATCGGGCCATGTCAAGAGTCTGAATAAGACCGTTCGGTAGCTGAGTGGACAAACGCGTCGGATTTCCACCCGGGCGTCTTGCGTTCAATTCCTCTGCTGGCTTAGTCCTCCATCATTGCACAAGCAACATCTTCCGCTTCTTATGATGGCAGTAGGAGTTTTTCAAATATTGTCAGGTTATTCGTAACCCGGGAATGTTTGTCTTTCTTTTTATATAAAAAAAAGTATGCATGAGACGATGTATGAAAGCGAATGAAGCAAGGACTGTGTGCCAATATAGTGTTGTGTGGCGGTCTATTCTCTCTGCCTACCTCTGTGAGAAATGACACGTTGGTTAGTTAGTTTTATTTATTTTAATTTTCCACACTAACCAATGAATATTAATTTATTATTGTTGATTTTTTAAAGTTTATATATATATAGTGCAGCTTACAATCGAATGAACAGTATTATATGAGATAATCCTTCTTAAATTTCCTAATTATGTCAAGTGTATTGGACCTTACAAATATAGTCAAACGCAAATAATTTGCCGTATATATATATATACCGATTGACCGAAGAATAATTACCTCCATAATATAATTAGTATTGGTACCATTATTAATATAGCGAACATCATCGGACATTCAAACCAGTAATAACGTTATAATTAGAACCATTACGGTCCTGTGTTGAGGATATCTGTTTATTAAATATTGATTTCCATCTTTGTTCAATTATCGACCAATCAGCAAAATTTAAATTGAAATCCATGTAACAATAAAATCTGTAAGCTGATTGAAAGATCATCAATAATTATTTGTAACAGTAATATCAGGACTGAGTCTTTTAATTACTCGCTTGTACCTAGATGTAGTTGATAAAACATACGCAGAGGTGGCTGATGTATTTAACTGCACGGAATGAAATGATACAAGAAGGCTTTAATATTATCTATCCTCAATCAATATAAATGTTAGTGTAATTTAAAAAAAATACGATGTACGTAATGCATGTGTTTATTTCTATTTTTATTTTTCGTATAGGCAAATATTTTTTACTTATATCACTGTTTAAATGTACTCTTTTATGTAACACTTGGGACAAAAAAGTGAAATGTTGTGAAGCTTCAATTGTTAGTATGTGCTGTTTTAAGTCTTATTTTTTCTGGTTAATGGAAATCTATTTGAACCACCACTTCTGTTTCCCGTGTATTCTAAATCCAAATGAACTGTTAGCTCTAATTTCCCAATGAAATCAGTTCCAAATCGGTGTACAACGCCAGTAATTTACATAAACAAGTTATAAATGTCGTCGAGATAATAATTCAACCGATCCAATATCCTGATATCTTTGCCCGAGGCTTCCTGGCGTCTTCACGCAGGTTCTATCCGAACACCCTCCTTGGGATGTTGGGATGCTGGGCTCAAGGATCCAATTGCCTTCAGGAAACTTATCCAAGGACATTTGGGACCGAGGAAATCGGTATCCTTTGGGAAACCTCAAGGGGGAATGTGAAATCCTGACCGCGTTAATAATGACTTTTCTTTGCGATTGGAAATTATTGAACCCATTTCGTTGTGGTTTGATTTTTGTGGTATTTTACCACGTTCATTGCTAACTGAGATTCTTACATATCAATTCCATATGTATGACGGATCAATTCAAACTGACGAACAGTGACGGGTTTCCCTGTGCCCTGTGGAACGACTCAAAACAACATGGCTACGTCTGTTTAGATCGGATCAAATCGAAGAAGCGGCACAGAGAGCGTGGCGCGTTGTGCGCATACCGGTCACATGTCTATCAACGCGCGATTAAATTCCACTTAAATTGTATCTGCCTTTTCATTCTTCTTTGCTATTATGGTGTTGCATAATAATTTAGTATAATTTACTGGTAGTTGGATAAATACCTAATAACTCAAGATTTATCATCCGAAATTATTGTCTCTTCGATTTATTGCAAAGTTTATTTTTTTAAATCTTAATGTTCAAATATGTTCTATTCAATAATACGACACAGTTTGCAGCTTTTTTTTTCATTAATAGCACATTTTGGTTTACCATAGTTAATAGTAATAAAACACAATATTTCATCGTGTGACATATTTGATTCATTTCCATAAAATTTTATTTGAAATCCAATAATTCGATAACATTTTTCATGTCAACATTTGGATTACAATCGGTTATTCAACCCTCTACACATATTTCTAGACCAGAACAACCGTTTATTTTTATCTCAAATTGCATTACTAAAGTAAAGCTTTAAAAAGGCCTACCCAACCCTTACAAATACTTTCCATAGCCAGGCGAGGCTCTCAGGATCCATATTTTCTCCCTCGACTAATTCGCCGTTTGAACCCCTGCTCGACCATTTAGACCCCAAACTGCCCTGTCATACAGCTGACCTTCCATACCCTTAATGCTAGGGCTTCTCATTGTTGGAAAATGTATGAGGTTGGCCTTTTTTGACATAAAATGACTGAGAGAAGACTTGTTATTTGATTGGTTAGTAATCCGAATTTTCGTTTTAGCAGGCCCTTGCCTTTAAGTCCTTAACCACATCTGTGATAAGGCCCTAAGATTATTCCGGTTCAAAACCCACCGAAGTGGAAGTAAAATGTATTACTTTTGCAGTTTACAGTTGTTGGTGTTTTGGTCTTATTCAATACTGCTCATAGCAGACCAACATAATACGGACACATGCAGAGTGGTAGATACTAAGTATTGCCCTGATGAAAGACCACCATTTAGAATCGAAACGTTACTTGAAATAGCTTTAGCCGTGTTTGGTGACCCAATCTAAATAGCCAGGCACTTTTCAACCTTCCTCTTTCCTATCTCCTTTCCCTCCCCGCTACTTTCAGCCTCACAACATACCCCGATTGGGGATGCCATAGTCTCACTGGCCCTAGACGGTTAAGAGCAGCTGGGACTCTTGTGCGGTATTCACTATAAAATTGTTTTTTTTTAATCTGTTTATGTACAAATGCACTGTTACCATATACCCATATCTGAACCTTTTTCTCTCATGATTCATGATAACGATCATGATTATAGATAGTTTTAATTTGTATACATAGTATATATTGTTTTCTCCTTGTTAGTTAGTTTTATCAGCTCAATCAATTTAGTATGAAGCGCACTTGCGGGGAAATATAAAAAAACTGTGCTTTATAAGTTCACTGTTCTTATTATAATTACAAAGCATATGGATTTTATTTGCCCACGCCAGGTTTCGAACTCGCGATCTCTGGATTTAGAGCCAAGGATTTTAACCTCTTGGTCACGAAATTCGTCCGATATTAGCAACGCTATGTTGGAACCGACATGCATTTATCTAATGCCCTCCAATCATTGTCTAGTTCTTCAGCATAATTTAATACGTTACGCTTGGGGTGCCGTAGATCGTGCGGTTCTCGCCGGCGGAACTCTCGTGTAGGTGCCACAATTCACGTCGATCTCTGGAAAGCCGATCAAGCGTTTTCCACATCGACACGGTACCCTCATTTCCTTTGGACCGAGGAAATTTCGATTTGTGGCCGTCGCTATAAAGTCGCCAATTTCGGGAACAAACTGGGCTTTATCCCTTATAAAGTTATCAAATTGAATCGTAAATAACACCCGTTTGTCGAACACTTTGTGCCCTCTATTCAATGCTGGTCCACGGTGTGTTTTGTTTATGCTTGATTTATCTGTGTTGGAGATCGCTTTTTGTCTCCGTACAATTTATTTTCTGTTTTATTACGCCGAAACTATAGTTCGATTGATTTTGAATGTTGTTTTTAAAAGCCATTTTGAAAATCAAATATCAAAACGGAATGGTTAAATGCATACCCGTGTTTTTATTACTTATTTATCATTTGTATTGTATCTGTATCGACTGGTTTGACTTCTTGGTTTCGCCCCAGTCTTGCACTCTTGTATACAATAATATATTGGTTTCCACACCCCTCTTTTCAAATGTTATTTTCTTCTTAATAATAATATTTTGATGATTTGTATAGCGCCGTTTTTTGTAAAAATCACCTCAAAGGCGCTGTACAGATCTTATTTTTTTATTATTACATGTTAATTCCTATTTTAAATAAGAAAATATACAGGAACACACTTACCTGGCAGGTCCTATCAGATAAACACACTTATTAACTTAAAATTACAATTATGATTTTTTTCTTCCGATTTAGGGCATGAGAGCGAAATTAAAAATTAGACTTTCTGAATTTGTCGTACAGTACAGGATTTAGTTAAAATTTGTATATCTAAAGGTAATTCGTCGAGAGACAGATTATGTTGAGATTATTTGAATGAATCTAAGGATATGAGAGTCTGAAAAGGTAAGTTTTCAGTTTGGACCGAAATTCTGTTGGGCTCGTCATACATCTTAGTTCTTCTTAAATACAGGGGGTTGCGGGACGTACCTGAAAGACTTTAACCAACGATTCCTATTTAAAATAACAAATGTAGAAGGCATTTTGGTTTTCTGGTTACACTTTTTCTCTTCACGTAAAAACTTTTTTTTAAATAGCGTTTAACAAGAAGGGTCGGGGCAGGGATGGGTGGCTATTTGGCTGAGTAACCAGTTATTTTATGTGACAAAGAAACCATTATTAAAAAAAAAGAAAAAAAAGAACAAAAATATTGACAACGGAGACCAAAATGCAATTTACCCCCTTTTTACTCCAAATAAGCTCAGAAATCGTTGGTTAAAGTATTTCTTCTCTACGTCTTGTAACAACACCCTGTATATGTGGCACAAAAATTAAAGTGTGTTGTTTTCTTTGGGAGTTAAATGCTTATTCCAAATCTCAATTTGGAAATGATGCCATCTGAAAACAGTTGTTTTGTGACAGAAAAAAACTTCTGGAAATTTAATGAAACAGAGCTGACCTTTTTTCAACGGATTTATTCATTCAAAATTTTAATTAGCATTTAATATTTGTGTGAGAATTGTTTTTTGTGATATTGACACATTTTTATAATAACGTGTTTCTTTTTGTTTCAGGTAATTCTAAGGCTACTTTTAGAAGTCAGATTTAATCTAAAGGCATTCGTTGGACACCCAACACCCGAAGAGACGTGGTGGTATGTAAAAATATGTTTACCAAACTTCGACAATCTCCAATACGGCGTTGAATTATGCCGTGGCACACATTTTTTATCCGATAAATTTTATTTAAAACCATTTTTTTCGAGTATTTTATTTGCTATTGGCAATCGGCGTGTGTCGACGCGTTAACCATTTTAATATACTTTTCAAACATGTCTACCGGAAATGCCGCAGCAGAACCTCCGCGCGGGAAAACCAATTTCCGGTGGATCATTTTCAGGAAATACCCCCAAATACTTGTAGTCCTATTTTCAATGCCAAGATTGGGCTCGCTTCTGTGTCACAGCAACTAAGATGTTTATCTCGCCTAAGCTAAAGCAAGAAAGATAATAATCATACGTACGGCTCCCATTATAATGTTATGAATACGATTAACCAAATATGGGCTAGCCACAGGCATCTGCACATCTATATATATATAAATAAATGAATGTTTGTCTGTTTGTGTTGGATTTTCTGGAAAATTACTCGACTGTTTTCGTTAAAAAATAGTGTAGCTCAATTTTATTAATGATCTGAAGGTTTAGAGGGTAGTTTGAATGAAATTCAACACGTAAATCTGTTGTCATAATCTTTTTAATATTAGTATGAAAAACATTGATCCCGCCATGTTGTATTGATTAAGTATGTGGACTAAATTTGGCAAAACCGTGCTTCTCACACAGGCAGCTGTATGTGGCCTGCTCACGCGTCGGAAAACTTGGGGAAAAATTGTATTAAAAAGCACTTCAATAAACAGAATTTAAACAAAAACTAAATTCTTTATTTGAGTTTCATTGCAAAGCATGCCAAGTACTGGCTAGTTATCTATACGTACAAAGATATGATACCACTAGTAGAATCAAATATTTATCGAGGTCATGTTGGGTATATGAACTTTTATATGAATTTGAATAAAATAAGGAGTATGTGCTATAACAGTTGTGTAGCGGTTCATTTTCTCAGCCTGATGGTTAGTTAGTACATTATATGCATGCATTTAATTATTTTATTACTCTCAAAACAACGAACACACCGATTTGGACTATATTTAACGAAGGACGAATTCCCAGTAACAATAAAATAGCTTGAACTATTTTTCATTCGTTTATTGTGATTTTCTAGACCAAGAACTTTTGGAATTACTATTTTTATTTTGTGATAAACAAAAAAACTTTTTTTTTAATCTGTAAAAATGCTAAAAAGTATAACATTTTTTTCAATTTCGTTAAATAATAAATAAACAAGGTAATGTGTAATAATGATAATATTACGTACTTATTTTTTTTAGCGTAATTTTTGTTAATTATCACCTAACTGTTGTTGAAAAATTAAAATCAGCGCTAAATCATTTTTTTATAAAAAAACTTAGGTATGATATTTAAGGCTTAAGAAACTAAAGCCTGGTTAAATTTATTATATTTAAGCCATGTTAAAAATAACCACCATTAATTTTAACGAATGTTTTCTAACTATTACCAGATTGGAAAAAATGATTTCGTTATTTATTTCATCTCGAGATTTCTGTGTGGTCGAGGGGTAAGACGCACACAACCCGCGGGTTCAAACGCGGCGTGCGCAAATACATTTAATTCAATTAATCTGTAACACATTTAATTCTTATAAATAAATAAAGCATATTGGTTTTATTACCGTTCATATTCATCATATTGAATCCGTACAACATCGATTCTTACGTGCTATTGGTTCCATCGGTTGGGAGATTACTTTTGCGGAGTTGTTCGGGTTTAGAAGAGGTAGTTCATTGATTATTCAAACAATATATTTTTTTACTAAACCTCTATATTATATACAATATAAAAGTATATTCAAACTTATTGAAACGCATTCGGGGCCTGTTTCATTAAAACTTCGAATTTACAGCTTTTGATTTTCATTAGAAAAGCGCAGGAAAGACTTTGATTTAATTTTTACTTACACAATTATTAATTGTTTTATTGACTCACCTTCTCTGTTGCAACTTATCCAGTTCAACTTTCCTTGCCGTAGACTCAGAAACAATAAATTACTGTTCCTCAATCATCACAATACTAATTATGGGTATAATTCTCCAATGTCCAGCATGTCAAGACTCGTTAACTCAAGCCATGAAATTTTCGGTATTAGTCTAAATGATTTTTGTCATTCTTTACGACTCAACTTTGACAAGACCATGGCTTGAATGTTCTCTCTAATGTTTATTTTGTCCTATTTTGTCATCGCTTTATTTATTATTATGTATGTGCTATTCCTTCCCTGTTGCTCTTTTTCCATTTCGTGTTTTATATGTATTTTTTTGTAATTGGACTTTAGTCCGTTAATTTATAAATAAATATAAATAAAAACACAACTTAATATTGGTTCGTTATTAGTTTTATATAGTTCAAACCCTTGTAAGCTCCGAGAAATAATATTCAGGAGGGATAGCTTGTGCGGTCATGATTGTTGATTTTTTCCTGACTCGGGCGTGGCTAGGGCTAGAGTTTTTTTACATCCATTCATAGCATATGCCAACATAATGTATTGTTTATTTGTATGACCACTTTTTCACAGTATTGAAATTATCAACAAAAATATAGGATATAACCTCAAAAACCGTTGAGTTATGTCGCATAACAAAAATAAGTGGGCGGAGTCGCCGGAGACGCGGGAGACCTAAAACATGCTTACATACCTAAAAGTGTTGCGATATTATGTGCCAACTTGTCTCGTCTCTTTCTCTCTCACGGTTTACGCCGTAAAAATCCGGAGAAAGGGATTTATCGTAAATTTGTTTAGATTAGGTAAAAATATTTATCTCTCTCTTCATATATATTCTTACTCCTTGCATGCCTTATTGATTGATCTTTTCATGCTTATTGTATTTTCATTTATGAGTTTATTTTATTTTTAAGTCGACTTTCGTTGGAACTATTTAGTTATTTTTTTTAACATCATAATTGGCACAATAACGTAACATAAAAAAATATTTAAATGAATAAAGGACTGCCCTCTTTTCTACGCGTTTTAGTAAAGGATTCCACTTCAAATGTAACATTTTTTGTTTATCCGAAAGATAACGTTTGCCGTATCAAAAAAGCAGCCATTCCCTCGATGGGAATGTAGGCTCCGTACCAAATAATAAATCATTTCCTACCCCGCGGAGTATATTTATGTGACGCCTGTCCCCTTCCCGCCCTCCCCTACCCTCTCAGCCTCCCACCCCCGGACCAAGATGAATGATTTTCAATCCGTGAGTGGGGATTGTAATGTAATGTCAACCTCTCTCATATTACGATATTTCTGCCGGTCAGAGTCGTGACGCTCCGCCTTTAATTATTGTTTTTAGTGACATTTCGTGAAACTATTCCCCATTATTTTATTTTAATTTTGTGTAATAAATCGTTCGTCGTATTCTTTCACACAGTTTTTGGTAGATTTTGACTTCCCTTAATGATGGCATTTTACTTCTGAATATCTATTGCTCTCTGCCTCTCCAAGTTGGCCAGCACGTTGTTCATAAAGCAATATCTTGGTTTGCCTACAGGCCTAGTTCCAGATGGCCTGGCTTTATACACCGTCTTAACGATTTGTCTTCTATACCAATAGACTGGTTCTAACACGAATGTTTGTAAACCAGAAAGTAACCGGTCTAGGAACATATTTGTGTCCTTCCTTGCAGATCGGAAACACTCTTAATATCGTTTTGGGGCCCTAGGATGAAACATCGATACAGATTTTGTCGACAATTTTGGTAATTTGGAGTTGTTACCGAACCCGACTGCAGATTGCCTACGAACAAACGACAGTTCACATCAACCAAATTAAGCGTATTTATTCGGTGAAGTCTGGTTAGATTCCGCTATACTTAATCAAAACATTGATATTAATTACTTAAACTATGATCGAAATAAGAATCCATGGCTGATGTAAGCGTAATTCATAGGATCAAGAAAGGGACGCTTAGATTGTTTGGACACGTATAGCGAATGAACGAAGAAAAAAGTGTTAAAAAAATATATGTTGTGAAAGTGAATGGAAGAAGAAGTCAGGGATGCCCACGGAAGACATGCCATGATCAAGTGAATTGAACACTTGAGTCGGGCCATGTGAATAGTCAAAATATCAGAAAAGTATGTATGAGACGATGTATTAAGTAAATGAAGCTAGGAGTGTGTGCCAAGACAGAGTTGTATAGCGGTCCATCCTCTCTTCCTACCCCTACGGGGAAACAGCATGATGATTAATTAGTTAGTGAGTTATGATTGAAATATTTTAACAGTTAGGTAGATCTAAACTTTCCTATTGATTCACCTTTATTTTTTCCATTCGTTCCATAACATTCGTCGATAAATGGAATTCTTATTATTGAAATGCCATAATTTAACTTGTTCCTGTTAATTTATAAGCCGTTATAAGTTTTCAATTTAAATGTTTTTTAATGTTTATTCGCAAAACAAATAATACCTTTTTTGTGTTTGTTTTATTAGAAAATGTATTATTTAATAGTGAAAATGAACTAATAACCGGTTTCGCTTAGCCTAAGCATCATCAGGTTACAAAATTTAACTAAACATAAAATGCATAGTGTGTGGCTATATATACTCATACATACAGAGTGAGAACACAATATATAAAATAAAAATAAGAGAAACAAAGAAACCAAAAGAAAGAGAAAGAGACAGATACTATTAAAATAAAATAGAATAGTTAAAAATAAATTAATGTCTGCGGTCTTATACAAAGTATTTAATTAATTTTCATTCGACGGCCTCCATGGTCGAGTGGTAAGACGCTCGACTGCAAATCGAAAGGTCGCGGGTTCAAACCCGGCGTGCGCCAATAACTTTTATGTAATTAATATGTGTCATAACACATTTCATTCCTATAAACATAATAAAAAGTATATTTGCGGCACGTTCCAGAGTGGTAGATACTCCAAATATCGCCCTGGTAAAAGACCACCATTCAGAATCGAAACGTTGCTTGAAATGGCTTGAGCCGTGTTTGGTGACCAGATCTTAATAGCCAGGTACTTCTTAACCTTCCTCTTCCCAATCTACTTCCCTTCCCCACTACCTTCAGCCTCACAACATACCCTATTTGTCTCACTGGCTCTAGACGGTTGGAAGCAGTTGAGACTTTTGTGCGGTATTCATATAAAAATAAAAATAAATGTCAAACCACAAAGTGATTGCTTTCTACGAAAATATATTATTTGAAAGCTCGAAACTTAGTCACACATCTTAAGGGAGCTTAGCAATAAATAACACCGAGATAATAATCACGATAGTATTCAATTACTGCGTACGTACGTTGGCGAGATCGCTTTGCAATTAAATTGTCTAAGGGTAACCGAGATAACCGTCGGCAAACATTGGAACACGCTGTATCGCGCATATCCTTGGGCGGTTGCGAATCGCAAATTATTATGTTTACGCAGGTTTATCATGTTCTCCTAGTACTTACGTAGTCAATTTGCATTCTGCTGAGTTATTTATGCGATGATCTGAGATTCAAAGATTATGCCTTAATGTCTTACGATAGTTTATTCTAAACGACATCGCGTTTCTTTTTGTTTTTACAGATTTATGATTGTATTTGCAGTTTATGCTATACGGTTACTTACACCTCTAGTAATTTTGCATTAATAATAATAATATTTGGATGATTTGTATAGCTCCATTTTTGTGAAAAATCACCTCAATCTGTACACAGGGTCTTAATTTCTATTATTACATATTAATTCCTAGTTTAAATAATAAAATATACAGTAACATACTTAACTGGCAGGTCCTATCAGATAGACACACTTATTAACTTAAAACTGTAATTATGTTTTTTTTCCGATTTAGGGCATGGGAGCGAAATTAAAAATTGGACTTTCTGACTGGAATCTGTCGTACAGTACAGGATTTGGTTAAAATTTGTATATCTAAAGGTGATTCGTCGAGAGACATATAATGTTAAGATTCTTTAAATTAATTTAAGGATATGAGAGTCTGAAAAGGTAAGTTTTCAGTTTGGACCGAAATTCTGTTGGGCTCGTTCTACTGAGTTATTTACACGGAATCAAATTAAATGGATTTAAACTACTTTTTATTTCACTTTTCCTTAAAATATCAGCTCTCAGTATTTTATACAATAAAACTCAGAGCTCAATTTTTAACCCCAGTTGTTGGTATCAACAATTCACTATATTTTTTAATGTCAAATTTTTATTTTTAATGCATTTATCACTTGTTTGTTACCTATCCTTTTCTAAATACTATGCATTATTTCTACGTTTGAGTTAGAAACTTAAATGGTTTGGGCATGAACGAAGAAAGGAGTGTAAAAAAATATATGATGCGAAAGTGATTGGAAGAAGAAGTCATGGACGCCCGACGAAGACATGGCACGATCAAGTGAATAAAATACTTGAATCGGGTCATGTGAAGAGTCAGAATAACAGAAAAAGTATGTATGAGACGATGTATGAATGTGAACGAAGCAAGGAGTGTGTGCCAAGACAGATTTGTATGGCGGTCTGTGCTCTCTGCCTACCTCTGCGGGGAAACGGCGTGATGATTAGTTTGTTTAGTTGTTTAGTAACCACGCACAAGCTTTGTCTCTGTTGTTTTATTGCATGTATCAAATGTAACACAAAAATGTCAATATAAAAATAAATAAAAAAACCCGAGACCTCTGGATTCGTAGCATTGTAACCACTGGACCATGGAGGCCGTCGCACATACGTACGTAAATACGTTCGATTTACTCATTAAAGAAACAACATAATTTACTTTGTACGTACTGACAAAGAAAATTATATTACTTAATAATTTAGGTTTTTTGTACTGCTAAGTTTAGTGCCTCAAGCATCCTTCCATTTCATCCCTTGGCACTTATGCATGCAGCCTTAAGGAGGGTCCTCAGCCAGATGGCAGTTGTGTCACGGTGTACACGATTAAGCCCCGATAAAGTGACGCCACTCGTGAATTTCTACCGAATTCACGTGGCTACCCCGAGCCGCCGGTACACGCGCCGCAGCCTTATCCCGGTGCAAATGGGAAAAGTTTTAATTCATATTTCATACTGGAGTGTGTGTAAGTGAGTGCTTAATTCGGACCGGGTTTCAAACACTTTAGCGTATGCATAGAATTAAAGCTGGCCTATTTCAAAACTAAAATTGCGGCTGTGAAAAATATCCAACGAGTCTTTCGTGCTCTTCCCATTTTTGACTGAGTCGAAATCCATATTTCCTAGAATGCCTTTAATAAAAGCCGCTCTGTCCTATTACGAATATCTATGCCATCTGGAGTTTTACTTGATACTTAATAGGATCTCTGAGGCGTGTGTGCGGTATAACCTTGGAGTAACAATGTATGGAGAGAGAGCTAATTATTTTTACCCAACCTATACAAACTTGCGATAAATCCCTTTTTCCAGGTTTTCACGTCGTACACCATTAGAGAGAAAGGGACAACAAACATAATACACCGCTTCTATGTACTGTCACTATGATCTTGGGCTCCTGGGTCACCGCGGGACTCCGCCCACATTTTTTATTATGCCACGAAACTTGACACAACTAAACGGTTTTTTAGGTTATATGCCATATTTTTGTTGATAACAATACTGTGAAAAGTGGTTATACGAATAAACAAAATCATAATGTCGATATGTGATATGAATGGATGTATATGTATACATCCATTTATATAACATATCAACCTAGCCTTAGTATTAGCCACGCCCAGGTTCGCCGAGTCTGGTAAAAATCATCAAAAACTGACTACACTGCCTTGGATAGATACCACTCTATATACTCTAAGGGTATAACCATGTATGACTGTGTTAAAAATGTAGATATCTGAAAACGATGCAAGGCTGATGTAAGCGTAATGAATATGATCAAGATAGGGACGATTAGATAGTTTGGGCATGTAGAACGGATGAACGAAGAAAGTAGTGTATGAAGAATATGCGGACGCGAAAATAAATAGAAGAAGTCGGGGACGCCCGAGAAAGACATGGCACGATCAAGTGAATCAAATCGAACCATTTCAATAGTCAGAATGACAGAGGAGTGTGTGCCAAAACCGAGTTATGTAGCGATCCGTCCTCTCTGCCTACCCTTACGGGGAAACGGCGTGATGGTTGGTTACTTACTTCAATCAAATTGTAAACCTATTTATTTACAGAAAATCAACATTTTTTTTGAGAAATGGCAAATTCATTGATCGATATTTTTGACTTTGTAGATTAGAATCCTGCATAACTACGAATTAATATTAACTAGAAATTAAGACTTGTACAGCGCCATTGAGGTAGTTTTTCACAAAAAACGGCGCTCTACAAATTATCCAAATATTATAAATATTATTAATTAATTTGTCTGCATAATTAAAGCTCCGTACAAAACGTTGTTATCTATCTTCTACCCAATTGTATTTTAACCCTTAAATACTTTTACCTTCATCTTAACCTGCTCATTATTTGATTGATGTTTACCCCCGGTCCTGCAATTAATCATTCGCCCGGACAAATTGTTTCTAGACGGAGATCATTGCAGCATCCACATTATATCTACTTTGTTCCCTTTAAGTCTGTCAATCTCTTTCAATCCATTCGGAGACACTCCCCTCGCGTCATTAATCTCTGTCGCCTTTATTAACCGATAGTTTGTAGTCATCCATTAGATTCTGTGTACTTATCATTCGAGATAATATCTTTATCTTTATTATACATCGATACATTATGCTTCCCTCTGTTTTTTGTAAATATCTGAACTTTATTGAGCGATGAATAACCTTTAGAGATATAAATTTAATTCAAATCCCTGTACTTTTCTACAAATTCCCAAAGACATTTGCTTTCATACCCTTAAATCTTACAATAAAAACATAAATATTTTTTAATAAATACTAAAAATATTTTTGCCAATATCATATTCTCTGAGTGCAAAACTGTATCTTTCTCCTAACTAGAAATAACAAAAATACTTGTGTGTTTTTCTGAAGCGACCTGTCGGATGAGTATGCTTCTGAATATTATCTCTGCACACATTATAAATAAATAAAAATGTTCCCTAGACTTTATCGTCGCTGGAAAAGCAAAAAGCCTAAAGCGACACTTTGGTCAAAAATTATTCAAATATGCAGTTTTGTTTAGTTTTTTTTTCTGCATCGAATGATCTAACTCTCGTTTGATTCTGAAGACTTTTGTGGCTCCTCAGTCATCTGAAATATATTTACCATTTGGGAGAAGGCTTGACTCAAACGACAAAAGTTTGGAACTTTTTAAAGCATTTTTTCACTTCAGATAATTCAGTGAGAGCATTGAGTTACGTGAGTTGTTTTTTTAACAAAAATCCAACAAAATAAATATATATCCAATATAACAAAAAAACATTATGATGCTCCGATGTAAACTTCAACCTATTTGTCTTTCCGGCGACGATATATAATGTAGTAATTAATAAAATAGAACCTTAGAATTAGAATTTGTTAAGTGCTCTTGAGGTGATTTTTGACAAAAACAGTTCTGTATAAATTATCCTCCTATTATTATTTTTATTTTTTATTATTAAATGCATACAGTTAATTCTCTACGTTTACAAGCCTTCCAACAGTTATTGTGTCAAACGGACAATTCATTAGTAAATCTCTGTATCTGTAACATTTTCATTTCGTGTGACTTTTCTGTTGGTAAAATCTATGATTTGTCATTTTCATTTTAAAACCATTTTACAGATATAAAAAGATTTACGGCAAGTGCAGCAGCATCGCTTCTATTTTAAAGACCGGCTATTGTACAACTAAAGAAACATGCATTCTACATTTCCGATTTCCAACTTGATGGCTGGACAGCTTAGAAAATCTGGACATTGGACATTCGTTGCCATTCCATTATTTTATTTTCAAGGAATTCCTTCGCGAAATTGGAGCTTTTATTTGCTATTTTAAACAATTTAGTGTGTTGTAACATCGTTTCATTTTAATGGAGGAATTTTCGGTTATTTTTAATGTTGTTTTTTAATTTTACGAATCGTTACTAACATTATTATTTAATGAAGAGATGTAAGCAAATTTAATTATTTATTACACCAGAAATAGATATGAATTACGGATTGAGGGATAAATGTATAATCAAATGCTGCAATAATTCACCCATCTCAAAGATTATTTGTGAAAACAGTTTGTTCACTTTAATGTTCTGAATATTTTGATAAATTTCGTGATTAGTATTTCAAGTACATTTTTCTTCGTTCTATAGCCCTAGATTATGTTTATCTAAACATAAATGTAAAAACAATCCACTATGGATAGTGTTTTACCTGATTATTGTTTATTGACGGCCTCCGTGGTCGAGTGGTAAGACCCTCGACTACGAATCCTGAGGTCGCGGGTTCAAACCCGACGTGCGCAAAAAACTTTTGTTCAATTAATTTGTTTCGTAACACATTCAATTCACAGTAAATAATATCTAGTATCTATATTCGCGGCACGTTCCAGAGTGGTAGATATTCTAGGTATCGGCCCGATGAAAGACCTCCATTCAAAATCGCAACGTTGCTTAAAACGTCTTAAGCCGTGTTTAGTGAACAGATCTCAATGGCCAGGTACTTTCCAACCTTCCTCTTCCCTATCTCGTTCCCCATCTTACTACCTTCAACCTCACAATATACCCCAATTAGGGACGCCATATTCCCACTGGCTCAATATGATTGGGAGCAGTTGGGACCCTTGTGTGGTATTTACTATAAAAATAAATAAGTTATTATAACGTGAATTAACTACCCTAACTTATACCTTTATATGATTTATAAATCATTTATTAATTAAAACTTCCCACACAAATCGCTGGTGATTAAAATAGTTTCCCAACATTCTACATTACACTGACCAGAACCTCAATATGACCCTTCATATTAAAGTTAAATTTAACGAGCATTGGGATAACCGATCGGTGTTTGATAAAGCCACTGCTGTTCCTTCGCCTTGGCCGAATTGAACCCAGAACTTTGCTAATTTCCACTGCAGAGTAGCGGCTTGTTTGCCGAACACAACACGCTTTGTCCATTAATGCATTTCCACTTTGATAACACTGAACGTTCTGTAATATGAATTCTTTTTGTAACAGCTTTCCTTCAGCCTTGAATAATGAGGGTTTTTTCAATTTAATTTTTATACACAAAAACTCGAACAACTTTATTTCCGTTTAACAAACTTTCTGTAAGAAAGTTCTTGTTAATGGTTTACTAATGAGTATTCAAGTGAATATGCACTCTTTACTTTCTTGTAATAATTTAACTTGGATGATTCCAAAAGTACTTAAAAAATAACATACGTTGACGGTCTCCGTGCCCGATAAAACGCTAGACTATGAACCCAGAGGTTGCGGGTTGACACCCAGCGTGCGTAAATAACTTTTGATTAATTAATATGTCTCATAGAACATTTAATTCATATAAATATATTATAAACAGTATATTTGCGGCACGTTCCAGATAGATACTTTAAGTATGGCCCTGGTGAAAGACCACCATTCAGAATCAAACCGTTGCTTTAAATGGCTTAGGCCGTGTTTGGTGACCCGATCTGAATATCCAGATACTACCCAACCCTTCTCTTCCTCTTCCCCATCTCATTTTCCTCCCCGCTACTTTAAGCCTCACAACTTAAGGGTCAGCACCCAAAAATACTCATTTTTTGGCTTTCTAGTACAACCAAAACTACACATTACTTATCTGTTAATTCTATACGGGTAGTTAGAAATATGTCTAAAGTTTCCAGTGAATACAATTTTTGAACAGTAATCTTTTAAATTATTTATGAAATCCATACTGGAATTTTAAGTAAAACGTTCAAAAACGCCTTTGCTGGTTCTCAAACTACACGTTTTACTGATGTTTTAGTGTGTTTTTCATAGAATTTAAAGGATTACAGTAAAAAAATTGTATTCACTAGAAACCTCAGACATTTTTCTAGCTACCCATAGAAAATTTGTAGATAAATCATTTGTAGTATTGCTTGTTTTAGAATGCTACAAAGTGATGTTAAGCGTCATTATTGAGTGCTGACCCTTAACCCAATTGGGGATGCCATACATTGGTTCTAGACGGTTGGGAGCAGTTGGGACTCTTGTGCGGTATTCACTATAAAAAATAGTAATAAATGTACATAATAGATCAGGACATACCGCATGCCTTGGATCTACAACGCGAAGAACAAAGAATGCATCTATTGTGTACACCCTTTTGTTTAGTAAGATTCCTTCCAAGATTGATTATTCACATTCCGTCCACTAGAAATCTCTCTCATGATCATCATACTGAAGCTACACAGCCCTTTGAGAATAAGTTTGTCTTCCTTCAGCATATTTTACCCAAGTTCTTCTCTACGCCGTCTGCCACCTAATTGTAGGTCGCCTGACACTCATTCGTTTTGAAGGCTTATTAGAAAGTGTGACATCGTTGGTGGTCATCCATCTTAAGTGCAATCTTTGCTAAACGGAGTTCTGTTATTAACGGCTCTTAACTGATGACTTTTTATTTAAATGCAATTTGCGGCCATAAATAAATAACAAGTTTCAAAAACAAACAAATAGAGTAAACACAAGAACTTTCCTTTTTAATATTATGTCTTGAAGTGGATACCGCACAAGAGTCCTAAATGCTCCCAAACTGTGGCTAAACAGTGGCAGTAGGATTAGGGCATCCCCAATCGGGGTATGTTCTGAGGCTCAAAGTAGGAGGGAGGGGAACGAGATGGGTAAGAGGAAGGTTGGGAAGTATCTAGGCACCAAACACGGGTAAAGCCATTTCAAACAATGTTTCGATTCTGAATGGTAGTCTTACATTAGAGCGAATACTCTGGAACCTCAATGGAGTGCTTATATCAACCCTGGTGTATGGCAGTGAGGCATGGAACTGGCAGAGGAAGGATGAAAGTAGACTGAATGCTATAGAAATGAGATTCCTGAGGCATATGTACGGTAAAAGCAATGTATGACCGTCTTAAAAATGTCAATATCCGGATATAATACAAGGCTAATAACGTAAGCGTTATTTTTTATTTAAATACATATAACAGGCATGATGCTCAATGATTAAGATTAAGACGCTTAGATGGTTTGGGCATGTAGAGCGGATGAATGAAGAAAAAAGTGTGAAAAGAATATGAATGACGTGAAATCAAATGGAAGAAGAAGTCGGGAACGCCCGAGAACATGCCTTTAATCAAGTGCTTGATTCGGAGCAAGTTAAGAGTCGGAATAACAGAAGAGTATGTTTGAATGTGAATGAATTAAGAAGTGTTTGCCAATACAGAGTTGTAGGGCGGTCCGTCTTTTCCGCCTACCTCCGCGGGGAAACGATGTGATGGTTAGTTAGTTTATGAAAAATCTCATAAGTTATAAGTAAAAGCAGATAATAATATGATCCGCTACCAAAATTAGGTTTCGCCATCGGTATCAGCTGTCTGGCGGGGGACGGGTTGTGGGGGGTGCTAGCCTTATCTAACCCCGACTTGGCTCGGCTGAATAATTCATACGATTCCCAGCGCCAACTTCTCCCGGAGATGAGGATAGGAAGGGAGACGGGAGTCGCCTCTCGGGCGGACGCACCGTATTTTATTAACGAATTACACAACAATTTTTAGCGTTTTAACTTTTTGAGGTTATAAATAACGCGGAACTTTTTTAATTCGTTCGATGAAGTGTGGGGTGATATTAGTAATTCAGCGATTAATTAATGTTTCATTTCGAATGCCTGTTCCTACTGTCCATTTATATATTCCACTTCTAACTAACTAACTAACTATCTCCGCAGGGGTAGGCAGATAGGACAGACCGCCATATAACTCAGTCTTAGCACACACACATTACTTCATCACATTCTTAACTTGTCTCATACATACTCTTTTGTTATTCTGTCTCTTCACATGGCCCGACTCAAGTATTTGATTCACTTGACCGTGCCATGTTTTCCTCGGACGTTCCCGACTTCTTTTCCATTCACTTCTTGCGTTCACACTCTTTTCTTCGTTCATCTGCTCTACATGCCTAAACCATCTAAGCGTCCTTTTCTTAAACTTATTTACTACGTTTACATCATGCATTTTACATGGTTTTACTGCACATACGTCTCATGGATATCATTGCGCTCCTACATCTACCAATATAAATAATTAACTGTAAAGTACTGTTAAGCGCTTTTGCTGTAAGAATTATTTCCAATTTAAATACCGCACAAGAGTTTTAACTGTACGAAGCCAGTGGGACTATAGCATTCCCAATTGGGTTATTTTGTGAGGGTGAAGAGGAAGGAAGGGAAAGGGAAGGTTTTAAAGTACCTGGATATTCACATCTAGTCACTAAACACGGCTTAAGCCATTTCAATTAAAGTTTTGATTCTAAATCATGATCTTTCACCACAGCGATACTAAGAGTATCTATCACTCTGAAACGTGTCGCAAATATACCGTTTATCAATTGAATCTGAAATAAGATGTATTTGCGTATGCCAGGATTTGAACCCGCGAACTCAGAATTCGTAGACGAGGATCTTAACCGCTCGACCGCAGGGTTCGTCAAAACTTAAGTGTCACAGAGCATAGTTATTTATTTTATATACTTTCAATTTGTAATGCACGTATCAAAATCGTGAACTGTGTTGTTTTTTAACAAAGAACAATATGGTGAGATTAGAAATAATCCTTCAACTACTATCATTAAAAACGGAAATGTAGCTTGTGTAATGATGGGGAATTAGCTAGCAGGGGATTGAACCTGCGATGCCTGGGTCAATTTGCCCACTCGGCTACTAACCGTTATCTATCTACCTTACCAGATAGTACTGGTACCGGTTCTATTACGTATATTATGTACATAATAAAGATATGAATCTTCAAAGTCCATTTACCCAGCTTGAGATATTTATGACTTAAGGTAGTGAATTTGCGGGTCATTGCATCTCACGGCTGTGTTATTGTACATATTTATAAATCACTGTAATGTTTAAAAAAACATGATAACATAATTAATATTACATATTGAATTTTTTATTATCAATCATTCGCATTAGTAAAATGCACACGAAATAAAGTTCACTTCCGGGATATGAGCGTCGGGAACATCCTCCAATTATGCGACTGATCTAATCTCTAAGCCATCGTAAATGCCCGTATTGTTCGATTACAATGTTTATTATATATAAGGCGCGCTATGCGTTACATTAGCTAGTCCAAATATTTTTAAAAAAACAACGATATTGGCTTCGAATTAAGCACAATTTCAACATTTTAAAAATATTTATTACCCAATAAATTCATTGCGATCATTTGATAATACCAATTTTTTAATTTTATTCAACTTTTTGAAATGGACCGGTTTTACCTTATTAAGGACATCTTCAAACTGGTTCAATTTTAAGTAAATCTATGGCATATATATACTAATGTCCGGAATAGACGCTTATTGAGTCTCATAGTCAACATATGTGACTTAGCATTTTGTTTTATTGCTGACAAGGGCGGTTTTACAATTATGTTTAAATACATATTCGGGTAGTTTTATTACCTTCTGGGAGAGGGGTTACATAGTGATGAGTTAGATGCATCTGTGTTTTTTTCAATTAATTATATGGTATCTGTAGTTGTCTTAATAAAAAATATTGGAATAAAGTTAAAAATATTTTATTATCAAGTCCTTAAATGGAGATCCACCATGAATTAACAGTTTCAAAATTAGAAATAACAATGAATCGCAATTTTAAAATATAATGCGGGGATATTTCGGCAAGTTTTTTTTGTACCTACACGTCTTTTTTAAATTTCACCATCGGCACTGACCGGTTTCAAGGTTCAAATTGGACCTTGAAAACTATAACAATGTTTTAATATTCTAACTAACGTAACGTCCCCAGAGTCCACAGTTTTAACTTTTCCACAGTAATATTTCCATCGGAGATCCAAAGGCGTGAGAGAGTAATCCTCCACTCCGCGATAATTTAATTCACATAAATTAAGTTAAAGGGTATTAAAGTCAACCTGAATGATGAATAATTTAAGCGAAGTAATCGGCTTAAGCTTTCGCTTCGAATAATGTTGAAAAATCAATGACGATTACATTAATTGATATAATAAATTTCGTTCAAATTGAAAAAATATTAGGGAGAGGCTTAATTTTCTTTGTACAAATTAATCCTTTCAGTTGTACTTTATTTTTTAGATGAAAGATTAAGACTTACGAATATTTAAATTTGATAGCTGCATTGCAGACTTCAAGTTCATTCATCTATGTATTGTCTACCCTATTTGAAGTAGTTTATTATCATTGTTCATCACGACCGCTGTTAATAATTTTTTGTTGTTATTAATCAATCTCAATCAGCAATATTTCAATACTCGGGCAAAAATGATTTTGAATTAAAAAAAAAAAAAAAAATAAAAAAAAAAAAAAAAAAATAATAATTTTATTATTTTTTTTTTTTTTTTTTTTTATACTTAAAAACGAAATAGAGACTATTATGATCAATGTACCTATAACTGTTGCGCTTTGACGGCAATCGAAACCACAATCTCTTGACTAGACTAGACGCGGATATATTTATCGGAACTGTGTTTTTCTGAAGATTCAAATCGCGACATTCAACCTTTACATCGGCAACGCTATCGGCTATATATACCGTACACTAAGTTCGCAGAGCGTGCTGCAGGAGTATCGGGTCCTAAATCCTGGAATGGGCTACCACCAAAGACGTTGCATACAACGTCATTGGCTTCCACATGATCTGAGAATGATGAAAGACTCGACAGAGTTCAGAGCCTAACTCAAAACTTATTCAAAACATTTTCACAGACCGCAAAATATCTAAATAAGTAATAACCAAATATCAATAAGGTAATTCTAGCTATGGTTCTGGGTATTCCGATACTTGTGTGGTAAATTAAGCTTTAGTTTGCAAGTCATGTAAAGCGCCTTTGAGGTGGTGTTTCACAAAAATGTCGCTGCTTAAATTAGCTTAGTATTGTTATTATATTAATTAAGAGATTTTTTCCTTTTTTTTAAAAGAAAAACGAAAAATTCCCAGTGATGGATAACTTGTCATTTTTTTAAAACCTCATGCTGCCTTCATAATAAGCGGAAGATGTTGCTTGTACAATGATGGAGAACTTACCTAGCAGAGGAAATGAACCCGCGACGCCCGGGTGGGAATCCGACGCGTTTGTCTACTCAGCTACTAATCGCTCGATATTAAACACTTGATGCGTTTTCCATAAGTATCTAGTAATATATTTGGCGGAATTTGAGTTAATCTGAAATAAATTTCTATCCAAAAATAGTGTTAACACGAGCGCCTTTCCATGATAAATAATCTCACAGAAATAAAATAATGTCCACATTAACGTTCCCACAAAGAACTATTTACTATTTTGTTACATCATACATATGTGCCATATCGGTACCTTGAGGTATTTCATCACGTGGTAATATTGTGTATTAAATATACTTCGTCATACATCATCCTTATGCGGTTTGTTCGCTACGGAGCCAAGGTGTATTTTCGGCTCGAACCGCGGCAGTTCTCAAAGCAAATAAAGCCTCCGCGAATTAAGTTGCAGCCCGTAAACCAACACTTCCGGTATTTACTCGCCGGTACACGAACTGCCGGAAATGGAAAACGGAATCGTGTCATGTCTTCCGGTGAACTTTTCCTCGCAGGACGTGTTTGAACGGTGCCTGGAAAGAGTATGATTTATTTTTTCTTTAATTTTACACAACTAAATTTTAAAAATTAAATACTCATATTATAACTACTCATACTTTGTATTTTCTCGAAGAAAACGTATGTAGTTGTATTTTAATTGTTCGCTTACATAGTTTGATTTTTTTACATATGTAAAACTTTGTGAGACTGAAGAAATCAGATAAGACCAAAGACAAGAAAAAGGCTGAGGTTAGGAAGTACCCGGCAATTCAGATTCGGTCACTAAACACGGTTATTGCCATTTCAACGTATCATTTCTGAATGTTGACGATAACCGGGGCGGTACAAAGAGTATCTCTCACACTGCAACGAAGTTATACTTTATATTATTTGATTTAAATTCTATAAATTAAACCTAGGTATGTTTGATTTTCTAGAGCCGATGAAATTACGGAATTTATAGAATTAATTTGAATTTTAATATCTTGTCGATTATGAATTGTAAAAAAATATTTTCTTTGAATTCTCAGATTCTTCAAAAGATAGCTCTGATCAAGAATGGTGATATTGATGGCGATATTTTTGTTAAAGATCCTTTGAGCAGTAATAAATGCTCCCAATTTTTGTAAATCAATCACTGGGTACATTAAGCATTTTGCAAAAAGCCTTACAAAAAGAATCATTTGACAAATGACGGACAAACGACGTAGAAGGACTTAATAGGAGTTTTATATCATAAGTGTGTTCGCTGGGAGGGGGATGAAAGAAATCGCTCAGAAGATTAAGTCCACGAACGCTGGATGTAATTTTACGGTCCTTGGAGCCCTCAAAGGTTTATTAGAAATTGAATATAAATCGATGAATCGCACAATTTTTAATATCATTTAAATTTCTCTTCATAGACCTGTCCATCTGTATTTCTTCGGGGTTGAATTAAATTGAAACGCTTAAATATGATGTATTTTGTTCCCACGAGACACTGGTTTTGGATGAACGCGAATTCATTTCTATTTCCCTTTCTTTAATTTTTTTTATATTTAGCCTTTCACTTGAAATTTCACCTGTCATGAATATCCTTGAATACATTTGTAATGACATTTTTTGTCAATTAAGAATTACCGCGCTATAAAAATCAAAGTTTAATGATTGTTAATAAATGCTTAACATCTTTCATTCTTCAAATTTTCCATACACCTAAAAAATTATCAGAAGGTGAAAAGATGTTTACCTAAATTACAGTTCTTAATGAATTTCTCGTTCCCCGGTAAATGAAATTCTTCGCAAATCTTCGACTTGCGATTGATGTCGAAACTGTGACAGGGGGACTTCTTTGTGTGAATCGAGAGTTAAATCAATCCCTATTTGGGTCATATCTGATGAAGTGTCTGACTTATGGAGTAAAAAACGTATATTTCACCCTCGCGTGAGATCGAAGGGTGGTTTTCTCGAAACCAAGTAAAAATGTTAAATTCACCCCGATCTCAAATGAAATTGATAGGGGATGTTTTTATTCATTTTGCATACGGAAGGTATCTTGGATTGCGTGTATCGCAGGAGATTTCCACCCCGGGATGGAATTAATGTCGAATTACTTTTGAGAATAAATCTCCACCGGTTGCGGAAAGGGCGCAGGGTGGGGAGGGGGGGATGTCACAGAAATGATGTAAATGCCTCGCAGATCGCATTGTTGTATTTTCCGAGGGACTTTTACTTGTAAAATGTAAAATATTTGGATCGCGTTACACAAAGTATATCCCTCCCCAAACAAGATCCCTTATTCATAATTTGAAATCTTTTTGTTCTTTTCTGAGACGGCAATTTTTACGCTTTTTTCTTCGCTGCTTTCAATTCTTCTCGTAATTCTGGAAAAAGACTTAATACGTCTTTCTTGGTTTTACAAATAAATATTCATATTTTTTTGGTTTCAATATGAAGGTATTGCTAAAAAATAGTAAAGTAAATAGTACCCTCTTGTAAATAAATATTCAATATGTTCTCAATTTTTTCTAGGTGTATATTATTTAAATTTTGAAAAAATGACATTGAAATTCACACCTAAGAAATAGGTTTTAAATGCCACTGAGATGAGATAGAATGGGATTGTTTCAATGATTAACATCACAATTAACTGTTTTTTAAATGATTTATTTGGAAATAAAATAAAATGGTTAATGTGTCATATACAATATCTTAACAATTTTCTTTTATGCTTATAAACAAAATATAGTTCTTACTTATTACCACTACAGAAACCATAAAAAATGGTGGCAAATGACGAATAAATACAGTAGACTTTATCACATAGTATTGTTCAATCCTGTAGCCAAAAAAATGAAATTCAAAATCTTATCGCTTTTGCTTTCTCACAAAAACATCACAAACACGCACCGAATACAAACCAAAAACCCAAAGAATAGAAGGTCACACTTGGAATATTATTTGTTTATTGTTTATTTTTTCTTGGAATTTGTCCCCTTATCTCAGTGGTGGTCCATTGTCCTCTGCCCATTGTGTCGTAATGCAGTCCAAGAGGCCAGCGGCCCACATGGCTCGATACGTCTCAGTCAGCCGGGCTCCCAGCCTCCCAGTCTGCTATTCTCCTCGTCTATAGCCTCCGGGTCCAAGATTCCGAGCCGTTTAAGGCAAAGGGCATTATCTCCACCTTTGTTGTCGTTTTACTTGTATTTACTAATTACGCTGCCTGCTTTTACCGTTTGACTTTCTACTTAGAGTAAAAATTTTAACGTTTAAAATGTCTAAATTAATTGAAATGAAGATGCGTGCTTTTGACTTTAAAATTAATTACTAAAATATTAGAATAATTAGGTCCAGAGAGGCTAATTTTAAAAAAATGTATATTTATTTCGTGAGACAGGCGCGAACTCAGGACTAATTATATTTATTAGTATTTTTTACTGATTTCAGAGGTCCTTTATATCGCTGTATTTTAACGTTTAGCATTTTGCATTTGTTGGACTTATATAATTTGTTTTGAGTTACTTGAACCAACGTAATTATGTAGTAGTGTTGATTAACTCTCCCGTTTCGAAGGGTATAGTTCAATAATACGAAGTTTAAAATCTTGTCTTTGTGTGCTACAAGTATCAAAATACTGGTCCAATATGATGATGCCGGCAGTAAGATGAAACCGATCTCATGATAAATAAATCTCTGTAACACATTTACACAGTTTTTTAGTGAGGCATGGAACTGGCAGAGGAAGGATGAAAGTAGACTGAATGCTGTGGAAATGAGATCCCTGAGACGTATGTGCATAAAACCATGTATGACCGTATTAAAAATGTGGATATCCGGAAAGAATGCAAGGCTGATGTGAGCGTAATGAATAGGATCAAGAAAAGGACGCTTTGATGGTTTGGGCATGTAGAGCAAATGAATGAAGAAAGGAGTGTGAGAAGAATATACGAGTATGATGCGAAAGTGAATGGAAGAAGAAGTCGAGAACGCCGGAGGAAGACACGGCACGATCAAGTAAATCAAATACTGGAATCGGGTCATATGAAGAGTATGTATGAGACAATGTAGGAATCTGAATGAAGCAAGGAGTGTGTGCCAAGAAAGAGTTATATGGCGGTCCGTCCTCTCTGCCTACCCTTGCGGAAAAACGGCGTGATGGTCAGTTAGTTAGTTGGTCTTTTTTTGAGTTCACGGTTTTAACAGCATTAACATCCATTTCATGTCCAGAAACTCTTTGAATAAATCAACAACATCCTTCTAACTAAACAATCGAACATTCAATTTTCATGTAACCTTTGGACGGATACGGCACGGCGTTATTGTATAGATGATAATAAATATTGTAGTTTCTGCGGCGGGAGATAAGGGCGTAGAGCTGGTCACAAAACCGTGAAAGCGCTTCGGCGAGGATTCCATTTTCCTCGGACGGAATAAAAAAGGTTAACGGAGTTAGCGGGACACATATCTGGAGAATTCTTAACTTTCGTCCCCGAAGACTTGTTCCCTCTGATTGTGGAATTTTCTGGCGACGCGATTTATTTTGATTTTATACTTATTTTTTGCTCGGTTAAGGAAAATTTATTTTTTCTTTTATTCGTGGCTGTTTTCCTTGAATGTTTTTTTTTTATGTTGGGTGGGTGGAAATATAATATCATAGAAAAAATATGGAAACTATATGTTGTTTTATATATTGGTGCGTTATTACGTGCGTGGGAGTGTGTTTCGAAGCATTGTTCCTTAGAGGTAGATTTTAGGCATATTTTAGGGCTCACCCAAATATACACACCTTCTGGTATTAATACAAGCAACACTACAAATGATTTATCTCAAATTCTACACAAGCAGTTAGAAAAATATTTAAGGTTTCTAGTGAGTAAAATTCTTGAACTGTAATCTTTTAAATTCTCTATGAAGTGCATACTAGAAATTTTAGGTAAACATTCGAAAACGCCTTTGCTGGTTTTCAATCTGCGTTTATTATAGACGTTTTAATAATAATAATAACAGTGAACTTACAATAGCAAAGTTTTGTGTTATTTTACCTCAAGTGCGCTTCATATTAAATTAATGAAGCTAATAAGACTAACTAGCAAGGAAAAAATAATATATAATATGTATACAAATTAAAACTATCTAAAATCATGATCGTAATCATAAATCGTGAGACAAAAAGGTTCAGGTATGAGTGTAAAAATGCATGTGTACATCAACAATTTTTTTTTTAAAACTAGAAGCTAAGGGCATAAAAATCTGGAAAAAACGTATGATTTTAGTATGTTTGTCATAATTCACAGTTAAAAAATTTTATTCAACCTAAGACATTACCCGAACTACCTATGTAGAATAAATTCTATCTATCTGTGTAATAGAATGCTACAAAGTGACATTTAGCACCATTTTTTAGTGCTGAGGCATATTTTAAACATATTTTTCTTATAACATTTCATAAATTTAAGAATATTCGATTACAAAAGTAAACAAATAATATACTAACATTAATGGTTATTGAATCAAATTTTATTATTTCACTTTTTTAGTTTATGAATATTCTCTAATACAGTAATTTCTGTTGAAATTTTATCGTATAGCTAGACATTAGAGATTTCTGTCTTAATTATTTCCTAGTTTGCAATCTAATTAGTTTTGCATTTCTCGTTCCGTGTCCGTGTAAAAATCAATTCCTTGACATCATGAAATGTTGAGTTGATGAATGAAGAAGTGTATCAATAGAATATGCAGTGCTCATGTGGATGGAATAAAAAGTCGGGAACGTCTCAGGAAGGCTTGTACGGATCAAGTTAATTTAGAAGTTGATATTTGTTTGTTTGCTTTTTTATTTTTATTTAGATGTATACAAATATTTTTGTCACAGATCTAGTAAAAAAAATAGTATATTTTATAATTATAGAACGAAGCACATAAGGTTACTATACACGTATATATTATAAGTAGATACAAATTGAAAATTTAGTGTATATAAAAATCATAGGTTTATCTGTACATTTTAAAAATCCTACTAAAAGTGAGGGGCATTTTTAAAACAGAAGAGTATAAGAGAAGACGTATGAATATGAATGAAGCAAGGGGTATTTGCTAATAAAAAAATGTATCATACCTGTCACTTTACGAAAAAATAGGGTTGTGTTTAGTGGTTTAATTAAGCTTTTAAAATTTACTTTCTTAATGAACCTACTCAAAGTATTGAATACTTCCACATAAGTCTCAATGAATTATTCATGACGCTTTCAATATTTTACATTATGGAGTGCCGTTATTATTTCTTCAGTCCTCGAAACGAAATCTACGCTACTTCAAGAGTCTCATCCAAATCAGCCAAAATGCCGCAAAATCGGTCTTGCGGCAATATTTTTATACTCTAATGAGATTTTGTCATTGTACTCGGAGTTGCACTATCGTCCGCTCGGGCACTAGTCCTGCACACTGCGGCTGAATCACCAGCCCTTGTTATAATTGAGAACGAATGAATGAATTGCACTCAGGCTACATTTGCATTTCTCGTGCTAATAATTCATTATTCTATCCAATTTAATTTGATTATGATAAGTGATCTTGTTAATCGAGTTCCACCCCCAATTCCATCTTCTTCTGTTAAATATATGTCATCCACTTCTATATTTTTTTTAATAATAATAATATTTGGATGATTTTTATAGCGCCGTTTTTGTGAAAAATCACCTCAAGGGCGCTGTACAGATCTTGTTAAATTGTAATGTTTATGTAAGATGGAATGCGGCCGCCCTAACAGATTTAGACCAACGTGGGCGAATGTCATCTGGCTGTT
Source organism: Drusus annulatus (assembly GCA_022651775.1). Taxonomy (NCBI): domain Eukaryota; kingdom Metazoa; phylum Arthropoda; class Insecta; order Trichoptera; family Limnephilidae; genus Drusus; species Drusus annulatus. The sequence continues at coordinate 238,728 of JAGWCC010000076.1, read as the reverse complement.
ATCTGTAAGGGTGTCACTTAAGTGATTTGTTGGATGCCTGGTTCGTTCGCGTTCGGGAACAGTCGATCGAGATCGGCACTCCCCCGCCCCCCTACCGGTTCCCAGGCGGTCGAAGGGACACATCTGGACAAGGGTCAAAGCAAGTGGACCATTCTCGGGCTATTGCAGTGCATTTAAAACACTGATATTTAAAGATTAAAACATTTTCTTAAAAATCGAAATTAACGTCGAAACTAGTCACTTTAAAATTAATTAGAGTTTATTCACTTAACCTATACACAACAACAATAATTTTAGTGTAATTTTAAAGAAGTAATTTGTGAAATATCCTACTTATTTGGCGAAAAATAACGAGAAAGACTAAAACACGTTAGGCAGCTGCCAAAGCGCCACGACGGTTTTTCTTCTTGTAAGGGTTGAGTCCCAACCCCTGTACAGACTCTTCTTTTTTGTACATTTTTTTCACCATCTTGTTCTGATTTTTATACTTTGCCTTTTCTGGCAGTTGAAGCTTTATTATTATTTAAATTTAGAACATTAAATGCTCTTCAGATCATGTTTCATGAAAAGGCTTTATGAGAAAAGTATATTTTTTATCAATTTTTAAATAGTTAAAAAAGTCTAAATTCATTGAAATGCAGATCTTTCTACCATCAAAGGCAAATGGTTTGTATTGTGGTAGTCCATTAAAGATACATGGTAAAAGTCTCAGATCAATTATAGAAGAGAAGGAATAGCTTTGCAAAACAGTGCAGTCAGGATTGTTATTTTTTTCCTGGCGTGGCTGGGGTTTTCATGGAACACTTTTTCATACCCATTTATAGCACCTGCCGAAATAATGTTTTGTTTATTTGTATAACCACTTTCACAGTATTTTTATCAACAAAAACATAAGATATAACCACAAAATTCTTTAAGTTATTTCGCATAATAAAACGTAGTGGGCGGAGTCGCTGGCGACGCGGGAGATGGAAAAAATCTTACATACCTAAACGTTTTCCGATATCATGTGACAACTTGTCTTGTCTCTTTCTCTCTCATGGTGTACGACGTAAGAATCCGGAGAAAGTGATTTGTCGTAAATTTGCATAGGTTGGGTAAAAAAATTACCTCTCTCCATATATATTCACACTCTAATGTAAAAGTATTGTTTATTTTTTTTAATAGTAATGCACAGTCTGACGAGAAGAAATCTATTTAAAAATCATTAATATTCACTTAATGTTACATTTTTCAGCAATTTAATAACTAAATTGATTGGTCAGTAGTACTTTTGAAGATTTGACTTACTTCTAAAATCCAATGAAAAAATTAAAATCAAATCTCTCAAACATATTGCATCATTTAAAATTACTCACTTCCTGTTACTTTTCAACAGAGTCAAAGAAACTTGAGTGAGTAGGCTGCCATTCGCATATGATCTGAATTCTTCAGTATCATCGTATCAAAGCTTTTAGTCTGCAAGTGTGTATAAATAAATGAGTCCTCGTTAAAACATTACTTCAACACATATCAACCAAGGAGCGATAGCTCGTGCTCACAAGTCACAAAGCGATACGTTAAACTCGTTCGGAGAACTTTAAATAATGTCCTGGCGCAGTGGTGGACTGTGGAACATTCAGCCGACCGTAAAAATGGTGTGCATTACTTTTATTTGACCAGGTCAAATACACTATAAGCTTAGCAAAGCTTAGAAAATACTGTAGGAAGCAATCGCTTCTAACCGCCCGCGAATCATTTCATACTGATCCATATTCGTATTTCTAATCTCCAAGAATTGAGAGAACGTCTATTTTTGTTTTAATTCTTGAAATTTTCATTGACCTCCCTTACTTTGTCGAAACTGTTCAGCATAATACAGTATCTGTACATGTGTGCATTTTTGTCAGAAGCCTATTTGTTTCTTATGAAAGGTAAATAAATAGTTAGTACTGCAAATTATCTACATGTTTCCAAATTTGGAGACGTCATTTCTCAAGATTACCGAATAAAATTAGGAGTTCCACAAGGATCTCTTTTGGGGCCACTGCTTTTTAAAATATTCATTGTGACATAGTTTAAAAAAAAATATATATATATATGTGAATTCCGCATAAGAGTTCCAACTGATTCCAATCGTCTGAAGCTAGTGTTACTATGGCATACCTAATTGTTTGCTTGTTTTTGTATTTTTATTTAGATATTATTAGTATTGGTTACATACACGTATATATAAATTGAAATCTTAGTGTGTATAAAAATCATAGAGTTTTCTTTACATATTCAGCACGAAAATAAATCCTACGAAAAGTGCCTATCTTTTAGGCTCTTTTAGGGTTTTTAGAAGACTATTAAGTTTTTTTTTAATTCGGGTATGGTTTGAGGCTGAATGTAGTGGAGATTTGAAGGATATGTGTAAGAGAAAGGTTGAAAAGTACCTGGTAATTCATATCTGGTCACCAAACACGGCTAAAGCCAATTTAAGCAACGTTTTGATTTTGAATGGTGGATTTTCATCGGTACGATAGTTTGAATATTTATAACTCTGGAACATGCCGCAAATTTATTATGTATTATTTCATATTAAAAAAGTTGTGATGACATGAACCTATATTAATTGAATAAAATTTATTTGCGCACGCCGGGTTTAAGCCCGCGACCTCTGGATACGTATTCGAGCGCCTTACCACTCGACTACGGAGACCGTCAAGTATTGAAGTGTCCAAAAAATTGTTATATACATTTCGTGTAGATGATTCGTTCGTACATAGTGTGATGAATTGTCTTTTTTGACAATAAAGCAACCAAAAAATAATAAAAATATTTTTTAACGCTGCACCGAAATCACATCTACAAAATTTTGACAAATTGTGCGTCAAAAACCGCTACTCCATCTCGACCATTTAGATTTTTTTTAAGTGTAATATTATGCACAAAAACTGGGTTGTTTTCATAATTTCCCTACCATATTTTATTATTTCTAATTTTGAAACTGTTAATTTGTGGTGGAACTGTATTTTAATGATTTTAATAATACCAATTTTTTTGACTTTTTCCACTATTTTTAAATTTAAAAATAGTGGAAAAAAGTTTAAAATATGGCATTATTAAAATCAATACCGTGTTTTGGTAGACAGTTCGTCTCTGTGCTTCGTTTGTTCCCTTTCTTCTTATTCCTAGTTTGTGGGAGAATTCCTACTTCGTATAAATCGCATTCGCGTCTGGGGGGGAACGTCACCGCCTGACATGTGTAATTTATAAAGATCAGCCGATTCAGACTTGCCATTCGTATTGGGCCTGTGATATGCGCTTTTCTTCCGGCATTTTTCTGTCACAATCTACCATCCACGAAGTATGAATCAAACGGAATGGGTGGTATATTACACTCAAATTGGAATTTACTTTAAAGCATGAATGCTTTTTATTATAAAATATTAAAAGTATTAATACTTAATCTAAAAAAATATATGAAACAGAAAAATGTCAGAAACTAAAAAGAATAATGGTCATGACTGAGACTCGAACTCTGAACTTCTATTCTATCCGGGAGTAACACTCTTACAATTAATCCATCAATATCTCATTAGAAAGCGGCATTTTTAAACGATCTCATATTTTTATTGAAAATTATTAGTATTTGAATTTTTTCCAATATACTCGTATATATTATATTATAATTTTATTTGTAAAGTTTATAGGACGGAAAACCTTATAGACGTTACTAGGTATACACAAAGTGTGAAATTTAGGATAATTTATCAAAATTTGAATTAATTCAGTTGCTCACATATCGTATTAAACATTTGACAGCCTCTGTGGTCAAGTGGTAAAGACGTTGGACTACGAATCCTGAAGTCATCCCGGCTGCGCAAGTATTTTTTATTTGATAAATATGTGCTATTACACGTTTACTTCATATAAAATAACACATTGTATATTTGCGTCACGTTCCAGAGTGGTAGATACTTATAGTATCGTTCTGGTAAAAAAACACCATTCAGAATCAAAACGTTGTTTGAAATGGCTTTAGCCTTGTATAGTGACCAGATCTGAATAGCCAGGTACTTCCTAACCTTCATCTTCCCATCTCCTTCTCCTTCCTACCACCTTCATCCTCACAGCATACCCCAATTGTTAATGCCATAGTCTCACTCGCTCCAGACGAGTCTGGAACTCTTGGGACTCTTGTGCGGTATTAACTATAAAAATATAAAAAAAATTGTACACAACATTTAAATTATATTTTTTATTTGCGTATTTTCATATTATTTTAGTAGGTATCATTCTTCCGATTTAATCGGAATAAACAAGAATTTCATTTTGTGAAATCTATCAGTTATCCAATTTATTTTATATTCCAAAACCTAAACCGTGTTTCTTCCTTAAGTAAATCGCAAATCTAATAACCGTAACTAGCGCCAAGATCGCTTTCCAATTTTCTCATTTATACATTAATCATTCATCCAAATAAGTAATTAATATTCCGGCGAGAAAAATTGTTGATTTCAACACTGGCAGAATTGAAGCAAATATTGTATTTTATTAGCAAGGATTATTTGACTTGTAGCGTAGTAAACAAACAAATCATTCCGATTAAATATATTTGATTCAAACAAAAGATACAATAATTTAATCATTTTCCCTATTTACATTTTATTGACTCGCTAATTCGTATTGTGATAGGGGTATTATCAATTACGATTAAACATGGTCCTGCATTAAATTATACTGCGGGTGTTATTGATTTAATTTCGGGATGGTATAATTGAAATACCGAAGCATGGTATGAGTATAATAAACAGTTAATATAATAACCATGAAGTACTAGCCAACTCACCATCACGCCGTTTCTCCCGCAGATGTAGGCAGAGAGGATGGACTTTGTTTTGACGCACAATCATTGCGTCATTCGTATTCATATATCGTCTCGTGCATTCTCTTCTGTTATTCTGACTGTTGACATGAGCCGACTCAAGTATTTGATTCACTTAATGGTGCCATGTCTTTCTGGCGCTTGGACATAATCTGATAGCGAGATTTTTGGTAAAAAATCGGTTGTTGGTGCATTTACTTTCATTTGGTAAAATTTTTGTATATACGTATTTAATTTGAAATCGCCATAAACACCATGGTCATGTAATGATATGTGGAAAACCAGTACGGTTGGTTTTGTCGACATATGAAAATAAATCTTAACATATTTCGATCAAACTAAGAGTAAAAGCTGTAAGGTACGTTCACGTAAGGTGCTCAGATAACAGATATTGATAAAACGACTAATAATTGCAAAATTTTTCTATATTTCTTTAATTAAAAATGTTATCAAAAAGTTTGACTAAAAATCAAACCGGGATTTATGAGGGTACTTCAAAACTTTAAATAGCACTCCTGAAAAACCACTGTTTTACACTTATCAAGTTATTCCCAAACGCCACCGATATATATTACTATATTTATGCAAAATTCAGAAATACGTCTGATAGTCACAGCAGCAGTATCTATTCATAGTTCAATTTGTGTATGTATTATATATTTATTGCTTTTATACTTGTATTTAGTAGATACATTTTCTTACAAAGAACCGGTTTGAAAAAACCTATTAGTTTTCACGAGTCCCGTACGATTATACGCCAGAATAAATATGAACGTATTTCAAAGCCAATGCAATACGAGGGGGTATCTAATGGTTACGTTATTTTGTAGTGAATATTGATCTTGTCCATCGTATTCAAAGCAATACAATCTATATCTTAAATAGTGTTATTTGCTTGGTCACTTTTTGCGAGGTGTTAGAAATAATGAGCTTTTGGGGAGTCAAGGTTATTTTTTTTTAATATAACCAAACTGCCAATAGATGAACTTTATCCCGAGGACTTAAAATTCCTGATGCTAATTACATAGATTCGGGTTGTTTTCGAGAATACGCCTCCCGAAAGTAAACCATACTTATTTTAGTGCATTCTCTTGGAACGTTCGTCCATTTGTTAACTCCGCGCTTAACGAGTGCATAATATATGAACTTTATTTATATCTCAATTGGGGTATTAGATTAAATTTCTTTAAAACCACAATAACCAGAATTTATATAAATTACCTCTGCCAAAAGTCAACTTAAGCATCGGAATTCAAAAATGGCGCTTAACGTCACTTTGTAGCATTTTAATACAAGCAATACAACAAAATATTTTTCTGCAAATTTTCAATGGGTAATTATAAAAATATCCAAAGTTTTCAGTAAATACAATTTTTAAACAGTTATCTTTCTTATTCTATGAAAAACATACTAAAATGTCAGTAAAAAGTGCAATTTGAAAACCGGCGAAGGCATTTTTTAACGTTTTACCTACAATTCCAGTAAGCAATTCATAAATTATTTTAAATACTACTGTTTAATCTTTTTTTATTTACTGGAAATCTTATACATTTTCCTAACTACCCGTATGAAATTAACGGATAAATCGTTTGTAGTATTGCTTGTGTTAGAAAACCAAAAAGAGTGTATTTTTGGGTTCCGACTCTCAAGCTTCATGTTCAATTTGTCTTGGTCAAACCAGGCTCTTTACTAGTCCTACATCATATTTAAACTTCTGTCTTAATATGCATTAAACAGGCATGTTAAGACGCGTGAGATATCATATGGGTAAATAAATTGTTGATTAAAGCAATTACTCTATCTCGTGAGTAATTAGATACTCCACATAGTCGTACGAGATGATGGGCTTCCTTAATTTTTGAAGAGTTTTTTTAGAGGTCAGGCGAGTTCACAAGATGACAGTAAGATGCTGTTCGATGGGAGGGGATAGGTTGAACAACTGACAGTTTACAATGGCAGTTAACACTCGAAATGTTATCTCTACCATTCTACTGTCATCATTACTGTCGGACAGGAAACGTGACAAGGTGAAATCATGGTGCAAACGATGTGCTTTCTCTCCCATTACTTTGGCAGGGAAATTGACGTGGGAAAAAGTGCAATCATATTTTTTAAATGCAATTTGCGCAGAATTCCAACTACCCTAAGCCAATGGGACTATGGCATCCCCAAATTGAAACAGTAAAACTATATTAATTTATCGAAGGAAGCAATCACTTTGTAGCTTGACATTATAATTAAAATAAAAAATGTTTTAGTTTTAAGTTACTTTATTTATACACATATAACATTCGACCGGTTTCGGTTAAACTTAACCTTCATCAGGAAAGTATACTTCTCAGTTTATATATATAACCGGTCGAATGTTATATGTGTATAAATAATGTGGCTTAAAAATAAAACATTTTTTATTTTAATTTTTAAAGTAAAACTATAATTTGAAAAGTATCGTAATTGATATTTGTTGGTTTTAGCTATTTCTAGTAACGTCTTTATCCGTAATGGTGGTCTCTCACCAGGAGTATTTACTCGTATTTCACACCTTTCACTGTCTTACAGATATATGTTCAAAGACTACTTCTGTAAAATATAAACTGCGGACAAAAATACTCGTATCGCCTACATTTTATAAATACATGCCTCAATAGTATTATATAATGCATACATTTTCCCCGTTTTTTAATTAGGGTTGTAATAAAGCCTTGATAGGGAGACTCAAATGAAGTGAATATATTAAATAATGCAAAAAGAACATAAACAACAAAGATCTTACTATTGCGCGGTAGAAAGACTATTATTTTTTTTATTGAGTCCCAACCGTCTAGATCCAGTGTTTTTTTTAACACCAACTCCACATAAGAGGCCCTGAGGGAAATTGTTTCCCTTCGGGCCTATGTCATATTTGAGGATGCTGTGTAGAGGGTATTTTTGAGGAAAGGAATGAGTGCAGCTGTGTCATGAAAAGGTCCATGTTGTAGGAGGGTGGAAATACAGAGGCCGGCAAATCGTTCCCCAAACCAGCTGTTGAATACAAGAACGACTAGTAAAAGCGACCCGTTCTTATATATCGAATTTCAATCGTGTACAAATGTTGGGCGGGCGTTTCGCTAATTTCTCGGCTATGCATCGGTGCCGAGGGGATTCTCAGAGCATATTCCATAAAAATACTGGTAGAACAAGGACAGCATTCCCATCTGAACTCTATGCTTCGAAGATTGCAACCCATTTAATAAGAAAGGAGAATCTAGCAAACGGACCGCCCGTTCTGCACAGAGTCTGGGGTTTTTTCAGGGCTCCAGATCAGAGGTGACTTAAATTCACCAAGGGGGCGCACTATCTTTCCTCATTATCTTTATACGTTTATAATGCTTTGAAAGAAAGCTTTGATTTTCACATGTATTTTCGTACGACCTTTCGTACGCCTCCATGGTCGAGTGGTAAGACGCTCGACTACGAATCCAAAGGTCGCGTTCAAGCCTGGCGTGCGCCAATAACATTTATTTAATTAATATGTGTCATAACACATTTACTTCATATAAAATAATATATTTGCGGCACGTTCCAGAGTGGTAGATACAAGTATCGCCCTGGTGGAAGACCACCATTCAGAATCGAAATTTTGCTTGAAATGGCCTCTGAATGGATCTGAATAGTCAGGTACTTCTCAACCTTCTTCCCTCATCTTTCCTATCTGCTTCCCCTCCTCACTACCTTCAATTGAGGATGCCAAGATTGAATCGCTTCAGATGTCGATATTATTCAGATGTCGTTTTATTTTTATTTTTCGCTGTCTATAATTTCATTCATTGTAATTTATATTTCTTAGAATTGTTTGATTGCTTTTTATTTAATGACTATTGCGTATTATTTAATACACTTACACATTTTATTTCAAAACGCCTTAAATTAAAAAAAGATATTGTAATATTTTTAATATAAAATAAAAAATTCAATTGAAAAAAACGCCATAATCTCACTAGCTCTAGACGGTTGGGAGCAGTTGGGACTCTTGTACGGTATTCACTTTTTTTTTTGTATGAAACAATTATTTGGTTTGAAACTATATTTTTATCTGGTTGTTGACAACCCTGCTTAGGGGACAGCCGCAATTGGGTAGCGCGGGGCTATCCGCATAACAACATAAGCCGTTAATCCAAGGGAACAGCCGCGGCACACGGTTGATGATGTATGTAAATTGCCCGCCTCTCCCCCGGGGCGGCCCCATCCGCCTCGGCAGGGTCAGCATTAAACCCCCGCCGAGCAAATTAATATTTTTGATGAACCTCCATTTTGGCTGCGGCGTGAATCCATTGCGTGAATCACACGGTATGGAGGTTTTCGTTAATAAATCGCGCATATTTTATTCGAGTTTGTTTCCAGCGGAATGCGAAATTATTTGGTTTCATTTTTGTTTGCTGTTAAAACAGTGTTTACAACTTTTCCGCGTCCGTAATAATAACAATAATAAATGGATAACTTTTATAGCGCCGTTTTCGGGGGAAAATCACTCTCAAGGGCGCTTTGCAAATTAATGTTTCTAACCTATAAATTATTACTTAAACGTATAACTACTAGGGTAAACTGGACTTTAGTCCGTTAATTTATAAATCAATAAATACTAAGAAAGGTTAAATGTGTAAATGTGTTCCAATGAACGATTTTTACCATACAAAGTCTTACTTGCCTTATGATTTTGGAATCATTTCACCATTTCATAACGACGTCAATTTTCTGCTTAAAGTCCCACCAAGCCCACCCTTCCCGCCTGTTTGCCTGTTTGTCTATGAAACAGCGCAAATACAACAAAAAGACATCAAAATACCTCTCCCCGGCTTTGATCCAAATGCCCCCAAACGGTTTATTGTTTCGTGCAAACTTTTCCCTGGCACTTGCGAAATATTTAACAAGTTCATATCACAAAGCTTCATATTACAGATTTATTTACCTCCTGAATAATTATCACCAAAAACTAAGTTCCAAGGAGAGATTACCATCCTCACACAATGAATACTTTCCATTCAAACGAAGCTCTCCGACATCTAAGCGTCTATCGTACACAACCTTTGACACTTCTAAGCTTTATTCTTTATGGCTGAAAAGTTAAAAACATAACGAGAATCAGCCTATTTGTTAGATAATCCAGTTAAAAATTTGACTTGTTGTACTCCACGATATGATAATCTTCTATGTTTCAAATAATGAATATATGCAAAAGTACTTATGTTCACCAAGATGTCACTAAACTTGACGTCCGAATATGAATACAAATTTTATTGCAATTCTGCAAAATTACGATAAATAATAAAGGCGTTTACTTTTTGCATTATATAATTACTTCCATCTACGTTGTGACAATGTATTCGTTGATTGTGATGAATTATGTAGTTTAATTTAACTGTGATTCTGAATTACTTATTACACCCATGCGGAACACCACAATTTTTTTATTATTTTCAATGTGTTTTTTTTTAATACATTTGGTTTATTATAATAAAGCCCTTGCTTTATATTATTGAAATTTTATCGTACTTTCTCAGGGTTTAAATGGAAGTTGTAAACTCAAACAAAAACAGTGCACTTACATATTTTTAAGATAAATGTAATGAGTGTAATAAATTAAGAACATAAAAGTATCACACTAAACAATATAATGTACAGTTGGTACCAACAAATGAGGTAAAATTGAGCTCGGAGATAATATATTCTATAAAACATTGAGAGCTGATGATACTTACATAAGAGAAACACTAAATCTGTGTGCGAAAGGAAGAAAAGGAATGAGCAAAAAAAAATCAAGTTATGCAGAATTAGTCCTTAGATACTCGTACATATCTAGCAAGGAAAAATTAGATTAGTCAAAAAATAAAACAGTGTGCTATTATTTTTTTTAAAAGGTTATGTGACATATGACATGATTACATACAAAAAACAAAATTTCCAAATTTTGTTTTGGCTCTCCTGAACATCTGCGTTTATTGACTTATTCCGTTCTTCCTTGCGCACACAGAAATAAATGCAGTCTATAAATGAAAACCATTCATGACAATGTTAAAAATTACGAGAAAAAAGTTTAGATGAAAATTTATGTTTATCGGAACCAAAATGTCAACTTTTCTACCTATTCGTTCTGGTTGACGTTAAGTGAAAATTGTTTTAGTGCCTAATTTCTATTTGAACAAAGTTTTTTTTCATCTAATTGCTTTGATTTATTTGTCTATAGATATCAATATATTAATATGATGCGCTTTTTTTAAAACCGCTTTCAAAATTTTATCCCGTATTAGAAAAAGGTAGGTGTAATTTTAAATGCTTTACCCAAACGGATTATGATGTGAAATTATTTGAATACATTAACTGGAAATTAAGCCTGATTTTATGAAATGAATCGCCTTTCCGCGAATCCAAACCCGAAAGGTAGTTGGCCGGGTAACAAGGTACCACTTCAAATTGAAATTATTCCCTTTGACGGTCATTATTAAATCTGACGATTCACTAAAAGCGGATTTCATTTTCACTATATTTATTAAACCTGGTACATTCTACACCTGCTGGCATGCAATTAACAATACATACTATATTTTAAAACAGATTATTTTATTTCTACCAATAGCAATACAAAGGTAGCCTAATTTTCTGTTATCTACAGGTACAATCTCCTCGCCCAAATGGGACTGTGTTGGGCAAGTAGCACGATTGACAGGTACCAACTGTTGGTATTTAAAAATGATCCATTACATCGTCTTGAAAAATAGTAAAATTTTAGGATGGTTTTACATTTTTTGGGTTTTTTGGTTTTTAGAATTTTAATTACAAGTGATGATGACCACATTTTTTTTAATACTTGTAAATAAGTAATTTATTACTAGGATCTTGGTAGTGTAGTGGGTATTTTTTTCATACTAGCTTTCAAATTCACCTAAAAGTATTGGGAAAGCCATGATTCAATTGACAATCTAAGCTTTAAATCGCTAAAAAATCGAAAATTCATCTCTGCTACTCTATTTCACATCTAAATACTCCTGTTTTGTCGATACTTTGTAACATATTATTAATATTTACTTAATTCAATCGGCTACGGTTTTAATTATAGGGTATTGAGCGAATATAAATTAGAAAATAGAACATAGAAATAGCTGTATTTTCGATTTATCTAAATGATTTATAGCTTAAGTTATTGATCTGTTAGGGGGGCACTGATACCACTTAAAAGCTGGTCAGAGGCTCCTATTTTTATGATGGTCACTGTTACGTAACGCCGATCAAAGAGGCAACCGTCAGGTGTTTTGACCCTCTGAGAGAAATGTTTTAATTGCGTTCTCTTTGCACGGCGTGTTTTTCCGTATTTTACTGTAGAATTCCATCCATTGTATTCAGTCTAGTGTAAAATAACTAAGTCACCATATGATATAATACAATAGTATATATTCAACTTTTACACACAAGAGATGTACAAATAATGGTAGGTACTTCTGTACCGTTATAAAACGATGTTAATACGAATAGCGCAGAAGCATGTAGAGAACTGTATTTATATTATTCAATAAGGAATATTGTTGACAACAACCGGGTACAGTGGGTGAAATATAGACATGATTAGGTATGGACCAGGATACAAATACAATACATTTGGTTTTAATCTACCGAAATAAACAAGGTTATTACATAATCTCAGATATTGAATAAACAAAGTGATTACATAATCAAAGGAACTAATGAACAAATCTGATCTATTCATCTATGAACTCATAGAGTAGATGGGTGGCTACTGGACACACACGTAACAGTAATTCCATACGAGTGTGGTATAATTTTCACCGCTGGAAATGTAAAAGGGCTTAAGCGACACTTTGATCAAAACTTAGTTAAGTGTGCAAATTTTTTGTTCTGCATTGAAAGCTCTGACTCTCGTTTGATTCCGAAGACTTTTGTGGCGCTTTGGTCATCTAAAATATATGTACCATTTGAGAGAAGGCTTGATTCAAGCGACACAAGTTTGGGGTTTTAAACTTTTTTTGCTTCGGGTAACTCAATGCGAGTATTGAGTTACTCGAGTTAACTTTTTTGGTCAAAATCCAACCAGGCACTGAAAACTTAAGTATTTTATTACAAACAAAAATAATTTGAATGTTCTCTGGTGTAGACTTCCCAAAATTATAGATTTCGCAATACTTTTAGACGAATTTGGTCGCTTGTGTTTCACTTTGATTTATGCGGTTACGGATTGGATAAAACCTAAAAAGAAGTTCCTTAACACAGCCGAGTGTGCTTATTTTATACTTCTTTTATATTGCCTTAAAATAATTTGTTTTTATCAATAAAAACCTATCAATATACTATGGGTTATGAACAAAATTATTAAAAAATATGTTATCATTATTTTACACCTAGTATTTATGTGCTACGCCAGCCTCCGGCGATGTAATTATAATGGCAAGTCATGGGTGATGATTTGACCGGCGTAGAGCCCGAAAGGTGTGGAGCGTAGAGGTGTAGTGTGGAGGCTGCGGACAGCCCTCCCCGAGGCCGCTACACAGATCAATCAGGGCCCACCGTAGCGGCCGCTGATTCGAATAACGCCCTAATCTGATAATCAACGCATCGACCACCAGATGCACCACCCGCTGGCCACTGCACTGCTATCGTGCAGCCAACTGCCCAGCTGCTTGTATCTATGCAACTACCATATATGAATATACCATATACCATAAACGTAGGTGCACGTTTATGCGGGTATGACCCTTTCACTGTCAGACTGATTATAGCCAGTAAAAAAATAGTCAATAAGATAGCCAATAATAAAAAGACTAGATCAATAGTGCGATTTTTTTTTCATTTTAAACGCAATAGGGTTGTTAACTTAACCTAACCTACCCTCACCCGCATCTTCAATAAATGACGGATGTAACAGAAATGAGCCTCTTTGAATCAATCTTCACCATATTTGCAGGCGGTGTGTATCTTTTTTTATATATTCGTAAAAAGCATTAACTTTGTGGCTAGCCATATTTAGAAATGAAACTTTGTTTAAAACCGCTTTTATTTTCAATATTTTGTCGACCGGTTTCGGAAGCACCCTTCCATCTTCGGGACAATATTAAAATTAAGCTAAAATACAGAACACTGAGAAATATATTCATATTTAGGTGTTGGAATGGGAAGGAGAAGGGGTAATTGAGGGGATTATAGGAATAACAGAGCGGCTTACCGGAAATATGTCTAGGATAGGACTATAAGATAAATTAATTTGGTGATTCAAAATACTACATATCCCTTTTTATAATTAATTAACGCACAAGATACCCAACTTCTCCTTACCATCTAGAGTCAGTGGGACCATGGCATCCCTAAATGGGGTATGTTGTGAGGTTGAAGGAAGTAAGGAGGGAAGGAGATGGGAAAGATGAAGTTTGGGAAATAACTGGCTTTTCAGATCTGGTCACCAAACACGGCTATTTCAAGTTACGTTTCGATTTTTAATGGTGGTCTTTCACCAGGGCGATACATAGAGTATCTACCACTGCCACAAATATACTGTATATTATTTTATGTTAATTAAATTTGTTATGACACATTAATTGAATTAAATTTATTTGCGCACGCCGGGTTTGAGCCCGCAACCATTGGATTCATAGTCGAGCGTCTTACCATTCGACCAAGCAGGCCCTAGCGAGATTTGAGATACCTACATAACCTTTTAATTTGAAAAAAAATATGTATTTATAATTTTATTCTCCCTTTTCTATCTGACTTTATTCAGGAATTTACATATTTTCGACTTCTGTCAATTTTAAACTTTTTTTAAAATAAAAAAGCTTCACATGTTTCAAATTGATAATACACAAAAGTTTGGTAATCTCCGCTTTTAATTCTTTGAAATAAAATAGAAAACCGCAGAGCGTCTTATTTTTAAATAATCATCTATTCTGTAATTCATTATTTAACTACTAACCGAATAGTTCAACGCTCCATAACTCATGTTAGAAATAACATAACGATCTAAAAATAGTTCCAGACATCAAAGTCTTAACTACCGCATCGGGCACACTTATAACACATTCGTGGCTATATCAACAAACGAGTTACATTTAGCACATGCGTTAACAACTCGACATGCACCAACCATTGCACGGTTTTAGCACTGATGCTCTGATGGCTTTAACTGTCACTACTCAGATAAATAATCATAAATGTACTTTAGTGTTTGACACCGTTTTAATAATCTTACATCATGTCCAATGTTTGAATAAGTAGCCATATTAACGTGCATCGCTTCATATGCTTTGCAAGTCTAACTATGATTTTGAAATTTATATCTGCGAATTTATTATACGAACAATGTATGTTAATAAAATTATTAATGAATTAGTATTCAACTTCCTTATGGGTGACTTTATCCACCGAAAACGGTGCTATATAAATTATCCGTTTATTGGAATTAGGCTGAAAATCTTTTTGTGGCAAGTTAGAAACAGCAAAAACTGTTAAACAGTGAGCTCTGACGCTATTAAATTTGGCACAAATTTTATTTATTTTAGAAATGTCTATATCAACGCAACTATATTTAGTTCAGAACGGCAAAGAATGCGGCTGATGGTTTGTGCTCAGAAACGCATTTTGGTAGGAGGCTGGGTCAGCCGGAAAAAGTAACGCTAACAGTTTGGGCAAAGCTGCGCAGTAAACGAAGGACCATCCGCATCTTTAATTTGTCGAGCTCTACCACGTGGAGTCTTTTTTTCTACGTGTAGGTCGTATTCATGGCTGAATGTTTTTCTGAATATCAGTTAAATAGTCGGTCTTTGTGAAAAAATGCGCAGTGAATGGAACATTTACGCCATGTTCATTTGAACCGCCATTAAAATAAAACAATGGGGAATTGATTGCGGTATGGAAATGATTAATTCAGGAAATGTATTGAATACTTCATTATTTAAAATAAACTAGGTATTATCAACCTCATTGCGTAACAGTTTCAATACAACATCATTTATTAAAAAAATGACATTGAACATTTTAAAATTTTATGTTTTTAATTTTTCCGGTTGAAAATTTTGTATTTACCCTTTCGTTTATCGCATTGTGTTATCTCTGTAAATCAACTCTTTAAGTAGTGTTTTGTCGAATTATCAAAATTAGTTGATTTTTAATAAATACACAATGAAAGAATGATCTAATGTGTTAATCACATCATAAGGAGCGACAAAAACAATACTATCCAACTGATAATCCACGGAAAGTTTAATAGATGAAAGCCGACTTCCGATAAGAGAAGGCACAAGAAAAAGTTATCGAAGTCATCTGCTTCACAATACTTTTTTATGTAATTACCGTACAAGAGTACTAACTGTTAGTGGGACGACGGAATCCCCGATTTCAGTGATTTTGTGAGGCTGATGAACATGGGAATGGAAAAGAGACAGAGAAGAGGAAGGCTGAGAAGTCTGTGACTGTTAAAATCTAGTCATTAGACACGGTTGAAGTATTTTCAAACAACGTTTCGATTCTAAAGGGAGAGTATCTTACCCTCTTGAACAAAATGCAAATATACAATGTATTATTTTATTACAATTTTATATATTTGAGTATTTCACACGGGTTTCGAACTCGCGAACTTTGGATCTAAAGCCGGAAAACTTACCACTTTGCTGCGGAGGCCGTCAAAACTATGGCTCACATCACAATTTTAATCGAAAAATATTTCATCACCTACATAGAATAAAATAAAATATTTGGAAAAATTCTGGCACGATGGTGCCATCTATCGACCCCCGTAGAAGCGTCTCTAATAGAAAATTATTTTTCTTTTTGTCTAACGACCCGAGCTTTTCGTTCCGCCCGGCAGGAGTCCCGCCGCTTCGGGGGCCGCAATTACAGGGAGAAGATTTTGACATTTTCTCCTTTGAACGATTAATTTTTTTCCCCTCACCCGTAATGAGTATCATACTATTGTGCCGCCCGCGAAAGGCGCCCTCGAAATTACAATGAATACAATTATTTGCCCAAGGACGTATTCAAATATATATCTAAAGAGTTTTTCTGGAATTTTCAGCTTCGGATTTCGTACGGAGACTTAGCGAGAATTATCGTTAGAGATTTCTGTAGAAATATTTCGGCTTGCAAAAGTTTCGAAAGCCTCCGAAATGCTCCGAGATTCCGAGGGAATTTAACAAATACATACAAAGCGATATTCAAAGGGAATTTTCTAAATAACGAAGACAACAAATATCTTGAAAGACATTCTGATTAGTTTTTTTATCTCATTCGCAGACTGCTTGCGTATTAATTAAATTCAGCACTCAAAAATAAGGCTAAACGTTACTTGGTTGTTATATTCTATGGGTTGTTAGAACAATATCTAAGGTTTCAAGTAAATGTATTTATTTATCTGCAATCTTTTTGAATTCAATGAAAAGTCATCTGGAATAAGCTTCCCCCAAAACTTGCCAACATACACAACCTGGCAAAGTTCGAACGGGTCTTAAAAACCAAATTGCTTAAAAATCTTAAATACAATATGTCAATTATTAAAATTTTATTTCTTTAAAAACGTCCTTAATTTGCTTTTTTCTCCTTACTTGTATCCTTACAATTAAATGTCCTTATTGTCTACTGACAACCATATACTCATTGTAATAAAATATTTATCGTTATTTTGTTACTTGTTATATTTAAACTGTTTGCATCTTAAGAATCGTTTACTTATAATACTTGAATATCAATGTTTTAGGTACCAACATGTAAACTGTCCTCAATCTGATTTCCTTTTCTTTAATTTAACAAATATGTTAATATGAATTCATACGTTTCATCTGAATTTTTATACCTTTAGCTTCAAGTATTTTTTTTAACATGTTAATATACACAATTGATGGAAACGATCATGATTTTAGATGGTTGTAATTTGTATACATAATATATATTATTTTCCCTTTTTTAGTTTTTTAGTCTTATTAGCTTAATTAATTTAGTATGAAGCGCACTTGAGGTGAAATATCATAAAACTGGGCTATATAAGTTCACTGTTATTATTATTATTATGAAAAACATACTAGAATTTCAGTAAAAGGTGCCGTTTGAAAACCAGCCAAGTCATTTTTGAACGTTTTTGTAAAAATTCAAGTATGCATATTATAACGAACTTAAAGGGTTGCAGATCAAAAATTGTATTCACTGAAAACCTTAGACATTTTTCTAACTACTCATGTAGAATTTAAAGATAAATCAGTGGTAGTATTGCTTGTATTAGAAAGTCAAAAAGTGTGTATTTTTGGGTGCTGAACTTAATTTCTGTACTTTTTTTATAGTGAATACCGCACTAGAGTCCCAACTGCTCCCTATCGTCTAGAGCCAGTGAGACTATTTCAACCCCAATTGGGGTATGCTGTGAGGTTTTAAGGTAGCGGGGAAGGTTAAGAAATATTTGATGTACATAATATTAAAGACGGTTGACCAATGTTTAATTCCAAAAAGCTTGGCAAAGGAATAGCACTATTAGCACTTCGGATTAATCGGCCACAAGCTTTCAAAAAACTGTTTGTTACTAAAGCTTGTTATTTTTGGTACGACGTTATTCTAAAGTAAAATATATGACAAGCGAGTAAATGGAAATAGAAAAATTCATCACACGATCAAGTAAATCAACCGATTAGTAGCTGAGTGGACAAACGCGTCGGATTCCCATCCGGGCGTCGTGAGTTTAATTCCTCTGCTAGCTAAGTCCTCCATCATTGCACAAGTAACATATTCTGCTTAATATGATGTCAGTAGAATTTTTTCAAATATTTTCAGGTTATTCGTAACCAGGGAATGTTTATTTTTTTATTAATGTTTGAGTAATGTCAAGAGTTAGTTTAACAGAAGGATTGTGTATGAGATTATGTATGAATGTAAATGAAGCAAGGAGTTTGTAATAAGACAGGCGTATGATGCGTACTATTCTCTCTGATAATTAGACGTGAGTCTGTTTACGTTAATTTATGTTTTGATCGTTAAGTGATTTGTCTTCCACATTTATCATCGTGTGTTGCTGAATTCAAACATTAATAATAGTCCGTTTGATAGATTCTCCTATCTTAACAAATGAATTGCAATTTTTGTAGCACAGACATCAGGTGGGAATGATGTCCTTCTTCTACCGGTATGTCAATGGAAGATGCTCCGAGGAACTTGCGTCATTGATCCCTTCGGCACCGGTGCATATTCGGGAAACTCGCCATACGCCCGTCCAAAATTTGCACACGGTTGACATTCAATACAGAAGAACGGGTCGCTTTTACGACTCGTTTCTTATGTTCAACAGCTCGTCTGTGGAACAATTTGCCGGCCACTTTCAACATGGGTCTCTTCAAGATACACGTTCACTCCTTCCTTTCCTCAAAAAGTCCTTCCACACAGCATCCTCAATGATGACATAGGCCCTGAGAAAAAATATTTCCTTCAAGACCTCTTGTGTGGAGTTAATAAATAAATAAAAAATACTTGAATAATTTTTATAGCGCCATTTTGTGAAATATCTCCTCAAGGGCGCCGTTTTCACTGTTTCCGCCTAAAAGCGGCAATTTACCAATTTAAAAATCAACCTTA
Source organism: Drusus annulatus (assembly GCA_022651775.1). Taxonomy (NCBI): domain Eukaryota; kingdom Metazoa; phylum Arthropoda; class Insecta; order Trichoptera; family Limnephilidae; genus Drusus; species Drusus annulatus. The sequence goes on along the minus strand of JAGWCC010000076.1, from coordinate 219,296 downwards.
ATCACCGTCTGTGAAAAATAATATGACGTGCATGTTTTAATTTCGCATTTTTCACATTTTCACATTTCGCGACAAATATTTTGACGGCAGTAGTTGTCCGCATAACAGGCCCGACGAAATTTGTCAAACGCGCGGAAAAGTTTCGCGCCAAAATCGGTGACAAATGGCGGCCCTCCGGGGATCCGACCCCGCAGCGGTCATGGAACCGAATTTCTATTAAAACACGCCGTGTCCGGGCAAATTGGCATTTCAAAATATTTATTTTAAATTGATAAATATTTCAGTGGAAAAGCAGGGTGTCGGTACAATTTTCCGCCTAGGTACTTTTGTACATAGACGGACAATGAACATTTGAAATACAGTAATTTTAGGTAGGTACTTAAAAAATTATTACGTTAAATATTTAAGGTATTTATATTCCCTACCTTAAATACTCAAACTTCCAACAATTTTAATTTAAATTTAAATTTTAAACGAGTGTCGTAAAAAATGATATCTGATTTTGAATTTCGCCAAGAATTTTTATCGTATCAAACTGTGACGGTACCTACCCGATTTCTAGGGTAGTACCTACTTACCTGCATTATCTCAAATATCACTTGTTATTCTACAGAGTTTCTCATAGAATTTTCTCGTAGAAAAACAAGTAAGGTTTTTCTCCTCAGAGTTGGGAATAGATTCTTGGAATCCTTTTTTGAGTAACTTATTTATTAGCAGGGAACAAAATCGATTTGCAACCGTGAATAATTTAAGTAAATCATTATTGTGAACTTCCATTACTTATTGCCAAATTAGGTTAATAATAAATTTGGCTAGTATTTTTTTTGTAATTATGATGACTTTAATGAAAATCAAATAATAACGTTGTATAAGACCACAGATTATATATATATTTTTTATCATCGACCGGTTTCGCTCAGCTTTAGCATCATCAGGGTAAAAAATTAAGCTGATGACGCTTAGGTTAAGTGAAATCGGTCAGTCATAAAAAATAATATAAAATCTGTGGTCTTATACAAAGTTATTATTTGAATTTCATTAAATATGTCAAACCACAAAGTGTTTTTTTCCTATAAAAATATATTTGTTCGTAACGTTCGGTAAACATTTTTTTCACGTGATTTCACAAAGTAGCATACATACTTTTTTCAATAACAACAATGAATTTATATAGCGCAGTTTTGTGATAGTTCGCCTCAAGTGCGCTTTAAGTTAAATTACCTAACCTAATTATATAGTGAATATATTGATTTTAAATAAAGTAGTATGTTCAACAGCTACGATTCCATTTTTTTTATTGTTTTTTAATGTTATAGTTATAAAACTGAATAAATTGTAAATAATTGTAAGCATTTATACATTTTATACTGTTATAAAAATGTATACATTTTGAAAAAATATAGTATATTGTCTGAAGTGAAGTCGGTCGATCTAAAAATGGTTATTTGCGTATGATTCTTCTTTTTATGGTGCCTTCTCATATCGGAAGTTGGCTATCATCAGAGCTATCCTTACCCTGCAGGCTGCAGCCCGGAAACACTTAAAACTGTACTTAAATTACTAAATGATTTTCGATTGCCCATTATTTTTTTTACTGAATATGTATTAATTTTCTTGAAACTAATGAATTACGGTTGTTAATCCACATACCGAAACGTTTCACCGTAGTTTGGTCATAATTCTGAGTAAATAATCACAATATTTTATTTTTGTCGTGCGACCCGCAGATAAATTAGGGACCATTAAGGCTCTTGCGTATTATATCCAGAAGGGTGGATTTCGCTTACACCCCGGAGCAGTCCGGTACAAATTAAAATTAACAAATTACGAGGAGGTTCTTTACCGCGGTGGTGGCATTTAAAAAAATATATTTTCAATGAGGTATCGCTTATGACCTTAATATGTCAATTGATCACTAGTATATGTACGGATGATTTGCAGACGTTAGCGCCCCACACGGCAATTGATCGAACCATGTACGACAGACGTCTTACGGTATTAATAATTCAGATTGTAGGTTTCTTTTCTTTGATTTTTGTTTTTATGTGAATACCGGACAGAAATCTTCAATTGGGGGTATGTTGTGAGGCTAAAAAGAGTGAAGAGGGGAAAGAAAAAGGTTGGCAATTTGGATTTTCGGATCTGGTTACAAAATGCGGCTATTACCATTCCAAGCGACGTTTCAATTCTAAATGGTGGTATTTAACTAGGGTGATACTTTAAGTACCTACCACTCTGTAACGTGCCGCAAATAAACTAGTTATTATTTTACTTAAAGAATGCGTGAAAAATACTTATAAATCAAATAAAAAAATATTTACCCACGCCGGGCCTCGACGAACTCGCGACCTCCAGATTTTTACGCAATAATCTAAACCGCTCGACTACGAAAATCGACAGTTCGTGCATTTTCTTTCATGAATTTCTTTGTTTGTGAACAGTGAACTCTGTTGTCAAGAATTTATAATAGTTTTTAGCTTGCGGCGACTTTAAAGTTTTTTTTTACCGTATAGAAATGGGGTGATACGCCATTTTGTTTATTCCTTAGTAAGTATTCGTTCAATTCAAACTGTTTTCAAGGTCTTGAAAAAAGAGTGTAGAATTCTGACAAACCCAAGTTGTATAGCTAGTATCTTTTTCAAAGCAGTAAGGATGGAAATAAAAAATACTAATTTGTATATCGATTAAATCGTAGTTGTTAACGTAGCTATTATGTCTTTAGGAAGTTTGTTGAAAATCTTAATTGCTGAGTAGGAATAGTGATGTTGTGCTGTTGTTGTGTTGAGTTTCGGGGTAATTATTTGGCCTAATGTTCTTGGTATGGTTCTTAATTTTAGGAAAATTTAATATAGTTTGAAACTATATTTCATCAATGTTGTGTTTGGAGGCATCCCCTCATCTTCATTGGTCCTTGCCAAATGAACAGGGGCGGTTCGGAGCGGAGGGCAATTAAACTTTTAATCCCGTTACAACTTTTGCCGCTTTTTTACCGCCGGGGACCTGTAATCCCGTTACAACTTTTGCCGCTTTTTTACCGCCGGGAACCTGTAGCTGCGCCGCAGGCAATTAAAAAGTGGGTTCGCTCGCAATAAACATTATTATTTCTGGGGATTATCATATAAATGCTATTTCGCCTTTTTTGAAAATTTTACTCTGTCATTTAAATTTTAGAAAATGATATACTAGGTGCTTTTGACAAAAAAATATTCTCCGTCTTTGCGTTCCACTCATATCGAAGATAACACGTGATTCCTATGCATGGTGGAAAAGGCTCTATGGAGGATTGCTTATACATGATTTTCGCCTTCTGGCAGAATTTTTTTCAGAAACTCTAATTTTTAAATTTCATTCTGATATTTCTTCTTGTTAACAAATTTATTGAACTTTACTATAATTCTAAAATACGTTTAGTAATGCCTTGTCGAAAAACACTATTCAGAATGGAAGTACTTTAGCAATTTTGATGACAACCTAAACTGGGGTTGCCATAGTTCCATGCCCCCCATAGTCGAGTGGTAAGACGCTCGACTACGAATTCAAAGGTCGCGGGTTCAAACCCGGCGGGCGCCAATAACTTTTATTAATTAATTTGTGTCACAACACATTTAATTCATTTAAAATAATAAAAAGTGTATTTGCGGCACGTTCAGAGTGGTAGATGCTCTAATTATCGCCTTGGTAAAAGACCACCATTCAAAATCGAAACGTTGCTTATAATGGCTATCAACCGGGTTTGGTGACCGAATCTGAACAGCCAGGTATTTCCCAACCTTTTTCTTCCCCATCTTCTTCCACTCTCTACTGTCTTCAGCCTCACAATACACCCAGAGTGGTAGATACTCTAAGTATCGCCCTGGTAATTGGTGAATTGAAACGTTGCTTGAAATGGCTTTTAGCCGTGTTTAGTGGCCAGATCTGAATAGCCAGGTACTTCTCAACGTTTCTCTACCCCATCTTCTTTCCCTCTCCACTACCTCCAGCCTCACAACATACCCCGATTGGGTATTTATTTAACAAGATCTCATAAAACAGTAGTTCACCAAATACATTAAGAGATGAATGATATAAAAATATTGTAGATACATGCATAGTGTAAAAAAATAAATCAAACATTTATGTACATCTCACATATAGACAAGGTATTATATCCGACCGAGTTTTATAAGTACAAACTGAAGTAGTGCGAAGATATGATATAAACTAAGAATTAATATTAAGTAGAAATTAAGATTTGTACAGCGCCCTTGAGGTGATTTTTCACAAAAACGACGCTGTATAAATTATCCAAATATATTATTATTATTTTTATTATTATTATTATATAATAACGCAAATAATGTTAGCAATGAAAAACAAAAAAAGATAAGATGTAAGAGAGGTTCATTCTTGTACACATGTTATGAGATAATCGTTGAATTGGCAAGTGTAAAGGCATAGTCATAGTCTCACTGTCTCTAGACGGTTGGCAGCAGTTGGGACTCTAATTTGGTATTCGATAAAAGTGCAGTTAGGAACTTTTCTGTGGTCATCACTCAAATAAATATATTTCTGAATTGCCACCTGAATAATCCCTTGCCAACTGCACCACCTTCCATAATCCACAAGCGGAACTTCCGCACAGGTGAGGCATTCGGCGTCGTCCTTTGCAAGCTAGCCTTCTCCTGGAGCTACAGGGCAAAGTTACCCTCCATAATTGGTTTGAATATTGCATTTGATGATCATTGCTCGCGGGTCACGTTAGAATAATGATGTCAACACTGAACCGTGAAATGACAGGGCAATGATGCTTTGACGCCATTTTTGATGAAATAACTGTAAAGTACGCTGCAAAATTATTAACGTATTTGTATCGAAGATTTGAAATTCAAGATGGCGGTGTACTCAAGCTTTTAACAGTATGAATTGCTCCTGTGTTTGTTTCTTAATTAAAATGTACTTAGATAAATGAAAAAAATGTGAATATACAGAAAAAAATGCAAGGCTGATGTAAGCGTAATGAATAGGACCAAGAAAGGAACGCTAAGATGGTTTGGGCATGTAGAGCGAATGAACGAATGAAGGAGTGTGAAAAGAATATATGATGCGAAAGTGAATGAAAGAAGAAGTCTGGGACGCCCGAGGAAGACATGGCACGATCAAGTGAATCAAATACTTGAATCGGTGAAATATGAGACGGTGTATGAATTTGAACGTAGCAAGGAGTGTGTAACAAGAGTTGCATGGCGATTCGTCCTCTCTGCCTACCCCTGCAGATAAAAGGCGTGATGGTTAGTTAGTTAGTTAAAAATTAGCTTTGTATAAGACCACGAATATTATTTTAATTCTTATGACCGACTGGTTTCGCTTAGCCTAAGCATCATCAGGGTACAAAATTAAGCTTAACAAAAATTAAGAAAAAAGTGTGCGGTTATATACTCGTACACATACAGAGAGAGAAAAATTATAAAATAAAATAACAAAACAATGATAAAACAATATAATGACATTCTATATGTATTTGGAAGAAAACGTATTCGGTCACACGAAAATACAATAAAACAAAATAATAATAATTTCTCAAATAACATAATTTAATCAGATAAATACTCGCCGGGATTTAAACCCGCGACTCTGGATTCGTAGTCGAGCGTCTTAACCACTCTACCAAGCAGGCTGTCAAAATGCAGCACGTGATAACGAAAATTTCACACTTTTACTTTATATTTCATACCTTGAATATAGCGTACTCCAACTACACACACCATCTTACAAAAGTATGAGAAAATGAAGAAAAAAAACCTCACATAACTAACAGATTTTGGTCGAATGCATTCGTGTTACTCCCCACGAGCAGCATTAGAAATAATAATAATAATAATATTTGGACGATTTGTATAGCGCCGTTTTTGTGAAAAATCACCTCAAAGGCGCTGTACAGATCTTATTTTCTCTATATTTCTAAGTCAAACAACATCCTCTGTAATTCTTCTGCCAATTCGGAAGCTTTTACATTTTCCCGCCAAAAGCGTGCAAAATGGCGGCCGGCGGCGCGAAGTTCGCCGCGAGCAGTGACGTGTTTTAATTTCGCCACACTTTGGGTGATTGGTTGCTAAATTAACGGGTAATTCGCTCGTGCTTCAAGAATTTTCAACGTTTCAATCTCATTTCGCATTATAACGGAATTATCTCCTGCTAAATGAAATACTCGACGAGTATTCAATCTGTGTTAATGTTTTCCTGTAGTTGTAAACTTTTATTAATTTTAAAATATTCCTATTTCTTAAATTATACAGTACCTTATTGTTAATTTGATGAACGCAAAACCCTTTGAGATTCCTGTAGATAACTTTTTTTCAAGTTGTTGCGGTGTACAAACAGAGGCGCTTTATTGCCACCCGGTTGGGCAACATTGTGAGGTAGGTTAAGGAACGTTAAGTTTCTCCTCACCTAACCAACTCATCAAAAGTTATCCCTCTTTTTAACTAAATAACGTACAGATTACGGTCTTATGTTTGCAGTCGGGGCGTTAAGATTTCAAAAATATAATGAATGAAATTTATCAACTTACTATCATGTCGTTTCTACGCAGGGGTACAGCAGTAAGGATAGAACTACACAAAACTCTGTCTTGGCTTAGACTCTTTTCCATTCACATATCGCCTCTTACAAACGCTTTTGTTATTCCGACTCTTGACAGGACCCGACTCAAGTATTTGATTAATTTAATTAGGCCATATCTTTCTCGGGCACCCCCGACTTCTCTCATTACTCACTTCCACGTAATATGCTTTCATGACACTCATTTCTCCGTATATGTAATACATGGATTAAAAAAACCATTAGTTTGTCAGTTCCTCTTTTGGCCGCCTATTAACTTTGAAGATCTGTACAAAATAGTATGTCCTTCTAAAAAGTTATACATTTTCGTGTTCCTGGTTTTTTCTTTATAGTTCTGAAACTGCAGTGTAGGGTGAATTTCAGCCATTTTTCTCCATTCGCCATAGCATTTTTCTAGCAGCTCTGTGACATTTTTAAAAGCGAAACATGTGACACTTAAAATTTTCCTACCCTTTAAAGGCGGTAATTACGCCCGGTCGGTAAAACAGATGACTTTAGGATCGCTTACTCGGTCGATAAAGCAGATTCCAGCGTGAAGATTCGCTATTCCGAGAAGTATCGCCAGCGAATTAAAAATATTTAATGTTTGTTTTTGGGTTGTTGGCTAAAGACACTTTTTCACATTGAATTAAACAAATTAAACACTGCCGAAATGCAGTCGTTGGCTGTACGCCCATTCGTAACGATTCTTTTGTGAAGCTTTTTAAAGCAAAGGTCATTGTTCTGGAGCTTTTCAATAGTTTGACCACAGTCTTAATGAAAAGAGACGTATACAAAGGATCCTCCCTATTTGGGTGTTTGATTTTAATTTGTTAAGTATAATAGATTAAACACATATTGATTTTTTGGAACTTTACCGATAGATATCGTCATCCTAAAAATAACAAGGGGAAGTTCATGTCCGGTGGTCTTCGTTTATCAAGGTGATAGTAAAATAACATTACGTGAGTTGTTAAAGTTCCTACACACAGCAGATATGGATAAGTAGATACATTACTTTCTTGATCAGGAAGGAGGTGTGCAATTGTTTCCCAGAATAATATCATAAAATCGAACTTTGCATGTACGTACAATACTGACCAGCTCAAAATGAAATATGTCCCCTTCAAAACTTGAAATAATGGGAAATCAATAACACATACTAGTATATCTTCTAACAGAGACACTTGGCATCTTGGTTCAAGTTCTCATAATAAAACGTTTACAAAAAATAACAACATAAAATTGCATTTAAAATGATCATTTACTAATACCAATGTTTTTTACTTAATTTCACCATTTTATAAAACATTAAGAAAACAAAAACGAGAGATTCTAAAATAGTCAACTGTTAAAAGTAAAGTTTACAATATTACATATATGAAACCCACAAATCTATCTAAGTCACCTATGTGTAACCCGTCTCCCAGAAGGTAATAAAACTACGCGAAGGTATATTTGAATGCAATTGTAAAGCCGCTCTTATCAGCAATAAAACAAAACCCTAAGTCACAGATGTTAATATAGACTCAATAAACCTCCATTCTGGATATCAATAGTATATATACCATAGACTTACTTAAACCCATACCAGTCTGAAGATGCCCGTCATAAGGTGAAACCGGTCAGGTCATAGTAAAAAATAATAAAATAAAGTTTAAAAAAAAACATTGTATGATTTTATGACATTCAAATAGAGTTACACCATTAATTAACAGTTTCGAAATCAGACATTTACAATGATTTCATTTACACGCCAACCTTTCGCTCTACAATACTATTTTTAAAAATTTTTACTGTGTTTTCGAATTATTTAAATTGAACCTTTAATAGAATCATCAAAATGCATGCATTGGCGTCAACAGTGTAATGTACAATTAGAGTAACAAAGTGTATTGCTTTATACGAATCAGCGCCATAAAAAGCTTGAAAATCGAACAATCCATTCAATCACCCTTATAAAAACGAACTCTCAACACCCGACGCCGACGCCGACGCCGAAAACGAACAAATCCGTGTAGAATGGACGTCGGAAAAGCGAGAAAGAAAAACGAACGAACCGCTTCCCCCGACAAACTCGTTAATGCGAGCGGAAGTCGAACGTTAGCACTAGTGTCGCTCATGTAGAACCTTATCCGGTATACATATGTGTCTATTGTTGCAGCGTACGGCCTTCTCCGAGAGTCTTTAGCGGAGGGAAGTGGTTGTTTCTTCTTCCGAGCGGGCGAAGATATGTGACCTTCGAAAATCTTCACAAAAATTTTCACCGTTTGATGTTCAAGTACACGATAGTATATTTACTGGCGCACTAAACAGAGATTGTTGGTGTTTAGTTTAGTCTTTGGCTTAAAATATTTTTATTTTACTTACCCTAAGTTTTACAGTTTGAACCACTGAAAAGAGGGGTCGTGAAACTTTGGGAAAACTTTAAGAGTGTGCCATGGGCGTGTCTGGTGTGCTAGAAGTAAAATAAGTTTCTTTGGGTTCCTTTTAATACTAGAACAGAGTTTAAAACTATAAGGTTTGGTTTAAATACACATTTGGCTACACCGCGACATAAACTATACTTAGTATTGCTGTTTCACTTTCTTTTAAACGTACAGTTAAGTGAGTACAGTTGTGTTGTTTAAAGTTCTGTAAATACCACTCTGAGGTAGTGGCGTCAACAGAGTTTTTGATCAAAGTAGGTAGTAGGAAAAACAATAGATTAATTGATATTAAAGATAGGTACCAACAAATCTTACTGATTTGCAATTGGATTTATTCTGTAAAAGCACTGTCTTAGACAATAAAAAAGATACTAACACAAACGATTCAACAGCTCACAACATCATATTTTGAGTAGTCTAGTGAACATATAATAATCTACCCTGACGTTGGCGGCGTTTGAGCATATGCAGTTACCGGTTTTGACACGTAGGAAGGTCTGTGGGGCGCTCGCGACGCCAGCGGTGGGATTATCTAAATTTCACGCATTCTTTTTTTGAAAGTATAGATTTATTTTTTGCAATAATTTCGTATTATTTAATTCAATATTTTACATATTTTTATGCGAGTATGGCGGGGTAGGCAGTGCGTATGTGCCTTTATGGAGTGCACTTCTCTGCTTCGAGGGTAATTTTAAATAAGGAAAATACCCCTGAACTATGCACTAATATTAAAGGCTTAGCTATTTAAAGTATGGCGCATGTGAAGTTAAATATTACCAAATTGCATTGTAATTTTTTATTTTTTTTATTACAAATAAGTACCTTTTGAGGAGCATAAATTGCGTTGGATGACTCTCAGTTCCAAAATTAATGCCCACCTGTCAGTCTAACGAATAAATCAATTGTCACGACGCCATACAAATCGATGTTTTCACGCGAGGTCCTACTTTGTTTGGGATTTGCCTTTCAGCGGGCAGTTAATAATCATTTTCAGCAGCTGAAACGTCTAATTTGCCTTACAAATGCCAGCTCTTTTGTGCTTTCGACGGATCGGTGTCTGCTATTATCTGGTGTCTTTGATATAGTTTATTTTAGCGTATAGTCAATTTTTATAACACAGAAATATTTCATACATAATATAACTGTTTCAAGACAGTGCTTACGTAGGTAACTTTATTATGCAGATCCTATTTTGTTCTTACTTTGTTAATGTGGATTTTTTTTTTTTATAAATAAAACAGATAAACTTTGTAAATCAAAGTGGTTAGAAACAAACTTCATATGTTTTATTTTGCAGATAAACTTGGTTCATAACCACTTTTATTATCCAATATTATGTCGACCGGTTTCGGAAGCACCCTTCCATCATCAGGACAATATTAAAATTAAACTAAAATACAAAATACTGAGATATACGAGACCTTTAGGTGCATAACAAGTTTTATAATAAATACACACATTTATACGCGAATGATGACTAACGTAATAGCTCCGGTTTATTATCTAAACTACGTATTTCTGAAACTTCCAATTCACGATGGTCAACCCTTAGATCGGCAACGTCATCGACTATGGGAAGGTTGAAGGCACCAAAGCGCACACCAGACACTAAGTTCGAGGGGCGTGCTGCAGGAGTGTCAGGTCCCAAAGCCTGGAATATACTGCCACACGATCTGAAAATGATAAAATATTCGACAGAGTTCAGAGCTTAAAATCATATCCACAGATCCTAATTTGTAAAGCTAGGTTACCCCGTTTGCATCTTAACTCATTGGTATAATAGTATTTCATCTCAATCTATTGCTAATTTTAAGGCAGATACTTTTCGCAGCCTGCGACATATGTAAATATCAATAAGGTATTTCTAGCTATAGTTGTGGGTAATTCGATAGTTTTATGGTAAATGAAAGTTATGTGATGCGCCCTTGGGGTAATATTTCACAAAAATGGCGCTATATAAATTAGCCAATTATTAATATTATAATAACTAAGACTCAAATTGCTGGCAGACACAGTTAACTGTAAACTAGTATCCAAACGTTTCTAAAATTCCTTTGGCAGCTAAGTTGGCTGCGCCTTGTTCGTCCTAAACACATTCAGAGCGAGCATAAGATGAATAAATAAGCCTCCGCAATCTGCAAATGTATGGCGCGAGAATAAGCGAGCGAGCACACTGTATAATATTTGTAACTTGAAGGCTTCACCCATTTGTTACGGGGTTTGGAATTTCAGAGGTAAGTTCCGTGTTCCGTGTGGCATCATCGCCCATTCGCAGCGACGAAAATCCAAAGCGACCGAGGATTCGCAGTTGACGGCTCAAATCCGAACGGCAGATCCAGCTTACTTAGGCTTTACGTCAGTTTTGATGGGGACAGAATTCCCCTTTGTTTTATCGCATTACGTTATTTGTGTTTTTGCCAATAAATTTGTGCATTTTACTACGGGGTCTCGTTACTGCCTTTCCCTCTGTTTTTATATTAAATTCCTCTCTTCTTAGTTTCTGCCAAATATTATTTTCCTCGTTTCAATTTATTCAATTTTAAAAAGTCAATCGGACTTTAAAAATGGATTCGTTTTGAATTGGAAAAATAAAACCCGTTATGAAATTAACTACCCCTGTAGAATTTAAAGATAAATCATTTGCAGTATAGCTTGTATTAGAAAGCCAAAAAATGTGTATTTTTGGGTGCTGAACTTAATCTTTATACAAAATATTAAAGACGGTTGACCAATGATTGATATCAAAAAGTTTGGCAAAGGAATCAAGCATTCCGGATCAATCGTCCACAAGCTGTAAAAAAGTTGTTTGCTACTAAAGCTTGTTATTTTTGGTGCTACGTTATTCTAAACTAAAATATATGAAGAGCGAGTAAAGGGAAAGAGACGTCGTTTCGTTGTGAATTATTTATAAATATCAAAGTTCATTATTGAACGGTGTAATAATATAAGTATTACGAGAGTGAAAAAAATAGTTAAAAAATAACATTTTCAATGCGGTTTTAGAGATCTAGATACTCGTGCGAATGTCTTTCTGATATTCGATGCTCGCCAGGTGACAACAAACATTTCTAATTGAATCAGCCAAGTCCATTAGCAGTCAATTTAAATGCATAGCGAATTAAGTGCATCTCTCTTGAAACGTCTCAAAGGCGCTTTCTATTTGAACAGTCATTTTATAGATTGTGTGGGTAAGTACCTATTAACTTGCAAGCTATCGGAAGAATTATACATTTCAATACCCTTGTTCTAGAGTGTAGCAAGTATAAAAATGGTAGCGTCGAATTCGAATAGTTTACAATTTATTTTTTGTTGCATTTATTTAGTATTTCATACAAGTATACCATTAGTTAATGACATAATAATATAACCCTTAATTATAAATTACGACTCAGTGCTATTTGGAAATAATAAATGTGTGATTGCTAAATTGTTAATTATACTTTACCCAATATGTATAGACATTTTTTTTTACTTTTTTCACTCTCGAATGTGTATTTATTTATCACAGTGTGTTTGTGACTGTTCTTGTTGATCTGACCCTAAGGTGATTTTCTTTCACGACAGCGGCGCCATAAAAATCAGCCAATTATTATGAACTCGCAATTCTCATATTAACACAAACAATACTCTCTTGTATTTGTGTTCATTTTTGTTTTGTTATCTTTACACGTGAGGCAGTAAAGTTTTCTTCTGGACCTCTATTTTCAGGCTTCAGAGGGTAATTTTAAGCAAAGAAAGAAGTGAATATTGATCTTAACCTTTCCATACCTGAAAGTAAAAATCAAAAATACGATCTGAAGGGGGTGAGGGGGGGGGGGGGGACGTAGTTGCATCATTCCACTTTGCTTACAAAAGCGTTTTCATGACATAGTCTTTGAAAAATTGTACTTGTTAATACTTGAAGAGAAGAATATTAATAATATTTCAGTAATCTTCATCAAAGATATCGCAATATACTCTCGTTTAAAGCCATTTGAAACATAAAGTTATACAAAAAATATTGTCATAATTGATTTCTACGGTGAAGTTTCCGTTATATAATATTATAAAGTTTTAAAATTAGTATCCCTCCTACATCATAAGTATCTTCAATACATAGTTTTTACTCTACCTTTCCTCGAAAACCTTATATACCTACACAGTATTCCCAAAGATGACATTTAATTTCATTATTTGCGATAGATGGTAGATATTACTGTTAAATAAGTGTTAATACGACAGAAGGACTTTTTTTTAAAAGTCGAAGTGATATCGATGCCAACTGGTTATTTTAAATTCTCGTCGGCTTTGTAATAAATATTTATTCATTCGTAGATCTATTTTTATTTTCACGAGGCGGCAGAGCAGTTCCTCGCAACTTCCAGTTTTTCTTATTGTGCTGAAAATTGTAAAGAGGCGAGCTTGGAGGCTCATTCCCAGTCTATGTAAGCTCGGAGGCTTTTGGCATTGTGCGCAGGACGGAGTAGGTGGAGAGTACACTAGTTATCATGAGGAAGGTTCCTTTTTCCGTCGCCTGTCTACACTCGGCAGGTATTCCTACGCTCTCCAAGGCTAAATGGACTGTAAATGCAAAAGTGCGGGCGCTTTTTCCTATTTCTTCTTCTTCCAGTTTCTAATGAAAGTAGAAAGCTCCCAAAGCTCCCTGCTAGGAAGTGGGTCGTCCGGTCAAGCTTAATTGAAAGGAAAACCGAATAATTGTAGGCTTTAACCTTTAATTAGGTATTTAAACCCGAGGTATTTGAACAATGCTACTTGTCTCTTTCGCTCGGTTTCCGTTTATGAGCTTTCTACAGATATTTCTCTTTGTTTCGGTAAAATATTACGTGATACGGCTTAGTCTGAGATTCGGGTCGAAAAACATGAAACAAAGTTGCGGCTTTTTATTTTCTTTGACAACAAAATGGATATTTCAAATGTCTATAACTATATAGTTTCTGGTGGAAATGGCGTTGGGAGTTTTTTGGGAAAAATTGATCTTGAAATCCCAGACAAAACATGTTATGCAAATTTTATAACTCTAGTGCCCACTCTGTGCGCAAGTTTTTTTGTGAGACAAACATATTTATTTTTATTTTTTAAGATTATATTTACAATACCTTTTCACACAAATAAGCTACACGTTAATAAATAAACAAAAAAATAAATGTCTACAGCTGTCGCCGACGGTAAAAAAGGGGTGCGATTTGTGAAATAAACTATCGAGAATGAAAAAAATAATTACACATGTTTATGGATAGAAGACTTTAGAGTGGCAGATACCCTAAGTATCGCCCTGGTGAAAGACCACCATTCAGAATTGAAACGTTGCCTGAAATGGCTTTAGCCGTGTTTGGTGACCAGATCTGGATAGCCAGGTATTTCCCAACCTTCCTCTTCCCAATCTCCTTCCCCTCCCCACTACCTTCAGCCTCACAACATACCCTATTTGGGGATGCCATAGTCTCACTGGCTCTAGACGGTAGGGAGCAGTTGAGACTCTTGTGCGGTATTCATATAAAAAAACATCCATTTCAACATCCTAATTTTCCTTTGAAACAGTAGTTAAGATCTAACTATGCGCTTCGGTATTTCATTTTTAAACCTTTCTTTTAATTTTTTTTTTAATTTAGAAGGCCTAAGTTGATGAAATAATATACGAGATGTTATGAAAGTTTCCCTTATTAAACACGCAATAAGCTGAAACATGAATCAAATAGAGGTAACATGCCGCCGTAAGCACTAAAAAAGTAAAGCTCCCAGAAAGGTATCTGTTTATTTCTGCCGGATAGAGAAACTTATCATCCAAAGCCCGTTCTCATTTCCGGGGAATGTGGGACTTCAAAGCATCAGCAGGGATTTCCCACCATTGGTTGGCAGCTGAAAAATGTTCCGGGGCTCTCTCAGACAGGAAATACAGCCTGAATCACCACGGGCTCCCCGGCTACCGAAGCCAGAGCTTTAAGGAAATACATCAAATCGGAAAATGCCCTTGTACTCACTTGCGAGATTCGGAATTATTGTTCTTCGTTCTGAAATCATTTTATCGATTTGGTGATTATTATGAAATTACTATTTTCTGCAAGGGTAGGCGGAGAGAGGCCACTCAATTTTCTCCTAGCGCACATTCATTGTTTCATTTTTTTACTTGCATTGACCTTAAATAACATCTAAACCATTCATGTGTAGTACAGTCAAACATAGTTTAGCACATCCTTTGCCTCAGGGATCTCATCTCTACTGTATTTGCATTATTTTATTTTTTCCTCTGCCAGTTTCTTACCTTACTGCATACGTCAGAGTTGGATCTAACATACTTAAACTGCGTTTTAAAAGGTGTGCATTAGATAATTGCACTGTGTAAACAACAGTGCGTTTTGATATTGTTTTCTAAATACGAGCCTTTATGATTACAGCATACTAGTTAGCAGATTTGAATAGGCCTTCTGAGAATTCATGGTTCAACCAATCACATCCAAATTCCATATATTTTGATGATTTGTGCAGCGCCGCTTTTGTGAAAAATCACTTTAAGGGCGCAAATCTTAATTTATTGGCTCTATCTTATTATCAATCACATACAACCTATGGAATATTTATATTTATTTACATTATATACAGAGGTATACCCTATTTATGGTTTTCGTGTTAAATTTGTAGAACTCCATTTTAATTTAATATCATTATTAATTAGTTCTGCTACATGGTTTAGTTTTCAATTAAAGTGACAGCTGTTTCAGCGAATCAAGGCCATTATAAAACTGTGCTTAGGCCACATAGAAAGACCTTATTTATATGATTTTTCTTCACCGTTCTAACACTTTGGATGAATTAAGTTCATTGTTCTATGAAGTCTAATCAATGTTTAATAGTGGCCTTAAAATATGAAACCTCAGAGCAATGATATACAGGAGGGAGCGCTTTTGTAGTCAGTATTAATGATTTTTGCCTGACTCGGGCATGGCTAGAACCAGGGCTAGGGTATTTATACATCCATTCATTGAACATGTCGACATAATGTTTTTATTTATTTGTATAATCACTTTTTCACATTATAAACGAAAATATAGGATTTAACCTAAAAAACCGTTGGGCTCTGTCCTGTTATGTCGCATAACAGAACGTAGTGGGCGGAGTCACCAGAGACGGAAAACATGCTTACAAACCATAGGTTGGTACTACATTATGTGAGAACTTGTCTCATACCTTTCTGTCTCACGGTTTACGACGTGAAAACCCGGAGAATGTGATTTATCGTAAATTTGTAAAGGTTGGGTAAAAATATTTAGCTTTCTCTCTATATGTATTCTTGCTCTGAGGTTGAAACAGCTGCCACTAAAAATTAAAACAACAGAAGTACTTAATGATAAAACCAAATTAAATTGTAAAAACTAATAAACTCCACGTGAAATTTACAGTTATTTATTAAATATTTATCTTGGGGAAAAAGATCCGAAATCGTTGTGGGCAATAATCTTCGTCGTTTTACCACAGCGAAGAATACGTATTGATTTCAATTAAAAATTTTAAATATTCAAAATGGCACTCGCATTATTAAAAGCATTTTTTTCTAGTCGACGCTCATTGAGTTAAATTCGCTTCGTCTCTTGGTACGTTTCATTTCAATGGGACCTAATGACGCGAAAGGCGGGTCGAGGCGGCCATTGACATGGTTTTCACAATACATTCGTTTCGGAGGCTTGAAACAAAACACTCTGCGTGAAATCGTCGTGGCTTCGCGAAAATGGTGACCGAAAACCGATTTGCTTTTATATCTTATGAATATTTTGCAACTTAAAACAAAAAGGACGTGTACAGCCTCCATTGTTTTTATCTCTACACATACATAATGACCTATCAACAAAAATGAAGTCAGCGTATTCTGAGCGAGTAGAATACTATGATACGGTTATTGTCTGAAAAAATAGTTCCATTTATTTATTTTGTAAATTATTGACGTTGCTATAGAAGGTTGTAAAATATAACACTGTACTTTGCGTTCATCAACAAAGAAAAAAATATGTTACGCACAAGAGTCCCAACTTCCCGAAGCTAGTGGGATTATGGCATCTCCAATTGGGGTATGTTGTGAGGCTGAAGAGAGGGGGAGGGGAAAGGATGGTTGGAAAGTACCTTACTACTCATATCTGATCACGAAACACGGCTAGAACCATTCCGAACAACGTTTTGTTTCTAAATGGTGGTCTTTCACCAGGGCGATACTGAGAGTATTTACCGTTTTTATAGTGGTCAACTTTATATGGCGCCGTTTAGTGATTGAATTATTTGAAGTACGACTTTAAAATAATGTTTTGATTGAATCTTGTATTTTTCAAACCTAGTTTCTGAGTTGACCCTTGCTTTACCTGGGATTTTTTGCTTAGTGTTTTGGTTATAATAATATTATTTGTATAGCGCCGTTTTTAATAAAAATCACCTCGAGGGCGCCGTACAAATCTTCAATGCCTAGGATCCACCTTATAACTAACTACATATAATCTCTGGCATATTAATATTCTGTACAGAGATAATATACAGAGGCATACCAGGTCACTTCAGATAAACACAATCATTTTATGTATTCCTAGTTAGGAGAAATATTTGTTGACATATTTGGACAGAAGACATGATATCGTCAAAATTAAAGTTCGTATTTAAAAATCAATTTCTCACTAAACAAAAAGGTTGATATAAAATGTTTTTGTTCAAAAGTGTACCAGTTAATCTTAAAAAAAGTATTTTACTGTCATCGTTGTATTTTGATTTTCGATTGTCGCTTTAATGAACCGTTATATAAATTGTAATGAAATTCTCGTATGTTCACGCGAGTGATGTACCGCGCCTGTGGGTGGCTGAAAAATTGCAGGGTTGTAATGCGGATTGCGGCGAATGCCTCGCCAGGCGCACGGGGCAGAGTGCCTCAATTATTACGTTTCAGATCCTCCCCGTAATTATATTTAATTTCGCTGAAACGGATAATGCGCTCTGGTTGTCTCTTAAACGCATTTTACCTGAGCTGCTCCGGGCTTTAATCATCGTGATTAGTAGATCGGAGAATCCAAACAACGGTTTGATACATTTCAGAAAAAATCCAATTCTCCTACAAGTGGTTTTTGCTGTTGTATATTTTACATATTACAAGTTTTAAAACATATAGTGACATGAAGACACTCATATAGGTAGATACTCTTAGTATCGCCTTTGTAAAAAAACAATAATTTAGAATCGAAACGTTGTTTGAAATGGCTGTAGCCGTGTTTATATAATTGCCAGATACTTCCCAACCTTCCTCTTCCCCATCTCATTTTCCTTCCCACTGCCTTCAGCTTCACAACATGCCCCGATTGGGGGTGCCAACTTCAATAGACTATTTTATTTACTTCAACGTCGCAGGTGGAAGACGAAGAACTTTCTCTGAGTTCGTACAACAATTGTTAAAATATTGATGTTTCAACATTTTAGTATATTATTTTTCTAATACCCTCTCATATAGGAGTTTGGGTATCATCTGGGCAAACTGCACCCAGCAGGCTGCTGTCCGGAATAACTCGCAGAACCACACGCATTTTGATAAAAACAACTTTACAGAAAAGTTTTTAGATAAAGTCTTATAAAACGTCACTATTGTGTAATTTCTGCATATTTTCTTTACTACCCATGAACATCGAACTTAATACGTAGTAATATAATACATATATCAGTACTATCACTATTTATCTTGTGAAATTCTTTAAAAACTTCTAATTTATTAATAATTAATGGATTTTTTTCCTCGCCGTTATCGTAAAAAAATCACCCCAAGGGCGCGATTTGTGATTATTCCTCCTACAATGTTTCCGAAAAACAATGAGAATACTAATTTATTGTAAACTGTTTGACAAAAGTTACTATCTTAACTTTGAAACCTGGCTTTTCTCATTTAAAAACTAGGAACTTCGATAACAAAATACATCACTCTCGAACTTCGTTTAAAAACACCTCATTTGTATGAAAGTTTTTAAAATCTTTAAGTAGTACTTTTAAAGGACCTGTTTCTTTTATTTGTTTGCAAGTTGGCAAGGACAACAATTAGCAACGGATTGTAGTTGTTAGCGCGTGAAACAAATTACCCGAACAGCCCCGCTGCGAACCTTCTAATTGTTCACCCCTAACTTCTGAAACCTGCAGCTGGTTGTAGTTGGTTGTATCTAGGTGAAAACAAATAATTAGTTACTGCCCTCATCATAGCCTTTTTTTGTAAAGCTTCTACGTGGAATTCGCTTTGATGATAAGCCCTTCTACATTTTCCGTTTGTTAACTGCTTTTTTGTTTTTGCGAGCATTTCTCCATTGCCATACTTATTATTGCGAGATAAAAAGAGTCGAAAAAAACAACTCACAAAGAATCAGCGATACAACAAACAATAACACTTCATATAGAGCATAGACAATGCATACAAGATACAAAGAACAGATCAGCAACAAACTATGAAAATGTATTCATTATCTTCATTATTTAAAAATAGATCTAAGGGATATTGCATATTGGGGTAGGGAGATGCATAGTTTATTTTATTGTGATTTTAGTTTTTTCAACAGAATTTTAATTTGATGATATTGGTGTCTGAAAAAGTGGCGTCGTATTTGGTGCAAATTCTTCGGATAGATTTTATTTACTTTATATGACATACGCAGACATGTTTTTTTAAAGACAAACATTCCTGGGTTACGAATAACCTGACAATATTTGTAAAACTCTTACTGCCATCATTATAAGCGGAAGATGTTGCTTGTGCAATAATGGGGGACTTAGCTAGCAGAGAAATTGAACCCACGACGCCCGGGTGGGAAACCGACGCGTTTATCTACAAATCATTTATTACAAATCATTATGTAGAAACATTATATTAACATGGTCTTAGTGCCTTTGCGTATGTCAATATAAGGTCATGTTTTATTTTTGTCTGAAATAGTAAGGCTTAATTAAGCTAGAGATGGTATGAGTTCAAAAAATGATTAAACGTGTATAGCAAGTAGAGAGAGTTAACAAGTGTAGTGAATTTATGAAGTAAAGATAATATACTTACGATTATTATTTATGTGTAAAAGTTTGAAAAAAAAAACCTATTCTTTTTAAAGTCTACATTTCACGACTTTAAAAATAATAGGTTTTTTTCCCTAGGTTGGTAAAGAGTCATGGTAATTGTCTAAAGTGAAATAATTTTTCGCAATGGGTATTGTGATCGCGCGAGTAATTGGCGAGTTATTTGCTGCATTTTTTGTTGTATGCTTCTACGCAAAGAAGCAGCCTAGTGTACCTGGTACGCCTCGTTGGAATATTTCATCCGATGACGGACAGCAATTCGGGAATATCCGTTTTATTATTAACCAGGTTATGTAGGAACAATAAATCTGGTTACGTGCGCCGTTTCTGCAATGTTAAAATATAATTCGTTGCTTAGTTGTATTTGTAACGTAAGTATTTAGATGAATAACGTAAGTGAAATAGTTTGGTTTGAGAGTATGCTTCGTAAGGACAGTCGGAATTAATGCTCTCTAAGAGGTGGTGACTGTCAACAGCGTAAAGGATTTTGTACATGAATTTCTGATAGAATAATGTTGTTTTATTTTCTATTAACTTATCATCCAGCGGTTAGATGTTGCTGTAATTTATTTCATAGTTTATTTGTTTGTTTTTTATATCAGTTAGGTTTTTGTAAGTGATGATAATTATACCACATTTGGGAGACTTGTACTTCTCGGACGGTTGCAACTAATTGCATTTTAATTATACGTATAATTCCTCGTTTGCTTTGTAGCGGAACACTCTTAATTGATGTAATTTGGGGACTGCAACAAGGAAGTCATTAGATCTTTTGATTCCTCACCTCTTTCTTGTATTTCAAAAGGGTTATATGGATATAATAGCGAATAATTCAAGACTTAGTTCGAACAATTTTTACGACAAATAATGACATTGTTTTTTTTACATAGTGGCACATCAAATGAAACAATGCATTCTACTTGAGAAATTATTGTATGAATAATATGTTTACTTAATCATCATGTTTTTGCATTTGATGATTTGAAATTTGCAACTATATAGGTTTTCTATGGCAATATATAATTGACAAAATATGAAAATAATTTATTATTTTACGTACTTGGATGAATCGTGAGTTAAAAGTAAACCATTATTTTTATTGTATTTGGGGTCAAACCTTAAAAAGATTATGAATGATACCATATAATGAAATTAATTAATAATTAAAATACCTAGTTAAATAACAGTCTAATTAATTACTGTTTTTCTGATGTAAATATCGCAGTTCTCTCGTATATATCGTATTGTGGAAATTTTGAAACAGTGCCAAGGAATATTCGTCCCTATTCCTGTGTCAACTGTGGTTAGAGGTTCATTAATGAGGTTATAATCGTTTCTATCCGGTGAGCAGGCTGCCTTTTGCTACTGTAGGGTTTTTTTGTGAATTTGTTTGTATACAAGTACTTCAAGTGAAATTTTGTGGACTGTGTTTTGCGTGGTTATAGCAATCTTTTATATAAGCCAACTCACCAGGGGTAGGGAGGGTACATGATGGAGTTTGGACAGAGACGTAAGGGATCAGTACTGGGGGTCTAGCGGCCAAGGTTGTAAATGGAAGGGTTCGGGTTTGAATCTACTTTGCAGCAGTATCTCTCTAGTATTGTTTTATTAAGTGTTTTTGATCTCGATTAATAGATGTTGACTACCAACTTCGATAAAGCCAACAAAATAATAATGCTGAAAATAATGTCAAAAATGAACTCCATCATTAATTTGTAGAAAACATAAAATCACTTGTCGACGCCGGTGAAATCTAAAATCGGCAGAATATCAATTTGATATTTTTCGAATCTTTTTCCAGTGTAGGCTGTTGAAACAGGCTTTAAATATCCTCAATACAGTTTTCAGCGTAAGATCTATACATAACACAGCGGGGGTAGTAACGTCAAGGGTTTATCAGTGGAGGGAAATAGGGGCGAGCGGGTGTAAAATTTTAATTGGGGCCTGTTTTTGTTTCGATACCACGCGGGACACGGGGTGTGAATTTTTCGTTTTATTTATGACGAGCTATGTTTTGTTGGAATATGGGTCATATTTATTACCGAGCGCTTTGAAGATAATATTTTTCTTTTTATTTATATAATGTTTGATGTTTAGGAATGGTATTGAACATGCTAAAAATGGTTTAATGAATACTGAATTCTGACAATCTACGTGTCTTATTATTCTGCGTGCCTTAACTATAATCAAAATATTGCAATTAGACCCAATTTTAAAGCATTATTGCTTATTTATTATTAAGTATTATAAATAATTTAAAATACAAACATGAAACAGAAAAAAACAGAAACTAAAAAGAACAATGGTCATGACCGAGACTCCAACTCGGAACCTATACTTTATCCGGAAGTAACACTCTGCCAATTAAGCCATCAATACCTCATAAGAATGCGGCATTTAAAGCGATCTCATACTTATATTGGAAATAATTAATTTGTGAATTTTCTTCCGATTTTAGGCTGTCATCTTTTGATGACATTCAAAGTTCTACTCGAACACATAGATGGTGTCTTAGATAAAAATCCTTTTTTTTCAGCCTAAAATCAAAAGAAAATTCAAATATAATAATTTTCAATATAAGTTAAAGATCGTTTAAAAATGCCGCTTTCTAATGAGGTCTTGATGGATTAATTGGCAGAGTGTTACTCCCGGATAGAGTAAAGGTTCCGAGTTCGAGTCTCGGTCATGACCATTGTTCTTTTTAGTTTCTGGCCTTTATCTGTTTCGTATTATTAATATTATTTAATATAATAAATATTTTTGTATCCCATTTAAAATTCTCGAACGGTAAACTGACACGTTTTGACAATGTTCTGTTATCGGGTAACACAACTTTTTTCAGCTCTTCGCGATAATTTAATCGATTCAATTTAATTATTCACTCAACTGTCGAAAAGTGAGATTAGACCCGTGTTGTTTATGCCAAACTTTTATAGTGTTCAAAAAGAAAAGAGCATTTGGAATATTTTTAAGTAGATTCTGACCTAGATGACTTGATCGCTTTCAATTTTTTTTGTTTCCTGTTATCTTAATTTTGCTACGCGTTTTTTAGTTAGATATTAAATTATGTTAAAAAAATATATTCAATAATCACTGCATAAATAATTATATGGCAAAAATATTGATCATGGTCGAAAGTCGATTTAGGTTCAGCCATAAACATAATATTATACAATCATCTAAATCAGTGCTTAAATCAGAAGTAAACTTAAGTATGCATATAAAATTTGATATGACATATTATTCATGTTTAGATTCTCTCGTAATAAAAAATAAACTCTCGTAATGAATTTTAAACGTATCAATAAGTTTAACACCTGTAGTTGTTCAGAAGAACAGAATTGTTTGTACCCATCAATCCAATCTATCTCGAGGGAAGGAAATTCCCTTCACAGTTTGTATTCCATTCTCATTTTCGATTATTCTCGAATGTATGCGATCGTTTAATCAATCATGTGACAGAATATAACGTAAAATGATGGGAGAAGCCTCGATATGAAATAATGCCACGTCTCTCGGGACGCTTCTCTCCGTCTCTGTCGCGCTGTGACGGGAATCCTCGTTCCTCATTCCTTTAATAAAATATGTCAATCTTAGGAATTGAGACAACGGAAAATAATATCGCCGTGGCCGCAAGTTTTTGTTCGTCTTTTATTCGTTTTCTGATGTTTATCGCAAAATTTGATATAAGATTGGCTCTTACTTTTTTCTTGCAGCAATAAATCCAATCATTTCTGAATTAAGCTTTCGTTTCCAAATTCTATTATTATTGTACAACAGATACAAATCCAATGACAGTACAATGGAAAACAAAAAAATAGTTTTTTTACTTGTCATGCTATGCTGTGTCAAAACATCTGTCCGATCATAGGGTATGCTAAACATGGCATTATTTCTGCTGCGGCAGTATTTCTCAGGCACGAATAAGCAGTAGCATGCCTATAAGAGTGGACAGTCGATCAAGTGGTTTATAATCTTAAAGCCTATCGTCATGAGACCAGCATTGCGCCTAGTCTCTAAGATTTGATAATTTGTCTCCTCGAGTAGTTCCATGAGATGCATTAACATAGGGTATGTTCCGTGCGAACGCATGTACACATACCTGAAGATTTTTTTCTGAATCTGTTCCAACATATTTATATATTTGGTCTGATGTGGAGCCCAGACAATACATGCGTACTCCAACTTGCTTCTGATCACTCCATGGGCATTAAAACATTATGTAATGCCACAATGTTTTAATACCCATGCATGTAGGATTTTAGAACTTTTTATATATACTCGAATGTGAACTGGAAAATATGTTTTATTTATTTTAAAATATATCAAAAATACAACTATTCACTTAACTATTGAAAAGATGAATGATAGTGGTACAGTGAAAATGAATATATATAAATATTATAATAACTGTAGTATAACAAAATAGAATACAAGATAATAAAACAAATGCATGTAAATCTTATACATATAATAAAGTAAGGTGAAAAACGTGTATAAAACATGGATAGTGTAACAATAGGAACTAACTATTTACTAACACTCCACATATAATAAGATAAGGTATATCCAAAGGAGTTATATGATTTTACAGTAAGAAGTGGTGTAACATATACAATATAATTATATGAATAATATGATAAAGTTTTAAAAAAGGATAAGAAAGGAAAATCCACGTAAGCTGGTATTACTCTTACTCTTGTAAACATAATGAGAGATAATCGTTGATTTTTTTAAACATATACTCGTATATACCCTCTGATGAGAGATTCATTCGGATTCCAAATTTTATACATTGCTTTATATAGCTAAAGTTACGTCAACTAATCAGATAAGATAGTCACTATAGTCACATACTCCCAACCTTCAGCTTCCTTTTATTCTTTCTCTTCATCACTTATTTAGGTCATAAATCCACTGGCTCCGGGTAGATAGAACTTTTTTACCGTATCACATTCACAAAAAACATATTGAAGGATCGCATACATATTTGAATGAAAGTAGACTGAATGCTGTGGAAATGAGATCCCTGAGGCGTATGTGTGTTAAAACGATGTATGACCATGTTAAAAACGTGGATATTCGAAAAGAATTCAAGGCTGATGTAATCGTAATGAATAGGATCAAGAAAGGGACGCTTAGATGGTTTGTGCATGTAGAGCGAATAAACGAAGAAAGGAGTGTGAAAAGATGTATGATGCGAAAGTGAATAGAAGAAGTCAGGACGCCCGAGGATGACATGGCACGATCAAATACGTGAATCGAGCCATTTTAATTTTTATATAATTCAATTGAATTAAATTTAATATTATTAAATAAAATAAATAATAAAATAAATAAATGAATCGAGCCATGTAAAAATCAGAATAACAAAAGAGTATGTATGAGACGAGATATAAATGGGAATGAAGCAAAGAGTGTGTACCAAGACAGAGTTGTATGGCGGTCTGTCTTCTCTGACTACCCCTACGGGGAAACGGCGTGATGGTTAGTTAGTTAGTAAGTAAGTTAGTTTCATATGTGTTTCGTGGAGTAGGTTGGGCGTCAATTATGAAAGTACCCCTTAAAGGATACTTGTTGTTGCGTTCTCAGGGTTAAAAAATACCTGCTTGACGATAGATTTTCTTCCGGCACGTCGAATCTTGCGAAAAAATCTGAAGACGATTGGGCGAAATTGTATCTCGACGCGTCCCACTTTAAAGGGGAGGTTTCCGCTGAGTGTAGAGACTAGAGCCTAAAGCCGGAGGGCGGAGGACGGAGGGAATCTGTTTATCGGAGGGTGAGTGCTTACTTCTTCCGTTTTATCTGCCGAATCATGCTCGCTTCGATTTATAAACGTCCGAAGCAAGAGGTCGCTCTAACGAGCTCTCGAGATTAATCTGGGCTCGGTAGGCTCCCAGATAGCATCTCGCTACTTCCCTCGCTGCCGGAGTCTGCCGCGACCACCGCCACCGGCCTAAGTTGTATTGATTGGCCATCCGATGGAACAACCAACCTTCGGCCACCACTTTTCACTTTAACCAACCGACCTTTTTCACTTAAAAGTTACTTAGTCCGGACGTTTTCGATTTTTCTGATATTATTTTCGGCTTTTCATCTTGAAAGTGACTTTCATATGAGGGTATAAATACGAAGACAGCAATCTTCAAAACCCCTTTTGTGCATTATAAAGTCATTAAATGTCTATTTTAAAGAAACTTTAGTGTTGAAATCCAAACGATTCTATATAATAGCATAATAAACATAATAAATAAGGACTTATCTTTGACTACGAAATCACCTTACGCAGGAGTCGAAAATTTAGAAAAACGAAAATTTCGCCACCACAAGCGTACGCACAAACCTATATAAAATTAAACATGGCGTGACATCAATTAAGCTTGCGACAGTTTGCATAGTGTCACAAGTCTGAAAAATATCAAGCGGTTTCTAAAATATTGAGGTGGTACGATTTATCCAACGGCACGATAATAATAATAATATTTGGATAATTTGTATATATACAGCAACATACTAACCTGGTAGGTCACTTCTGGCAGGACACAATCACTTTATCATAATAACTTAAAATTTAGCTGATCATTACATATATTTTTATTTTTATTTACTTTTTATTTATTTTATTTTTAGGGCATGAGAGAAAATTTAGAATATTGTATATCAGAGATATTTAAAAAATATGTTTTTTCGACATGTATTACGAAAAAAGAGAAAACAGCAAAAAACAAGTTTCAATTTCTTATTTTTTACTTTCACGTTCGATACCTCAACAACGAGCCATGGTAGGTGAAAAATTAATAAAAACTAAATTGTAGAGCTTAAAAAATTTAACAAATAAGTATAAAATCTCAATTTTCTCACGATGACGGAGAGCCGAGTTATCGCAAAAAACAGAATTTATCCCTCTTTTCAAGATGGTGAGGAAACCTACCAGGAAATCTCTGTCGAAAACTTCAAATTAAACTTTTCTAAGCCCCCTTCTAAACAATATATAAAAATCAGCCAGTTCGGTTCATTTACATTTCTAAATGTATATAATGACTGGACTATAGCACATTATTGTATTTTCTAACTCATCTATTTTTTTCTTGCTAGATATGTATTTAAGGAACAATTCTGCATCCTTTACTTAAAACTTGCTTCTTTTTACTCATTCCGTTCTTCCTTTCGCACACAGTTATATACTTTGAATTTACCTGCTTTAGGAATGCGCGGTTCATTTATTATGAAACTTATTCTTAAGCCTTTTACTTAACATTTGTTTTAACCAAGTTAATTGTAATGTCTGAAAAATGTTTCATTTCTCACGTACTTACATAACTTTAGTTCTGTGAACCAAAAACGAGCTGCGAAATGGCATTTTTAACTGTAATTTCATCACCGAATTTGCTTCGCAGCTTGAAGTTTCTATTCTCCCAAGAAACAACATGAAGAATGCTCCTGCCAATAGCAGGCGATTAATTCCGTTACAAGACTAATAAATTGCCATTAACTTTGCGAGAAATCTCCATAACGCTTCATTAGACCTCGTTATTCCGTACTTTTTAACGAATTCTAACAGAACTGTTAAGCAAGTTCCCGAATTGTTTGCCAAACTTCACCTTAAATTTTACTCAATTGCCAAAACTTTGGGTAATCGCACCAAAATATCGACATTTAGACGGGAAAGAATTATTCTGATCGTATTTTACGTATAGGCGCGTTTCATTCCTGGCAATTTAGTATTAGTATTTTTGAATTATTAAAATAACATTCCAACACTGTCAATGGCGGCTCGTGACTGTTTAGTGTGCTTGAGTGGATTGACAAATACGACTATACTGATGATGTTGTAGCAGGAAAAAAAAATTATGACGATTTTCAGGGTTTTTCAGTTTTGGTGCACTGCACTGCTAAAAAACTTTCAGTCTAAATAAAGAAGAAAAAAAAGGTTTTCGCCAGCAGCAAGATCAATAATGACGTTTTTTTTTCAATATTAGCACTCCAGCACCCTAAAAAGTCACGAGCCGCCTCTGAAACAGATAGTTTTTTCACCTTTCCTGCTAAATATTTCTTTCTAAAAAAAGTTTGATAAGTCGGGCGAAGCTGGGTAGTAAATACTAGTTATATAATAATAATTTAATTTTATAAAATTTCACCCCAAATCATAGAGTCAAATAAATAATAAAGTCGTCACTCCATACGCACGGAGACTTAAAACCTTGTTCCATTTAGTCCGGGGAGGCATGTGGTGCGGAGAGGGGACTCTCGCGTTCTACAGCCAAACGATGCTCACAAACCATGCCTACATAGGCCGAATATATTAGACGTGGCAATGTAATGTAATCTCAGAGCAATAATATACAAGAGAGAGCGCTGCCGTAGTCAGTTTTGATGAGTTTTGCCGGACTCGGCTAGAGCTGGGCGTGGTTAGGACTAGGGCTAGAGTGTTTATACATCCATTCATAGCATATGTCGAAATAATGTTTTTGTTTATTCGTATAACCACCTTTTCACAGTATTGTTTTGAACAAAAATATAGCATATAACCTAAAAAATCGTTGACTTATGTCCATTTATGCCGCATATAAAAACGTGTGGGTGGAGTCAACGGATACGTGGGACACGAACAATATCCTTACAATACTTTAAAGCGGTGTGATAATTTGGAAAATTTTGCTGTCTCTTTCTTTCACATGGTGTACGACGTAAAAACCCGGAGAAAGTGATTTATATCAAATTTGTATAGGTTGGGTAAAAATAATTAGCTCTCTCTCCATATATTGTTACTCCAAGCTTGTAATACATCTTTGCCCCAAATGCGTTTTGGTATGACAGCTTAACATATGTACACATTGTACACTCACTTAGATTATCAATGCGAGGGTTCTATTCTTACACAAAATTAATACAATAGTGGTGTTTACGCAATATAAGTAAGCTTACTTAACACATGTGATATAAGCATTAATATTGATCAAGCCATGTATCACATTATATGACAGTCTTGTGGTAACTATTAGATTTTATAAACTGACATATTAAAGGTTGTAATATATTATTCACAACTAAATAGACCGTGTCAAATTATATATTATGTTTCTAACATATTATAGATGCCACCTAAAAATATACGCAACAATGAACCGTAAATAGATGTTTCTGAAGAATTTCTGGACACTGTATTTGATATGAAAAAAAAACTGACGTTTTCTGTGATGGCAACATGAAAATGTTTTAAAACTAACCCTTAAGAGATGTTTTTGAAGAATTTATGGACACTATATTGATATTAAAAAAACTGACGTTTTCTGTGATGGTAACATGAAAATGTTTTAAAACTAACCGTAAAGAGATGTTTTTGAAGAATTTCTGGACACTATATTTGATATTACAAAAAAATCTCATGTTTTCTGTGAAAGTAACATGAAAATGTTTTAAAACTAACCCTAAAGAGATTTTTGAAGAATTTCTGGAACTATATTTGATATTAAAAAAAAACTAACGTTTTCTGTGATAGTAACATGAAAATATTTTTAAACTGGTATTTTTTTAAAAGTGAGTACCGCATAAAAATCCCAACCGTCTGGAGCCAGTGGGACTATGGCATCCCCAATTGGGGTATGTTGTGAATCTGAAAGTAGTGGGGTCGGGGAGGAGATAGGGAAGAGGAAGGTTGAGAAGTACCTATCTATTCCGATCTGGTGACCAAACACGGCTTAAGTCTTTTCAAGCAATGTTTCGATTCTCAATTGTGGTCTTGCACTAGGGCGATACTTGGAGTATCAACCACTCTGAAACGCGTAGCAAGTACATTAAATATTATTTTATATGGATTAAATGTGTTGTGAGCCATATTAATTACATCAAAGTTAATTGCGCACGCCGGGTTTGAACCCGTGGCCTATGGATTCGAAGCCAAGCGTCTTACCACTCGACCACGGCGGCCGTCAAACAACTTTTGTCGTATAAGCCGTATCTACTACTTTATTGTATTCAGAGGGGAATTTAGTTGGGTTTTCACACAATGAGTATGAGTTCAGTGGCGGCTCGTGACTTTTTAGTGTGCTAGAGTGGTAAGATTGAAAAAAACGTCATCACTGATGTTGTTGTAGCCGAAAACATTTTTTTTTTCGAAATATCAACTTTTGTATGAATATTTTTCAGAAATCCGTGCAGTGCACCACCAAAACTGAAAAATTCTGAAAATCTTCATACAAAAAATAAAATCTTGAAAAAACATAAAAATCATTTTCGGCTACAACACTAAAAATGTCGTATTTTTCAATCTTAGCACTCTAGCACACTAAAAACTCACGAGCCGTCACTGAGTATGACTCGGTAAAATATATAGGTGAATGAAAAATGATATCTGCGTTTACTTTAAGAGTAATATTGAAGTAGTGGAATACCTACGTCTATACGATTTTGTAGATATTCTAGTAGAGTGGCAAAGTAACATAAACTAGATTACCGCTAAGCCAAACTGAAAACTCTCGGAATTAAATTTGGCGAGGTTATAAATTCCTTGGCTCCCGCGGGAATGACCGAACAAATGAAGGAGTCAAAGTCACCTTTCCCGATCCTTTTACTGTAGTGACTTTCCCCGGATCTAATTTACCTCAATTTCACGCGAGTGACTTTCCATCCTGAACTGTGGACGAAGAACTTCCGCTAAGTTGCCTTTAACGGGTGTGAAGCGGAACATTTGGTGAAATGGATGCGACTAAGTCGGCGGTGGTAAGGCTGTACGTCTGCTGTGATTAATTGGACTTTTGAATTCATACTACTATAATTAGTGTTTTTTTACGTTTCCCTTCGCGAGTGAAATGTTTTGAACGTTTTAAATTAATTCGCGTTTCTTTGATAGTGAACTATTTTTTTTTCTTTAATTTTAATTGCGGATCTGTTGAGACAACATTGCCCCATTTTTTCATCTTTGTGAAGATATTATTACCTAGAAAACTGGGTAGTATTATTATTTTTTAATTACGAAGATATATCTTCTGGACCTTTTCTCAAATCTAGAGATATTAACTTTTTTCGTGTGCGTATATTTGACGAAAAAAATACTGTTGATAAATATTTAATAGCACGCCCTTTACAAAGCTATAATTTAAATTATTTTTTTATAAATAAAACAGATAAACTTTGTTTAAAACCACTTTTATTTTCAATATTTTGTCGACCGGTTTCGGAAGCACCCTTCCATATTCAGGACAATATTAATTATTTTAATATATGTAACCGCAAACTTGGAATGTTTTGTTTAGTTTATTTTTGTAGCCTAATTATGCTTAGGCTAAGCGAAACCGGTCGGTCAAAAAAAAAATTATATTCGTAGTCTTTTTACAAATATGTCAAACCACAATGTGATTGCTTTCCACGAAAATATAAATTATGTATTCTTGGCATAATATTTTCTTACCACAACGAAGGTCGGAAATCGAAAGTTTTCTTGGAATATTTATTAAGATCAGTGGTAAAAAATATACTGTAAACTCTGCAGAAGGCAAGAACGTAAATATGTACCTTAATGTTCAAATTTACTTCTCTCGAGTTAGCGGCTCAGCCTACAAGGAGGCCCCGATGTGTTTAGCCCCGCATCCCTTACATCACCCTAGATACATCCCACCGCCCACCTCCCTCCTTCCTCCTACCCTTAAGTGTATATAATAATATATACGCGTGAATATCTTCCCTTAACCAAACACCTGCGGCTCCTCGTGAACTGTAAACCAAAGCTGTTTAAATTACGTAAATATTTATTCGATTTGTTAATTAAGAGGGTGAGTTTTAAGATCCAATGGGTTTAAATCGTTTTCAAAATATGTAGCGCTTTTACGGTTTCGAGGTGCCTTACACTTCTTTTAATAAAACCACACATCATTTTCCTGGACAAAAAAGTTTTTTTATCTCTTATGTTTTACATTTTAATGATTTTAATAACATCAAGTTTTTAACTTTATTCCACTATTTTTTTATTTAAGACCTGACCGGTTTTACCTTGTGACGGGCATCTTCAGACTAGTACAATTTTAAATAAATCTAAACTATTAGTGTTCGGAATGGACGCTTATTGAGTCTCATAGTGAACATCTGTGACTAGGTTTTGTTTTATTGCTGACAGAGGCGGCTTTACAATAACATTTAAAAATACATTCGGGTAGTTTTATTACCTTCTGGGAGACGGGTTACATAGAATGCGTTTGTTTGTTTTTTTTTTCAATTTATACAATATCTATATTTAAAAAAATGGTATCCTTATTATAATGGTGTTCCACCACGAATTAACAGTTTCAAAATTTACCTTTTAACCTTCGATACAAACATTCTTAAATGCGGAATAAACACTCCTTCGACTTGCTCACCATTAAAATTATGTTTATTATTTTATCTGTATAAATTTTCAATGCTTTTGTTTAAAATGTATTTCGCTTTCGTCGAAAATGATACGATGAAATTCGTGATTTTGCAATTTCAAAGTACATACCTGCCTGCTTTTTGTATTTGTTTCACTCAGATTTGCATGATTCTGGCATAAATCCCGGGACGTCTTCATTCCTTTGTATCGAATCAGCATCATCAATCCTCATTCTATATATTTAATGCATATATTTTCTTATATTCCTTTCATATGCAATTTCCCGTAGCCCGGCTCGTAACAATAACTCGTAGAATATCGTTGAATATTCATTCAAGTGGGGCTCCCTTTTATTCTTTCCTTTTGTTTATTTTACTTACAAAAACAGTACCGGAATAATTAAGGCTTACCTGGGTTTTGGGGGTAGGTACCGCAGCTTCTGGAACATTATTTCTTTTGATTCCAAACCCGCATTCAATTGCTTTATTTGCATACTGCAGTTTGCATCTTCCATGCACCCGCTGTTTTTTGTTGGAGAATTTCCTTTGAACATCTGCCCGAGTCCGAGCCTACGTCTACGTCAGCTTTCCTGGCGGTGGTTAAATAAGTTTGAAGGGTCTGCTCTAACGTATTTTTGTACGCCTTATGTTTCCCTCTTTATTTTGCCTTTGAGTTTTTCACCAATAAATTTAAATATTCGGAAGGGAAATCGCTAAAGAATTCGTGCGATATTACGGTGTAAAAAATATTTTGGAATATTGGGGTTTCGGATATAAAAACCGACTCTGTTACGAAAACGTGACTCTCAATATTAACTTTTGTGATGAACAAATTTCATAAAAAAACATCCCACCCCTTAGCTGGTGAATTGAGCGTCTATGTCTGCATTTATTGTATGTCTTATAATTATCTTAAATTCTCTAAATTCTTATCTGTTATCCTCTCCTTATCGTATTGTGATAATTAAGAAATCACTAAATATTTAGTTCAATTTAATTATTTTATTATTTTTTAATACATTACTATTTTAGAGCGTTTTTTAAGATGTATAAAAAGTATTTAGAATATACAACAGAGTTCCAATCATAACGTCGCCGGAAAGGCAAAAAGACTAAAGCGCCATTTTGAAAAGTTTACACCAGAGCACTTTAAACTTTTTGATTGTTTTACAATAAAATTTATAAGTCTTCAGTACTTGGTTGAATTTAAAAAAAAAAGTTAATCCAGGTAACTCAACGCTCTCACTGAGTTGCCTGAAGCAACGAAAAGCTAAAAAAAGTCCCAAACCTGTGTCGCTTAAGTCAAGCCTTCTCCCAAATGGTAAATATATTTGAGATGTCTGAAAGGTCGTAAAAGTCTTCAGAATCAAACGAGAGACAGAGCATTCGATGCCGAAAAAAAAATGATCTATACTGCATGTTTAACTGCATCTTTGACCGGTCGGTAGCTGAGTGGACAAGCGCGTCGGATTCCCACCCGGGCGTCGTGCGTTCAATTCCTCTGCTGGCTAAGTCCTCCATCATTACACGAGCAACATCTTCCACGTCTTATAATGGCAGTAGGAGTTTTTCAAATATTGTCAGGTTATTCGTAACCCGGGAATGTTTGTCTTTCTTTAAATAAAATATATATATTCGTACATAACTCATTTCTGACCAAAGTGTCGCTTCAGCCCTTTTTTCCTTCCAGCGAAGATATATTTATACAAGAGAGAGAAAAATAAATGATCATAAAAAAATAGACATTGTTCTAAAATTTAATAAATAAACATAACGGATAAATAATAAACAGTAATTAAACAAGCAGTAAAAAAGCTTGCTGTTTAAAGGCAGTTTCACTTACGCAAAATATCGTCGATATAAGTTCAACACCGCGGAAGAACTATTTGTCAAAATGTTCAGGAGGGACAAACGTTTCCACTTCACGCTGTATTGCTTGCTTCTTTGTTTTTACTTCAACCGAGTGCACGCAATCAATTGGTCAATTTGAATATGCCAATATATGTATACATATTGTGCTGTTCAACTGAAAGCGCCAAAAAACGTGTTTTGAAATGATACGGCTCATACGCGGTATTGCACTTACACCGACGATATATCGATATCCGAAGCGATTCGATTCAACGGCAAGAGTGCCCTCCCCACTTAAATGACCATCGGCAAGTTAGTCGTGCAAGCCGGGAGATAAAATAATCTATACGGTCGATGACGGCGATCAACAAAAAATCTATCAACTAATTATCTTTTCAAACTGTACATTCCACTGTAAAAATGCGCGGTTCACAGCTACATGCACTTTACAGATGATTTTTTCAAACAATCTTCTGCAACGGACTCCCTTGAACGAACTACAAAGGCTCCTATGTTGCACATTCACGTAATGCACTAAACTCAAAGTACAATGCAACAACACTCGTCCGTGTTCAGTGCTCTCGAAATGCACGCTACTTCAATCGCTGACAGAGAGATTCACGGCGTGAACCACGTTACCAAATACACGTATCTTAAAGTAAGCTACGAGTATGTAGTTATTTTTACCTCTGGAGAGATAAACCGATGTGCGTGTTTGGTGTGCCTGAAGTAAGGTCAATTTCCCTTTAGTTTTTTTTTTCAACCGATAATATCGGCTGTCTGGGGCCTAGGAGACGAAAAGCCTTATGTGAATTGACGATATCAGCTATATTTCAATTCGGCATAGATTTATACGTACATTTGTTTGATCCTACTTTCTGCAACAACTGTGACGGCCTCCGTGTTCGAGTGGTTGAGACGCTAGACTAAGAATCCAGAGGTCGTGGGTTCAAAAAAGGCGTGGGCAAAAAAAAATGGATTTGTGTAATTTTACATTTTGACAAATATAAAATAATACATGGTATTTTTTCGACACGTTCCAGAGTGATATATACTCGCTATAGTCTCGCCCTGGTGACCCCTCTCGACCCCTATTCAGAGTCGAAATGTCGCTTGAAATGGTTTTAGCCATGTTTGTTGACTAGAGCTGAATAAGCAAGTACTTTCAACCTTCTTCTTCTCCATCTTCTTCCCTTTCTCTTCGAGTTTAAGGTTGGCGTGTGAATGTGTTGGCTGATTTTTTTATTTCCTACTAATTTGAAACGTAAACTTTCATTCCTAATTATTATCAAAAGCGTCCTCCAGGTGATGTTTCACAAAAACGGCGCTATGTAAATTAGCCAAGTATTGTTATCAATCATGTATTAAGAGCCACATTTCGTCAGCAAATCTCCTCGCATAGCTGGCCAACGAATGGCCGCGCAGAATCAGCTAGAGACTTCCTCGCACTAATGGAAATTCCCCCCTCAATAAATCACACATAAGTGCAGACGTAAAAACACGGTAAAACGTGGCAAATGTACCGGTCTGTGATGTGTTTCATACAATAAAAGCACTGCACGCCTGTTCTTTTGTAAGGATAATGTCGGAACACTCCTAAAAGGACATAATACTGTTTCAGATTTGTGCGACTGAAGTTTGTGATTTTAAATAGTTTGAAAATTTACATCGTTTGTGGTACAAACACAATATTGTCATCTTGTCATCGTATAGGCTGTTTATAGTTTCCGTATATTAGTATCCAGAGTCATAATTATACATGAAAATATTTTACTTTTTCCATGTAATGAATTGACTGAAAATTAAATAATAACTTTGTATAAGACCACAGATTTTATTTTATTTTTTTATGACCGACCGGTTTCGCTTGGCCTAAGCATCGTCAGGGTACAAACTTAAGCTTAACAAAAATTAGAATATTCCAATATTAGATATATTTCCTGTTAACTCGTAAAATTTCTTATTATTATTTATTTACCTTCTCTGTTAACGTTTTGCCTTTTTCATTTCATATTATTTGTCTCTTTCTCTCTGTTCCTTTGTTATAATTGAAATGTGTTTCTATTGTTTTCTCACTGTTCTTTTATATTATGTTATATAGTGTTCTCCCTCTGTATGCATACCATATATAACCGCACACTTGTTTTTTTTTAGTTGAATTTTGTACCTTGATGATGCTTAAATAAAATCTGTGGTATTGTACAAAGTTATTATTTCATTTTCATTAAATATGTCAAACTACAAAGTGATTGATTTCTACGATAAATAAATAATAATAAATTTATGCGCGTTTCTTTCAGTAGTTGGTTGCGAAAAACAAATCTGCTAAGCTTTTGATAGGCTTTTCCTGTATCTCGAATTTACTCAATGTTAGATTATTATTATATTCGGTTATTTATCAAGATTTTTTTGGGGGTCAGAGTCAATTAACACAATTAGAGCTGCCTCTCTGCTTCCATATCAATGATTACTTATGGCAGGAAATTTACGATTATCTACTAATCCATCAAATTAATTGAACTATTGGACTAGACTCCTTATAATTTATCAAATCAGACAGGTCTACCTGTTTTTCTTTAATCAGTATTTTTATTAAGTATTGCTCACCGTTTTTTAAATATTAAACACACTCCTGAGGAGAAACGTTTGTTGAAATGCTCTCAAATATATTCCTAGCAGGTTAATTTCTTATATTCACACTGTTTGTATTTTTAGAAATGTCTTCAATATTATTTCCTTTCGTTTTCTTCAACAAATTCGTTCATGATATGTGTATATATATATATATATATATATATATATATATATACATGCTTTTTATCTAAATTATTTACACCCTTAGCTTCTAGCTAATTGTTTTTTTTTATGTGTACACGTGCACTGTTATACCCATATCTGAACATTTTGATAACGATCATGATTTAAATAGTTTTAATATGGATACATATTTCATGATTTATGATAACGATTATGATTTTAGATAGTTTTACTATGGATACATATTTAATGATTTATAATAACGATCATGATTATAGATAGTTTTAATATGCATCCATATCTTTTATGTATTTTTTTCTCGTTGTTATATTAGATTGGGTAATTTAATGTGTAGCGCACTTAAGGTGAACTACCACAAAAGTGCGATATATAAATTGACTGTCATTATAATTATTTTTCTCGATTTTATTTAAGCAAATAAAGTTTTTTTCTTATTAATTGACAAAAGTTGTACGATTGTTTTCGATATTTTTCATTTGAGTGGGTACTTTCTCAAAATCATAATTTCAATGAAGGTATTAATAACATAATTGAATTATTCATTGAGTA
The DNA here is from genome assembly GCA_022651775.1 of Drusus annulatus. Classification (NCBI taxonomy): domain Eukaryota; kingdom Metazoa; phylum Arthropoda; class Insecta; order Trichoptera; family Limnephilidae; genus Drusus; species Drusus annulatus. Next base: position 181,713 of record JAGWCC010000076.1, on the reverse strand, counting down.
GGATTACACTGAACTAGGATTAACGATAAAGGGTACCGAGTACCTACGCGGGGATAAAACACTATAAACGGTTCCACTTTATAAGAATTACTCGGAATTATAATATTAATCGCTCGGCGAAAACACAAAGCGATGTTACAAGTTACAGGGGTATTTAAAGCGAATGTTTGGTCCGTGTAATTTCGTCCGTATCAGAAGGATTGGGGCTCAAATACCAGGGGCCGCGAAGGCTTTACGGGAAGGCTCGACGTACCACTGCTGTGTACAGTTGTACACCGTACACCCACAGTTATACACACAAAGTAACGCTTTAATTTTGATCACTCAATCATTGCATCACAACGCTAATTGTGAAAAAATGCTCCCATTAGGTATAAAGTCTAAAAAATACAATTTACCGACTTTTACAAATCATTGACAAATAACACGCTAATCCGTTGTACTGTATGTTAGTTTTGTTTCGTAAAATATAAATTTTTATCGTTTTTATTTCTGTTAGTTATTTATAGTTTTTTTGTGAAACTCCATTTTAAATTTAAATTTTGATAAAATGTCATATTTTTGCAATTAAGTTTTGTTGACAACTGTTTAAATGTTCAAAGTTATCATCAGACTTTGGTTAGGCAACATGGAAACGACCCATCTAGTAAGAATTTCAAGATAATTCGCTTTTTACCGAATTCAGTAACTAAACAGTGATTAACAATCATATAAATAAATATATTCCATGCGGCCTAATAGCTGTTGCTATAAATAATAAAACTAAGCCTAGCACATTTTTTTGGATTTCTACTACCAATGCTCTTTGTTAAATTTGTTAACAATTATTTTTGGTAGTACCATTGAAGGATATAAACATGTACATACATTTTTTAAAAGAGAGTCAAACATTTCTGGGTTACGAATAACCTGAAAATATTAGGATTCCATCGGCTTAAGTGGAATAGTGGAGGACTCAACAAGAAGAAGATCGAACCTGCGATGCCTGGATGGGAACCCGACCCATTTGTCCACTCGGCGACTAACATATATTTGTATATACCTCAATGGGTACTACCCCACAAAACATCCCCATTAATATAATTATTTGATTAAGATTCAATACATTCTCTTGTATTGCTTTTATGCCCAATATTGACGAAAAGTAATAATCGTTAAAAAGCTTGGGCAGTTTCCATATATATATTGTGTCACTTAAGTAAATTTTAGATCAACTCAAAAACATCCATTTTTGAACTTTTTTTTTATTGTTCTTCGAAAAATCATCATCCCGTTAAACTACTATAAAATAGTTTGTCAACAGGATATTGAATACAAGGTAAATATAGATGATCTTATCAATTATCAATATTTAAAACATATTATTAAAATTCATACATCTTAAGAAATTGATATACTATTACACCTTACCATGATGCACTGTGCAGCATAATATAGTACAACAATACATCAATTTCTTTAGTACACATAATAGAAACATAATAGGAACGCCTAATATAAATTATTTCTACTTAGGAACCATTTTTTCAGCATATTTCTTCTTTAACCTTTTTTTTTTAACTTGACAAATATTTCGCCTTGATAATTATTGCGCATTGGCATTTTGGTTATTATCACGATTACGTATTTTCGAGTGCACATACATTAATTTATAATCGTTCAATATTTTCGCCCCTAATGACGGTGGTATATTTGAATATTTCAATCCCGTTAAAGCTCAAAATCACGTTTTGGCACCAGATTTACGTCGGTTAGCACGTGTTGCTAATTACTTGCTATTAAAAACACTTTATCGCGTGTAAGTCCTGCCTTTTCCACCAAATAAACAAACATGCCCACTTTGAAAATGATCACCAATAATTACTGTTCGTAAACCTCGTGAATATGTATTTAGTGGCTTCGACAAGCATTTTTAAAACACTCGAGTTGTTTTGTGATTTATCTTGTTCAACTTTAACCAGAGTGGTAGATACTCGTTGAACGTTGTTTGAAATGGGCTTAGCCTTTTTAATGACCATATCTGAATAGCCAGGTACTTTCCAACATTAATCTTCATCTCTTTACTTCATCCAGCGTCACAACATTCCTCGAATTGAAGAAGCTGTTGTCCCACTGGCTCCTTGCAGTTGGGACTGTTACCCAGTAGTCATATAAAAATAAAGGATTAGAGCCTGTCCTTTTTCTAAAAAATATACAGGCCTAAACACTTTTCAAAATGATCACTAATAATAATTATCATTTTTTTATCTAGGGTTTATTTTTTTACACGGCTGTGACAAATTCAAAAAAAAAATAATTTTAATTTCTCTTACCCAAGACAAACCTTTATAAACCTATATATTTTTGGTGCTTAGTGTTAAGGGCTTAAGTCAATTTGCGTCAATGTTGATTCAAGCATTTAAAAATATTGTAAATCCTTTTCTGTGGTCGAGTGGTAAGACGCTCGACTACGAATCCAGAGATCGCGATTTCAACCCTGCGTGCGCAAATGAATTTTATTGAGTTCAGGTATCAATTCATTTAATTAATATAAAATAATATATAATATGTTTCCGGCACGTTCCAGAATGGTAGATACTCTTAGTGTCGCCCTGGTGAAAAACCACCATTCAGAATTGAAATGTTGCTTGAAATGACTTATGCTGTGCTTGGTGACCAGATCTGAATAGCTAGGTAATTCACAACCTTCCTCTTCTCCATCTCTTTACACTCCCTACTACCTTCAACCTCACATCATACTCCGATTGGGGATGCCATAGTCTCACTGGCTCTAGACGGTTGGGAGCGGTTGGGACTCTTGTGCGGTATTCAATTTTTAAAAAAACCTCTATTACAAAGCTCCAAAGAATACCTATGGATAGCCTTTTGTTTTAAATAAACATTAAACTTAACCAACCACATGTTTTTTACGAACCTTGTAAACATTTGTCTGATTTCAAAAATATTTATAAATCACTAAAATTCATATTTGATTCTTCTAACCTAATTCACTCCTTGAGTTCAAGTTAGAAGAGTTATGTTTGAGGCAGGTTCGTGTTGATTTGTTTCTCCTCCAGAGTATTACTTGGTAATAGTTTCGCCTCCTCGGATTATCCTCAGAAGGAAAACTAATCTGTGTTTGTCTTGATTAAACGGTTTTCTTATAAACTTTCAAGTTTCAAGGTGCTTCATTACACGGTTTATCAAGAAATAAAAAGTTTTGCTGTAAACAGAAGTATTTTTTCCAACCACATGTATTACCGTGTTAGTACTGTGAACTACAACTGTTTATTTATCTATATATTGAATCACAAAAGCACAGTATAATTACCTTTCCACAAGAAGTTCTTCTGTGTTATGAAAAACAATTTATTTTATTTTTTATTATGACTGAACAAATAAGAGTTTGAAGTGTAAGCTTTTACACCCCTTCTGGGTTCTCCAATACGTACATACAAATTTAAAAAAAACTTTTTATTGCAGGGAATTAATTTTCAAGCTTTATCTAATAAGCATTTGAATAATGTTTTTATTGAATAATAATAATGACAGTTAAATTATATAGTGCAGTTTTGTAATAGGTCACCTTATGTGCGCTTTAAACTAAATTACTTAACTTAATATAATAATGAGATTTTTTTATAACAAATATATATGCAGATTAAAACTATCTAAAAGCATTATTGTTATCATAAATCTTGAAAGATTTTTCAGATATGGGTATAACAGTGCATGTGTACATCACAGATTCAAAAACAATTTGTTGATGGTATAATGTAAAGTATGTATAAATGTGAACAATTTTTTTGAAGCAAAGAAAAGGAATCAATATTGAAGACAGTCAATGTGTTGATATTTATTAGATTAAAGGTACTCGTGTGCATAATAACAATCGAAAATGTTTATAGAGAGCAGTTTTGTAAACGTTCTTTGTGCATGAAACTATTATTTTATTTTACCTTACTGAATCAAAGCTCATTGTTAATTTTTTTTTATGGCAACTGCTATTTTTTTTAAATGGAATGTCTTAAAATTTAAAATACCAAAGATAATTCTCGTTTCTGCCAAATCCAACTTATTGGCGTTAATCCCTTTCAAGTAAACCCACGTGGAAGACTTGCATTTGCGGAGGTCGAATCACAGAACGAGTTTATCTCCCGGAGCCCCCGTCCCCGCTGGCCCGGCGCTCTCCCGACAAATATTACAAAGCCGAGCTTAATCCCGACTGAAAGTCGAGACTGTTATCATTTGTGCAGCAAACTTTGGGGCGGCCAGCTGTTGTAGTTCTCACGGTGGAGTTGTACGTTGTGCAGTTACTTGCTTGCAATCCGAGCTTAGCCAGTTTGTAAGAGATTTAACATCACCTCTTCGCAGTACACACTCTAAGATTACCTCTTTTCAGTGCACACTCTAAAATTACCTCTTCAAGGTGCGCACTTCAAAATTACCTTTTCCACTCGTATGTGCACACTCTATGAAATTTGCACTATTTATTCTCATTGCACACTCTAAAATGACATATTTTCAGTCCACACTCTACGATTACCTTTTCTCAGTGCACACTTTAAAATGACCTCTTCTCAGTGCACACTCTAAGAAAACCTATTCTCATTGCACACTCTAAAATTACCTTTTTTCAGTCCACACTCTACGATTACCTTTTCTCAGTGCACACTTTAAAATGACCTCTTTTCAGTCCACGCTCTAAAATTTCATTGTTTTCATAAGATTTATAATAAAATCAAAAACCAGATATTTTCGGAATCGCCTTGGTAAAAAATTACCATTTATAATCTAATCGTTATTGAAATGGTTTTAGTCGTGTTTGTTGACGAGATCTGAACACTCCCTTCAGCATCGCATCAAGCCCTGATTAAGGATGCTAAAGTTCCACTGGCTTCTAGATTAGAACTCTTGTACGATTTTCACATTAATAAAAAAGATATGCACAACGTATACGACTGTTTTATACGCAAAATTAACTGCATTTACGTATTCTGTGTAACACCCACGTCAAATATTCGTCGTGCTCCGACCAATTTTTCATTTCTTTTTTCGTTGACGTCATCACCATTTATTGTGGAGAAAGAAAAAGCTCTAGGCATCTCTTTCTAGCCAATGAAAATATCTGTTGCAACAATGGCGACTGTTTGTGACACTCTTGTGTGGTTGTCATTACTGTAAAAAGACATCGAGAGCATTTTGATTAAAAATTTAAGCAACAATGATTACAGATACGAAAATGGAATATAATATTAATGAAATGAAAATAGTTTTCGAAAGCAAAATATATCGTTGTGAATTTTTTTTTAAATAATTTCTGAAGATTAAAGTATTACATGAGATTGTGTTTGATAAAAGTATATTACGCTAGATGGGTACTTTGTTACTGATATTTAAATTTTTTTTATCAGTTGTTTTGAGGCGTAAAAGTGGGGGAAAAAATCACATTGTATGCCAATTCAGAGAAACTTGTGCCAAATGTGTAAGACGTGCGAAGTAGTCGTCAGAAATGTAACGAATAATATCATTTACATCTCGTAATCCAAACGCAGTCGAAAAACATATATTTATCCCCAGAGCCTGACTTAAAACGTTACTCAAGGCTTTAGAGGATTATTGCATATTACACCATATTTCATGAATTATTTAATAACAGTCTGTTCGTCGGCAAAAAAAATTTTCTTCGCCTTATAAATGTATACATTAATCCTCTTAGGGCCTCTCGGAAGGTCGCAGGCTGTAGTCTGTAGGCTGAAGGCTGTAGACTGAAGGATGTATAGGTCAGCCTGACAATGCCAGTTAGAACGTTATGCCCAGTATTAAATAAACAGCACTTCAACCTCCCTTAAGTACTCAAATACTCATTACACTCAACGACGAATGGTTTATTGCGTGCGATCTTCTCATCACTCAAAACATATCAATGCTTCGTTGTTCCTAAACGTTTTCTTTAGAGGGTTTGTTATTACATCTTAGTTTTCACATCGCTTCTGTATACGAAAGTTTTTAACTTGAGTGCACGTTATCATGTTTTTTACAACTTTCATTTTTAGTTCCCAATAACTTTTCCTCTGGCATGCACAACTTTACGGTCTCTATGTATTCATCACGTACCTTTGCTTAAATTGCACATAAGTAACACTTTTGCTATGATTATGGACATATCGAGACTGTCCAGCGTTGGATAGAGAAATAGTAGATACCAGAATATAGAATACAGAATACTGAATACTGAAAATCAACATTATTCATCTCTTCGTGAAAATCTTAATTTACGTAAACCTATTAGATGAGTGTGTTTAAATATATTTTTTTATCTACTTTTGATTATCCCTTCCACGTCCTCGTAAATCGCCGATTGTTTCAGATCTGTATGCCAGGCAGTTAGACAATTTCATGACCCATGCGGATAACTAATTTAAAATAAATCTCTGACTCGAATCAAGTGGACGGGAAACGGAATGTTTTTCGTCCTTGTTCATATTGCGTATTTAATTTAAAGAAACTTATACCCGCCATTAAACGTGACACTTTATCCTTCGTTATTTAAAAAAAGAAATCATAAAGGAAACCGCAAAAAGTCGCCGTGATTTATACAGGTCTCACGGAGCTTGAAAGCCGTGTAGCGCATTTATTTATATGACAGTTTGCTTCCTTAGGAAAATGAATAAATAGTATAATATCATCCAGTGGAAAAAAACCGAAAACATTCATCGAAATGTTCGTGAAGAAAAAACGAAAATATTATCTTAACATGTTTTGACCCAAAATTTTTGTTCACATAAATATGGGATAAAAGTGCCTCGAGTGAAGCTTTTGTGTTGGAGAAGACCCTATTCACCATGTACCTGAAATGTGACATCGAGAAATACTAAGAATATTTATTATTTTAATATAAAATATTTATATCGACATAATTTAAAAATAGCTTTTAATTATTTAATAACCAGTGAAACCAGAAGTTGGAAGTATTCAAATGACCTCCTGTCAAGTACAAAATACAAGACTAACGAAACGGATTTATAACTAAGTAAGTAGCTTACTAAGCATAAAGATTGTACAATGAGAATACGATATACTTCAGCCGAAATTAATTGAATCTCTGTTATATTATAAAAGCCAAATCGTCTTCCGCATAATATTTAGTCGCACATTTAAGTGGACAACCGGGAAAACGCTCGGTTGTAATTATAATTTTATAAAAACACTTTGACGCAGCCAAGATTGATGTCTGCTGGTGTAAGTGTAAAAGAGGAAAGCTGTCGGCACGGGTAGAACCTCCCAGGGCGGGGGCTGGCGGCACCAACCATGGCTCAAGAAATGGCACCACACCTGAACCCTCACACCACGAACCTAGACCCGGCAGCAGCTACTCCGCCCCATCGTACAGTCCGATAGCTGGCGCCAGACCCGAACCCGCGAGAGAACATCCGATCAAACCTGGAATAGTGTCTGACAGTTCTAGACCTAGTACTAGATCTTCGATCAGAAATGAAACCACGCGGAGCATCTCAAGAGTGGGGTTCGTCGACAGTCCGAGATATGACTCTGGAACTGTTAGCATTTATGATAACGTTACAGAAGCCAGTGAACCCGATCACGCATCTGACCAAATTACCTACAGTCAAATCACAAGCTATAGAGTCGGAGTAGCAATAGACCCCAATCCAATTAGATCCAAAACTCCTCCTAAAGTCCCACCCAGAACCAAGATCACGCCCGGCGAAACTAAACAAGATATCAAGCCTGGATCTAAAAACTACAATCCTATTAAAAAAGCTGACGACGATAGTGGATTCAGATCTGGAAACAATAGCAAAATAGATATTAGCAGTGGTTTGAGATATGAAAGCAACAGCAAAATAGATGTCAGTAGTGCTTCAAGATCTGGAAGCAATAGCAAAACTGATATCAGTAGTGCTTTGAGATCTGAAAGTAACAGCAAAACAGATCTCAACAGTGGTTTAAGATCTGGAAACGCCAGCAAAAGAGATGTCAGCAGCGTCAGGTTCAGCTCTGACAGTGCCAGGGTGTTTGGTCTGGATGGAGATGACCAGAGCCACGGAAGAAGAACTTGGCCCGGGAGAGCCCGCCCGCCCTCCATCGTAGCCCCCGCCCCCCAGCCCGCCCGCTCCTGCGAAGACAACAGATACCTGCACCTTAACTTCTCGCTTCTCGTCGATTTGAAATGGTTCGAGAAGGTATGTATGAATATTTTTTTACCACTTTTACACTGAATTAATTCTTAGCACTCTTTTAAACTATATTTTCAGGTATTTGCCCGGTATCTATAAAGTTTGTTCCGTTTTCTGTATTATTTAGCCGAAAACCTGGTCCCTTGTCAGTTTTGTACTTAAACGTTAAAGCTGCTCAACTGCCGGTAAACACTTGCTCCGTTTTTTTTTATATCTAGAACAACTACTTTACGCGACGTCATTTTGAAATACGAGTAATAGCTTATTTTTTTAAATCAGTTGTTTTTGGCGGGTGATAAATTAAATACTGCGAGTAATTCACATATTGGTCTTACGTTTATCGGGTATTTTTTGTTCCCCAACATTTTTATAAGCCTAAAGAAAATTATGCATCATCTTCAAAGTGTCAAATCTCCTACTTACAATTTTAATACACGAGTATGTACCTTGGCTTCACAAAATGAAATAAAACATGCTTCTTGGCGATATATTTTTTTTGCATAAATCGAACCAGGCGGCAGGCGTCAAGTGGTAATTTTAACCTTATTGTAAGGAGTTTGTGATTTCGTTCGAATCGGATATTTGAAAATAGAAATAAAGGTGAGAAGGTCAAGCGGTCCAATGGGTCTGGTTCTGTCCTAGGCGTCGCCCGTTCAATTCTTTGCTTAGCTAAATCTTCAATCATTACTCAAGCAACATTTTACACTTATTATGATAGTAGTAGAAGGAATTCAAATATTGACAGTATTCATATCCAACGATTTGTCTTTCTTAAAAAAAAGTGTCCAAACTGAAATTAGTAACGTTGATCTAGATATTCAAGCTATTAAAATATGTGTAATTTTCATTACGCCAGAGCCTACCGTTCGATAGTTTTTACACAGATTCTTAAAACTTTTTTTATGTTTTAAATTGATGCAATGCACACAAATTTGTCAACAATTATGTGGTAAGCAACATCTTGAAACTATTGTATTAATATTGTGATGCTATTAGATATTGTTTATTTACCCATGTATTATGTTATGTTATTTATATTTTCTTCAAGTAACGGAAATCTGTTTAAAAAAACACAAGTTCAAAGGATCCAAACGTCGTACCGGCAGCTACTTTTCCTAATTAAATATCTTAGCTTATTCGTGCTTCAAAGAAATTTAATGAGCTTATTTTAAATTTGCAACCTATTTTCCGGGCTACCATTTCCCTTACAAAAAACGTAGACAGTAATGAACACAACGTACTTAAGGCTCTTCTCACTTCATATACCGTGTGTATCATTTCGTTAGCCCTAAAACCTTCGCCACACAATGTACACTGCTAATAAATAGATAATTACACAACATAGGACAATTTGTCCCTTTTAATGTGACGGTCTCCATTGTTCTCCGTTTTATGACGAACAATGTCCCTTTATACAAAATGGCGCGTCCATAAATCCTTAGCACCCCGCTGTTAAATTGCTCGTTTCTCCCGCAGCACTTTATTGTTTACCGTTTTATTTTATTTTCCTATTTTGCACAAAGTAGCGTGTTCCGAATGCCCGAACTTCTTTACGCAAGAGGTCGGAATATAACAAAAACATCGCCAAAAACGGAGGCTCCACACATTGCGAAAAACCCTGTTGGCTCATTTGCGTCCCGCCGGCAAATTGGACCTCTCGACGGGAATTATCAGAGATACGAAAGTTGTTCAAATGCTTCATAGTTGTTATTGTTTTGCTTATTCGCCGATTTTATTCGATGCCTTTTTTGCGTGGAGCGGGTAGCAAAACCCTTGAATTTCGTGTCTTTTTTTGCATATTCAACACCCGAGCCTTCCCACGCTACCTGCCCGGCCATTTTGTTAGCCACTTCCCGCTGGCCTCTAGCGGCTATTCCTACAAGCTTGCTTTAAGTCCACTTTATACTCAAACCCACACATTGCTGGGCTCGGTCATAGCCGGGTCTTACGACTCAGGCAATGAACAAAGTTTCTGTTTAATTTTAGCTCAAGATTCCTGGGAGGTAATGGGTTACACCAAATAAACCAACAGTAGTTCCTTTGCTAAGATTCAACCTATGTTATAGTTTAAATTGAACCCAACTCCGCCTTTGAAGTCAGATGTTGCTAAACCATTTAATTCGCTACTCCCATCACGTCATGTTTCAAACAACGCTATCTTAATTACAACCTAAAAAACGTGTTGGAAACTGTAAACAGTATAACAAAGTCAAATAGAAATTTATTTACCCAAAAACAACCCTTAAATAACGCTCGTCTGAAAGCTCTGTGTATTCCTTCCGGCGCTTTAATTCTCAAACTCTATACGCCACACTTACTGTCAACCGAACAAGGCAACCTACCCCAAGCGCCTAACTGCCTGTAGTGTCATACCTCCCTTAGCAGAGCGCTGTATCATATTTGCAGGGGGCGGTTTATGTGAACAGTAGGACCTGTACCCAACAGTGTTTGGAGCGCTTCCCAGGCCTGCCTGTAAGCGCTTGATATGACGAGTAAACAACATCAATTATAGCGACATCGACGTGCCCGCGCCCGTCACCACCCCACTCTGCCAAGCCAAGCCAAGCCAAGCCAAACCAAGCCAAATCAAGTTGAGCCATACCGCTTCGGGGCAACCTTATTTAGCTGATTTACTTGAAATTTAAATACTATCAAGTGGCTGAGGACCGAGCAAGATTTATCGGAGTCGACCGTCGCTGTATTCTTTGTCTTGTTAACATTACATAAACAACAAACGTTATCATTTCAATCAATTTTCCGTGAAGGTATATTTTTAATTTCCCCATTTGGGGTATGCAATGATACTTAAGGTAGAGAGAAGAGGAAGTAGATAGGGAAGAGGAAGGTTGGGAAGTTCCTGGTTATTTAGATCTGATCACCAAAGACAACTAAATCCATTTATTTATTTCAGGAAAATTAACAGCAAAAAATGTTGATACAGTTATAATTTAGTAACTTAAATTTGGAGGGGGAAGAGGGAGGTGGAAGGGAACATGGGAATGGGATAAAGGAAGAAGGACGGGAGTAGATGTGAGGTTAGTTTTAATAATCTAGTTTGGGTGCAGTCGAGTCATGGAATTTTGTTTTGTATTATGTATAGTTGAGTTTTAAATGTCGATGTGGTGAGAGTTAATGTTGAATGAATTTGTGGACCTGTAAATGAAAGAGTTTTGTATAGAGTTGGGGTTACAAGGAGGGAGGTGAAAAGTACGTGGCTGTCTGCTTTTGCAATTAGGAACTTGGAATAATAGGAGTTCCAGGAGATCAGGGCTATCAACTAAATTGAATCAACTAAATAATTTTCAAACAGCATTTTGATTCTGAATTGTGGTCTTTCACCAGGGCGATACTATCCATCTACCTCTCTAGAACGTAACGCAAATTTATTGTTTGTTATTTTAGATTAATATAATGTGAGATAACACATATTAATTAAACAAAAAATACTACCGCACGCCGGGATCTGGACCCGTGACCTGTGAATTCGTATTCGAGCGTCGTAGGGCGTCAAGATGGCCGTCTGAGGATAGTTATTACTTGCTGACTCTTGTGTTTTCTCCCTCCTACAACACGGGTCGCTTCAAGACCCAGGTTAATTGCTACCTTCTCTTAAACAGACCCTTCACACAGCATCCCCAAAGACGACATAGGTTTGATGGAAATCTCTTGTTTGGAGTCTATATTAAAATAAAGTTTTTATTCAATCAATATTTTTTTTCACCAGTTTTTTTTTTTATTTAAGTTGGTGCAGGTGTACCAACGTGGCGTTCAAACAAAATGATCAGTAATGGCCTTCGCCGAAAGTGACACAAGCCAGCTGGCGGGTGGCTTTGTTGATAGGCATCATAAATCATTTATTTCGGCTCCGGGTTTCCTTCCTCGATAAATGAAACGCATTTTGTATTCATTTACGTACGGGCCATAAATAATGCGTTAAACAGAGCTTTGTTCTTCCCGATAATAATTGTATTCACAAACATCCTTTCTAAAAGTAACCCAAATTTCGTTTTTCTGTTGCCGCTTGGAATGGCATGTTTTTATAAAATCGAAAATAAATTAGCATGATATAATGTATAATATGAACAACATGTTTACATAAAATAATTCACGGTCATCTCGATACTACAGTATGTCTTAGCGGTATTGAAAAAAATGTACCTAATTCTTACTAGCACATTCCACCTGAGTACATTCAGAAATAATATTGCCAACTTTAGCCCTCTGTCTCAAATTTAAAAAAAATAGAGTGTGCAAATGTAGACATTTTTGTTGATGATTTGTTCAGTTTCAGAAAGAATGTGCTGCTATTGGTTAAAGGTGTGTAACAACGATTGGGCTAATTATAATATGTACATTTTTTGTCTCTCTTTGTGTGCCTTCTTTTTTTGAATTATTTATCATTGATTGAGTTTTTGTAATTTTTTTATTTGATGTATCCTTTCTAATTGTAATTTATTTAACAATGACTGTACACTAACTGAGTTTTTTATAACTGTATGTTTTAGCGTAAGTAAGAACATTTGTTAAAACCCAGTATAAATAAATTACGATATTCCTCACTAACGTTTTTCTTAGATAACCAAGTGTAAGCCATCATTTTTCAATTATTTTACGAATTGTATTAAAGTGCGAAAAGTCAAAATATATTGAGATGAAAATTATAAACATATTTAAATATTTTTTAACGGCCTCCGTGATCAATTGGTTAAGATCCTCGACTTTGAATCATATGGTCGCGGTTTCAAATTCAGGCGTGCGCAAATTATTTTTACTTAATTATTATGTGATATTACATATTCAACGATTATTATCAATGATAATTTTTTTAAAGAAAGACAAAAATTCCCGGGTTACTGATAAACTGACAATATTAGAAAAACTCCTACTACCATCATAATAAGCGGAAAATGTTGCTTGTGCAATGATGGAGGACTTAGCCAGCAGAGGAGTTGAACCCACGACGCCCGGGTTCGCGTTTGTCCATTCAGGTACCGACCGGTCTTAAAACAATATATAGTTTATTTCCGCGACGTTCCACAGTGGTAGATACTTTAATTATCTTCCTTGTAAAATACCACCATTTAGAATCGAAACATTGCTTGAAATAGCTTAAGCCGTCCACTACTTTCAGCTTCACAATATACCCCAATTGGGGATGCCTTAGTTTCACTGGCTCCAGACTGTTGGGAGCAATTGGACTTTTTCACTCGAAAGATGTTTGTACCACTAACAACGAAACTCAAAATCAATTATGCACTTAGTTCACGTTATTGTTCCTTGGAGGTAAGCACTTTGAATTCACCTAGAATAATTTACGAGTAGGTTGCTATCGAAGCGTACGGTCAGTCTTGAATCTTCTCTGAATCGGGTTAGGAAAAGAAGGAATGTAATTACAAAACTTTAAATTATTAAACAGAGTCATGGTGTTTGAAAGAGTGAGTACGAAAATGGCGTGCTATGTAGTTGTGAATCATGAATAATTGGAGCAAGTAGATGATTTTGTGTACTTGGGAAGTACTTGTATGTTAACAAGAGATGGAAAGGCTGATAAGGGTATTGAAAAAAGGGTGAATGTAGGAAACTCAATTAATGGAGGACTGAACACTAATGGCGCAAATAAAACATTTTCCAAAGAAGCAAAGCTATCAGTTCACAACAGAATGCTTATACCAACCCTGATGTATGGCAGTAAGGCAAAGAATTGGCAGAAAATGAATAAAAGTAGACTGAATGCTGTAGAAATGAGATCCCTAAAGTGGATGTGCGGTAAAATCATGCTTGGCCGTGTTAAAAATGTGGATATCTGAAAAGAATGCAAAGCTGGTGTAAGCGTAATGAAAAGGATTAAGAAAGGGATACTTTGATAGTTTGGACATGCAGAAGGGATGAATGAAAAAAGGAAGCTTAGATTTTTTAGGCATGTATAGCGAGCGGATGAACGAAGAAATGAGTGTGAGAAGAATATTAACGCTAAAGTGGTAAGAAGTTGGAGACGCCAGGGGAGGACATAGCACGATCGATTGAATCAAATACTTGAGTCGGGCCATGTCAAGATTCAGAAAAACAGCGGAGTATGTATGAATGGAATGAAGCAAAGGGCGTGCCAAAAAGAGTTTTATGGGTGATCGATCTGCTTTGCTTACCACTTTGGGGAAGCGGCGTGGTGGTTAGTTAGTTAAAATTTATTAAAATGTAAATAATTACTACAAGATAATAATCACCTTCTACAATCTAAATTGTCGTATCCTCTCAGCAAACATTTCAATTAAATTTCTCGCAAACAACCAGTTCCCGAGGTCAACAGATTCCATCAATTATTCCAAACCTTACACATTGATGATCGCACTCCCAGACTGCGAGCCAAGATAATGTAACAACGATCTGTTACGTAAAACAATCACGTGATTTGGAATCGGGGAGTGTGATAGAATGTATAAGCCTTTATTTTGCGTACTTCCCAGTGTTGTCGTAACAGGTGGTTCTTTCCACAAGATTAATGGAAAATTTAACGCGAAAATTCATATTTTTGCTGCGAGAAACATTTTTCTGAAGAATAAAGCGATGCAAAAATAAATTCCGATTTTTTATGAGCGTGTCTTCGAGGAGGGTGCAAATAAGGCTAGCGAATTATCCATTATATTACATGTTCATATGACCTACTTAAGAAGGGTGTCTAGGCGGGGCATAACCATTGTATTTAATTAATTATTTATTTATTTTTGGGAAAATTAATAGCAAATCACCCATTGACATGTAAACGCTATAATAATAATAATAATAATAATAAAAGTTTTATTCCGGAAGGTATGCAGGAGTAGTGCAATGCAATACCTTCCATAATTGATATCAATACATTGTAATAATAATAGTAACAAAATAATAATGAACAGAAATTCATAAGAAATAAATAAATAAGTAAATAATAAAATAAAAATATATGAAAATAAAATAATAATAAAAAAAGTAAAAAATAAATAAAGAATGTAAGTAAGAAAATATTAATGGAGTATATTAGGCCTCATTTCTACAAAATGCCATCAAGAGGGAGTCCATCCTGGCAGCGTTAAGATTGATGGGGCCAATAATTTACTCCAATGCGCTTCTATGCTTGAGTTCGGGATCTGACGGGATTCCATGATGAGGTTATTTCTGGAGTTGTTAATCCTTTCCCGCATTCCTGCTACCCTGGTTCTCATAAGGGCTGCAAATCCTGGAACTCGCCCCTCGGTGAACATACCGGAAGCACTGCAGTGCCTGGGAAGACTGAACATCATGCGGTAGGCGTTGTTGTACTGGACCCGAAGCATTTCCATGCTACTCTTCTTAAAATTGGTCCAGAGCTCGCACGTGTATAGGGTAGTGCAGAACGCCAGGAAGAGTGTCCTTTTCACTGGTGGACTACAGAGCCGAAATCTTCTACTGAGCATGTTTGATTTCACACTGAGTGCTCGCCTTTGCCTGTCGATGTCGTCGTCATCCATTAGCTTGCTGGTGATGATGTGCCCTAGATATTTGGTTTCTTCTACTACCTTTAGAACCTCACCGTTCAAGAAAGCTGGAGGAATGTTTTTCGGACCCTGCCCGTATCTGATAACCATCAGTGCCGTTTTTAGCGGATTGTAAATCATGTTTGTTTCCTGAGCAAACTCTTCGCAGATATTCAGGAGGATACGTAGCCCTCTTATAGACGGCGTCATGAGTACCATATCGTCTGCATAGCTCACATTATTAAAACACTGTCCTCCGATATGGCAGCCCACCTTAGCATTATTTAATCTATGGGTCAGTTCTTCCATATAAATGTTAAACAATAATGGGGACATGCATCCTCCTTGTCTAACTCCGCTTTTCAGATGAAAAGGTTCGGAAAATCCATCTTTCCACTTTACCAGGTTTTCTTGTTGCCGGTGCCAAGTGTTGAGAATGTGGACGACCTTCGATGGTATACCCCTTTCAACGAGTTTAGTCCATAGTAAGGGGTGATGGACTCTGTCGAACGCCTTACTGAGATCAAGAAAGCACGCGTAAGTAGTTGTTTTCTTTTTTCGATAGTATTCCAACGTTCGTTTTACGCAAAATATCGCTGTATCCGTGGAGCACTCCTTTTTAAAGCCCATCTGATTATCGCTCGTTTTCATGTGGGGTCCAACCTGGTCCAACAGAACACGTTCAAATATTCTGGCGATAGAGGTAGCAATGGAAATCGGTCTGTAATTTTCCTGTAGAGTTATGTCGGACAATTTCGATTTGATAATCGGTATGATTATTGTTTTTGGTCATATCTTTAGGAAGGTATCCACTCTTAAGGATGACAGTAAACAACGTTGCGAGTAGTTGCGAAATCGCTCCTCCTGCGTGTTTGACGTGTTCGATGCTCAATCCATCGTGCCCTGCTGATGTCCCAGCTTTCATGTTTCTGATGGCTGTGTTCACCATGTTCACTGTGACCTGGAGTTCAATATCATCGTATTCTGTCAGTGGGGTTTCGTTTGAAGAGACGGTAGCGGAAGGGGTTTTAGTGGCGAAGTGCAATTTGAAAATGTTGGCGATGTTTTCCGGATTCGTTTCTCCATTTATGTTATTCGGAACTTTACACCGTACATTTAACACTTTGTTTGACTTATTCCAAAAATTTTTAAAGTCCCGTTTATCGAAGTCCCCAGCGATTTTATCCATCTGGAGTTGTATGGAATTATTTCGGCATTTTTTCAATGCTGTTTTTTAAAGGCAGCACGCTTTGCCTTTCTATCCTCCGCGATAGGACCTTCGTGTGGTCTCCCATTTTTGATCCAAATATTCATCGCTTGTCTGGATTCTTCGTATTTACCCGCTACATAGTCATTCCATCCACAGACTTGCTTATATTTTTGGGTGACTCTTTCTCCGAATGCTGAAATAGCAGTGTTTCGTAGCGCGTCTACTATATTCTCGTATAGGTCTTCTATTTGGGCGTCTGTAGGGTTGCCACTATCAATATAAATAATATTTTTTTCCATGACCTTACGTAGATTTTTTTGCGAGCATACATTGTATTTTTCGATATCGCGTATATTTTTCGGATTCCATGTAGCTGAATCCCTTATCATAGGAGCATATACTTCTGTTTTAGGGATTCCTTTTTTGTCATTAAAGTCAACTCGAGAGCCCGATGATCTGTCCAATCCATGTCATAATAAATTTTCATATCGAGGATTTGCTTAAAGATATTTTTTTTCGTAACTAGGCAATGATCTAACCAGCTGGTGGTGCTATGCGCGTCACTTATGTATGTGTAGGAATCGTTGGGTAAAATTTCGATGTCGGCACATATGTATTCATATTCTTGACAAAAAGATTTCAGCTCTAGTCCAAAGAGTGAATCGGGATTAGCGTTAAAGTCGCCGATAACAATTGTGTTGCTATAATCTTTGTCGTCAATAATAGTTTGCAAGGTAGCGAGACAGTTGGAATACTCTTCGAAATGATCTGTTGTGCAGGTTGGCATATAGATCGTAAAGATGCTTAATATTTCAGTATTCAAACTCACCTCGATTCCAGCCATGCGACAGTTGCCCAGCGGGATTGTGGTAGCCCTTAATTGTTGTCTATAGAGAATCCCCACTCCGCCATGCGGTCTTCCAAGTAACGGCCCGTCAGAGACATTGACGGCAGAGGTACCCAAGCTATTGAACTCCGGGTGGATAAGGGATAAAAAGTCAATGTCTGTTGGGAGTAACCACGTTTCCTGGATCACAACGATATCGTGTAATTCGCAAAGGTCATGTATGAATTTTACTGAATTCGAACCGATCTACAGTTCACAGATATAATTCTTAAATTTTTATATTCCATTTTGTTGTATAGTGGCTGTACGTGATTCTATAAATCTGCGAACACTATTCCCTCCGGCCAAAGTTCTTCTTCCAGGTATTTCGATACCTCTGTTGCTTTAACAACGATTTTAAATGTGTTAAACGGGGTTGCACGAAAAGGTTGAATCTTCTCAATCTTAAATCCTTCCAGATTCTTTCCTCCAAGATAATTCTTTATGTCGTTTTCGGTAGTTTCTATATCAAATCGTGATATGTAAACAGAAACGTTTAGTTCTGCTGATTTTAGGTTGTCGATTGAGCTTTCCCTTTTGATTCCGCTTTAATTTCCTCGTTATTAATTTGAAACCTTCTTCATCTGTTCGTGAATGTTTTGACCGCGGGCCCTGGTCGCGCGCTCTGCCTTACTTGTCCGCCAGCCAACGTGCGTGAGCTGTTAGTTGGTGCATGTACCGTATTGGTATTGGTAATATTGGTATTGTTATTGTCGGTGAGTGCAGACGGTGAATTTGCAGACGCGGTGCGGATTGCCTCAGTATTGGTGCGTAGATTCTTCGACACAACGGATCCATACGATGCGCGTTTTTCAGTATATTCCGGAGTACCCACATTATTATTGACACTTCGTTTGTTTACAATCTGTTTAGAAGAAACGTCGCGCTCGTTAGAAACTCGAAGTTCCTTAAGTTCCACTCTAAGAAGAGCTAGTTCTTGTTTAATTTCAACATTTTTGGTGGCCGATGATTCTCTTAGCTCGTCCTTGATTTGAGATATTTCAAATTTCATCGTATTTAGGTCTTTCAGGAGTCTGGATACGTCGACACTGTCGAAGTTGATGGGAGGCAATTTGTGCAATTGTCTGGCGACAAACACCGGCAGCTTATCAGGTTCAGTCTCCTTCAAGACCCTCAGGATGTCCTGGAGATCTCGGTGGATCCGGCCGTCTCCTTTCCGCAGTGTACGTTTATCCGGGAGCTTGTCGAACAAGATCGTCTTGGCCGCCTTAATTTCATCCTCCGAGAATGTGGAAGTGCACAGTTGTGTGATTGCGACTTCATCCAGTGTGTCCGCCTTGTTTTGCATGAATGCAAGGCACTCGTTAATAATTATGTTACACGAATTACACGAATTACTAGTCATCGCGCTACTTTCGTCCTTCTATCACGATTTCAAAAACCGTACTGATAAATAAATTATGATAAATAAATAAATTATGATAATATATAGTTTGATTACAATTGATATAACTTTACATGGGAACATAGGATTGGGATAAAGGGATGAAGGACGGGAGTAGAGGGAAAGGTAGTTTGATTGATTTAATTTGGGGATCGAAACTCATATTTTCAGTTTCGCAATAGCTCCGGTTTATTAATCGAAACTGTGTATTTCTGAAGATTCCAATTCGCGACAATAAACCCTTAGATCGGCAACTTCATCGGCTATCGGAAGGTTGAAGGAACCAAAGCGCACACCACACACTAAGTTCGGAGAGCGTGCTCCAGGAATGTTAGGTCCCAAAGCCTGGAATAGACTACCTCACGATCTGAAAATGATAAGATTTCAGAGCTAAACTCAAAACTCGTATTTTCAGAAAATCAAATCCATAAATAACATAATTGCCCTAATTTTCAAAGCTAGGCTAGCCAGTTGGCATATAAACTCTTCAGTATAATAGTATTTCATGCACTGGTCGGCAAATTCTCGATATACTGCTAAACAAAAAGTCCGAAAATTTTTTACAGCCCGCGACACATGTAAATAATTAATATGTAAATATCAATAAATGAAAGGTTATTTTAGCTAAAGTTTTAGGTATTTCGATAATTTGATATTTTAGCCGTTGTTTTTAAGTTTTATAAATCGCTTCTAAGGAGATATTTCATAAAAAAAATGGCGCTACATAAATTAACCACAACATTCCCACACTTGTGTGTAGAGGAATGTTTGCCAGGATGTTTACGTATACTGTGGAACTTTAACTATTACAATTATAAATTCTTATTCGGCCTATTTGATAGAAAACGGTATTCATGTAAATCTTGGATTAAACATACATACTCGTATAAGTTAAAGTCACGTAATCGAAAATTGTAATTCTATCTTTTAAAATGTATAAAATAATGTACCTACTCGAGATGAGTCGAATTGATACTATATATACTGTTAAAGACAACACCATGAAAGTGTTTAGTTCTTAATATAAATAGTTTTACTGTTTTCGATTGTACCTACCTATAGACAAATAGAGAAATAACAAATGGAAATACGAAAAAAGGAGAAGTGTAACATTAACATTTTCTTATTTGAATATCAGCTTTTAATAATTTTCTAACTAATAAATTAACGGTGGATGTCCGTTATTATAAATTTATGATTAACAAAACTATTATAACTTTGTTCCACTTAAAAAACTTAAAATCTACCAAAAATAGATCTTTGGAAATAAGTAAGTGTTTTAATCATGAATTCATTTTTATATCATCTGTGTTTAGATATTAATTATGTATCAGGTAACCGTCTCAGAAAATACATTGTCTAGCAGGTGGGCAACGTAAATACCTAATTTAAAATTCAATGATATCGTAAAATTGTAGAATGTGCTCTTCGCAGTCTGAGAAATTATTGTTACTTTTGTTTCTTCCTAATCTCTATGGGATTAATTGATTAATTAATCTGGTGGGAACCGGCAATAAAAAAACACTCCAAGAATATTGTAAACATTATCAGTGATTTGCTTCTAGACTCTCCAGAAAAATACGTTACTTCTGATAGTAGTTAGAACATTTTCTTATTTATTACGTAGCTTATTTGCTTCACTAGAGTTTTAAAATAATAATAATAATAAATCGATAACTTTTATGTTGCCGTTTTTGTGGGAAAATCACCTCAAGGGCGCTGTACAAATTAATTTTGGTCACTCAGTTCGAGTGCTATACATAGTATATATATACGAGTATTTGGTTTACTATTAATTACTTTATTTTTTTCTACCTTAGATCCGATAGCACGGGTAACAACCATTATATATATTTTTGATGTAAATATGTTAGTTGTAAGTCACCAGTTATAAGTATCAGGCATAAATAAGTAGTAAGTCTTAGTTTTAATATTATGTTAATAATGCTGTAAAGCGCCTTTGAGATGATATTTCTGTCACGAGAATGGCGCTATATAAATCAGCCAACTATTATTATAAAAAAATTTCGAGGTCATCTTTGCATGTGAAAACTTTTAACATCGTTATTTCAGCTCGATCTTTCTCGGATAGCGTAATTCCTCGCATGCAAAAATGCTAACTCTTCTCTTTTCGTTTCTAGTTCATTTTTCTCAACAGGTAGAAGCTCTTTGTTCTTCATTTGTGCCAGCGGGTGCTTTTCTCCCAACAACCCTTAACTTCGCCTCCACCTCCCCCGCACGCTGTCAAAGTTTCAATATCTATTATGCTTGCATGCATTTCAGTAAACCTAGCGAAGGGGTTGTTCACAGTTTGTCCACGCTTGGCCTCCTTTAGAAGCCTCCTTCTGCGAAAAGTATACTTACACTGGTCAGCAAATGGATCTTCGAGATCTTTTATCGTTGAAATTTAGGATTTTCACTATAATAAATCTAATAATTTTTACCTTCCTCTGTTTTATTCAAAGGGTTTTTCTAATATATTATTCTATCGTGCTCAAAGTGCGTTAATAAATTTTTTTTTCTGTCTTTCTTTTTGTACATTTTTATAACTCACTAACTAACCAACTTACCACTATGCCGTTTGTCCGCAGGGGTAAGCAGAGAAGATGAACCGCTATACATTTTTGTCTTGACACACGCTCCTTGTTCATTTACATTTATACATCGTCTCATACGTGCTTTTCTATTATTCTGACCCTTGACATGGCCCGACTTGTTTTTTTCGGGCGTCCCCGACTTCTTCTACCTTTCAGTTTCGCGTCATATATTCTCCTCACACTACTCTATTTGTTCATCTCTTTTAAATGCGCAAATCATCGAAGCGTCCCTTTGTTAATCCTAATCATTACGTTTACGTCAGTCTTGCATTATTTCCGGATATACACATTTTTAACATGGTCATACATGGTTTTACCGCACATACGCCCGAGGGACAATATTACGGGTAGCGACATAGCTACTTACAGAATGACCTGCTTGGCCGTTGTTGCGTTTTAAAATCAATCTAGTTTCTTTTCGAGCTATGATCCCTTGAAGTCTCCGCTGAAATATATAACTAGGTACGAGCAACGATTATTTCACGATTTAAATTATCTTGTTTCATTAAACATTTCCTGCTGAAACGTTCAAAGTAAAATTCACGTCGCAGTGTCTCGTGTCACATTTTGAATGCAACTACACATCCCCTGGTAGGTAAAAATGAAGTTTTTTTTCAGATTTTTTTAATAATATTTATCCATGATAATATGGCTTGTCGATTGAATGTTTTATTCTTAAAGACCATCGAATACTGGTCTTTTGTCAATGCAACTGTATTAATACGGGCTTTCAGCAGTATACTTGAAACTATTGTGTTTCAGTAGAGGGTTTTTCAAACTTCTGAATTTTACTTTTTGCAGGAATGAACACAAAAAATGCACAATCATTATTAATTTGAATAGATTCATTATATTCGGTCTGTTTGTTTTCTTTTACGATTTACCGATGTTGTAAACCCATGAGTAATAGAATTAAAAATTGCTAATTCAAGGGTTAGTTAGGATTAACCGCGTTTAATTTCATAATATTACTGAAGCCAATTTCATTTATTGATAGAATTTAGGTCACCGCTTGTCTTATTCCGAGAATAAATTGATACTTCAATAAAGCAAGGGTTTTACTATCCACAAGTTGTTTTAATATTAAGAAACCGTATAAATTTGATCACACGGAGTTCTCTATATAAAATCTATAAATGTATTCATTGAGATAAATCCATATGATGACCCGACTTATTATTTCTTCTGCATTTAAGCACTAAGACATCTATAGCGTTACCCCTCTACTCTTCGCCAATTCAGCCCTATTTGACTACATCTTTTTTTTAATTACTTTTTTCTTTTTTATTACAAAACAATTTTACTAAACAACTAACTATCTGTCTTCTTATCGACAACCATTTCATTATGTCGCCATTTTACTTATTATGTTAATTCATTCACAGCTGTATGACCTATCAACATATCATTTTCGAACCATACCCGATTGTGTAATATTTTGAGAATATTTTATTGTGAAAATCAAGGTTTTTTCTTTGTTTATCCCACAAAGTTAAGCGTACAATGGTATCAACGTAACGTAACTTCTACGTCACTAATTAACCATCACGCCGTCTGCGCGCAGGGGTAGGTAGACAGCTTTGCATTCTTTCCGGATATCCACATTTTTAACACGGTCATACTCATACATGGTTGGTAAATGATTTAAATCATTTATTTTAAAATGCCTTCATTTTTAACCCATAACTGATTAGCTAGAAGGTGTAAGATTCTTAAACCATAGTTGTAAGTTATGTTGAAGCTTTGAAAAGCGCCATTTAGGTGATATTTAAGCAAATAACGCTTTTCTAACTATTCATCGTAACTTGAACTTCAGCATTAAAAAATGGCGCTAAACGTCACTTTGTAGCATTCTATTACAAACAACACTACAAAATGATTTATCTGTAAATTTTCTATGGGTGGTTAGAAAAATATCTAAAGTGTCCAGTGATTATTTTTTTAAGCTGTAACCTTTTCAAATTCTATGAAAAACATACTAAAATGTAGGTAAAAGGTCCAATTTTAAAATCATAAAAGGCGTTTTTGATCCTTTTACCTAAAATTTCAGTACGCATTACAAAGAGAATTTAAAAGATTACTATTTACAAATTGTATTCCCCGGAAACCTTAAACATTTTCTCTAAACTACTCGTATCGAATTAACAGTTAATCCATTTGTGGTATTGCTTGTATTAGAAAAAGAGTGTATTTTATTATAAAATCATCTTTAACAAAAGGTCCATTTCTTCCCTGTAGTTTTCCAAAAGTAGAAAAGCGACGTTTCCAAAGTTTGAGCACTCGCGCTACGTAGGTTGGTAGTTCGCTCAGAACATATGCGTGAGCACGTTTTCCTTTCAATCAATCTTTTGTACCGAACTATTCGCCCTGAAATCGCTTCGCCGACAACTCTGTACAGGAATATATTACAAAAGTGTATCTCTTGATTGGAATAAATTCCCCCAGTTTGTTCTTCCTCCCGTTTCGATATAAATTCAAAGCTCGTGTTTTCCTACTTTGAAATTACTTTGTTTTCAAATCCACATGTGCCGTCAAATTTTCCAAATCGAAAAACAGTTTTTGATTTGTTCATAAATTGAAGGCTTCCACTATTTCGTATCTGATGATAAATATTGCAACCGTAAAAATGTTTCCATTAAAAGCAATAACTTCAATAATATTTATTTGTGTGAAAAAATCAATATTTTTTCTCTAAAGTGATGTAACTAAATTTTCAGAAAAATTGTTTTACTGTATGTAGTAATGTATTTTTACATCCTTAATTCGCTTAGTTTCGGTTTTCTTATTACTTGTATTTTTGCTACTCAATGTCTTTACTGTCTACTGAAAACCATATACTTATAGTCATAAAATATCTTCTTGTTATTTTGTTATTTGTAATAATCAAACTATTTCTATATTTAGAATCGTTAACTTATAATACTTGAAAACTGGTGTTTTTGTGTACGTTCTTCAATATCATTTTCTTTTCTTTGCTTTAGAAAATTTGTTCATATTATACATACTTTTAATGTACACGTCATTCACTGTTATTCCCATATCTAAAACTTTTTTCACAATTTATGATAAAGATAATGATTTTAGATAAATTTAATTTACGTATCTGTTGAATATTATTTTCTCGTTGGTTTATTAGGTAAGGTTATTTAGTGTGAAGTACACTTAAGGTAACTAAGGTTAACTACCACAAAACTGCGCTATATAAATTCTCTGTTATTCTTATTATTTTCCTTTATCAAATCAACGAAATCTAGAATATTCAAACTATTTTCATAATCACAAATTTTTGAATATTTTTTTTTTAAACTGCTTAACTATTCCATATAGAAAATAGATATCTTACAAAATAAGTTTTTTGATGTCTTGCACCGAAATAGTGCGCTAGTCGAATTTCAACAAATCCGTATATTTAGTTTAGCTAGAAAAGGTGACCTATAGTTGTTATTATATATTTTTTAGTATAACAACTACAATGGCTCATAAAAAAAAATCATTTTATCTCTACTTGCACAATCTTGCCAAAACGAAATGTAAATTATTCAAATATAAATATTTTTTGTAAAACACTACTCTATTGTAACAGCGTTTAACAGCCTAGATTTTTATACAAAACATATGTTTATTTTAAATTACTATATCTAACCCCAGAGTGAAAAAAATAATTAATTATATATGTATTACTTCACATATTTTTACTTTATCAAAGCGCAGTAGATATCGCAAGCTCCCGCAACAAAGTGTTCAATTCAACCGCTTGTCCACGTAGTTTCCAATGGAATTTTCTAAATGGATTCCATTCATAGGAACGTTTCCAGGAGATTTGTGATAACGAAGTTCGTAGTCCTGATTACGTGGGCCGAGATTAAATCTTGTTTAAAAACTGGAAGGAGCGCAAACAGTGGCAGCTTGCCTGACTGTATTGTGTTTATAGCGTGATGGGGGTTTGAATGTGAAATTAAGCCGAAAGCATTAGAATCAGCTCACCTTTTGGCCCTAAAACTATACCTAGAGGTTTTATACTAACAAACTTTAAAAAAAATTATCATATCTGATTACCAAATCTTTGTTTTATACTTAATTGTATAGAGGCGCACTAATTGCCGTTGATATTTTTTGCAAAACCAACCTAAGTTTGTCTGGTAATAATATTGATTGATTTATTTTAATAACAGGGGGACAACTGCTCCCAACCGTTTGGGACTATGGCATCCCCAATTTGGGTTATTTTGTGAGGCTGAAGGTAGTGGGGAAAGAAGGAGATGGTGAAGAAGAAGGTTAAGAAGTACCTAGTTATTTAGATCTAGTCACTAAACACGGCTAAAGCAATTTCATGCAACGTTTCGATTCTTAATGGCGGTCTTTCACTCTAAATGCCTGGAGAATGATATTTTCCCAAAGGTGGATTCTTTTTGGGCCTGTGATCTTTGGGGATGATATGTAGGGTTTTTTTTTAAGTAAAGGAAGCTGTGAAGCTGGGTTTTGAGTACTGAGTACCATGTTGTAGGATGGAGGCAATATGAAAACCTGCAACATCATACAGCCGAGCTTTTCGGCATTAGAATCAGCATAAAAACGACCAGTCTTCGTGTAATCAATATAAACTGAACATTACTGGTGGGCACAAACGAAAGTGTGCAATAAACACAAGTGATCTAGAAAGGTATCTTACCGACTCACCGTTTTCCCGCAAGTGTAGGCAGAGATGATGGACCTCCATATAACTCTGTCTCGGCACACACTTCTTGCTTCATTCACATTTCT
The DNA here is from genome assembly GCA_022651775.1 of Drusus annulatus. Classification (NCBI taxonomy): domain Eukaryota; kingdom Metazoa; phylum Arthropoda; class Insecta; order Trichoptera; family Limnephilidae; genus Drusus; species Drusus annulatus. Next base: position 155,190 of record JAGWCC010000076.1, on the reverse strand, counting down.
ACATCGTCTTACATAATAACTCTGCGGTGTTTCTGACTTTTGACATGGCCTTATTCATGTATTTAATTCACTTGCTCGTGTCATGTCTTTCTTAAGCGTCCCCAATTTCCTCTATCACTTACTTTCACGTCATACATTCTTCTTATACTTCTTTCTTCGTTCATTCGCTTACATTAAGCCTTGCATTATTTCTATATCTTCAACACGGTTAAACATGGTTTGACTACACATACGCCTCAGAAGCCTCATTTCTACATTTACTATACATAATCATCATTTTTTACTTAGAACTAACATTAGGTAATATATAAATACATTGAATAATTTTTTCGTACGACGCAATCACATTGAATAATCTTTTTAATTTCTAGTTGGTGAAAATTACCTCCCTAATTGAGAAAATTCATGTGTCTTTGGAAGGAGTACTATCATGAGTTACTTATACATTAATGTTGATGGTTAAAAAACGTATATCATACCAATCCTTATGTGACTGAAGAAAACTACACCTTTTTAAAATTGATATGAAGTGATTTAATAAAACAAATTTGTAACTTTATTCCACTTTTATTATTTTGACTGGACCGGTTTCAGCCTATGACGGCCATCTTCAGACTAGTACAAATGTTTGTTAACCTACGGCTTATATACTATTTTTGGGGATGTTAGGGGTAGTAAACAATGATTTTACTTTAATTATATTCATCAGTATTGTTGCATGATTTTAATAGTTACAGGGTAAAAGTTACTTTTAATTTATTGGTATTACTATTTTATATATCTATCTGGAATATTTATTTATTTTATTTGATATTTAAGATGGGTTACAGTTGCATTTCTATAAATATGAATTGACAATGTATTTATATAATGAAAGGTTGGTGAATACTGATTGTTAATGAGTTTACTTTAGGTTTTCCCATCTCAATTGTGATGTCCAGATGTACAACATAATTTTCTAATTATTGGGTTACTCCCAGCATTATGGTATATTAGTTTTATGATTCTATTCATTATGCACTGTTAGAGTAGATTACTTCTATTATTATAATTTCTCGGTATCAAGGAATTTTTGAGTGCTATGCACTTTGGTAATGACTTACATTTATTGTTATTACCTATTGATTGTTTGGGATTTTTTAAGTGCATTTACATTATGATATGTTTTTAGTTAGGAATATACATTATTACATTGGATCGGATGATAAAATTATAATGGGTATAACAGCGGAGACTTTACAAATGATTCTAGTTGTTTATTCATGACAAATTGTGGGTCAACTTTATTAGTTAGACGGGTTATTTCCATTGATTCTAGTCTGTCTAATTTTTGTCCTTTCACGCACGTGTGTAGGACTTTAACATCTCTGTCTTTGTCAAACGAGTGTTTGTTATCTAGTAGGTGCAATGCAACGTTCGAAAGTTCACCTTTATCGTTAACCCAATTGGTGAAATGTTCTTTAATGCGTGTTTTGAACGCTCTACCCGTTTGGCCTATGTACTGTGACGGGCAATTAGAGCAATTAACTTGATAAACCCCTGAGTTATCTAGTTTTTCTCTCTTGTCTTTATTGTTGATCAAAATTTTTCCTAAGGAATTTACATTGTAAAAGGCTGTTCTACATTTATCATTATTTGTAATTCTCGAGATTTTAGTGGATAATTCGCCAATATATGGGATTTTTGCCCATTGTTTGGTGAGAACTTCGTCATTTTTCTGTGTAAGGCCTTGTGAAATTAGTTTTAATGTTAGGGTTTTTTCTTTTTTTCTTTATTAAATTATTAATTGTTCCGCTACTATATCCATTATTGTTGGCAATATTTTTAATAACATTAAGTTCATTATTAAAATTAATACAATTTAAGGGTACGTGTAAAAGTCTGTGAATGAGTGAATGGAATACCGATAATTTGTGTGAGATGTGATGTCTGGATGTATTGTGTATGATATTATCACTATATGTTGGTTTTTCTATAAATGGCAAATTCTAATTTATTATTGTTGATTTCGATACCTATGTCTAAAAAGTTAATTTTGTTTCCCCCATTTCCATAGTAAACTGGATTGACCGATTGATTTTATTAATTTCTTTTAGAAAAATATCTAATTGTCTATGCGTTCCTGTCCAGATAATTAAAATGTCATCTACATATCTCCGATAGAAGAACACATTTTTAAAAGATTTTAGTTTTTCAATTGATTCTTCCATGTAATCCATGAAGAATTCAGCTAGAACCGGTGAGATTGGGCTGCCCATGGCTAAGCCACTTGATTGAGTGTAAAAATTATTATTAAATCTGAAAAAATTTTGTTCTATGCAAGTGTTTAGTAAGCTATTTATTTCTCTCCTTTTTTATAATATTGGTGTTAATTTTTCCATATAATTGTTAATAATTATTTTAAGTTCATTTGTTGGGATATTAGTAAACAGGCTTACAACATCAAATGAAACTAAAGTGGCATTCTTTGGTATTTTTAGGTCTTTAATGAGGTCGATAAGTTGTAGTGAATTTATGATGCCATATTTTGGTTTAAAATTAAGAGTATTTTTTATTAATCTATTTCCATATTTCGCTAATTTGTATGCAGGTGCTGTATTATATGATACTACTGGTATACTTGTGTGCTAAAATCATTAAAAACGCAACTACTGAGGGTAAATATTCAAGCGAAGCACACATTGTAAAATCAATTAAAAATAAAATCAAAGAAAACAATCTGATAATCTCCAAAGCAGATAAAGGAAATAGCACGGTAATTTTAAACAAATCTGAATATATAGACAAAGTCGAAAATGTGCTGAACTCCAGTAACGTTACCTTATTAAAAAAAGATCCCACACCTAAATTCACAGCAGACGTAAACGCAATCCTAAATTCTTGTCATACACTTATTAAAGATAAATACCAAAAACACAACCTTTCAGTAATGAACCCACAATGTCCACGCCTATACGGACAACCCAAAGTACACAAAACAGATATACCCGTAAGACCAGTAGTATCATATAATACAGCACCTGCATACAAATTAGCGAAATATGGAAATAGATTAATAAAAAATACTCTTAATTTTAAACCAAAATATGGCATCATAAATTCACTACAACTTATCGACCTCATTAAAGACCTAAAAATACCAAAGAATGCCACTTTAGTTTCATTTGATGTTGTAAGCCTGTTTACTAATATCCCAACAAATGAACTTAAAATAATTATTAACAATTATATGGAAAAAATTAACATCAATATTATAAAAAGGAGAGAAATAAATAGCTTACTAAACACTTGCATAGAACAAAATTTTTTCAGATTTAATAATAATTTTTACACTCAATCAAGTGGCTTAGCCATGGGCAGCCCAATCTCACCGGTTCTAGCTGAATTCTTCATGGATTACATGGAAGAATCAATTGAAAAACTAAAATCTTTTAAAAATGTATTCTTCTATCGGAGATATGTAGATGACATTTTAATTATCTGGACAGGAACGCATAGACAATTAGATATTTTTCTAAAAGAAATTAATAAAATCAATCGGTCAATCCAGTTTACTATGGAAATGGGGGGAAACAAAATTAACTTTTTAGACATAGGTATCGAAATCAACAATAATAAATTAGAATTTGCCATTTATAGAAAACCAACATATAGTGATAATATCATACACAATACAACCAGACATCACATCTCACACAAATTATCGGTATTCCATTCACTCATTCACAGACTTTTACACGTACCCTTAAATTGTATTAATTTTAATAATGAACTTAATGTTATTAAAAATATTGCCAACAATAATGGATATAGTAGCGGAACAATTAATAATTTAATAAAGAAAAAAGAAAAAACCCTAACATTAAAACTAATTTCACAAGGCCTTACACAGAAAAATGACGAAGTTCTCACCAAACAATGGGCAAAAAATCCCATATATTGGCGAATTATCCACTAAAATCTCGAGAATTACAAATAATGATAAATGTAGAACAGCCTTTTACAATGTAAATTCCTTAGGAAAAATTTTGATCAACAATAAAGACAAGAGAGAAAAACTAGATAACTCAGGGGTTTATCAAGTTAATTGCTCTAATTGCCCGTCACAGTACATAGGCCAAACGGGTAGAGCGTTCAAAACACGCATTAAAGAACATTTCACCAATTGGGTTAACGATAAAGGTGAACTTTCGAACGTTGCATTGCACCTACTAGATAACAAACACTCGTTTGACAAAGACAGAGATGTTAAAGTCCTACACACGTGCGTGAAAGGACAAAAAATTAGACAGACTAGAATCAATGGAAATAACCCGTCTAACTAATAAAGTTGACCCACAATTTGTCATGAATAAACAACTAGAATCATTTGTAAAGTCTCCGCTGTTATACCCATTATAATTTTATCATCCGATCCAATGTAATAATGTATATTCCTAACTAAAAACATATCATAATGTAAATGCACTTAAAAATCCCAAACAATCAATAGGTAATAACAATAAATGTAAGTCATTACCAAAGTGCATAGCACTCAAAAATTCCTTGATACCGAGAAATTATAATAATAGAAGTAATCTACTCTAACAGTGCATAATGAATAGAATCATAAAACTAATATACCATAATGCTGGGAGTAACCCAATAATTAGAAAATTATGTTGTACATCTGGACATCACAATTGAGATGGGAAAACCTAAAGTAAACTCATTAACAATCAGTATTCACCAACCTTTCATTATATAAATACATTGTCAATTCATATTTATAGAAATGCAACTGTAACCCATCTTAAATATCAAATAAAATAAATAAATATTCCAGATAGATATATAAAATAGTAATACCAATAAATTAAAAGTAACTTTTACCCTGTAACTATTAAAATCATGCAACAATACTGATGAATATAATTAAAGTAAAATCATTGTTTACTACCCCTAACATCCCCAAAAATAGTATATAAGCCGTAGGTTAACAAACATTTGTACTAGTCTGAAGATGGCCGTCATAGGCTGAAACCGGTCCAGTCAAAATAATAAAAGTGGAATAAAGTTACAAATTTGTTTTATTAAATCATTAAAATGGAATTCCACCACGAATTAACAGTTTCAAAATTAGAAATAATTGATATGAAGGTTTTTTTTCAGTAAAACATTCTCTGGACCACTTTTATGACATAATACATTTCGACTCAATTCAAGACATGGGGAAGTGGATAGGAATTCCGCTCAGTACCATCTTTTCTTGGGGTTTTTAATTCAATAGGTGATTGAAAATAGTAAAAAGAATACAGGTGATGTTACTTTGGACACAACAGTACATCATATGTATCATTTTAAACTATTACAAAATATGGACAAGCTTCAAATTCCATATAAAACACATGAGGGTACCCGGGTACCCTTTCAGTCATCAGGAGGTGTATGTTTTACTTAAGCTTTTTCGGCTCACACACCACCCTCCAAATATTCAACGGTTATGTTTAACTGTTCCTTTTTACTATTTTGGAGAGTTCAGGAAGTTTCAGCCGGTTCGACTTACTGGAACATTAAAAAAATTTATGTTCAAAACCGAAAAGGGTACCCGGGTACCCTTTCTGTCACACAAAGGTATACAACCATTTTTTTGCGTTCCCCATAGCAAAAGGTGGTATCTTGGAAGCTTTCAATGGAAAAGCACATTTTCTAACTCCAATATTTCTTTATTTCCAGGATCTTCAGTCAGAGATCGAGACGCACCGAGATGTGTACGCCTCTCTCAACGGCACCGGGCGCAAGCTACTGGGGTCACTGGCCTCGCAGGAAGACGCGGTGATGCTGCAGCGCCGTCTCGAGGAGATGAACCAGCGCTGGCACCACCTAAAGGCCAAGAGTATGGCCATCAGGTTAGTAACACTTCTCTTTTTACTTACATATACTGAAAGGGCAATCACACACAATCAAATGAAGCACTTTTCGACTTCACAGATGACTTCATAGGTGACTTTACGAATGACTTTATAAATGAATTTACGAGTGACTTTACAAGTTTCTTAAGAAGTTACTTAATTGCTTCTTGGTTTGTGCGGTAGATCGTCCATCTGGAGATATTTATAATAATAATAATTATTTGTATATTAAATTTCCTATGCATGACAAACTTTTATAAATTTTATGCACATAAGAAATTAGATTTTTCAGATAGGTAAAGCATTATATGATAGTACATGATACATTAAAAACAAAAAAACAAACAAATAAGTACATACTTCTTGAAAAATAAAAATAATTCAACTTAAACATTTAACCAGTGGTGAATGCAAATTGCAGTATGAAAAACAACAGTAGTAATTAATATATAAGCATAGAAGAGATAAAAATAATTATATGTATTCACTATTGGGTGGTAGACTCGTATATTTCAGCGAAGTATTTATGAAGAGTTTGTTTTATCATTTTATATTTGCAAAAGAATTACAAATGAAGGGTCAGCATCAAAAATACACACTTTTTGGCTTTCTAATACAAGCAATACAAATAATAATTAATTTTGAAATTTTACTTGGGCAGTTAGGAAAATGTCTAAGGTTTCAAGTTAATAATTTTATTTTTTCTGTAATCTTTTGAATTTCATATGATATGCATTCTGTAATTTTAGGTGAAACATTAAAAATTGCCTTTGATTATTTTCTAACTGCGCTACAGAGATTTTAGTATGTTTTTCGTGGAGTTTAAAATATCACAATTTAAAAAAGTTATTCACTGGTATCCTTTGATATTTTCCTAATTACTCATGTAGATTTTATAGATAAATCATTTTTAGTGCCGAAGTTTAGGTTATCTATATAGAATTATAAGGACAAAATAAGTCAATTAAAAAAAATGCGGGCAGTAGTAAAATATGATGTCACGTCAATGAAGAAAAAATCTTTCAAGAATCAATGGAATTTCCCTTTTGAATCTCTCTTCTCTGACGAAGAATATGTTGATATCGGAAGAGATACAGGAGTAATACAGTCCTCTCCACCGGCAGAACCATTAGCAGGTTGTTCCTACAGGTAGGAAGATAGGATAATCTATGATGACGCTGTCTCACATAGTCACCAACGGTATTGCTATTACCATACAATATTCACTTAGCGTAAAACGAAGAACTGAACCACTCTGATAAAGCCCAAGGGAAGCTTTAAGCTTAATATAAATAACAGCCAAACTTTAATTTTCGTTAAATATCACAAAGATCTTGAAATATGAATTGAAGTCATGTTAATTTTAGTTGCGCCTTAGAACGGGTCAAGTCTTAGTTTAAAATAGTTACATTTTAATATTTGAGGCACGTTCCAGAGTGGTAGAGAACAAGATCGCTAGCCATAATGGTCGTTTATACAGGAAGAAGCGCCCTTGAAGTGATTTTTCACAAAAACGGCGCTATACAAATTATATAAATGTTGTTATCGTTATTATTTTGTTGATGGAACGCTATTTACAGGACGAACGCTGGAATTAAACGGCCTTTAGAAGTTGATACACTTGAACGACGCTCGACTTAAGCCGCTTGACCACGAATCCAAAGGTCGCGGGTTCAAACCCGGCTTGCGCCAATAACTTTTATTTAATTAATATGTGTCATCACACATTTAATTCATATAAAATAATAAAAAGTATATTTGCTGCACGTTCCAGAGTGTTAGATACTCTAAGTATCGCCCTGGTGAAAAACCACCATCCAAAATCGAAACGTTGCTTGAAAGACTTAAGCCGTGTTTTGTGACCAGATCTGAATATCCAGGTACTTCTTAACCTTTGTCTTTCCAATCTTATTTTCCTCTCCACTACCTTCAGCCTCGCACTATATCCATACTGGGGATGCCATAATCTCAGACTCTCGTGCGGTATTATTTATTTACCCCCGTTAAAGGCTTTTTACACAAATATTATCGTTTTTTTCAAAACAATATACTCATAAACAATGCAAAAAATATTGTAAAAGAAAGAAAAAATAGTATTGAATATAACAGGTACATCCAAAGTTAAATAGTTTCTACAATTAATTAAGCTCTACTAGATGAAAAAAGCTGTATGTACTAAAGTATACTTATATTGTGATATTGACGTACTGAATATATCAACATCGGAATATTTGTTTCCCAGATGTTGAATTTGTCGCACAGAAGTGTAATTTTTTTTTACAATAACTCCACACAGAAGGCCTCGAGGGAAATAACTTCCCTCGGGCCTCTGTCATATTTGGGGATGCGGAGGGTCTTTTTGAGGAAAGGAAGGAGTGAACCATGTGAATATTGCGAGGTTGAAGTAGAATTGTCACAATAATATGGCAGGAACTGTCTTATAACTGTCGTACCAGGAATAATAATTAGTTAACTATAATTTTTTTTTTTAAGTTGCTGGCAGTTCAAAATATTCTATTTTACGACAAATCCGTGTGAAAATAACATATGATTTTTAAATCAGACGCCACCACGAAATCCTTCAAAGATCAGATTGACCTCTTCCGCACCCAGAATATAAATATATCAATCGCCTTAGTTAACATGTCAAACGTTGCGAACTCCGAGTATATTATTCGAGCAATGATCAATGTGTATTCCGAACATATTCTAAAATGATCCTTCCGCTTAAGGTGACAGTTCTCGCCCCGAGGATCATTTTATATTCATCCCGCGCGCTGCGGGCGTCACGGTTAACGATCGAACCTTTTAAGCTCCATTATACTCATTCGATCACCTGACTTCACCGCAAACTATGACGATTTATCACGCTTTCCAGAAGTGGATTGGATTTTCGTTTAATCGTAAAAGTTTTTGTTTTATTAAGTGCTGTTTTTCACCAACACGGGAGTGAGGCTGCGGAACATTTGGTGTGTCGTTTATTTCTTTCGGGTTTAACTTTGCGATTATTTTCCTGTTTTTATTTTGCTTTTACGCAAATTATTAACGATCTCTGCACCTCGTTTAGATCTTCGTATTTCAATTTGAATGGGAAGGTTGTGGATTCGTTTTTCTTCGCTTATTGACATAGATTTCTTTTAATTTATATTATATCAACTATGGTAAGACAACCTCCGTGGTCGAGTGGTTAAGACACTCTACTACAAATCCAGAGGTCGCCAGTTAAATTTAAACGTGCGCAAATAAATATCTGTTATTTTTTTTAAAGAAAGACAAACATTCCCGGGTTACAAATAACCTGACAATATTCGTTAAAACTCCTACTGACATCATAATAAGCGGAAGATGTTGCTTGTGCAATGATGGAGGACTATCAGATGAATTCAGTTACTAACCGGTCAATTTTACATTTGGTAAATACTCGTATATCGTATGTTTACGGCACTTTCTAGAGTGGTAGTTATTTTAAGTATCGGCCTGGTGATAGACCACCGTTCAGAATCAAAACGTTGCTTAAAATGTTAATAGCCGTATTTAGTAACCGGATTGGAATAGCCAAATACTTATAAACCTTCCTCTTTCTATCTCCTTCCCCTCCCCACTACCTTCAGCCTCACAACATACCACAATTAAGGAAGCCATAGGTCCACTTGTTTCAGAGGGTTAGGAGCAGTTAGGACTCTTGTGCAGTATTCACTTCAAATTAATTACAAACCACCATAAATAAAATAATGTTTTTTGTTTTCGTTTTAAATCTTTGTTTTATCTCGTTTTCGTTATCAAATTAATTGAAAATGCGTTAATGAAGAATTTTATTTACTGTTCTTAGATTTATATTAGAATTTCTATTCTCTTACTCTGATTTCTTCAACCTTCCGACAGCGGAATTGGTCATCTAAGGGTGGATTTTCGTGAATTTGTATTATCGGGAATGCACATTTAGCATTAGTAAGGTGAAGTAATTCCGTTAATCATTATTGCTTTGAATATCATACAACAAAGCTTAGACTAAAAGCTACAATGTTAAATACTCGTATATAATCATGATACGATGTTGCAGAATTCTTATTTCATAAACTACATTAGCGTCATATTTCGCGTTCACTGTAATTTATTTTCACTCATGTATTTGCTCTTAATAGCAGTTTTTAATCACTTTACCCTTCTGCATGTGGTTAGGTGATGCATTATATTTTAGAAAATTACATTATTTTAGAGATAAATTACCCCGTGCATTGTGCCCAGAGGTTCCTGTGGAAACTACAGTTTCGAAGAACACAGTGTTGTTTAACGCGGTTATGAGAAAAAGTTTTACGAGCTAAAAAATTTCCACTTGAAAGTGGATTTTAAAAAGTTTTTATGGCTCGTACGGGGAGATAAGAGATTTTTTCAATTTTAATAAAGACAAAATAAATGCGTTAGTTTGGATCACTTTAGAAGAGCAGGTACTTTTAAAATGTGTTTTACTTTATACTGACTTGTTTAGCTTCCCATGAAAACACCGCGAAACCTTTTTTCCCTAAACGACAAGAATTAATTAAAAACAGTTTAGTCTTTACACATACGTCTAAGGGAACATAATGAGTAAATCGTAAAGTAGCGTAATCGGGATAAAATTTCATACTTTTTTTACGTATGAGCGAAAATTAGCTTTTATCATTTTTCGAATCATGTACAAATGACAGCTTAGCGTATTAATACTATAGGTGTTCAGAGCGTAGTTATTTGTATGTAATTTAAAGCGTTTTTTTTACTATTTATAGTTTTTGCGTTTAACACGTTCATTGCTTTTTATATATATGGACACCCCACAAGAGACTCAACTGCTCCCAACCGTCTAGAGCCAGTGAGGCTATGGCATCCCCAAATAGGGTATTTTGTAAGGCTGGAGGTAGTGGGGAGGGGAAGGAGATTGGGAAAAGGAAGGTTGGTAAGTACCTGGCTATTCAGATCTGCTCACCAAATACTTGTCTTTTACCAGGGCGATACTTAGAGAATCCACCACTGTGAAACGTGCCGCAAATATACTTTTATTATTTTTATGTGAATTAAATGCGCTATGACATATTAATTAAATACAAGTTATTGGTGCACTCCGGGTTTGAACCCGCGATCTTTGGATTCATAGTCGAGCGTCTTACCACTCGACCATGGAGGCCGTCAAACTAAAATTCGCACATATTAATGCCATATGAATGACGGATCAATTCAAACTAACGAACAGTGACGGGTTTTCCTGTGCCCTGTGGAACGACTCAAAACCACATGACTGGGTCTCTTTTAGATCGGTTCAAAGCGAAGGGGGGCACAACGCGCGTGGCGAGTTGTGCGCATACCGGCCATATGTCTATCAACGCGTACAACGCGGTGTCAGCAATCGACGTGTTATGGGTCATCCCCCCAAATTACACACTTTTTGACTTCTTAATACAAGCAATACCACAAATGATTTATCTGTTAATTCTATACAAATAGTTCTAGAGAAATCAAGTTTTCAGTGAATGCAATTTTGAAACGGTAATCTTTTTAATTATTTATGATATTCATACCGGAATTTTAGATAAAACGTTGGAAAATGACTGCACTGGTTGTCAAACTGCACCTTTAACAGACATTTTAGTACGTTTTTCATAGAATTTAAAATATCCCACCTTAATTTTTTTATTTATCGAATACCATAGACATTTTACTGATTGCCTATGTAGAATTTACAGATAAATCATGTGCAGTATTTCTTCTATTGGAATGTTACAAAGTGGTCAGTGCCATTTTGGGTGGTGATCCTTAATTTGTAGAACTCCATTTCAATTAAAAACCATTGTAATTCAATTAAATTTAATTAAATATTATTTGATTTTGTTATTTTTTAGTTTTTATTGTTAGTGAAAGCTGTTACGGCGTTTAAAAATTAAAGCTAAAAATAGCAGAACTAAATAATAGTTCTCATACAATTTCTTTTAGTGCCATTCACTAACTTTTTTTTCATCGGCATTATTTTTTTTCCCGTTCTGAAAATATGCATAAACCATTTCTCGTTATTTTCACAACGTCTCGTTTAACCGATCTAAATGGCCCTTGAAGGTACTTAATAAATGTTACCATGATTTTATGTTATTCTTTGCTTTGTTGATGGCCTTCTATTTGGAACAATCGGAGTACGGCCATTTGATGTTTATTTTAAGACATTATTTAAGATGTTATTTTAACACGTTATTTTAACACGTTATTTCAACACGTTATTTTAACACGTTATTTTTACACGTTTTTTTAACACGTTATTTAACATGTTCTTTTAACACGTTACTGGAACTTATCAAGCGGAATTATAAAATATATTCGTAATACTCATAACATTTTCCGTAAGTATTTTCCGTCTACAAATTTTCTAATATGTTTTTGTCGAAAAAACACATTTAAAGTTGTCGATTTGTATTTTATATGACAAATTTAAATTTGTAAAAGGGTTCATAATATAATTGGCAGGTAATTGAACTCTTGGATGTTATTATCTCCAATTATTTCGTAGAATCGTAACAAAAAATTCCACCGAAATAATAACACTTTTTCAGAAACCGCCATACATTTTCAATTAGTTTTTATAGGCCGTTAAATTTAATTATTCATTTTTATTAAATGCATATCACCTGCGTGTTGTTGTCATTTTATCCCAGGTATATCATTTTAATTTCACAATAGCTCACTTTATTTGAGCGTTAAAATAATGATTACTAAAAAAAAAATATCTACCAGTGTGAAAATTCAATATAACGTCGCTGGAAAGGCAAAAGGGCAGAAGCGCCATTTTGGGAAGTTTACACCAGAGCACTTTCAAGTTATTTTGTTTTACAATAAAATTCATAAATCTTCAGTAGCTCGTAAGATTTTGAAAAAAAAAGTTGATCTTGCCTTGCCTGAGTTGAGTTGCCTGAAGCGACAAAAAGCTGAAAAAAAGTCCTAAGCTAGTTTCGCTTGAGTCAAGCCGTTTCTGGTAAATTTGTTTTAGATAGCTCAAGGGCCACAACAAGTCTTCAGAATCAAACAAGAGTCAAAGCATTTGATGCAGAAAAAAAAACTGATCAAAACTGCATTTTTAACTAATTGACCAAAATGTTGCTAAAGCCCTTTTGCCTTTCCAGCGACGATATTTTTTTTATACAGAGACATTTTAGCTAAGACACAATCCCGATGTATTTAGTGAGATTCAAAAAGATTCTTCTTTTTTCGTCTTTTTCACCTTTTTCTTGAAGAATTGTGACGAACAAACATCTCTAAAGCTATGAAAAATATGTCGAACATTGAAATGAAATTATGTTATTAATTTATATGGTGACTGCGTTTGAATATGATAGGAAAAAATTAGAACTTGCTTTTGTACAAATGGAATCTATCTTTTTTGAAAAAAAATCTTAGATGATTCGAAAACTGTTACCTTACATATTTAGGTCATCTTTTGCCTTTCAGAATATTTTTCACTATCGTTCTAATTGATTTTTTTACGAATTATAGATTTTTTTAATCACTTTGGTCGTCATTATAAAAAATAAATAGGAGCAGAACTTAAAAATAACTTTAATACACACGAGTACATATAATTAAATGGTTTTCTACCAACTAAAACAATAAATATAGAATATTAAACTGCTTAAGAAAAAAAATTGTCCTACCAAAGTAGGAAAGACTATTATTATAACCTTTGAAAAAATATGTATTATGTACCTCCAAAGAAAGTATTCCATTTTATATAATATTTATGATCGATCAAGAATTTACCAATGTATACATAGAGCCGTCGATAAGGCCTCCTTCCTTGGAATATCATGAACAAAATAATACCAAGATCTTTTCCAACCTAAATAATAACACTAATTAATGAACATAACATTCTCCCAGTTGTGGAAGCGCTAAGCTCGGCTGTTGGTTTAGCCATTCATTACTTGCGGCTGCCACATCCGGTTATGAATTACGACCGACTACCTACTTCCGGTTTAAGTAGAAATTAATTGCCGACCGGAACGTCTTTACTATTCGGATATGCTCACCTCCTCCTTCTACATCTGGATTCTATATCATCCTCCCTCCCGTCATATTATTATTCTTCTAAATTATATTTCTTCTTTCTATTCCTCTTTTACGTTGGTTTTCGATTTTCTACATTCTTAATTTTTGTCCATTCCCAATCTCTAGCAAATATTTTATATGTCGTCATACTACAAATAAATGTTAGAAAACAACCTAAACACAAGAATACGAAACTATTAATCAATGTAGTTCTAATTTGTTATGTAGGTTTTAAACAATAGTTCTAAGTCATCAATAATAATTGTAACTTCAGAGTTACTTAAGCATTACTTGCAGCCAGTACATAATTTTTAAGATGAATTAGGTTAGCAACTTTTTTAATGTTTCGTTTTGACAAGTTGTAAAGCACTCTTTAGGCGATTTTCACGAAAACAATAATGTTTTATAATAATAATAATACTTTGCTAATTTACGTAGCGTCATTTATGTAAAATATAACCTAAAGGGTGCTTTGCAAAACTTAAAAGATATGGTTAAATTTACCATAAAAGTATTTAATTACCTAAAGCTATAGGTAAAATTACCTTAGTTATATTTACATATTAATTATTTACATTTCTCGCGGGCTGAGAACAATTATTGGACTTTTTGTTTAGCAGTAGATCGAGGATTGAGGATCGCGGATCATTGCAGACAATATATTATTATACTGGTGAGTTTAGATGCTAACTGTTTGGTATGCGCTTTGGTTCCTTCAACCTTCCGAAAGCCGGTGACAGTGCCGATCTAAGGGTTGACTGTCTCAAGTTGTAATCTGCAGGAATACACAGTTCCGATAAATAAGCCGGAGCCATTTCGTTAATTGATTTAAATACCATCCAGCAAACCTTGAACTGAATTCTTTCGGGACATTTAAGCCAGTGAAGATTTTTGAGGTGCTCTGAAATATGGGAATATTTTGATACGCCGGTGAAAAGTCTTGGCGTTTTTAAATTATCCATTCACCTACATACTGATTATGAACATATTCAAATGAAAACTCAACACGTAAAGTCGCTTTCCAAAAGTCATGTTTTTACACTTTCGTATTGCTTCTTTTTATTCAGTTTAATTCAAGTTTAGCTTTTATTTATTTGGACGCCATCGTGTGATGTTATAAAGGTGTTATTTCTTGTTTTTATCTGTTCCTTTTAAAAAATATCATGTCAACCGAAGAAATAAATCATTTTGAACGCACGCAGAAACTTTTCCAGTGATACATTTTTGCTTTTATACTTGACTTGCGGAAAACGACAGCTCTTTCGTGGAAGTATCGTTTTTTATGAGACACGCTACAAAATATGACACACGAAGTCAACCATGGAAACGTCTCCCAGCCCTTTTCACGAATATATAGATATTATGTTTTGGTGTACCTACACATTTATCTGAAAGAGTAACTGGTCTAGAAAAAGTATTTGTAAATATGGGTACCTAGTCCATTTGTGATATATCACTCAACTATTTATTTAAGTAAATATTCACCATTTATCGCCAGCTACAAAGTCTCTTTTTAAAGTGAATATCATCGAAAATCAATATCATAAAATAAATCATTAAAAGTAGATTTATTCAACTGCACTGAATCTAGTTACAAAAAGACTATAATAGCATACCTCTTTCTAATATATTGATGTTAATTTATTGCATTATAATATTTCTAATAAATGTTTTTGAGTGCTAATCATTTACTCTATACTATTTTTATGTCACTATTATTTTATATTAAACATTACACAATTATTTAAAAGCCCATAAGGGCGTATATAAATAAATATCCAAATATATTATTCCTCTTTGGCTTCGAACCTGCGTTACTCGAGTGAAATATGTAGACCATTACGCTACGGAGACCTTCTTTTTGTCATTTTATTGTTAAAATTCAGAACAATGTTGAAATGTTAAAAGGTCTCCACCATCTTACGAAACTGTTTGAACAAATCAAGTTGTTCTCTGGTTTCTCACTAATTGATTATAAATAATACACATACATCTGGATGTCCAATTCCTCGAAGGATTCTCCTGCCTTCCAAATGTCATGTACACGTGCATTATGTTTGTTATCTGAAATATCATGAGACGGATTTATGTCATGTTCTCGAACATCAAAATCATGATAGCTGAAGTCCTGAAGACCAACTTTCGAATTGAACAACTCATTCAAAACTGTGTTCCGCATGTTGAAATTCCGAATATATAATAAAACAAAAATAAGTGGTAAAGCTCTATTAATCAATTAAATTTGTGATGTGATGTGAGTACGTGACATTCTAAAATTCAAAAATAGAAAATTCGTGTTTTCAGTACACGTAATTAATTTGTCCCGTCGTTCACCTAATTGTTGGTGTAGTGTAATGGTCATCGTAGTTGCCCTCCAAGTAAATAAGCGGAGTTTGATTCTTGTACGTGGCAATTTATTTTCATTTTTTTATATGAATAAAACAGATTAAATTTGTTGAAAACCACTTTATTTTCAATATTTTGTCGACCGGTTTCGAAAGCACCCTTCCATCTTCAGGACAATATTAAAATTAAACTAAAATACAGAATACTGAATAGAATCAAAACATTGAAAATAAAATGGTTTTAAACTAATTTTATGTTTTATTTATAAATATGGCGAGCCACAAAGTTAATGCTTTTTACGAACATTTTTATTTTTATTAAAAAAATCTCTTATTCTATCTGAAAAGAAGAGTGCAAACATTCACTTCCACAAATCCTACAACCATAACATCCCCCGATTTCTAACGGGTCTGCGTTAGTAAAACAATGATAAAGCTCTATCAATCAACTGAAATGACTACGATATTTTTACTAGGCGAAATGGACTTAATCTTACCTTGCCAAATCTACACATTTTATACTTCTCTACCGGAGATACCAAGGTTGAATGCTGAACAGTTTCTTTATTCCATCTAATAGTTACTTCTAATAGTCGATTTATATTTAACTTTAAAAGTAAATAAGATTAAACGTACCGAAAAAAGTGGGTGCCGTTTATCTTTATTTGCGTAGATCCTTCGAATTTACCAACCAAATCGAGTGTTCCTAGTCGCAGATTAAGGGTGCAAAGTGGCTTGTACGTCTTGAGTGATCTTTTATGTTCCCGGTTACTCCAATTGAATTTCAATTCCCCCGGAGCCTCCAGCCACCAGCTACCAGCCGCCAACCAACACCCGATTCCTCTAACATTCTACGGGTTTACTGCGTAAATAAATTAACCGAAAGAAGTTTTCTTTTCTTTAATGTAGCCGTTTTAAGCCATTTTTAGTTTTTTTTTTTTTGGTTTCCTAATACGAGTTTAATGGATTAAAAGTTGGAAGTGCCCATCTAATGTAATTGAATTGTGTTTTTCCTGTTATCTATCTGTATCCAGAACTCTTTTGCCACTTATTAATATTATGATTTATGAGGCTTTAGGTCTTATTTTCCCATGTTGATTATTTAGAGTTTTTGTACCAATCAAATATCGTCTAATGATTTAATAATACAAAATGTTTAACTTTATTTTACAAATCCTGTAACTGGAATCTTTAGACTGGTACAATTAGAAGTGTTTAAGTAGTGTGTACATGAAATAAAGTTAAAAAAAATGATTTTATTAAATCATTTAGGTAAAATTCCACCACGAATCAACAGTTTCAAAATTCTAAATAATAGTTTGCGTTGAAATAATTAATAATAAATGGAAAAAGAAGTCGGGAACGCTTGAGGAAGACATGGCACGATTAAGTAAGTCAAATATTTTAATCGGGTCATGTGAAGAGTCAGAATAAAAGAAGAATACTCGTATGTATGAGACGATTTATGAATGTGAATGAAGCAAGGAGTTTGTGCCAAGACAGAGTTGTACGGCGGTCCGTTCTCTCTGCCTACTCCTGCGGGGAAATGGCGTGATGGTTAGTTAGTTAGTCTACTTGTAATTTTTTATTGCAAATTTTATTTATTTTGTAGCTCGTGTGAATAATATGTAAATTCACCCAACACATTTGAAATTCAAAAATATCCTAAGAATTTCAATACCATTTCCTGCGGTAAATTCCAATTCCTTAATATTATGAAAGCAATTAATATTTTTTTCTAAAACAGCAGAAGTAATACACATCACGTTTGCGCCTTATTTAATATAATTAATGAAGGAACCATTTTTTAATAGCAATCATCAGTTTGTTCGGATAGAATTCCTGTCTCCGCTTTGGCCTACTTGGGTAGCTAGCCAAGTATTTCATTTTCAAAAGAAACAACTTAGTATTCTTTGTAAAACATGTAACCTCTCTTTCTCTGCCATCTTACCCAATTTCTTGTGTCTGAACATTTCTGTTCAAGAAAACCCCTGATAACCAAGACTTTTATTTTAGAATCTGAACCTTTGCCCATCGTAAAGAAAGACGGTCAAAGAAGCAAGGAAGTACAATTGCTTATTGTTCAACGTTCAAGGCCCTGTCTCTCATATCCTTCTCCTACCGGTCTTGAAACACAACTTAGATTATAGAACTTCTCACAAAACAACATGTCGGTAGAGTGTTGTCTTTGCAGGTGAGTGGTTTTTTTTGTATGCACCTCGATTATGCTAGGTAAATTAGTTTTCTTGAAATCACTATAATCGTCATGCCTTTTAATCATAACTTCAGAAATCAGCTTATTCCACTATCTGTGATATAGCGCATGCGTTTTTGCGCATTGCCATGAGCACAATACAATGGCTAGTAAAATACATCTATTGGTTTAAGGTGTCGACACAGACAATTGAAATTTTGAATTATAATACGAATATTGCCCTAGGAAAACTCTATTTTTTTCGTACTGACAAATCGATTAAACTTAAAAATGTATTGTTATGTCGTACCGAAAATGATAGGAATATTTAGATTACCGCTTTTAATGGGGCTTTAAAATCTTTTATTTCCTAATTTTTGTCACAACTGTTTCAACAAGTTTGCAACACAACTTCTTTATATTTTTCGCCATCGAACCACAGAAGAATTGACATCCTTTGTGGACTATTAAAACGACCCTTGTCTTCTCAAACCACTTGACATTTCAATTCAACTTTCGGGACTTTGTCCAACAACCCTAACCGGGGTTTTTACATAAAAATGGAAGCCAATTTTTCAAAAACAAGGCCCTCTTTTGTTTGATTTCTGTTTTAGAAGCAAAACTTGTGCACATTTTTACTGTTTTTAGTGGCTGCAGCTAATTATGGAACCTACCGTCACAAAGGAGACCTTACTCACGTTGACATCTTGTAAATTAGCCAGGTCATATTTTATTTTTACGTTATGTATTATTTTTTTTTTAATTTGAGATTTCTAACATTAAGTATAATAATGAGAAAGCATCCAAGAAATAAATGGACATTAATTATTAAAACTAGTTTTTTAGAAAATGCAATAATATTGAAAAAAGGGGACAATATTATGATTACGGGGCAAATTAAGGTACTTCTACGGAATCTATCCGGGTTGGTGCAATTGGCACACTTTTATGGATAAATTTATAGCGATAATCTTCTTTGAAAGAGAGTATATAACACGAATAAAACAGATTGAAACATTAAAAAACGAGGTTTTAGACCAGATCAGTCAACACACTCTGAGATTAATCCAGTTCAAACCAGATCAAACAAGATCAAACCAGTTCATACCAGTTCACACCAGTTCACACCAGATCAAACTAGTTGACACCAGTTCAAACCAGTTCATACCAGATCAAACCAGTTGACACCAGTTCTAACCAAATCAAACCAGTTCAAACCAGATAAACCAAAATATTCAGGTCACAGAAAAAAAAGATCAAACCAGATTTAACCAGATTAAACTTGTTCAAAACAGATCAAAACAGGCTACAAACAGTTCCCATCAAGTCAAACTAGTTTAAGCCAGATTATTCCAGATCAAACCAGTTTAATCCAGATCAAACCAGTTTAATCCAGTTTAAACCAGTTTAAACTAGTTCAAACCAGATCAAACCAGTAAATACCAGAACAAATCTGTTTAATCCGGATTACCAAATTATTCTATATCACAAGAAAAAACAAATCAAACCAGATCAAATCAGGTTAACAACCAGGTCACGTCAAATTAAACCAGATCTAACCAGTTTAAACCAAATAATCCAAATTATTTCTGATAAAACCAAATCATACCAGTTTTAACCAAATTATCCAAAATCGAGATCAAACCAGACAAAACTAGATAAAACCAGCATAAACCAGTTATTTTACAAAATTTATACTCCTAAAAAATGTGTTTTCTCTTCTCTTACGGAGGCACAGAAACCGTTTCTTATTTTAAAGTGAATCTATCAAAATTGTATATAGAAAATAAAATGAAATCGTGTGTGTATTATTTATATTGATAGCATATTTTGTTTTGAACCACGTTCTTTATTACATATAATATATACATGTGTCAGCTAGTTTTGGTTGGATTCAATCTTTTTCAAGACAATATCATATAAATGTATAGCTTTTAAACTTTAGGTTAGTATGTTTTTCCAGAAAAGTTCTTTGAAGTTTATTAACTAGTAGAAGCCAAAAATAAGCTGGGTTATTCTTTTGTACACTATACAGTTTTACTACAGGCTTTGTCTTCCACTCAATTTTTTTGAGTAGAAAAAAAACGCAACAAACAATCTGGCATCGTGTCTCATATTTGTCAGTTAAACTTGTTTCAAAACTCCATAGCTCATGATGTAAATTACTTTTCGACCGTAATAGAGGATTCCGACTGTACCACTTGAAAATAAGGCGAAGATAACCACTCGCTTAGTTTACTGCAGCTTTGCGAAATATTAATTTAAATGTGTTATTCTATTTTTTTAAAATAAACTGGGTGTTTCAAAGGTCAACTTTATCCATTCGAGAGCTGATTGGTCAACTTATGATGGACCAAATATAGTATATTACAAAATATGACTTAAACAAAAAAAATTTTTTTTTGAGATATTGGCACTTAAGAATTTTGCGAAAATCGACACCTTAGATCAGTTTTTCGAGTGCCACAACTACAAAATTCCATATTTTTAGGCTTATCAGCCTTCCAACGTTGGCTTCGGTACACTCTAAATGTTAAATTTCAAAGAGATAATTTGTTAGATTCATACCTTCTTGTTTTTCATCCAGTTTCTACCATATCCAACCATTTCACTATATTCGATTTCCGTATTCAACAATACTGAGTTTCAAAACAAGTGACAAAGAAACAGAAGAGAGTTATGTAAAAAACGTGTTCTTTCGTTGTGTCTCGTTTGGTCGTTCGTTTTGTTGTTGTTCTTCAAATAATATTAAACTAAATGTGTTTTTGTTGTGGTGTTCGTTAATAATACAATGTGTAAGAACAATCAAGAACTTAAACATTAATTTCATCGGTGAGTGAATTGGTCTCCTTACTTCCTTCATTTAATAATCTCTCCACATCCATAACGAGACACTTCCATCAAGTAGTTGTAGTAGTTAATCGTTTTTACAGTCATTCTCCAAATTCATCTGAAGCTGAAAACACATTCGATGTTTTATCGCAACTTCGTATCCAACACTGCATATTAACGTTTTTTTTGGTCCTAAAAACATTTCAGTTCGTTTAAACTTACGTAAGAGTAAAGTGTTAAAGGCCATTGAACAATTTTATGCAGCACCTTCTCCAGCATTAAAATAAACTATGGCCATACAAAACAATGCTCTCCATTCACCGAGCGTAGTTATTAGATATGCTTAGTGTAATTGTAAGCAATAAAGTCAGCACTGTACTTAATTGAACAGTTCACAATGCTACAATGGGGACCGAAAAATGTTGGCATCCATCCACTGGTTATTAAAACCGTTCAAAATTGGCAGTTTGGGTAATGAACACATGAATGCCTTTATGAACACAACATCCTAGACCGCGGGGCAGCTAGCTTTAGGGGTTTTCATATGCTAAACAAATTATTACAAATGATAAGGCGGGGCTTAGAAAGAAAAAAATCATTGGTTTTTGGTATTTTAAATTGATTTAAGTCCTATAATAGACAACATAACTGAATAGATTGGCGAAAAAAAAAGCTTGGTGTTTATATGCCCTTAACAATTTTCTAGCACTCAGGCTTATTTTCTTGGGATAATTTTTTTTATCTACTCAAAATTTATTAAATTAGTATAAAATAGTTTATTTCCGGCACGTTCCAGAGTAGTAGGTACTCTAGGTATCGCCCTGCTGAAAGACCACCATTTGAAATCGAAACGTTGCTTGAAATGCTCACAACATTTAGTTAAAAAAATGTATATCCTTAAAAAAATATTAACATTTTTCAAATAATATGAAAAGAGAATAGGTTTTGATGTAATATTAAAAATAAAAGTCACGACCTAAAGAAAAAAAAACAGGTCCTGATGATTTTAATCCAGCTTTCCTAACTAACTGCCTTTCAATATATCTACGCATTGAAAACATAAAGTATAACTATTTAATTAAACTTACTGAAACTTTCAGATCGAAGAATTATTTTCGAACCTGACTTTTATTTTTAAATTGTCAATGGTATTATAGATAGCATTGATATATTGAACCTTATTGCCTTTTATATACCAACGAGAACTACTCGATCCGAAATTATACTCGTATTTAGTTGTAACAATACCAGCACCGAGTCTTTCAGACACTCGCTTGTACCTAGATTGCATGTAGTTAGTAATACGTCCGTTAATATGGCTGATGTATTCAACCGCACAGAATTTACAAGAAGGCTATAATATTATCATATATCTTCAATCGAAATTATTTTCATGTAATCAAACAAATACAATATACGTAAATAGCAAATAATTTCCACTTTTATCACTGTAAAATGTACTTTTATATTTAAGAGCCCATTTGGGCGTATACAATTTAATTAATGAATAAATAAATTACAGCTGTTTATTTTAATGATCTCATATGTGTAATGGCATAAAATTTGGATACCAGAAAATTTACGGCTTTTAAATAAAAAACAATTTTTCTTTCAAACCATGGGAGGTATTTCATCGCCACTGCAAAGAAACGAATTATTTGCTGAAATTGTTGAGTAAATGACAAGATAACTGTGTAGAATAATAAGGGTTGTTAAAGTGAAACATTGAGATATTTGTCAATGTAACGAGGCTTGTTAGTGCTACTAAAAGGGCAGGGAAACAAATCTAAATAATCAACTTTTTTAGGTTCTATTCCTTTCCTAGATGCCCTCCGTGGTGTAGTGGTAATGGCATTATTTAACTGTGGTCTGACTACGTAAAGCAGGGTAAAGACTTGTTTTCGCATAAAAGAACTAAGATAAACAAATATTATGAAATTTTTGAAGTATTTGTAATATTTTTTAAAGTTGGGAATGCTTTTGTGTTTAGATTCTACGGTAAAAAAAAGGATTATTTTCAAAACATGTTGTTTTAAAAGCTGACTATAATTAGATTAATATTGAAAGGCAAAAAAGCTGAAGCGCCATTTTATGAAGTAAAAACTAGTTTAACAATAAGATTCATAGTCTTCAGTACCTGGTTGAATTTTCTGAACTCAATGCTCTCACTGAGTTACCTGAAGCGACAAAAAGATGAAGAAAATCTCAAACTTGTGTCGCTTGAGTCAAGTCTTCTCTCAAATGGTAAATATATTTTAGATGACTGAAGGGCACGTGTTACATATTATAAATATATTATACTCGTGTAATATATTTAAATATATATATTACACGAGCAACAATAAATAATTTTATCCCCCGTCGTAAAATGCGTAGGTACTTCAATGAATTTAGTTTACATTCAACTTCAAAAATCCTTGCATTCCACCTCACTGACTTCAAAAGCTCGTTTCCTTTGAAAGTCCTACTTTTAAGAATTTAATTTTGAATACGCTGAGCTTGCAATTTTCGCCGCTAGGTGGTGCCTTCTACTTGCTACTACATTAGTAGGTTAATAACTTCGCCAGATGGCACCTGCGTCCGGCAATATGGGAAGTACTTAGTTTTCAAAGGCGCAATTTATTGATTGTGACGTTTCCGCGATATTGGCAAGGAAACGTTTTCATAGCACTGGCGCAAATGTATTTTCTACGACTGTTCAAAGTGAAAACAAAACTGACCTCATATAAACCTGTCTTCATTTTCTGAGACACGATTTTTAAACTAACGACCTACGTGACCAAGTGGTTAAGACCACCCGACTATGTATCCAGAGGTCCCTGGTAAATTAAGCCAAAGACTTACGTTATGCAAACCGCCCTTAATAATAATAATAATAATCTTTTGATGATTTGTATTTTTTTTTTTTACGTGAAAACCGCACAAGAGTCTCAACTGCTCCCAACCGTCTAGAGCCAGTGAGACTATGGCATTCCCAAATAGGATATGTTGTGAGGCTGAAGGTAGTGGGGAGGAGAAGGAGATTGGGAAGGGGAAGGTTGGGAAGTACCTGGCTATTCAGATCTGGTCACCAAACACGGCTAAAGCCATTTCAAGCAACGTTTCGATTCTGAATGGTGGTCTTTCACCAGGGCGATACTTAGAGTATCTACCACTCTGGAACGTGCCGCAAATACTTTTCATTATTTTTATATGAATTAAATGTGTTATGACACATATTAATTAAATAAAAGTAATTGGCGCACGTCGGGTTTGAACCCGCGACCTTTGGATTCGTAGTCGAGCGTCTTACCACTCGACCATGGAGGCCGTCAAATAGCGCCGTTTTTGTGAAAAATCACGTCAAAGGCGCTGTACAGATCTTATTTTCTATTATTACATATTAATTCCTAATTTAAATAAGAAAATATACAGGAACATACTTACCTGGCAGGTCCTATCAGATAGACACACTTATTAACTTAAAATTTTAATCATGTTTTTTTTTTCGATTTAAGGCATAGGAGCGAAATTAAAAAAAGGACTTTCTGAATTTGTCGTACAGTACGGGATTTGGTTAAAATTTGTATATCTGAAGGTGATACGTTGTGATACAGATTATGTTGAGATTCTGAGGTGATATTTCAGAAAAATTGTGCTTTTTAAATAAACCAAGTATTATTATTATTAACTGCATACTTTTTTCATACTGCAAACTCATTTTCGGATGTTTTATGACAAACACCTCTTCACCTAAAAGCCACAGATTTAGGGCATGCTACAAACAAATATTTACCTGACATTCGTACTAATAATTGATCACACTTCTAACGGTTTATCTCTTCAGTGCTTTCGAGCATCTACTAAATAAAACAGCGGACCTCCTAACGACTTCTCAATACGTAAGACCAATTGAATTCTCGTTTTCGTTGAAAACTCGTTTCAAATTCCAACGCATATTTTTAAAGGGAAAAATTCGCATTCCTCCGTAATCAACACATCTCTGCGATAAATTCCGCGTGTCCTTATCGCCGTAGACAAACACAAAGCCGGGGTCACGCCCCTGCAGACCATAGACAACTGGGCAACATAGCATAGACGACGAGTACATCTAGACAACGCGGCGGGCGTAGACGATTTATGCGCCCGACTAACTAATGTTCAATTTTTGGACCGTGTTGGTGCGAACTGCGCTGCGCCGTTTGGAGCACGTGGTGACAATTGCGAGAGTTTCGCTAAAATGATTTTGTTCCTAAAAATGGCTTCTTTTTCGCTCAGTGGATTTTTAGTATTTCCTTCGGTGATATCTATAATCTTATAATAGATCTGATTTTTATTGTTGCAATTTGTTAGTTAGACGACCTCCATGGTCGAGTGGTAAGGCGCTCGACTGCGAATCCAAGGGTCGCGGGTTCAAGCCCGGCGTGCACAAATATTTTTTTATTTAATAAATATGTGTCATAACACATTTAATTCATATAAATAACATAAAGTTTATTTGCGGCACGTTCTAGAGTGGTAGATACTTTAAGTATCGCCCTGGTGAAAGGTCACCACTCAGATTCGAAACGTTGCACTAATGGCTTTACCTGTGTTTGGTGACCAGATCTAAATAACCAGGTAATCGTTGGTATATAAAACGTAGAGCGAATGAACGAAGAAAGGAGTGTGAAAAGAACATATAATTCGAAAGTGAATGGAAGGAGAAGTCGAGGACGCCCGAGAAAGACATGGCACGATCAAGTAATTCAAATAGTTGAATCGGGTAATGTGAAGAGTCAGAATAACAGAAGGGCATGTATGAGACAATGTATGAATGTAGGAGTGTATGCCAAGACAGAGTTATATGGCGGTCCGTCCTCTCTGCCTACCGCTGCGGAGTTACGGCGTGATGTTTAGTTAGTTAGTTGAATGGAATCTGAAATAACTCATCATATTTAAATACAGTTTGATTGCGCATGCCGAGATTTGAACCCGCGACCTCAGGATTCGCAGTCGAGCGTCTTAACCACTCGACCACGGAGGATGGGCAGGCTAAATGCTTGGTGCTATGACCCAGGCAAACCGCCGCGTTGGCAATATCAAATGCGCGTGACGAACCGCCTGCCTCGAGAGCACTTACAATTGTCAGTGAAACTTGGAAGTGTCTGTCTTCCCTTGAAGAGAATTGTCATATTTTTTCTGAAGCTCATTTTCCTTGTTAGTTACGGAAAATGCCTCTCTAATTCGTGGTAAAAATACGAAACATGACCCTAGAATGTTTTCAAGCGTTGTGTTGTATATGTGTGATGCATGTAACCTCAATGTGTCGGTTATTCTCTATGTGGTAGGGGGTAGATGGCGCCATATGCAAACATGGCCGGTATTTCTATGAGGGAATGCAGAGCACGACCCGTTACACAGATATGTGAACCGGACAATTTTGGAATCCCTTTAATATGATGATAAAGCGGCAACTTATGTATAAAACTGTTATTTTTCTCTTTGCTTATTTTCCTATTTTTTTTAAACTCAGTTTCTCAGTTATATTTAGTATTGTTGTATGTTGTAGTATTACGACAAAATGTATCTTTTTGAAATACGCTTTTTTTTACGGACCAAAAAATTACTCTTTTATATAAAACGTTACTTAAAATAGCTGTGTTTGGTGACCAGATTTAAACAACCTAACCTAACCTTCCTCTACCCCGTTAACTTTCCCCCTCACTTCCTTCACCTCCACAACACATCCCAAAATTGGTTGTTGGGACTCTTGTACGGTATTGACATTTAATGAACAAAAAGTAGTTCCATACTTGACTTAAGCATACAATTTTTGTCTTGTATTTTTTTTTGGAAAAGGAGGAAAAAGAAAAGTTTATTTGTATGGAAATTAAAGCGATTCATTAATCAACTTAATACTTCATACACTTTAAAATAAGTGTTTACTGGAAGGTTTAATTTACAATGGCTAAATTCATACTTTTAACCGTACAAATGTGCCTCTAAGCTATCAGCATGTTGAAAATTTTCCTCACCCTGATTCCCACTTATTCCTATATCTGGGGATATTCTTTACATTATTAAAAAACCTCGTTACACTTAAATAAATTCCAATAGAGTTACTCTGTTTAACAAAACCGTGAAACAATTTGCTGGCATTCTTCTCGGTCTCATTTAAAAGATTCGCTTATCAAAATCTTGTGAAAATCCGAGTTACTATTAACATTTAAGTGTTATTCTTTCAAGTTTTCCTTATAGGTTGTAAATTCAAAAGCTTTTCGCTCTTGCGCCTCGTTTCAACCCCATTTCCATTTTTCCCTCCGCCCCAGCTCTGCTTTGTGTCCTGCCCCCTGGCCGTATACCGCAGGAGATTGTGGCATGTTGTCCAAAACGCAAAGCTCGGGAGATAACATCCAAAATGTGAACCAAAACCATAGCGTGCATTGGCTTAGAATATACTACATGGGTCGTCTGCTTCTCTCACTACAGAGGCACAAATGTATATATATTATTTATGACGTGTCAGTGTTCTTAGATACCTGTAATTATTGAGGTATATAATTGGAGTAAACATCAGTGTTAGAAATGTGGACAGCAAACATGAGGCCAATTGGCATCAGAAAGATAACATGAGTTACAGTCGGTTATAATCGCTCTTCGTGTATGAATCTCCTGCGGTAACTGCAAAATCCTTACATCTACGTTAAGATACTGCACAAGACGTTTTGGAAGAGATTGAAAAGCTATGGTGCAACCTTTCATCAATAGTATGTAGAGTTTTTCATTATCAATATTCGTTAAAATAGGCTCTTTCAATGTTAAAAAACCATATTAAACCAAACTTATAACCTTCCCCTTACTGCCCTAAATTATTATTTGCGTTCCGGTGCTGTGTAATCATTACACAGGTAAAAAAATGCGAATTTTTATCATGAAAATAAAAATATTCATAGCCAAGTGTTTAACTTAATCATATTTGAAATCAACAGTGATAATAATTGAAATTTAAAAGCTGAAAACATGAAAAAACCTTCGGATGACGCTCACAAAACGAGCGAGAGGAACACCTCCAAGAAATGCCCGAAAGATACTGCCAATAGCTCGAGCTCGTAGGCGCTGTGTATCTAGAAGGAAAAAGTTCATTTCTCGGGTTCTCAAATAGCGAAGTCTAGTAAGAGTGAGATGTGAATAGCGTCGTATCTCCCCGCACACTTTTTGCATATCTTCCGCATAATAAATATACCTTTGTCATAAACTAGCACACTTTTGATTGTATTGGTGGATCTACGAGTATTCCTGATTTTCACAAAATATCTCGTATGTGGTCGATATGTGCTAATTAATATAAACACTATTTTTTCAATCAATGCGTTAATATATTATGGAGGAATATCTAAAATCTAAAAATTAGCATTTATGATAGTTATTGGAGATATTATGGTTATTAGAAGCAATGTGTAGTAGTTACACATCATAGTTAATAATGATAATATCATTTTATTTAAGGAAAAAATGTCACTCGGGTGGTTTGTCGGAACTGGCCGAAAGCATTGGGTGTTTGGTTTGTTCGCGGTCGGAATGATTCGGTCGACTTCGGCACTCCCCCCAAAACCTCCTTGAAATACTTAAAAAAAAAAAAAAAAAATATTTGATGCTACATAAAAATCCCAACTGCCCCGAGCTAGTAAAATGTGGCATTTTTGTTGTGAAGTATTGTGATTGTGGCGGGTAGGACGGAGAAGGATATAACGCGGTTAGAAAGTAGATAACTTAAATCTGGTCACTTAACATAACTAATACCATTCTAAGCAACTTTTTGATTCTGACTGGTGGTCTCTCGACAAGGCGAAACTACGATATTCTTCTGCTCTTGAAAGATGTACAAATAATCGGTATTTTAGTTTTTTTTTTAATTATTAGGCGTACAACTTTGCTTACGCTGATTTCTTATAGATGGCTTTAACGGTAAGTAGTGGTCGAAATAAATAAGTCATAAACGTCATGCAATAAACTTAGGCATTTGTCAACATAACCTCATAGAAACATTAGTCGATTTGTGTTTGCATCATAAAGTAATTCTCGATTGAAAATGTCAGTTTACGAGCCAAATTCTCGTGATTTGCGGGAGGTTTTAATGAATGCTCGACCCCATATTGCAAAAGTGATCAAGACATACTTGGAAACGTTAAAATGAGAAGTCCTACCGCACTCGCCGTGTTCTCCAGACGTCGCCCCCTCTGACTATCATTTGTTTCGATCAATGGCACACGACCTGGCTGACCAGCACTTCCGGTCTTATGAAGAAGTAAAACATTAGATCGATTCGGTGATCGCTTCAAAATATGACCAGTTTTGCGCGGGATTCGTAAATTCGGAAAGATGGGAGAAAGTAGTTGCCAGCGATGGACAATACTTTGAATCATAAATGTATAACCGTTTTTTTTTTTCACAATAACGCCTCGAATTTCGAAAAACGGCGGAAGCAAAGTTGTACAACTAATATTTGGGTAAAAAGCCCTCAAATTAGCATTGGGTTCTTTGATTTGCCCACTCCGGGTTTTGAACTCGCGCTCTCTTAGTACAGAAGGCGGAAATAGACACCTCGTCCCAAATACAAATACTGATAACATTTCCCAGCAGAGGTTCGAATTCATTATCAGGCTCTTATGAATAGAAAAACCTCCTGTCAATTTAAGTACAACTTGCCTCCTGTAAGCAATTTAAAACAAGAGATAGCGCTGCTGTAGTCAGTTTTGATGAGTTTTTTTGGACTCGGCTAGACCTGGGTATGGCTAGGACTAGGGTATTTATACATCCATTGATAACACATGTCGACATAATGTTTTTGTTTATTCGTATAACCAGTTTTTCACAGTATTGTTATAAAAAAAATATAGCATGTAACCTATTAAGCCGTTGAGTTATGTTCATTTATTTCGCGTATCAAAACGTGTGGGCGGAGTTAACGAAGACGCGGGACATGAAGAACATTCTAACAATACTTTAAAGCGGTGTGATAATTCGGGAGATTTTGTTGTCTCTTTCTTTCTCATGGTGTACAACGTAAAAACCCGGAGAAAGTGATTCATCTCAAATTTGTATAGGTTGGGTAAAAATAATTAGCTCTCTCTCCATATATTGTTACTTCAAGAGTGCAACTTACCTCCTGTAAGCAATTAAATACCTGTCAGTCAAAGTTTCGTTTATTCTCCGCTTCAAATCATATATGGACAAACAACACGCTGTTGTAAATTACCTGACGTGTGGTTTGCGATTAGTTGTGAATGGGTTGGTAACTTCGATAATTACCTCGCATGCTAGTTTCTGTGCCAATGGCAACATGTAGCAATAACTGTCCGAATTTACGATCGTGAAAGTATTTTGGAAAAGATTTTTGCGGCGCGTGCTATTCCTGTGCAGTCAAAAAAGATTCTAGTTTGAGATTGCGATGAACTACGAATTTTTGGTGCAGTGTGATACCATCGAATTACAAACCCTCACAGGGAAACGCCTTCACATTTTGTAAAGCTATTTTAAAGCAATGATGAGGACACCATACCTTATCTGTAGATCACCCTCTCAGACTGTATAATGTGAAGGGAACTCTGGAAAAAACGCATTCACCAACGATAACTTTTAAAAATTCAATAAACGATACATAAATTTCAGTTCACCGTTTCGCCGCCGCGTCGCTGCTAGAGCAACAACGATTTTCAATTTCGCAGTGCTTTATGGCGCCGCATTATAATAATAAATATGGCGGCGGTACCGGAATTTACAACACACTTTATCAACATTTACTTTAACCTTACATGCTATTTCCCGGCCAATGAAAAATACAGACTTCTCCAGAGTTTTATCGCGTCTGCCCGAGGATTGTGTAACTGCGAGGAGTGTAGAATCACGATGAAGAGTGAAAACACATCTATCCTCACTACATCTTATTTTCCTTGTCTTTTTTATTTTTTATAGTGAATACCGCACAAGAGTCCCAACTGCTCCCAATCGTCTATAGCCAGTGATACTATGACATCCCCAATTGGGATGTGTGGTGAGGCTGAATGTAGTGGCGAGGAGAAAAAGATGGGGAAGAGGAAGGTTGAAAAGTACCTGGCTATTCAGATCTGGTCACCAAACACGGCCAAAGCCATTTCAAGCAACGTTTCGATTCTGAATGGTGATTTTCTACCACTATCTACCAGTATCTACCACTCTGGAACGTGCCGCAAATATGCTTTTTTTATTATTTTCTTTTTTTATTTTCTCAACACATTCAATTCATATAAAAATAATAACAAGTATATTTGCGGCACGTTCCAGAATGATAGATACTCCAAGTATCGCCCTGGTGAAAGACCACCATTCAGAATCGAAACGTTGCTTGAAATGGCTTTAGCCGAGTTAGGTGACCAGATCTGAATAGCCAGGTACTTCCCAACCTTTCTCTTCTCTATCTCCTTCCCCTCCCCACTACCTTCAGCCTCACAACATACCCTATTTGGAGATGCCATAGTTTTACTGGCTCTAGACGGTTGGGAGCAGTTGAGACTCTTCTGCAGAATTCATATAAAAAATAAAATGAAAAGTTGCCTCTGAATCCATACAACGCAAAACTATTTTTTTTTAAACCGACGGGAGACAAATTCAATGTTTTTTTTCGTCGTTTTTTTCTACCTGACTTGATTCCTTTTGGTTTGATCAAACCGGTGGGTATCATCAATTCGGTCCACAAAAAGTTTCTATTTACTTTGTGAATTTATCGGTTTTACCAAAATTTCACAGAAATTCGAGATATTTGGATAAAGATACAGTTAAGTCCTAATCTATTTCATTTCTTACTTGAGATCATAGTTTATCAAATAATACCAATGTACCCATGTATTCAAATACGAGATTGTCTTTTGACATATCAATTCAAATGATAAAATTAAATTACTATTTAAAGCTGAAGCGTAACTTCACCGTAATATAAATTAATAAAAAAATACTAAAAATCTTCAAAGAATATGAAAAAATAAAACAACATAAGAAGATAAAAATGAAAAGTTTTTTACCTATACTCGAACCCGAAACCTTAACACTATCAGGGCGTGGCTCGTATATCAATTCAGCCATCCCAACCAATTCACTAAGCGTCATTTTTAATAATTGTATATTTTTTATTTGTGTTCGGATAAAACTTTTCTCATGATTATAAATATGGTCGCCAAAACTATCGGAATTTGTTTTAGTTAAGGTTATTGACAGTTTTTAAAAAAACACCAACCATTTTCAACACAACCGTACCTTTGTCATCTTAGATGAATTAAATAATGTAGACACGTTATAGACAACGCGCGAGAATGCACTAAACCGAGTCCGCGAGACATACCTGAGATTTATTGCGTTTAGTATCACACAAACATTCATTCGACAGACAAGCTGTCACAAACGCGTCGCTGTACACAAAAAAAAAATGCCATGAGAGGTGTAAAAATCATTCGGGAGCAAAAAACATATTTCATGGAGTTTCTTTCCATTCATAATTACCCACAAATCACTTATTATTTCAATTCAATAAATACAATTATTCATAAGATTTTTAGGTACTTGAACGGTGTGAGATAGCGAATGCAGAAATACATAAGTGTGTGAAATACAACCAGAACTAGTAGCGCAATACCCGATTATAACAGTAGCGTGGGACGTTCATATGGCTATCTCATCCGTACACACATATTCTTTGAATGGCTATCCTTTTCAAACGCGGGTGAAACGTATAACGAGACGGTACGAGTGGTCTCAGATGTTTCGTAAGATTTGTATGTTTGTCGTGGCAGATATGAACTTTGGAACTTAGAAGTCAAAGGTTGGTTGTCTATTTTTTTACGAATGTGAGTTAGAATTTTAATAATTGATGTCGTTTTCAGCTTTTATGTACCTATTTACACGGAAGTTCTACAATATTTAACAATGTTAGGTCATTTTAAAAGTATTGATGTATTGCATAAGCCCTTTTGCCTTTCCAGCGACGATATTCTTGTTTAAAAATAGACATTTTAGCTAAAACACAATCCCGATATATTTAATGAGATTTACCAAGATTCTTATTTTTTACGTCTTTTTCCCCTTTTTCTTGAAGATTATGAAGAAAAAATATATCTAAAGCTATGAAAGATATGTCGAACATCGAAATGAAATTATAAAAGAAATTCTCTTAATTTGTATGTTTAATACCAGATGACTGCATTGGAATTCGATGGGAAAAAATAAGAACTTGATTTTGAACAAATGGAATGTATCTTCTTTGAAAAAAGAACTGATCAAAACTGCATATCAAACTCATTTTTTACCAAAGTCCCGCTTATGCCCTTTTGCCTTTCCAGCGACGATATAACAAAAGTGCTTGGCTCTTTTCGATAGCGCCATTGTTGTAAAATACTAAATTATGGCACAAAGTAGAACATTAATTTCTGCCCTGATATGGGCATGATTGTACTGAAACCGATCGGCATATTTTTATAAATTAAAGTGATCTTCAGACGGTTTCAGTGTTTAAATATAGAGAAATGATAAATTCGTTCTCCGGTCGAATATATTCGTGTGGGTACTACAAACCGCTGCTCCACTGTTTGTCCACAAACGGTTACGTGTTTTCCATCATCGGCGTAATTTTTGTCGGCATATTTAAATAATTTATTAGTTTAGGGTCGCAGGGGTTCGCTTGATAAGTTTTTGCTAAGCGGAACTTTAAGAGGGTAAGAGGTGTCGGGAAATTAGCTATTCCGCCCACAGATGGCGCTGCCTGCTATCTTTTAGTATGCAAATCGAACGGCCAACAACAATGAATTCAATATTTTGACAAAATTTAAATATCGCAATTTTCCGCGCCTTAATTAAACGGTATTTTAACCGGAACCCTTTCAAACTTTTGGCACTGTACACTTGGGGCGGTGGCTGTGTTGAAAATGTCTATAAATCTTGTAAGCCATTTCAAAATGACGACATTCATTAAATAATATGTCTTCAAATAAAATTTCTAAATTAACCCTTTTTTTTCGTAGACAACGTGAATCCATCTCATGAATTCAAAATAAAATTCGACACGTTTGAATATTTTCTTCGATTGGCATTTTTTTTATTTCACTTATTTATATAAAATTAAACACGGTTTTTGTACAGTTTAGTCAGACTTGTTTATGCAAGCTGTTACGATAACCGCATTTTAACCCTTATATTAGCATTTAAAAATAATATAATATAAGGTTAAAGATAAGATAATAGGCTACATATTTTTTTAAAACTGGCCATAGGTATCAGCAATTGACAGGACGTTAGAGGTTTTCTAAAGTGTTGTCATTACTAAAAATATTAATATATTTGTTGAAAAAAAAATAATTATAGCAAAGTTGGTGTAACTTATATGTTACACGGCCAAGATAAGGGTTAACTACACACAAAAATGTTTCGTATTCAAACCCACCCCACTGTTGTGTAATCTTACATTACTATTTGTTAAACGAGAAAAATCACGGAAAGTAATGTGGCTTGCCAAGGAAAAAAATGGTTGCTTTAATTCACTCGTTTCAAATAAAGAATAATTTCTGCAAAAATACATTAAAGGGAGGTACTTTATTAGATAAGTAGGGATTCAATGGGTATGATGGGATTAAAATCAGTTTTGAATTTGAAAAGTTTACACGTAGGTACGTACTCACAAGGGTATGTTGACTTTTTTATATTGTTTTATTACTATATAGAAAGCTCATTGTAAGGTTGTAAGGTTGTAAGGTTGTGATTATATAATATTTATGTATTGTTTAGATAATTTATCTGTTTATTTTGTAAACAACTGATCACATTTGTCCGATTTCAGATCTTAAGCATTTACTAAAATGTACATTTATTATATATTTCTGACTGATAAGTTGGTAGTTGCCATTTCAAGTCGTTGTTTAAAGGTTATGATTAATCAGAAAATATGTTTCATGTTGTATGCTGATGAGATGATACTGCCTTTCGTATCTGGAAATAACAAAGTATGTATGCAGAATGAGTTAATGATGAATGTAAGTAAGTCCAAAGTCATGGAGTTTGAAAGATAGAGAGTACGAGAACAGCGTGCAATATAGTTGTGAATGATGGATACTCGAAGCAAGTGGATGAGTTTTAGTATTTGAGAAGTATATTTACGAGAGATGGAAAGGCTAATAAGGATATTGAAAGAAGGGTGAATGCAAAGAACTCTATATTATTGCCGATAAAAAAATGTCCAAAGAAGCGAAGCTAGCAGTCCACAATGGATTGCTGATATCAACCCTGATAGCTGTGAGGCATGAAACTGGCAGAAGAAGGATGAAAGTAGACTGAATACTGTAGAAATGAGATCTCTGACGCGTGCGTATAATAAATCATATAAAAATGTGGAGATTCAGTAAAAATGCAAGGCTGATGTAAGCGTAGTGAATTATACGAATAAAAGGACGCTTAAATGGTTTGTACACGTAGAGCGGATGAACAAAAAAAGGAGTGCGAGGAGAATATACGACGCAAAATTGAAAGGTAGAACCAGTCGGGGACGCTTATAAAAGACACGGCACGATCAATCGAATCAAATACTTGAGTCAGGCTTTATTCAAGAGTCAGAATAATGTAAAAACATGTATGATAAGTGAATGAAGCGCTGAGTAGATGCCAAGACAGACTTGTGTGGCGGCCCATTATCTCTGCCTACCCCTGCGGAGAAACGGTGCGATAGTTATGTAGTTATAGTACTGTACATAGTAATGTACACATGCACTGTTATACCCATATGTGAACCCTTTTTCTCTC
The DNA here is from genome assembly GCA_022651775.1 of Drusus annulatus. Lineage (NCBI taxonomy): Eukaryota > Metazoa > Arthropoda > Insecta > Trichoptera > Limnephilidae > Drusus > Drusus annulatus. The sequence continues at coordinate 119,098 of JAGWCC010000076.1, read as the reverse complement.
ATGATTTATGATAACGATCATAATTTTAATTTGCATACATATTATATGTTGTTTTCTCCTTGGTAGGTAGTCTTACAAACATAATTAATTTAGTATAAAGCGCACTTGACGTGAAGTTCACAAAACTGCACAATATAAATTCACTGTTATAATTAGAATAATGGTGTTATATCAAAATCCCTCTATTTCTCCATAATTTCAGTTCAAATGTAACTATTTTTGCAATAATAGAGCTCTCCGAGAAAATTGATTACCCGGATCGCAGGAAGCCGTAGAGTAACACGATCTGTCTTTGTTCCAGAAACCGTCTCGAGAGCAACGCCGAGCACTGGTCCGCCCTGCTGCTGTCGCTGAGAGAGCTGATCGAGTGGGTCATCAGGAAGGACACCGAGCTGAGCGGGCTCGGGCCCCCGGCCGGCGATACAGCCGCCTTACTGAAGCAACAGGTAAACACATACCTTTTCTATGCTACGTGCTCCTGGTGGATTGGATTGGATTTTTGTGATTATTTCATTCATGTTTATGTTATTCACTCTGTAGGAGAGAAGTTAGCAGTCCAACGCTTAGATTCTGAATGGTGATCTTTTACCGAAGCGGTGGTACTGATAGCTTAATCCACTTTTTAATATAAGTGGATTGAAATTATAGTCGGAGATGCCGCAAGAAGACGTGTAACGATAAATTAAATTTTAAAAATTTGAGACCCTTTTCAAGGTTCCAAATAACAAAAAGAGTATAATAATAATAATAATAATAATAATATTTTTATTAAATTTCTTATACATTACAAATTTTTTGAATTTAATGCATATAAGAAATAAGTTATTTTTTTTACAAAATAAATACAAATTATAGTAACAAAAAATAAAATTTCAAAAAAATAAAATTTCAGGCAGTGGTGATGATCAGGTCAATGAGGAGAAACTCTTTCAAGAATCAATAGGATTTCACTTCTGAATCTCTCCTCACTGACATGAAATAAGTCGATATCGGAAGAGATTTTGTTCAGGAGCAAAATACTTCTCCCCACCGGCAGAACCATTGGCAGGTTGGTCCTACAGGCAGGAAGATAGAATAATCTATGAAGACGCTGTCTTAGATAGTCATCAGGAACATAGAGTATGTAGGCAAATCCAAAGTCATGGTGTTGGAAAGAGAGAGTACGAGAACAGCGTGCAATATAGTTGTGAATGATGAATACTTGGAGCAAGTGGATGAGTTTTTGTGTATTTGGAAAGTATTTTTACGAGAGACCGAAAGGCTGATAAAGATATTGAAAGAAGGGTGAATGCAGGAAACTCCCTTAATGGAGGACTAAACGCTGTTGGCGTAAATAATAAATTATCCAAAGAAGCGAAGCTAGCAGTCCACAATGGAGTGCTTATACCAACCCTTATGTGTGGCAGTGAGGTATGGAACTGGCAGAGGAAGGATGAAAGTAGACTGAATGCTGTGGAAATGAAATCCTTGAGACATATGTGCGGTAAAACCATGTATGACCGTATTAAAAATGTGGATATCCGAAAAGAATGCAAGGCTGATATGAGCGTAATAATTAGGATCAAGAAAGGGACGCTTAGATGGTTTGGGCATGTAGAATATATGATGCGAAAGTGATTGGAACAGGAAGTCGAGGACGCCCGACAAAGACATGGCACGATCAAGTAAATCAAATACTTGAATCGGGTCATGTGAAGAGTCAGAATAACAGAAGACTATGTATGAGACGATGTATGAATGTAAATGAAGCAAGGAGTGTGTGCCAAGACAGAGTTATATGGCGGTCCGTCCTCTCTGCCTACCCCTGCGGTGAAATGGCGTGATGGTGAGTAAGTTAACATATAGGCATGTGGATTAAGCAAGGAACATAGTCCAAGATAGAGTTGTGTCTCGTTTTTTCTCCGTTTACCCCTACGATAAAATCGCGTGATAATTAGTTAGTTAGACTGATTTTGCCTTTAATATCATATTCTCATTTTCTCAAAGAGCGCATAGAGAACACACTAATTTTATTATGGCTCTAAAACCAATTATGTTGGTCCGCGAATAGCCTTGCATTAATTTCCTTTGAAAGAAACGTTTTTTTTATACATATGGAATATGAATTAATTACCCTTGTTACTCACGTTGAGGCACCGCACGGAAACACACGGTTCACTGTGGAAAATACACCTCAACGTTGTTTAAATTAAATTTTGAAATTAATTATTTTAACTACCCCTAATAGCGGGCGAGCCTTGTTCAAGTGAGAGTAAATCTTCGTGCGCCTGTCGAACGCAACAGCGCAGATGTTCCTCCCACTACCCTCTACCCTCCGCCCACCGCCCCCTGCCGTGGCAAGCACACTTCGCAAACTTGCGATTAGTTTTGTAATACGAACTCATTTATTATATTTGATTCACATTGACCATATTCATTTTGTAGAGTGAAAGTAATTAGTTTTGTGATTTTGTGTAGTTAAAAGTCAACTTTTTTTTAACGTAAATACCGCACAAGTGTCTCAACTGCTCCCAACCGTCTAGAGCCAGATACTATGGCATATGTGTATGTTGTGAAGCTGAAAGTAGTGGGAGGGTAAGGAGATGGGGAAGGGGAAGGGGAAGGTTGGGAAGTACCTGGCTTTTCAGATCTGGTCACCAAACACGGCTAAGGCCGTTTCAAGCAACGTTTGAATTCTGAATGGTGGTCTTTCACCAGGGCGATACGTAGAGTATCTACCACTCTGGAACGTGCCGCAATATACTATATTTTATTTTATTCCAATTAAATGTGTTATGACACATATTAATTATATAAAATTTATTTGCTAATTTAATCTGTTAATTTTATACGGGGAGTTAGAAAAATGTCTGAGGTTTCTAGTGAATACAATTATAATACAGTGAATACAACAGTATTTTTTAAAAATTCTTCATGAAAAGCATACTAGAATTTCAGATAAAACGTTCCAAACGCTTTTTCTGATTTTAAACCTGCACCTTTTACTGACATTTTAATATGTTTTTTCATAGAACTTAGAGGATTACAGTTGTAACCTCAGACATTTTTCTAACTACCCATAGAATTTTTTCAGATACATTGTAGGATTGCTTGTATTAAAATGCTAGAAAGTAACGTATAGTGTATTTTTTTATGGCTGATCTTTAACGGGGACCGTTCTAATTAAAAAAAAAAAAAACAATGCAAAATTGAGCTAATTATTGAATCGTGACGACGTCAAATGTGAAGAATGTTTGAAACACTTCGACGTTAATGTAGGTATGTTTATACCTCGTTTCGGAGTAGAATTCTTCTTCGTCTTCTCTATCACCGAATAATAATATTTCCAATATTGTATGCCTTTGTCCCAATGGCACTCTTTTGGTATTTATATCGAAGCAATAATATACACGGAGGAATAGCTTGTGAACTCAGGATTGTTGATTTTTTCCTGATTCGGGCATGGCCAGGGCTAGGGTATTTATACATCCATTCATAGCACATGTCGACATAATGTAGCGTTTATTTGTTAAACCACTTTTTCACAGTATTGTTATCAACAAAAATATAGGATATAATCTTCTAAAACCGTTGAGTTATGTCCTGTTATGTCGCATAACTAAACTTAGTAAGCGTAGTCACCGGAAACGCGGTAGATAGAAAACATTCTTCCATACCGAAAATTGGTACGATATTATGTGAAAATTTGTCTTATCTCTTTCTCTCTTACAGTTTACGACGTGAAAACCCGGAGAAAGTGATTTATCGTAAATTTGTATAGGTTTGGTAAAAATATTTATTTTTATCTCCGTATGTATGCTTGCTTTGAGGTATTTATCGAAATAAAAAAAATGTTATTTGAATGCTTGTATTTCGACTGGAGTCGAACCTAAATCCTCCGGATGTAAACTAACCCGTGAGGATTACTTCACCAAGGGCCAGTATAACAACGTATCAATATCATAGGTTTTTTGTGCGTTTAAAAGTAGAACTTACAGCGATATCCAAAAACTGCCGTGTGCTAGAATTAGTCTAAGCATTTTTCGATTGCACATGGCACGTGCACGAAATTCGCGTTTAGGGTCGGAAATATTCTGGAAAAGTAAAGATTTTCGTTTTAATTTTTCCCCGAAGCACACTCCGTACGTTTTCGCGTGGTTTTTATCGTTCCCGCGTTTTTTCACCAATCTGTTCTGCGTCGCGCTCGGGGTGAAAATTAAATTTTAAATATTCAACTTGAAGATTTTTCTGTTTTTAAGTCAGTTTTGAACGTTGGTTCTGATTTTACGAGTGTCTATGGAAACTCTCGCCCTTCAGTCTGCGACAATAACATTTAATTGTAAAAAATATTTATTCTTCAAAATGTAAGGGCACTTTCCATCTTTTGGTATTTGAAACATCGTTTTGAGTAATAATAAAACCATTTATACCTCTATGTTTTTAGAATTATCGTTACAAGGGTGCTTAGCAAAGCTAAAAACAACATAACTTCTTAAAATGACCCTAAAAATACGAACATTTTACGTTACGTTAAACTAAACATTATTAAATGGTGTAAAAATTGTAAGGTAATCGGTCATATAAGAATAGTGAATCCGTCAAAAAAAATCCAGAAAAACCACAATTACAATATACAACTCCATTATTGCTCCACATTTTTATTACTGTTCTACAATTCTTTTATTGTGCAACCACAGAGAAAAAAACAGGTTTCAAATTCTCCAAAATAGAGCAATGAGAATTATACTTAGGCGAAATAGATACTCAAAAGTAACTAAAATGTCAGAGGAATTAAATTGGCTAACAGGAAAACAGATGCTAACATAAAATACATTGAAGTTTATACATAAACTGAACAACAACTTGTTACAAAAAAAAAATCTGACAAAATTATCCTTAATGTTGATATTCACAAATAAAATACAAGTTCGTGCAAAGAAATTAGACTACCAGAAAAGAATAAAGCCAACACACAAAATAGCTTACTATATAAAGGGATTAAATCTTATAATGCGCTGCCGAAACCATCAAAATTATGCCTATCAATAAATTCAAAATAGCCTGTAAAAACTATTTAAAATGCACGTAAATCAAAATAATAAGTAGTATATAAAATATTATAAAATCATAAATAAAATAATTAGCTACTTGTAAACTTAAATGTACAAAGTAACTAATGTAAAATAAATAAAACAAAAACAAAAAAAGGTTTTAAACTCTGCTAACAATTAGCAGTTATTACTTTCTAAAGAGATGAGTTTCCAAATTAGCTTTGCATTCTGTTATCTTCTTGGGCCATCTTTTGCAATTTGAGGTTTTAGAATTCTTGCAAGGTTTCTGTGAATATTTTGATTTAGACTATCTGACCAATCGATTTGTAATTTTATTCAATCACTTGTCATAAATCCAAGATCATAGATCGAACCAACACTTGAGAGTTGACTTAATGCTTCCATTGCTTGATTCTAGATGTCACAAGTAATGAATACATTTTGCAATATAATCAGCCCGGTCTTTCGCTTCGGAGAAGTCGAAAGCTTTATGAAATATGGCACTCTATTGGAACGCCCGGATTTTTAGTCCGCTTTAAATTAAAGGGAATTTCTCTTATGAAAAATTGTGTCGAACGTCGCGCCAATGCAGAGGTTCTCAGGGCGGGTTTTTTGACCCGAAAAGTTTTCTCGCGCTGCACTGTGCTATTCAGAATTTAATATTGCAATGGAAATCATATATCGTGCCAAAATACTTCCGATTCGATGAGTTTTATCAAATGTGTCTTGCCTTCGAGTCTTTAATTTGACGACGTTTTATGTAAAGCTTAGAACTAGATTTTTTATTTATTTTTACTCATATCTTTTACTTAGTACCAACCTGATGATATAAAATTTATTCCTCTTTAGTTTTCCATAATAATATTTTAAATTTTAGTTTTTTTGCAATATCAACTCAGAGGTGCTGTGCAAAGCTAGAAAATAATATCTGTGTCATTACTCTCTGTTTATCGGTCTTTATAAAAATGCCATATAAGCGTCCCTTATCTTAATTATTAATAATAGTTGTTTCACTTCAAGTCGGGTTTACAAAAAATAAACTTACTAAAATTAATATACTTAACTTTTCTTAACTTATACTCTCTGTTTATCGGTCTTTATAAAAATGCCATATAAGCGTCCCTTATCTTAATTATTAATAATAGTTGTTTCACTTCAAGTCGGGTTTACAAAAAATAAACTTACTAAAATTAATATACTTAACTTTTCTTAACTTATTAGTTAAGAAAAGCTTAACTAATTACATAGATGACCTATAGTTTCCCGACGGTGATGATAATATTTTATTTTGTAATTTTTCTGCAATATCTGCAAAGCTAGAAAAAAATAAATTATTTCATTATTCACTGTTTATCCGTATTCATAAAAATGCCATATATACAATTTTTTCGATAAATCACTTTTCCCGGGTAACGACTGTTTACGAAGTAACCCGTAAGAGAGAAAGAGATAGACAAGTTGGCACATATTATTGCATCACTTTTCGGTATGTAAGCATGTTTTCCGTCTCCCGAGTTAACTTTTATTAATTTTTAATAAAATGAATGCGTTGATGGAAACACAATATTTATTTAAAGTATAAAAACAGTACAAGTGAGATTAATTACAATTTTCAAATGGAGAATCTACAACAAACTAGACATGTAGTCTCTTTAACTGAAGGTCGTAGATTAACCTCGTGTGGGATGTTGCGGTCCTTTTTATAAGTGATATCGTTGCTGGAGTCGTGTGCAGTCCACCTCCGGGTCCATTGTATATGATAGTGTATTCGGTGTCGTTGACACGGCTAGATAAGATGCACAACCGGATTCATGTTATCTTAGGGTCGGGGGCAGTCTATGGTAGTTAACACTCCTCCCCTTAAATTCAAACTCCTCTTCTTCTGGATGATGAGTTTGATTCTTTTCCGTATGGTAAGTGCGTCCCCAACGATGATGTAGTCGCTGACCAGGTTAGCTTGAAGACTCCTTCCAACTGGATGCATGGTGGGATCCGTTAGTTTGAAGATATATGCGGAATTGTGAGCTCGTTAGTTTGAGATTTGAATAGTCACAATTCGTGATTTTCTTCCTTCGAGTGAATAATAAGGACATCTTTGTTTTCTTGCCTAGAAATACATCTTTTCCATTCCTCAAATATCATCTAGGAAGGGATGTGTAGGTAATTATTATCGAGAGATTTGGAAATGATTGGAAATATCTCAAGATAACTGAAGGTGTACTCACATACAACGGTCAGAGTTATAACGAAGTGTATTTAAGTATTCAGTACAATAAAATAAAAATACTCTTTAGTGTTTAAAGTAAACTTTCTAGATAGGTACACAAGTGGTACAAATATATGTGAAGCAAATAACACGGCTTCCGTTAAGCGGTCTAACAGTTCTGTTATCGTCTCTGCCTGATAAATGAAATGTATCAGCAATAATTCATTCATATCTTCATATTCGGCTTCAGCTGTTGACAAACTATTTTATTGTAGTTTAACGGGATGATAATGTTTCGAAGAATAATAATACATAAAACAATTTGGTTATCGGAAGGATTTTTGAGTTTTGTGTAATGGTCTTCCATTGTACGAGAGGTCAAAGATACCCTATGATTATTAGAGTTATTTTATCTTTTAACTCGTTTAAGTCATTATCGTCTAAATTACCGGTAAGGACTTTAATGATTAATGAGACCTCGCTTGGTACGCTTACCAATCAGATTATGCAATAAACCATTGTTATTTTCTATTCGAAATTCTATTCCTTCTAAATCTATGTTAGGTAAGGTAAATACATGTTGTTTCAAAAGTTTCTTAAAATTAAATTCTAATTGTTCCATTTGAACAACTAATGGGTTTACATCTAATGTGTGGATGAAGTTCCATTGTCCCTCTGCTACTCTTGCGTACCGAGTGGGGAGATATGAAGTGTTCATCATCCGTTATTTGTCGAATCCGCAGGGATCGCGTCAGCGTGATTAGCTTGAAACAATTTCACACTATCTTTATAAATTGTTCCGATTCCTCTATCGGCGGCGTATCTTAGAACATTATGCGAGAGCAAAGCGGTGACCGGATATGGCCCCCGAAATTTATTTAAATGCTTACCGCGGTCATGTGTTTGTAATAAAATTTTATCTCCAATATTTATTTGTTGTTGCGCACGGTTCTTATTTACACGAGCTAAGGTTTTATTTTTTATTTTCTTTTGACCTTTGTAAATTATTTTTTGAAAAGTTTTACATTCTTTAGCATCTTGCGCAAAATAATCTTGGGTGATAACCCCATGTTCGGCGAGGGCTCTGTTTCCCTGGCAGAAATGAATTTCATTAGGTGTATGCTGAGCCACACTGAGAATTGTATTATTATGATCGTGAATTAAAATCATTTGAAGGGCTTTGCCTTTCAATTTAGAAATAATCTTTTCAATATTATTCGGCGTATTGCCGTTTCTAGCTAGAAAACCTCTAGCCGGTTTTACAAAAAAAATTAACTCTTCTTGAGCTCCATGGAACTCGAAGATGGAATCCGTACATGACGTGAGTGAATTTTCGTTTGTGTGGGCCATTTTAATTTAAAATTGCACTAAAATTTCTTACTACTGTAAATATTAACTTGCTCTTGGATGAGAAAGTAAAATAAACTCTGTCCTTGTTTATAAGGAAGGGTAGGGATGGATCTATCGGATTATAGGATAGACGAATAATTTGAAAAATGTACTCACTTGTAAATCAGTTGTTGCGACGATTTTCAGCATGTTTTTTCAGTTAACGTTTTTTGTGTGATGGGTCCTTCGCGTTGAGGTATTTAAAAACACCTAGGGAGTCCTGGCTACGGCCAAGTTTAACAGCTTCCTCGAATTTTATGACCCACGTACTGGGCGCCAGTTAACTTTTATTAGTTTTTAATAAAATAATGAGTCAATAAAAACACAATATTTATTTAAATTAGAAAAACAGTACAAGTGAGATTAATTACAATTTTCAAATGGAGAATCTACAACAAACTAGACATGTAGTCTCTTTAACTGAAGGTCGTAGATTAACCTCGTGTGGGATGTTGCGGTCCTTTTTATAAGTGATATCGTTGCTGGAGTCGTGTGCAGTCCACCTCCGGGTCCATTGTATATGATAGTGTATTCGGTGTCGTTGACACGGCTAGATAAGATGCACAACCGGATTCATGTTATCTTAGGGTCGGGGGCAGTCTATGGTAGTTAACACCCGCGTCTCCGGCAACTCGTCCACTACGTTTTGTTATGCGACATAACAGGACATAACTCAACGGTTTTTTAGGTCATCCTATATTTTTGTTGATAACAATATTGTGAAACCGTGGTTATAGTACAAATAACTAACCATCACGCCGTTTCCCCGCAGGGATAGGCAGAGAGGACGGACTGCCATATAACTCTGTCTTAGCACACACTCCTTGCTTCGTTTACATTCATTCAGTGTCTCATACATACTCTTCTGTTATTTTGACTCTTCACGTGACCCGATTCAAGTATTTGATTTATTCAATCGTAGCATGTCTTCCTCGCGCGTTCTCGACTTCGTCTTCCATTCACTTTCGCATCATATATTCCTTTCACACTCCTTTCTTCGTTCATTCGCTCTACATACCCAAAACGTCTAAGCGACCCTTTCTTGATCTTATTCATTACGCTCACATCAGCCTTGCATTCTTTCTTTATACAAATAAACAAAACATTATCTCGACATTTGCTATGAATGGATGTATAAATACCCCAGCCCTATGCCCTAGCCACACCCGAGTCAGGAAAAAAATTACATTCCTGAATACACAAGGTATCCCTCCTAGTATATTATTGCTCTGAGGGTGCGAGTGTTTTGTATTATCGTGAAGTTTACCTTTCGAATCAGTACGGTCACTAATAAGCCTTTGTTTCAAGGGGGTTATCGAAACAATTTCGAATTATAACAGTGAACGCGTGCGTATAATCTGAAATGTAAATTGCGGCTTTTCTCGTAAGTTGGTCCAAAAATCCAATAATGTCTCCGAAAGCCGTTGAGGGCACATTAACCATAAACTATTGATTTACCGCCCGGGCTTGCCATAAAACGCACCATTATTTGATGGGATATTGGATGACAAAGGCGAATGTGTGGCATTAGATCGTAAAAAGAGAGACGTTTTTGCTGTACTTGCATTCACCGAACTACTTTAACGGCGGATGCTGCGGATGGCTTTTTGATAATGGACATTAAAGTATTTCATTATCTTCATCGATTGTTAAATTCGTACGCATGGCAGAGGTTTCGCCGCTCGGAGGCACTATCAACTATTTATAATCTGCACAGTCTTCTTAGTATAAAGCAGAAATCTGTTTTCTGACGCAGCAAAATTACTAAAGAAATGAAAACATAACTTTGTATAAGACCACGGATATTATTTTATTTGTTTGACCGACCGGTTTCGCTTAGCCTAAGCATCACCTTTGTCATGTACACTGGTGGACAAAGAAATAAGTTTCAATAGAATAATGACCCGGAAGTACATTAAAAGATACCCAGGAAATCGCATTTGATTAAATCAAGCGAATCACCGAGTCAGATTGTTTACCAAAACAGGGTCTTTAGTGTTCCGGTCTCGCTGTTTTCTACCGAAATAATGTCACTAACCTAATTTACGTAAGTATTGTTACCTTATAATATGTATTGCCATCGAGTCTATTTTTGTAATGTTACGAAGCAAATGGGAGAAAAGCTTTGATCAGGTCAAAGGAAAAGACGAAATGTCGTTTAGTAAGTTCAAAGGTCTTCATGCCTAATTTGTAAACATTGCCAAAGGAATTTAAACAATGTTTCCACCCTCTAAATCCAATATCAATTGAACCTCAGCACTCAAAAATGGCTTTGTAAGATTCTAATACAAGCAATACTACAATCCGTTGTACACCTTCGACAGCCTCCCTAGTCGAGTGGTAAAGGTCGCGAGTTCAAACCCGGCCTGCGCATATATCTTTTATTTAATTAATATGTGTCATAACACATTCAATTAAGTGGTAGAAACTTTAAGTATTTCCCTGGTGAAAGACCACTATTTAGAATCGAAACCTTGCTTGAAATGGCTTTATCCATGTTTGGTGACCAGTTCTAAATAGCCAGGTACTTCCTAACCTACCTCTTACCTGTGTAATGAAGTGTGCACTGTTTTTTCGGGGTCAACGATATTTCCATCGTGAGCTTTGAAAGTTTAAAATACTCATTTACCTCACAAATACACTTAAAGGCACCATTTTTTTTTCTCCCGTGTTTTTCAATTGCTCAATGAGAAAAAAGTTTTCTGTGAATAAGTCTTTAAACATTTGTACAGTTGGTATACAATAAAAATTACTTTATTATTGTTTTCTTACTTGTGTCATATTCCATCATATGTCACGCTTGATAGTGAACTTTATTAAATTAAAACTAAGAATCAATAAAAAAAATACTAGAAACGACAAAACTGGGAATTAAAAAAAAAACAGAAGGTACTAGATTGAAAGTATCATAAAATATTTAATTTGTTCTTCGATTTACATAATATTTTGTTTTACAATAACTTTGCGAAAACATATATATGTACCTACCTTAATAATGTATTTACCTACTGTATTTCAACCTCTCAGAAATTAAAAAAAATATGCTGTGTACCATAAATAATGATGGAGGATTACGAAAGTGTTAAAAAAGATTTTTTGAATTTCGAAAAGAAACAGCCGAAAGAAAATTTCACTGTTTATCTCTTCCTTTAATAGCCAGACTATCCAAGGTTTCCAAAGAAATGTTAAATTTAAAGCCAGCCAAACTACATTTTTAATCCTACATTCAGTCGCGCTATTTTATTTACCGTGGCGGTCCACTACCGCTAAAATAAACACCAGCCTAAACATCGTTCCCTGTTATTTAATCTTGCAACGAATTCCATCAGATGGCACTGTAATGTGATATTTAAATAACTGCAATGTAATTAATTTCCGTTAGCCGCCGCGAGATGTCTCTCGCCTCTATCCCGCCGCCGGAAGCGCCTCTGTCGGATGAATTATGAATTACGTTTAATTTATTCATCACCTCGTATTATCGTACCGGGGATGCAAGCTTCTACCGAGTAAACAACGTGCGAGTATAACAGAACCCACGAATCAAAAGGTATAGGGTTTCAACTCCTACAATTCTAGTCTTACCAACAATATTTCTATCTTTTTTACTAGTTTCCCCTAACTCATTAGCTTATCACAAAGGTTCAGTTAATTTTAAACAAACCCAGTGTTACATAACAATAGATGTTATTACAAGATGACAATGAATATCCATTTTGTGTTTAGCCATTTCAAATTAAGCGAGAAAAAAGCTCTCGCACGTTTTAATCTTTGTACAAGAAAAATATTATTGGAATAACATGCATTTAAAACTCTTTCGTCGCATTTTTATTTAGGTTAAAGGATCGATTATTTTCAAAAACATCACACAGATGCGATCCTAGTGAATAAGCTTAAGAAAATCACGCTTATAATGCTTTGTCATGTACACTGGTGGACAAAGAAATAAGTTTCAATAGAATAATGACCCGGAAGTACATTAAAAGATACCCAGGAAATCGCATTTGATTAAATCAAGCGAATCACCGAGTCAGATTGTTTACCAAAACAGGGTCTTTAGTGTTCCGGTCTCGCTGTTTTCTACCGAAATAATGTCACTAACCTAATTTACGTAAGTATTGTTACCTTATAATATGTATTGCCATCGAGTCTATTTTTGTAATGTTACGAAGCAAATGGGAGAAAAGCTTTGATCAGGTCAAAGGAAAAGACGAAATGTCGTTTAGTAAGTTCAAAGGTCTTCATGCCTAATTTGTAAACATTGCCAAAGGAATTTAAACAATGTTTCCACCCTCTAAATCCAATATCAATTGAACCTCAGCACTCAAAAATGGCTTTGTAAGATTCTAATACAAGCAATACTACAATCCGTTGTACACCTTCGACAGCCTCCCTAGTCGAGTGGTAAAGGTCGCGAGTTCAAACCCGGCCTGCGCATATATCTTTTATTTAATTAATATGTGTCATAACACATTCAATTAAGTGGTAGAAACTTTAAGTATTTCCCTGGTGAAAGACCACTATTTAGAATCGAAACCTTGCTTGAAATGGCTTTATCCATGTTTGGTGACCAGTTCTAAATAGCCAGGTACTTCCTAACCTACCTCTTACCTATCTCATTCCCCTCCCTTCTACCTTCAGCTTCACAACGTACCCCAATTGGGGATGCTATAGTCTCACTGGCTCTGGACAGTTGGGACTCTTGTGCGGTATTCACTATAAAAAATAAAATGAAAAAATGTTTTATCTGTAAATTCTTCATACTAAAATGTATTCGGTAAAAGGTACCTTTTTAAAACTTTAAAGGCATTTTTGAACGTTTTACCTAAAATTCCAGTATGTATTTTATGTAGAATAGTTTTATTTGGTTCCAATGATTCTTCTATCAACCAAAACTTTCAAACAGGAACTTAAGGTTTTTTTGTTTGTTTCAGGACGACCACCGAGCCTTCAGGAGACAGCTAGAGGATAAGCGACCCGTGGTGGAAAGCAACCTCCTCAACGGGAGGCAGTACATCGCAAATGAGCCACCCCTATCAGACACCAGCGACAGTGAAGGTATGTACCAAACTTTCAGTGCTCAATACCCTTTTTCATTTTCCAGAAGTTGCTTGCGCATTTTTTAGGTTAGCGGAATATTTTCATCAAATCATGTTTATGTTCACTCAAGGCTTTGAAAATCAGGCAGATATTGTGTGGGATGTTATTCGATTAAACGCATATAGTATGCAAACAATTATTGACACGAGAATCATTCAACAACTGTAGTACCATCAAAAATATCAGCTTTCGTAAGACCACTTTGACAAACTACTACTTGTCTGGAACTTGTTCCACAAAAAAATAAAACTTTGCGTAACTCATAACATTGATTTATGACTTACAATTAAGCTGACATGGGTACTGGTATTATTGAAAAGCAATTCTCATTATTCTCGTTTTTCAGACAAGCCATGTATTTTCCCAATGTTGTTGGATCCGAAGCTACGATGAAACACCGAATATGTTTCGGGTAAACTATAACACTTGATGGAAATGTCTAATTATGGCTGTGGAAAGATAAAAAAACGGAAGGAAATAAGGGATACCATTCACTCACCGATAAAGTTGAAGTTCTTGATTCCTCTTCCACAATTTTATTTACGAAACAATCCACGAAAACACCACACATATTTTAATCTTCCCATTCACAAAACACCACATTTATTTTATATTTTTTAATATCACACAATAAACCAACCAACAAGCAAAACGAACGAGCCGCAACGTTTTTTCACTGAAAAACTCTTCTGTTCGATTGCCAATTGTTTCGAATTGTCAAATTTCGAATTGAATAAAACGGAGATATGGTGAAAACGGTTAGGTAGGTAGGGATTTGGATAAGAAACATGAAAAAAAGACCCAACAAGTTATCACTTTGAAATCCAACAAATAACTAATGTAACAAGTGCGAGAAGTGATTTCATCTCGTACATCATCATCGTCTGCCACTTTGTGTCCAGTGTCGGGCATAACATACCTCCACTTTGGCTCGCCACTCCTCCCCGTCCGCGGCACTCGTTCCTTGTAAACCTTTTATCGGAAGCTTGTCAATGTCATCAGACCAGGGGGGGTTGGTTTGTTGACTTCCTTCAATCGTTCAAAGTCTCGGCTCCAGCGCTTTTCTCGTCCACCTATTATCACCAAAGCTCATAGTGTACCAATCCCTGGACCGCTTGGGTCTACCATAGGTATCATTTCAGGGACATGTATTACGAAGCGTGTTGATGAATTCATTTGAAATTTTATACAATTAGTTCCACCGCTATGTCGTATCGACATCATTGACATTGATTACACCACCTTTCCGGGGTACTTTGAGCATACGACTTTTTCTTCGCATTCCAAAAGCTTATATCTTCCGTGTCAATGTTTAGTTTTGTGAAAGTTTCTATCCAACTTCACCCTACCAATTCTTTTGTGTTTCTCAAATAATAATAAAAAAACTTGTATAAATCGATCGGTTTCATATGCTTTAGTGTCCTTAATTCGGTAAAATCTGTACGTTGTTCTCCCGGCTTGTCATAGTATATCTCGAGCCTCCCTCGTCGCCGGGCGATCCTGCCTAATCCGTTTAGACAAGGATGCTGTTTGGAGAGACGACATCTCGAGTTGGTAATCTTTCCGCTCCCAAGGCAATACAGTTCACCAGTTCCCTAATTGGTTACAAACTATTGTCCCTAGGCATCACGAGATTAGAGTGGATTTCTTGTGATGCCATTACGATTATACACGAAAACTTGTAACGGCTGAATTTATAAAGAGTTTTTAAAATAATAATAATTCATTGTTAACGTACATAACGCCATAGTAGTGAAAAGCCAACTCAAGGTCGCTTTGCAATTAGTCAAATGACCCAAATTGAATTAAACTTAAGCACTTATAAATTAGACTCAAACTTATTCTGTCTTACAACCCACTAAGAAGTTATAAATGAGAAATTATTCGGAGTGACTTACAACTAATTACAACAAACTTATTTCTTATAAGCTACGAATAATTACCTATTAGAAATAAGCGTGTACCAACAAGGCTTACGTCAATAACAATCTGAAGTACACCCTCAACGGTGGACATTTATTCTTCCTCTTCCTTAAGTTTATGCCAATTATTAATTAGATCTGCTTTATTAAAATGGGTTTATAAGAATTTCGGAAATTGAAATCTATTAAGGTGAATTGCTTAGTGTATTCAATTAAGCTACATTGATTTAAATTTAATCTTAATGCTATATACGTACATTCCCTTTCCAACCCTTTTTTCGGCTACGAATTTGAAATGATCAATGACTGTAATATAATCTAAGTTCGGTATCATTAAATAAATATATATTTAATGTAAGATGGTTTTCAGATTCTGTACCAAATGTATAAATCCTATGCTTTTAAAATCGGTGCCGAAAAAAATTCAATCAACTCGGAATCACCTCCCGAACTTTGTTCGTATTTCGTATCGCTTTCGTTCGGGGAAATGATTTTATTTTAGTTCGTGCACTTCGTTATAATACCGTCAATTAAAAAAGGCCCGAGTCGGAATACGGAATGGAGGGTAGAGGATAGTGAGTTAGAGATAGTAGAGATGTACAATATTGCTGTCCCGGTTACAAGGGACTGGTGACGCGGCGGTCACTGGAACCGTCGATATTATTTATCTGAAAATCTGGCTATTTTTGGTACCGTTTCCTGTTTAATTTCGAAAATTTCGAGCAGATACAATCTACTGATGCTCTTAACTGTAAAAATCAGTGCTTTTTCGCAGGAACAGTGAAAACTATCGAAGTGACCGCTCTGTGCGAATTTTTACAAAGAACTACTTCATTTTGCGGCATTTCACACTTCACACATTTCTCAGTGTGCGAATACTTCAATTGAAGTTCGACTACAAAGAACCACTTAATTTTGCGGCAGTTCACACTTAAATTGTAGTTCGCCTTCAAAGACTACAAATAAATAATTCATTTTGCAGCAGTTCATACTTTAATTTGGCCAGGAACTTGTTCGTTATATTCGACCGAAAATTCCCTCTATAGCTTACCCAAGAACCTTCCTGGTACCAAAGCTGGTTCGAAAAGTAACTGGACAAATAACCGGTTTCTCACCGGTGTCGGGTAACTGGAATCGCAGCGACACTTAATTTCAGACATCAACCAACCCTAGCGGATAGGGGATAGCTAGTAGTCGCCGTTAGTAGGTGGGTGGGTGGGTGGGTGGGTACTAGGTAGGCGCTAGCTGGCGGGGACCTAGTCCGCTGGTAACGTTCAATTTAAGAGCTTTGCGGGTAAATCCTCCATCTTGCGGCGGCCGGGGAGTAATTCATTAGCCCAGTCCCGCTCAGCAGCTGCGACACTCGCGACATCTATATCCGTGGCTAGATAACGCCAGGATTCGGTATTGATATTGTAACAGTCTGCTCGGGCTACTCTTGCTTCTAGCGCAAGCTCAGGGCCGCCGCTAGGGATACGATATGCCTTTTAACAAATAACATAATTTCAAAACATTTAAAAAAATGGGGATATCCGGAAAGAATGCAAGGCTGATGTGGGCGTAATGAATAGGATCAAGAGACGCTTAGATTTATTTATTTATCTTAAGTTAGATCACATCATTGTGTGTTCTATTATAAAAGATTTAATGTATATACAGACATGATTTTTTTTCAATCATATTTTTTTGATGGCATTTTATAAACTTAAAATTTTGAAAAAATATATTCTTAAATATCGGGTTACAACAAAATGAACATACAATATACTACCAACACTAATGGTTATGGAAAACAAATTTTCTTAATTATTTTTTAATTGATGAATATTGTCGATTGTAGTGATTTCTGGTGGAATTTTATTGTATGGTTGGTTTGGGCATGTAGAGCAAATGAATGAAGAAAGAATTGTGAAAAGAATACATGATGAGAATGTGAATGGAAGAAGAAGTCGGGGACGCTCGAAGAAGACATGGCACGATCAAGTGAATCAAATACTTTAATCGGGCCACGTGAGGAGTCATAATAACAAAATAGTATGTATGAGACGATGTATAAATGTGAACGAAGCAAGGAGTGTGTGCCAAGACAGAGTTGTATGGCGGTCCGTCCTCTCTTACTATCCCTGCGGGGAAACGGCATGATGGTTAGTTAGTTTTAGTTAATAAACCATACAAGAATCCAAATGCTCCCTCCTGTCTGAAGCTAATGGAGTGAGACTGGAGGTAGTGAGAAGGGGATGTAGATGCAGAAGAGGAATATCGGAATTTAGATATAGCCACCAAACACGACTTAAACCATTTCATAGTACGTATCGATTTTGGATGATGGTATTTCACCAGGGCGATAATTAAAGTAAATACCATTCTAGAACGTGCCGCAAATACAATATATATAAATTTTATCTTTAATTAATTGATGGTGAAATAACACACATTAAATCAATATAATGTATTTGCCCACACCGGGATTTGAACCTGAGACTTTTTGATTCGTAGTCGAGAATCTTGACCTAAATTATAAAAATAGTATTTTTTGTTACCTATATACTTTAATTTCCTTTGTCCCAGATTGAGTTTTTATAACTCATCGGAATTATTATGTTAGCAAGATATTAAAATAACAAAAATAAAAAAAAGTATTTCAAAACAAAATATGTGATCCTGGTATCGTAAGTATTCATAAGTGAGACAGCTATCACAACCATTTAAAATCTGACAAGGTACAAAATTTATTCGGGGTTGTGAAAAACAAGGCATGTTAAAAACAGCACCCCCTAAAAACAACCCTTTGTGTCCACATTTCATTGCTCTGCATAATTTGACCTACACAATCTAGATTCCCTATATAACCTTGTGTTAATGAGAGCCTCAGCACGTGTAGAGCACTTCAGATCCACGTTATTACTTAATAAAAGAAATTGACTTCAAGGAAAGGAGTTAATTTAATTCTTAATTATTGTATTATATATTTATATATATATAAACTCCCACGGGACTCGACTTGTCTATATCAGCTTTGATGTTACTACATAGAGGGTCTATATAGTGCTACATTATGAAAGCAATCCTTCATTGAACATGATTCAAATTTGAACAACATTTTTTTCAAACTAGCTTAGCGTGACCTTCTGAAAATTGTTCCGTTAACTAAACTTACATTGATTTTAAGTTGTAAGTAATTCATTTCACACGGTTTTACTACGATCGCGTCTCGGACACCTCATTTCTTTTCGATAAGACTTCACAGTTTAGATCAAAATCAATCAGAAATCATTGATTGGGTCATTCATGAAGACCGTCATATTAAGTCCATGCAGGGAGGAACACTGTTCGGCGCCCGTGTGCGCCGGAAGTTTGATCATAAAGGTGGTGCGACCCTGCCAGCTCCAGACCGGCTCTGAGCTCTCGGCTTTCCGAGTATAAAACCCCGCACTAGTTAATACGTACATTTTATGAAAGTTTTCGCTTCATAGATACTAAACTTTATACCCACTTATTTTATTGGCGTATTATCGTTTTATTTTTACTCGAGGAATAACTGAAAACACTTAGTAAACTATATGACTCAAATCTTTTTTGCTTTGGAAGGTTATAGACTCTGAGCAAGAATATATATGGAGAGAAAGCTAAACATTTTTACCCAACCTATACAAATTTACGATAAACCACTTTCTCCGGGTATTTACGTCGTAAACCCTGCGAGAGAAAGAGATAAGACAAGTTCTCAGACAATATAGCTCCGCTTTTAGGTGTGTAAGCATGTTCTCCGTCTCCGGCGACTCCGCTCACTGCGTTTTTATTGCGACATAACAGGACAGAATTCAACGGTTTTTAGGTTACATCCTACATTTTTATTTAAAACAATACTGTTGAAAAGTGATTATACAGATAAACAAAAACATTATTTCGACATGTGTTATGAATGGATGTCTCGTATAAATACCCTAGCCCTAGCTAGGCCCCAATCAGGCATAAATCATCAATACTGACTACACTAGCGCTCCCTCCCGGTATACTCGTATTATGTTCTTAGGCTATAGAGTACCCAGTTGCTCGACATCTTAACTATGAAGCAGATTGACTTTTACATAAAGACTTTCTCAAGAGACATTATCAGCCTTTTCAATCTAGAATTTATAAGTTAACGCAACTTTTCGTTTTCACAAAAGTGTTTTTACAACAAAAAAATACGACTCTCGTAAAAAAAATTTTTTTTAAACAACAATTGTGTTGAAATAGTCCAGAGCAAGATACGTGTGGTATGCCTTGGCAAAAACTTAACAGCTTTAATATTTGAAAAAATCTCTCATACACGAAAAATTTTACTTGAAGAATTACAAGTATTTCGTTTAAAATTAGGCGCAAGCCTCAATCGAGCAACTGGCTTACCGGAATGTAACCTTTTTCAACGGACTCCGAGTAATTCACAAGTTTTATTAACGCAACTGCCTCACTCGCACACCCCCTTCACTCCCCTGCCCTTTTTAATAAATCCTTTACCATCTGACCACTTTACTTTAATCCTGGCATACCTTCATCAAATGCAATAAACCCTTTGAATATTCAACATTTATAATAATGTATCTGCTCTCTTTTTTTGAATGGCAATAATGGTGGTATTTCGTACATAAACAACATTGTTAGTGGAACTTTACTTAGAAGGGATTTTAAACAAATGATAATAAGTAATAATAAAACATTACTATTAAATCTTACCTTCGAAAAAAAAACTGTATGGGAACTGTCAGATTTTGGGTGGAGAATTTGATTAAAATATCATTTCGTCTTATAATTGAATTCGTCGGATGAAAAACTGATTTGCCTTCTTCTTATTTTTCATCTGGTTTCCTCTCCTGTTGAAGATGCCCTTATCCCTGCAGAACGTAGCCTGAACACATTTAAAAAAAAAAAAAAAAATTGTGAATACCGCACAAGAGTCGCAACTGCTCCCAACCGTCTAGTGCCAGTGAGACTATGGCATCCCCAACTGGGGTATTTTGTGAGGCTGAAGGTAGTGGGATGGGAAAGGAGATGGTAAGAGTAAGGTTGGGAAGAACGTGGCTATTCAGATCTGGTCACCAAACACGGCTAAACCCATTTCAAGCAACGTTTCGAATGGTGGTCTTCCACGAGCCCGTTCCTTATTATTTTATCTAATGTCATTTTTGTAACTTCTTAATTATTTTAATCACTTGTTTCTATTACATTCTAACAACTATGAAACTTAGTTCGTTTTCTGTTCTTTGATTTTTAAGATTCCAACTTTTTTTTTCAGAAAATTTAACTGCATTTTACTTCTTGTTTTTATAAGTATCACACAGTTGAATGATAATATTATCACACTTTACCGTCGAGTCAACAACTTAGCAGAAGCACCCTTACGCCGTAAATCCATTAAAGCTCTACTTATTGCCCGCTCTCCCGACTTGTCAAGTAAATACATCACCCTGTACAGCGGACAGGGCACCTACCCCTAGCGGTGCACTCTCCCCCGCAAACTGCTACGGAAGACACTTGCTTATTTTGTAGCTGACAGTTAACTGCTGCAGGCCGAAACAAGAGGAAACAATTCATATTCATTATTTTGCGACTGTTCGCGCTATGGGAAATTCAGTGAGCCTTTTAGTTTAACCATGTCATTTATTACTTTTTTTTAATCTTTATAAGTTCCACTTTTTTTTCAAGGGGTTCTTACTTATTATGAAGATTAATATGAACCTGGGAAAAAATCTGTTACAATTTTTACTTAACACGTTAATTGCTAACTAAAATTCGTAAATATTAATGCCATATGAATGACGGATCAATTCAAACTGACGAACGGTGACGCATTTTCCTGTGCCCTGTGGAGCGACTCAAAACCACATGGCTGCGTATGATTTAAATCGGTTCAAAGCGAAGAGGCGGAACAACGTGCGTGGCGCGCTGTGCGTATACCGGTTTTTTTTTTGTAAAGTCGCTGTCTTTAAGCCTCACATCACAAATTAAAAACCCATCCTTATTTTTTTTTTGAATCTATAAATCGGAGTCTTTTTTTCGTATTATAAAATCTAGGAAGGTGGAGATCTTTTTAGGGTGGCTTTTAAGGTATGCTTTCAATATCATTTCGGATACTTTCAGTGACGTGGTGGGAGACTGACAACCTGAAGAATTGCTTGAAATAGATTCTGCTTTGTTTGTTTAATTTACTTCAATAAGTAGGTACTTCATTTTTTTCCCTTTCCCTCTCTCCCCCACTTTACTACATCCTTCCACCTTAACGCATTCCCCAAATAGGAGTGCTGTAGTTCCACCGGCTCCGGCCCGTGGGACTCTTTTTTCATGGTGAATACCGCACAAGAGTCTCAACTGCTCCCGACCGTCTAGAGCCAGTGATACTATGGCATCCCCAATCGGGGTATGTCGTGAGGCTGAAGGTAGTGGGGAGGGAAAGGAGATGGGGAAGAAGAAGGTTGGGAAGAACCTGGCTATTCAGATCTGGTCACAAAACACGGCTAAAGCCATTTCAAGCAACGTTTTGATTCTGAATGGTGGTCTTTCACCAGGGTGATACTTGAAGTATCTACCACTTTTCCTGAGAATAAACAATGTTTACTCAATCAAAAAAGAACCAAATTGTCATCCTTCTCTCATTTTCTTTTAAATAATATATTTCTCACCCCCTGACGCGGCATCTGTCAAAACTCCCGGCAAGAAATAATGTATTCTCCTCGTCCTGCTGCCCGGGTGAAACAAAACCAAACAGCCATCAATATCGCGCGTGAATTTGTCCCCGTCCTCCACTTCCTCCCCTTGACTCCTGGCAACTGTATCGGTTTATCTTCCCTCAAACCCGCGACAATGGCCCACGTGACCCGTATCCCTCGCGTTTAATCCCCGAATTAAAAATTCCTCCCTCTGCGGTTTTGTCTCATCAACAATGCTCCGTCTACCCTTATCTCTTCTGCGCTCCGTGTCGTGTGTGGTGTAAATATAAACATTGTAAAACGTCCCTGGAAATTCGGTTGAAATTATAAAGCGGGTGGCTGTGATCTTCCCGAGATTTAATCTGTTTAGGCTGGGGGCGCTGCGACTCTCCTCTGTTGGGGGTATATTAAAAAGTAAATCATTTAAAGATAATTATGTCATAAACTGTTCCTTTCCAGTATACACTTTGTAATTTTACACTTTTACGCTCTAACATCGTGAGAGAAAACAAGTTATCACCAAATTAGGTTTTAATATTGTATAATCTCGTGGGACTTGGTAAATCTTCAAACAAAAAATAACTTTTTGCCACCGTCAGCAAAAATAATGTGTCTTGAAGATTATATGAATCAATGATTTATTATATTATGTAAAACTAAGGAACTATAATGAATAAACGAAGTAGGTAATTTTCAAATGATAGTCTTTAAGGTAAGTCAACACAAGAGAAGCGGTATCTTCCGTCACGACAAGTTGAACCGCAGTCTCCGCGGGCAAATTCATTCTTTCCCGCCGGAAACATCTTTCTCTGCTAGGCTGTTAGGTGCGCCCCGTTGCTGGCCATGTAAATACATATAGTAATACGCCTAAATAGGTGTTATAATTAAATGTTTTCTTTCCTCCACATATTTTTGTAATGCCTCTTGTTTACGCTAACAATAATTATTGCTTCTCATTGAAATAGTATTTTTTTGGAGAAAAGCTTTTTCATAGACCCAAACAATAATATACTCGTAAACAGGAGTGCTTGTTCAACACATTTCATTGCTGTACTTTAAGGTGCAGCACCCAAAAATACACATTTTTTGGCTTTTTAATACAATCAATACTAATGATTTATCTGTTAATTCTATTCGGGTAGTTAGGAAAATGTCTAAGGTTTCCAGTAAATACAATTTTTAAACAGTAATCTTTTATATATTCGTAAAAAGCATTAACTTTGTGGCTTGCCATATTTATAAATAGAACACATACACTTTGTTTTTAACCACTTTTTTAGACAAAATATTAAATAAAAAAGTGGTTGAAAACAAAGTGTATGTGTTCTATTTAGTAATCTTTTAAATTATTTTTGAAATACATACTGAAATTTTAGGTAAAACCTTTAAAAAGGTCTGCGCAGGTTTTCAAACTGCACCTTTTGCTGATGTTTTAGTATGTTTTCATAGAATTTTAAAAATTACACCTTAAAAATTTTATTCACTGGAAACCGTGCACTTTTTTTTTTTTACTTTTTTCTACCTCTAGGCTACTTGTTGCGACATCGGATATTTGACAACCTCCGTGGTCGAGTGGTAAGACCCTCGATTACGAATCCAGAAGCCGGCGTACGAAAATAAATTTTATTTAATTGATATTTTTAAGGAAGCCCCGGGGGGGGAATATTTCTCTCATTACTCATTTCGTATTTGGGAATGCTGTGTCTTTTTAAGGAAAGGATAAAGTGACGGCCTCCATGGTCGAGTGGTAAGACCCTCGACTACGAGTCGAGAGGTAGCGGGATCAAACCTGGCGTACGCAAATAAAATTAATATGTTTCATAACACATTCAATTCATATGAAATAAAATACAGTTTATTTACGGAACGTCCCAGGGTGGTAGATACTCTTAGACTCTATGTAGCACCCTGGTGAAAGACCACCATTCAGAATCGAAACTTTGCTTGAAATGGCTTTAGGCGTGCTTGTTGACCAGATCTGAAAAAACAAGTACTTACCAACCTTCCTCTTCCCCATCTTCTTCCCTTCCCCACTACCTTTAGCCTCACAACATACCCTGATTAGAGATTCTACTCACTGACTCTAAACGGTTAGGAGCAGTTGGGACTTTTCTGCAGTATTAACAAAAAAAATCAAAGACTTGACTTTCATTGAATATAAGTTTTCCTAAAATATTTTAGGTATATGATCTAAATAGGAACTGCAAATTCTTTTAATACATTGACTTCCTGTGTATATTTTCACGTTATGCCCTTAAGCATAGTATTTTTATTTCATAAATAAAGCACAAAAAATATACAACCACTTTTTTCATAAAAAAGGCTCAAAAGGATAAAGCCCTTTTTCGTAAAAGTAATATTATCATCTCTTTTATTTCGTTAATAATACAAATTTGTCAACCTACACAATTGTTCTCTGGTTTCCCTTGAAAAAACTGTCATAAAAAATGTTACACCGGAATTTTGTATGTTACTCGAGCGGATGAGAGTGTGTGTGGTTATAAAAAAAAACTAAGTTATATTCCAAATAATATATTTCTTCGTGCTTCTATTCCACTTTCTTTTCCATTATATTTTTTGCCTGTCTCGGATTATTCCTTCAATCAGTTTCCACAACGTACCGCAAAAAAAACATTAAAGCCAATAACTTGCACAGCGAAAATAGTTTCCGTTGAATTTTATTTCTTGGAGAGAAATAATTTGATTATCAATCAAAAACAATATTGATTAAAGATTGGAAAACCTGGATGGATGGCGATTCGTTTTTAATAGTATTTATAAACCATCAATGCCATCTAGCGGCAATGCGCAGAATCACATGCGTGTTATTATTTCGTGATCAATTCAAAAGATGTCGTTAGTGGTATCATTCTGGATCTTGTAGTAAGAATATATGGAGAAGTACCTTCTCGAAACAGTGTAGTCAGGTCGGTTGATCTTGTACTGGCTCGGTAGAAAGAGACAAACATATGTTAATGGATGTTGAATAGCCTATTGGTTACTGCACACATGGAATTTGGATATTTTTAATAAACATATTTAAGCACATTAAACAAAACAATATCAATACACCATTTAAATGATTTATAAAGTCAATATATCATACAAACACTAATGACAGAAGACTTGACTTAATAATGATGGAAGCTTTTTGTTGATGTTCTGTCTTTATATCATTAAAAATGTCAACATCCTAAAGTTCGGTCAAACATATTTAAAACTGTTGAAATACCTCTGAAAAGTGATATTTCACAATCTTTTTTTGGTGTTATTTGATCATTAACGTATAGCACATATCACCATCATGTTTGATTTAATTTTAATAATAATAATAATATTAAAATGATTTGCATAGCGTCGTTTCTGTGAAAAATCACCTCAAGGGCGCTGTACAGATTTTATTTTCTAGTTGATATTAATTCGTAGCTACCACTGCAAGTATTTTAACTAACACAAATATGTGAAATAACCTCAAAATTCGTTGACGTAAGTTAATACGACTCAATGATGTGAAGTTGCACGGACGGAGAACATTCTTACATACTTAAAAGTGCAGCAATAGTATGTGAAGACTTTCCTTGTCTCTTTCTCTCTCATGGTATACGACGTAAATATCCGGAAAAACTGATTTATCGCAAATTTGTATTGGTTCTGTAAAAATATTTTGAAATACCTCCTTATATTGTTACTCCAAGAGTATTTATAAACCGTCAATGCCATCTAGCGGCAATTCGCAGAATCACATGCGTGTTATATTTCGTGATCCATTCCGAAGATGGCGTTAGTGGTATCATTCTGGAAATAATTAATTTAGAACTTTGTTACCACAACTTTGTAGTAAGGGACAAAGGGATTTAAAGCCATTATATATAATACCGACATTAGCTTCTTAGTTCGATCCTTCAAACGAAGATACGATGAGGTTGACATTAAAGTCTTCATTAAATCAATATTCCATCCAATTAAGGTTTGTCATCTAGTGTAACACAGGTTTTCCTAACATCGTTTAATCCCAAACCAAAACCTCCCTAAATATCCGTTGTAATTCAAATTAAAATTCGCGCTTAAGCCTTCCTATTTCCCATCGGCTTAATCCTTGTTTGTTTAGCTCTTGCTTTATTTGTTAATTATCCCAAAATCCTTATTGCTTTCCCGGTGACCCACAAGTCAATCTGTATGTCACCGCCATTGACTTATACGTCGATGGATCATCACTAATTAAATTACGATTTGGAACAATTACAATTGCATATCAATGAACGTCAATAAGGATAATTGTTGAATCTAACAGCGAAGTTAGCAGTCCACAATGGAGTGCTTGATCCAACCCCGATGTAGATTAGACTGAATGCTGTAGAAATCAGATCCCTGTGGCGTATGTGCGTAATAATAATAATAATATTTGGATAATTTGTATAACGCCGTTTTTGTGAAAAATCACCTCAAGGGCGCTGTACAAATCTTAATTTCTACTTAATATTAATTCTTAGTTAATATAAATATACAGAATCATACTTACCTGGCAGGTCACTTCTGGCAGGACACAATTAACATGTCATAATAACTTAGAATTTAGAATAACTTAAATTTTTATTTATTTTTGTAAAACCACGTATGACCGTGTAAAGATGTGGATATCCGGAAAGAATGCAAAGCTGATGATGTAAGTGTGATTAATAGGATTAAGAAAGGGACGCTTTGGTTTTTTTGGGCATTTAGATAGGATGAATGAAGAAAAGAGTGTGATAAGAATATAGAAAGCGAAAGTGAATGGTAGAAGAAGTGGTGGCCACCCGAGAAGGACACGATCAAGTGAATAAAATACTTGAGTCGGGCCATGACAAGAGTCCCAATAACAGAAGATTATGTATGAGACGATGTATGAATGTGAATGAAGCAAGGAGTGTGCGCCAAGGCAGAGTTGTGTGTCAGTCTATCCTCTCTGCCTACCCTCTGAA
Source organism: Drusus annulatus (assembly GCA_022651775.1). Taxonomy (NCBI): domain Eukaryota; kingdom Metazoa; phylum Arthropoda; class Insecta; order Trichoptera; family Limnephilidae; genus Drusus; species Drusus annulatus. Next base: position 91,810 of record JAGWCC010000076.1, on the reverse strand, counting down.
TCGACGCGATGTATATCAGCAATCGTTGTTGAAGATTAAAAAGTAGGTACTCGACTGTGTCATTTATCAAATTAAACTTAGTGACATTAACAGTAATTATATTTTTTATCTTGGGAACACATCTTTTTCGTCGGTCAGTCCTTATAGAACTCAAACAAAACTTTTGCTGTCATTCATTTACCTTAAGAAAAACGGTCAGGAAGTTTATTTTGTTTGAACAGCTCTTTCAATTTTTTTTTATTGTTCGAACAGCTAATTTCCCCGCAAGAATTTTCGGCGGTTTTCTCAAAATAAGTGTCATGATTATCCCCTAAAGGTATCATCTATCATCCGGAACCTTTCGGTCTCTTATCACGTTCTTATTATTTAGCGCTATAAGCTTCTAAAACTTACTACAGACCGAAAATACAATTCAATGGCACGCAAGAGGTCGATACTACAAGTCTTCAAATAATTTTCAAGCATATTTATTTCTACAGAAAAGATACAATTTGGAGGGTTTCTTTGTAATATTTATTTTCCTATTTATATTTTCAGAATAAATCTGACCCTTCAATATATGTGTAGCATTTATTGAAATGCCCTCGCCGTATGATTTAGTGTCGTTTTATAAATAATATTGATGCTGCAGTTTTTTTTATTGGAAATATGTTCGGGCTTTTCAAAGACTGTATAATGGTCTCAGGTGTCGAATAAACTTGTTGAAAACCCTTAAAATATACCTCGAATTCTGTTCAGTAAATAATGTCATTCAACCGGTTCGTCGACTGGTATTTTTAAAATTAGACACTAGTCAACGAAACATGGAATTCATTGCATGGTATCAGAAACATTCTGATTATTTTTAGTAAGTCTAAAAACCACTTCTTTAAGATCTTTACAACCTTGGAGTAACAATGTATGGGAGAGAGAGCTAATTCTTTTTACCCAACTTATACAAACTTGCGATAAATCACTTTCTCCGGGTTTTACGTCGTACACCATGAGAGAGAAAGAGACAACAAAAAAAACACGCCACTTTTATTTGCTGTAAGGATGATCTTGGTCTCCCGCGTCTCCGGGGACTCCGCCTACATGTTTTATCATGTGACTAAACTAGACACAACTAAACGGTTTTTTTAGGTTATATGCTATATTTTTCTCGATAACAATACTGTGAAAAAGTGGTTTTACGAATAAACAAAAACATTATGTCGACGTGTGCTATGAATGGATGTATAAATACCCTAGCCTTAGTCCTAGCCGCGCCCAGTTCTGTCGAGTCCGGCAAAAATCATCAAAAACTAACTACACTGCCTTGGATAGGTACCACTCTATGTACTCTAAGGTTACAACCAATATCTACACACACTTTTTGGCTTTCTTATACAAGTGGTACTAGAAATGATTTATCTGTTGATTCTATACGGTTACTTAGGAAAATGTCCATTGAATACAATTCTTAAACAGTATTTTTTTATATTCCTTATGAAATGCATACTGGAATTTTGGTAAAACGTTCAAAAGTGCCTTTGCTGGTTTTCAAACTGTTTCTTTTACTGAAATTTTAGTATATTTTTCGTAGAAATTTAAAGATTACAGCTAAGTTTAATATTTATTCACTGAAAACCTCAAATATTTTCCTATGTAACCACGGAAAATTCATGAAAAAATCATTGTTCATCAAAAACCATTTCTTACAAAGTGACGTTTAGCCATTTTTGAGTTCTGAGGCTTAACGTATAGAGGTGAAGGCTTTATTATGGAGTTGCGACATTTAAGTATGTGAAAAACGTTTTTTTTTTAAATGCAATTGCTTATTTGTTTCCACTAAACCCAAATTTCTTTTCTTAGTTAATCGAAAAAATGGTATAAAATCTTGACTGAGGTGCTAAAAAAATCCTTAAGATTTAAACTCTCTTGCGAACCGGTTATTTGAACATTTTAAAGATGACGTTAACTGTAAATTTAACTGATTTTTTATTTGGAGAAAACACAGATACAAGATAACAAATAAACAAAATTATACATAAAACATAGAGAATTCGCCTGCATCCAAACTATTTATCACAGATTAAGCACTAATAAGCAGCAATATATGAAACAAGGTAGGTGGCGTTATACCTCCATACAAATAAATTTGATATACATATAAAGGTGATGGTAAGTGTTGTTGATTTTAAATACAATAAGTAGTAAATATCATGTTATTATCATGTCCTTTACAGAATTAGAGCCTTTATATGTCTAGTTCAGATGGGGGATGAATCAAGGGGTAAAGCTGAGTACAGTGCCTGCATAAAAATACATTTAAGGAAAAACTGGAATAAAGTACACATTATTAAATAAAATTTGTCATTTACAGGAATTTTTAATTATTTTACTGAAAGTAATTATTGAATCAAAGAAAATGACAGAATGTTTTAAACTTTGAAACTTTCATCGCGAGTTAGTTCGTCAACAAAGTGAATTGTGAATTTTAGAAGTAGGTATAATAATTATTAATAATTACTTTCTTCTTTAGACTTGAACAATCTGTGTGCGTGAGCCAAACCTTAGCTTTTTGATACCCACTTGATCGCACATCTAACTCTTCATTACCCTAAAGCTCTTAGCAGTAAACCAACTAATTCCACTTCAGTTGATCGGCCCAAAGCCTTTGATTCGTAGGATTCAACTTTCCGGTTGAACCATTTTGAAATGTTTCTTTCCTGGAAACTCACTCCTTTTTGCGATCTGCATTACTTCGTTAGATTTCTCGTGGGAAACTGTGAAACGCAAGTGCACCGAGGGGCTAAAAAATCAGAAAAAAGCTCTCACTGAGTATGGAGTACTTTTTCCCCATACAGCGGTCTTTGTTCCCCGGCAGAAGTTGCTGACAACAAACAAAGCAGTGGCCGATAGAATCCGGAAAAGCGTAAAGATTTTTCAATCTTTTTTTTCGCGGATCGATCGCTCTTTATTTCATAAATTTTAATTTTGTTTTCGAAGTATTTTCCGGATAGAATCTCTCCCAGATTCTTTTGCTTTGATACGATATTTAATCAAATTTCATATTTCGCTTATGCAAACTAACTTTTAATTATCCCTCACAACAATTTTATTATTACTGACGCGTCTGAGAACGTGGTTGTGCGCTCGTGCTGTAGATATTTTTATTTGATCATTTTTTTATTGATATCCCACTGAATAATACTTTTTAAATCAACACACAGGCCTATGTCATATTTGGGAATGCTGTGCGGAAAATCGTTTTAACGAATGGAAAAAGTGACGGCCTCCTTGGTCGAGTGGTTGGACGTTCGGCCACCAATCCAGAAGTCGCGGGCTCAAACCCGTCGTGCGAATATAAATTGTATTTAATTAATATGTGTCATAACACATTTAATTCAAATAAAATAATTTATAGCATATTCGCGGCACGTTCTAGAGTGGTACATACTCCAAGTATCGCCCTGGTGAAAGACCACCATTCAGAATCGAAACGTTGCTTGATTGAAATGTCTTTAGCCGTTTGTGACCAGATTTGAATAGCAAGGTGCTTTCAAACCTTCCTCTTCTCCATCTCCTTCTCCTCCCTACTACCGTCAGCCGCACAACATACCCCAATTGGAGTATGTTGTGCGGCTGAAGGTGTGATGTATTCAAAATGTGTACAAATGTTTTTAGACTGAAATAGCTTATAAGCGTGCACAACAGGAGCGGTTGCATTTGTATTTTATTGCCACAGTCGTGTTTCAAACGAGACCACGATGATTACATACTCGAGTTATTATTTACTTCACCCCTGTTGATAAGAATTCGAATGGCAACATCGAACGTAATTAAGAAACCTCCGCGAAATATTGAAACTGCCATTGTAAATAAATTTGGGCGTTTTATCGTCGTATCGCATTTCGTTTACGGAACAATTACCGATAAACAAACGGGCGCCAATAAATCTTTCCTTATTACGGGCGTTACGTCAAATAACTTCTGCTATAATCTTGCTCTCGGAAAAGAGTACCTATTCTTTACAGTTTTGTCTTGGGCCGGGCGATCCCTTTTGATTTATGCGCGCTTAAAATATTACAATAAGATATCTTTTCTTTGACTACGGGCCATAAAAGCCAGAATGTAACCAAATTGTTCCTATTTCTTCATCCGTTTATTGCATTTTTCCGGAAATGATCTAAAAAACATTTCTCATTGATAGACATCAAGAAAAAATAACGGAAATAAACGTTAGATGCCCAAATGAAAATTCAATCTCACTTACAATAAAAAAATCTACACTATTGATACTCACAAATATAATACAAGGGCATGTAAAAAAATTAGACTACCAGAAAAGAATAAAGCTAACACAAAAAATAGCTTACTATAGAAAGGGATGAAATCTTGTAATGCGCTGCCGGAAACCATCAAATTTATGCCTATCGATAAATTCAAAATAGCCTGTGAAAATTATTTAAAATGCATTTAAATCAAAATAACAAGAAGTATATAGTCAAAATTAAAATGAAATAATTAGTTACTTGTAAACTTTTATGTACAAAGTAACTAATATTAAAAAAAAGAAAACTAAAAAACTAAAACTGAAAGGTGGTCTCAAACCTCAGCTTCCCCATTGAAACTTTTTTTTCCAAATATTATGGTCAATAAATGAAGTGGTTGATAGTTTTATTTATTTTATAGTGAATACCGCACAATAGTCCCAAATGCTTCCAACTGCTTCCAACCGTCTAGAGCCAGTGGGACTATGGCATTCCCAATTGGGGTATGTTTTGCGGCTGAAGGTAGTGGGGAGGGGAAGGAGATAGGGAAGAGGAAGGTTGGAAAGTACCGGACTATTCAGATCTGGTCACAAACGGCTAATGCCATTTCAATCGAGCAACATTTCGATTCTGAATGATTATCTTTCACCAGGGCGATACTTAGAGTATCTACTACTCTAGAACGAAAACAACGGTTCAATTTAACTGCACGGAATATAGATACAAGAAGGTTATAATATCATATATCTTTAATCACTGTTCTTTCCTATTTTATAACTATTTTTTTTATTTTGATTGATCAAATAATTTTCACTACCCTTTCATTACCCTCAGGCGTAAACAATAAAAATAAATAAATAATTTCCACTTATTTGTTTTTAACGGAACAGATTAAAACACAATTTACTAGAAGCTAAGGGTTTTTCTATATGTGAATACCGTAGAAGAGTCTCAACTGCCCCCAACCGTCTAGAGCCAGTGAGACTATGGCATCCCCAAATAGGGCATGTTGTGAGGCTGAAGATAGTGGGGAGGGGAAGGAGATTGGGAAGAGGAAGGTTAGGAAGTACCTGGCTATTCAGATCTGGTCATCAAACACGGCTAAAGCCATTTCAAGCAACGTTTCGATTTTAAATGGTTGTCTTTCACCAGGGCGATACTTAGAGTATCCAGCACTCTGGAACATGCCGCATATATACTTTTTATTATTTTTATATGAATTAAATGTGTTATAACACATATTAGTTAAATGAAAGTTATTGGCGGATACCGGATTTGAACTTGCGACTTTTGGATTCGTAATCGAGCGTCTTACCACTCGACCATGGAGGCCGTCAGCGGTGCTAAGAATCCAGATTAAAAGTATTTTCAAATTTGAAAAAAATTGTTAAAGCAAAGAAAATGAAATAATATTGAAGAAATTTAACGTGCTGGTACTTAAAAACATCAATATTCAAGTATTAAAAGTTAACCATTCTAAAAATGCCAACAGTTTGAATATAATAAAATATTACTACTCCTACGAAGCGTAATATTATTCTCCTTGCATTTGCTATTTTAACTTAAGTGCAGTAATAGTTCTTCGTTACTGTTGAAATTCAAAGAACGGAAACGTTTCTCCGTCATAACTTCCGTTTCCTTATTACTTCTGAAGTCGATTGTTTCTCAATACGGCCTTAACTTCCCGAAGTGCATTGCATTGCCTATACACCGCATACCCAAGGTTGCTTCAAATAATGTCGGGTTTGGAGTTCCAATATTGATTCACTCTCTCAAAAAGCTATCGAGGGCCGCCGTTTTCAGTTTACTTTGCGCGAACCAAAGTGTGACTAACTCATTTATATGTGGTGCTTCGGAAAGTTTCAAGTCGATTCCATGCGGTGACATTATTGAAATATCCTCATCTTTTAAATTGGTCTGAATCTCAGAGCAATAATATACGAGGAGGGAGCGCTAGTGTAGTCAGTTGATGATTGATGATTTTTAGGTTTCTTAATTTTATTTAAACAATAACTATTATTTTTTTTAAATTTTCAAAAACAATTTTTAGTTAAACGCTCTGCAATGTAATTATTTTTACACGTGACAGCTGTTTCGCCTTCTGAGAGCATTATCAAACTGACAGTTGACAGTTTGATAATGCCCTCAGAAACAGCTTAGCAATTTAAATGGAGTTCTACAAAATAAACTTTAAGACCATAAATATAATTTTTTTTTTTAAATAGATGATTTTTGATGCAATCGACTGTGCTATTTATTATTTCAACGAATTAAAATATTTCGGCTATGGCCTATATTTTCTTGGCTACACTTAAAACTATCTAAAAGACCGCTGATTTTCTAAACCATTTCTAAGCAACGTTTCGATTCCGAATGGTGGTCTTTCACCAGGGAGATACTTAATTATCGTATCTACCACTCTATATTATGACATAATGCACTGTTTACAACAAAGTATTAATAAAAAGTCATTAATCAAATAAAGATCGTTGAATAAAGGGAGAAGTCGGGTAAGAACCACTAGTCAACTATAAATTTAAAATATTGTAGTTACAAATGCTACTTTCTAGAAAAAAATATTTGTTTAAATATCAACTTGTAACATAGATATTAATATAACGGGGAATAATTTTTTTAAGAAATATTGGCCTGTGAACTAACGATAAATCCGCTTTTATGTAGTAAATCACAACGATACAGATTCTGAAAACTCACGGTGCTTAACATTTTCAAGCATTTCATGTTTCAGTATTATTTTTTATTTATATCTTCCAGAATAAATTATTGAAAACCTATGTTTGTTTCCATGTAACACTAGGTCTTTGAGGATTATATCATTATATTGGTTGAGGTTACTATTTTAGTTTATTTCCAAGGATGTTCAAGGTGGCGCATCCATCATACTTGTTTCTAAAATCGTAATATGTTGATAATATTTTGCGGATTGTCAGAAGGTGCCTTTATTCATTTCAGCGTAACCAAAATCCCCCATCAATGTCTAAGAAAATCCACCCCGTCTTATTAATGTTTACTTTAAACACTCCCCCGGGGTGGGTTTATATCCTTCATTATTATTCCGAGTGCCATCTTGTTGTCTGGTGTCGAACTAAAATAATCGACTAATGAGGAAAATCTTCACATAACTCGCTATCGGTGACATATTTTGGTATTTCAATCAATCCTCCGGCCACAAGTAGCAAACTTCTTTACTCCTACAGGGCCGTATTGGGGAAAATAAATATTTTTATGCCCGACAGCTTTCGAAAGATTTCACCATTGCGACGTCATAAATAAATCCTTTTTTTTTAAATGAACATTGCCGGTTTACGAATAACCTGACAACATTTTAAATCGTCCTACTCAACTTTGACGGCCTCCATGGTCGAGTGGTAAGACGATCGACTACGAATCCAAAGGTCGCGGGTTCGAACCCGACGTGCGCCAATAACTTTTATTTAATGAATTTGTGTCATAACACATTTAATTCATTTAAAAATAATAAAAAAAGTATATTTGCGGCCCGTTCCAGAGTGGTAGATACCCTAAGTATCGCCCTGGTGAAAGACCACCATTCAGAATCGAAACGTTGCTTGAAATGGCTTTAGCCGTGTTTGGTGACCAGATCTGAATAGCCAGGTACTTTCCAACCTTCCTCTTCCCAATCTCTTCCCCCCCGCACTACTTTTAGCCTCATAATATACCCTATTCGGGGATGCCATAGTCTCACTGGCTCTTGAGGGTTGGGAGCAGTTGAGACTCTTGTGCGAAAACTTTGTTCAGGCTTTGATTTAAATATTCTATCAAATATATATTTTTGTCTTTGCTTCATTCAAATATTATGTATGTGCTGTTTTTTCTCGGTTGCTTTTTTTCTCATTTCGTGTTGTGTATTTTTTTTTGTAATTGGACAATCTTCCGTTAGTATAAAAATAAATAATTACTTCTATCATTATAAGTGGAAAATTAATGTTGCTCGCGCAGTGCCGGAAAAAAAGTGCCGAAAAATCCACACCCAGCGTAACCCTATTTATTTTAATGGTGATTAATTCCGTTAAAACTATTCGTATAAAGCACAATATTGAAATTTAACTGATATTTTTTATCCGAGGTTAGTTCTGGAAAACATAAATTAATCATCGTGGTTAATAAGATTAATGAAATATTACATAATTTAATATCATATTAATTAACTGTTGGAGCGTGTGCGTAGTAAAACCTCAGACCAATAATATACATGGAGAGAGAGCTAAACATTTTAACCCAACCCATACAAATTTACTATAAATCACTTTATCCGGGTTTTTACTTATTTTATTTATTTATTTATTTTATTTTATTTTATTAACGCCTATAAGGCTTTTACATAAATACATTTATTTAAATAAAGGAGTACAATAGATGGGTAGAATATAACATTAAGAGAAAAGTTAGTATTTAACTGCAAGTATACAAATATAGCGTAGGTTTTATAATTATAACTATAAGTAACAATTACCTTTGAGTTCTATTGAAAACATTCAAGTAAACTAGATTTTAATTTGGAAACAGTGTTGTAACGGTAAACATCTATTGAACCATATTTATTACCAAGTCTATGCAGCCTTTGAATGGGCGAATTATCAAAATAATTGTTTGTAGACGTAGAAACATAATATAGAGCCGCCTGCCGTGTATCACGGGTAGGTACTCGCAAGGTAATAAGGCTCGTTAGATCCGGGGTGTCCAATCTGCCATTCGCTATTTTAAAGAGAAAAAAAAAATAAAATAAACGTTGTAAACCGTAAGAGAGAAAGAGATAAGACAAGTTCTCACACAATATAGCACCGCTTTTAGGTATGTAAGCATGTATTCCGTCTCCCGCGTCTCCGGCGAATCCGCCCACTACGTTTTGTTACGCGACATAACAGGACACAACTCAACGGTTTTTAGGATTATATCCTATATTTTTGTTTAAAACAATGCTGTGAAAAAGTGGTATTACAAATAAACAAAACATTATGTCGACACGTGCTATTAATGGATGTATAAATACCCTTACCATGCTTGAGTCAGGAAAAAATCATCAATCCTGACTACACTAGCGCTCCCTATTGGAATATTATTGCTCTTAGACTCTAAGTATCGCCCTGGTGAAAGACAACCATTCAGAATTGAAACGATGCTTGAAATGGCTTCAGCCGTGTTTGGTGACCAGATCTGAATAGCTCGGTACTTTCCAACCTTCCTCTTCCCCATCTCCATCTCCTTACCACTACCTTCTGCCTCACAACATACCCCAATTGGGGATGCCATAGTCTCACTGGCTCCAGACGGTTGGGACTCTTGTGCGGTATTAACTGTAAAAAATATATATACAGTCGAACTTGGCTATAACGATCACGGTAATAGCGAGGTCACGGCTATAATGAGCAATTACTTAATGATATGTTGGTTCGGGCTTATTTTCATACAATCGTGTGGGGTTATAACGATGTCGCTTCACTGATATAACGTCCAAATAATATTGTCAACTCAATGCGCCCGGGTATGAGAAAAAAACCCAATTCTCGAAACAGTCGAAGAATGTCATAAACAAGACAAAGAAAGCCGCCCGTCCTGCACCGCGGCGGACTTTCCGCAAATTACGATAAAGAGGGATTATAATCCCTGATCGTTGTCGATCTAAAAAACATTTCTATAGAATACTATCGGACACTATGAAAAGTTTCCCTTTTACAAATTCGTTTGTACTCTGTATGTAACTGGTTTTCCCTATTTTTGAAAAACAATAAAATAAAAAATATGCAAGCTTTCATATTCTGGCATAAATATCGATATAAGTAAGTAGGTACTTTTTTTACCTACCTACGTTTATAGCGAATAATGCCTATAAGGAGCAAATTTGGTTAGTCCCTTCGCGCTCGCTCTAACCAAGTTCGACTGGATTATAAAAAAAAGTTGTAAAACCGTGAAAAGTGCTATGTTTATAATTCTGAATCCTTCACCCTTAAATTCAGTCCTGCTCTGCCAGCGTCCCTATTGCCCCTGAATAAAGGTCAGGGAAGCTATCGGGCGAAATCGGAGCCCGGGCAACTTGCTAACGAAATGATAGTTATAAATTTTTAGCAATCAATCTTGTTAAAGAAGGGACCGAGCGTGACCAACAGTTTGTATCGAGGATTCATCGGATTCATTATTCACTATCTGCGGTGTTTTAGGGGTCCCTCAAAGAATTTTCAATTTTCGCATTATTTAATCAAATCGAAGTAAATTGCTTACGCAGAAAACAGTGGCGTAAACCGAAAACCTCGCTTAAAAAAATATCCATGAATATTACAAAAATCCTAAGTCGTCCGGTGTAATCGACTGTGCTTTTTATCATTTCAATGAATTAAAATATTTCGGCTTTGGCGCTTTTCTTCGCTACACTAAAAACTATCTAAAAGACCGGTGATTTTTTAAACCACTTTTTTTCAATGTGAATAGGGAATGTGGGGAGGGAAAGGAGATGGGGAAGAATATTGGAAAGTACCTGGCTATCCAGATCTGGTCACCAAACACGGCTAAAGTCATTCCAAGCAACGTTTCGATTCTGAATGGTGATCTTTTACCAGGGCGATACTTGGAGTATCTACCAGTCTACTGACTAAAGTAACTTACTAAACTTGTAGATCGACATACTTTACTTTGTAGTCGGTGGCGACGCTAGTGTTCATTTTGCGGATGCAAAAAATAGTTTGTTTATTCGTTAGTTCCTTTTTGGCTGCCTGCAAAATTGATTGATCAATTTGATTATCTTTACCAATCTTAAAAATTGTCTTTTTAATTTGATTTTCTTTTATACTGACATTTTAAACATTTTGTAACAGACATATTAATTTTTATAAATAGAACATATATACTTTGTTTTTAACCACTTTTTTATTTAATATTTTGTCTACTGGTTTCTAATATACATTCTCCAGATACTTCAAAACATACACATTTTTGATCGTGTACAGAATTTATCTCAACATATGTTTCTTCCAGAAGAGATGAAGTTATTATCTAAAAGATTAATTTTAATATTGTCCTGATGATGGAAGGGTACTTCCGAAACCGGTAGACAAAATATTAAATAAAAAAGTGGTTAAAAACAAAGTATATATGTTCTATTTATAAATATGGCAAGCCACAAAGTTAATGCTTTTTACGAATATATATTAATTTTTCTTCGCATTGAATCATTATAATCAAAACATTATCGATTAATAACTTTCCAACAGTGGTTTAAGTGTTGAAATATTTTGAGTTTGTTAGGCATGTGAATCGTATGCCTATTAGTGCCAGCATAACGTTACACATCTGTGTTACGTGGTTAATTCAAATTAACCCATTTTCTTAGAAAGAGCAAAGGGTAAGGAGTGCCTCTAAAATAAGCTTGCCCACAGGCTTGCGAAGTTATCGTCACGCCACTGTTGCCAATAACAAGCAAAGCTTTTTTTCTGTCTGAGTGTATCAAAGTTTTTAAAACTTTTATTTGAGTTACCTTACCAATAAAAATGACGACATTTCTAAAAGCTATACAATGTTAGATACAGGCAAACTTATCTGTTCGTGCTTCGTCTTGCAAAATAATACAATTCTCTGGGAAACGTTAGTGACATGGCATTTAAGCAGTCAACCTTTTATTTTACGTTCATTACATCATTTGAAATGTCAGAGGTGGCGCCATTTACGACGATGAACTTTCTCTGCGCTGCTTTATTTAGTGTAACGTGTCTAATGGTAAGAATTCTCTCACCGCAGCTTTTAGTTCTTAGTTCTTTTTAAATACATGGTTTAAAACAACATTATAGTTACAGTTCACCACAGAACTTACAATAATGACATTTTACTTCTACCAATGTAAGTGATGACGCACGTATTACAGATGTCATTTTAGTAATTTTGTTTTTTTTTTACACTAATATTTTGAAAATCACATATTTACCCATACCCGGTGGTGGATCTTATAAAAAATCCTATAAATACAGAAATTTCGCATAAACAATGCCAATTTTCTTAAAAGGGAATCACCTTGATGTATTTGTTAATATTCCTATTCTCGATCTGAAAGGTAGATACGATAAAAGCACGATTTTCTGAAGCGGCAAAAGCTCTCGAACAGTAAACTCTGGCGACATGAAATTAGTACTTAAAAATATATTTTCTCTTCTCAGTGTCGTTCCTTTCATGACATTTGCCCCATTACTTAAAAACGTGGTGTAAATGTTACGCGAGGCGTAAGGTCGGAATAGCGAAAAACTAAAACCACGGCTTATGCGTCCAATGTAATTGCCTACGTCCAGTATAACTAAACCGACGATGAACCACCGCGTAAAAATTTAATAAGTAAGACGGATGGAGATAAAAATTGACAATTTAACTGTCGCAAAATAAATTTCTAAAAGATTTCTTGTTGTTTTTGAAATATTGGAAATCTTGTACGCCGTCATCGGGTTCATGAACTAATTTTCTAAATATATTCTGACCAATCAAATGAAACCTTTTTTTTCTTCTCACACTCTTGGAAGTTACGGGTTAGGTATGAATGTATGCCTCAAGGTTTTCATTGAAAAATGTCGATCCACCCCAACGAAGTTTGCAACATGTACCTGATTAATTGTGTGCTGTTATTTGGCAGGTCGCGATCTAGACGGAGACAGCAGGGGCTACCGCAGCGCGGAGGAGCAGGCCAGGGAGTTGACCCGCTCCATCCGCAGGGAAGTCAACAAGCTCAGCGAGAAGTGGAACGCGCTCATCGACCGCAGCGACCTCTGGAAGAGAAAGCTCGACGACTGCCTATCGGTGAGTCTAATTAATTCTACTAACAACCTATCCATCGACTATCTAGCTACCGTGCTATTGTCATAGTACTGGGCGTTGACGATAGTTTGAAATAACGCCAACATCAACTGTTGAATATAACCGTTGAAAATAACCATTGAAAATAACGCCGACGTTGACGAGACACGATATTGATTTTAACAATAATAATCCCCTGTAGGGAGAATTAAAACCTCGAAGCAAGAATATATGAAGAGAAAGCTAAAATGTTTTACCCAACCCATACAAATTTACGATAAACCGCTTTCTTCGGATTTTTACGTCGCAAACCGTGAGAAAGAAAGAGATAAGATAAGTTCTACTACAATATGGCTCCGCTTTTAGGTATGTAAGCATGATCTCCGTCTCCCGCATCTCCGGCGACTCCGCCCACTACGTTTTGTTATGCGACATAACAGGACAGAACTCAACGGTTTTTAGGTTATATCCTACTTTTTTAGTTTAAAACAATACTGTGAAAAAGTGGTCATACAAATAAACAAAAACATTATGTCGACATGTGCTATGAATGGATGTTTAAATACCCTAGCCCTATTCTTAGTCATAGCTAGAGCTAATTATTTTTACCCAACCTATTCAAATTTGGGATAAATCACTTTTACCGGGTTTTTATGTCGTTCACCATGAGAAAGAAAGAAACAACAAAATCTCCCAAATTATCACACCGCTTTAAAGTATTGTTAGAATGTTATTCGTATCTCGCGTCTCCGTCGACTTCGCCCACACGTTTTGATACGCAACATAAATTAACATAACTCAACGATTTATCAGGTTACATTCTATATTTTTGTTTACAACAATACTGTGAAACGTGGTTAAACGAATAAACAAAATATTATGTCGACGTGTGCTATGAATGGATGTATAAATACCCTAGCCCTAGCCTAAACCTCATAAAAACTGACTTCAGCAGCACTTTTTCTTGTATTATTGATCTGAGGGGATGCCATAGTCTCACTGTCTCTAGACGGTTGGGAGCAGTTGAGACTCTTGTGCGGTATTCATGTAAAAAAAAACAAATAAAAAATAAACCACAATCTTGAAAGAATATAACTTCAGCATGATGAAATAACAATATATACCCTTTTCACGCTCTCCGTTCAGTAATACGACGCCATCTATCCGACCACTTTGTAAGTGACAAGCTTTAGTTTACATTCTATTCGCTATCTTCCCTTACCAAATATCGCAAGCAATATAATATCTCACATTAAACTGTACATATCGCTATTGAGTTTAGTGCGACAGTGGACTTACGTGGCTTGACATAATAAACTCCATATTTTTATTCATCTTCGTAAAAAATATATTTTTTAGTATAAAATCGCTTTTTTATCAGAGCCGGTCTGACGATGTCTATAGCTTACAAACTGATACTTGGGTGGAAAATAGTAAATGATTATGGATCTACAATCTTATAATAATAAAACAGTGAACTTATACAGCGCAGTTTTGTGATATTTCACCTCAAGTGCACTTCATACTAAATGAATTAAGCTAATAAGACTAACTAACGATGGGAAAATAATATATAATTTATATACTAATTAAAACTATCTAAAATCATGATCGTTATCATAAATCATGAGAGAAAAGGTTCAGATATGGGTATAACAGTGCATGTGTACAGCAACATATTGAAAAAAAAAACAATTACTGAAAGCTAAGGGTATAAAAATTCAGGTGAAACGTATAAGCAGTAAGTCTTATATGTGCAGTTGGGGGCATTTATCTGTTGATATTTAGGGTAGGTACTAAAAATAAAAATAAATTACATTGTTTTAATCCAAGAATTTATTACGTTTTAATGCCAACCGGTTTCGCTCAGATCAAGCTTCGTCGGGGCAATTGGGCAGATAAAGCTGTAATAGGGCAATTATAATAACGATTATAATAATTGTAAATATAATAACCCCGACGAAGCTTGATCTAAACGAAACCGGGTGACGTCAAATTATAATAAATTTGTGATTTTTTATTTCAATATAATGTCAAACAACAAAGTGATTGCTTCTTATTCATGAAAAAATATGTAATTCGTTCATTTGCTAGTTCCTCTTTTTGCCGCCTGCAGAGATAAGATGATTTACAATGGTATTCCCCATAAAATTATAATAATAATAAAGTTTCATTCCAGAGGGTATGCAGGAGTAGTTCAATGCAACACCTTCCATAATTGACATTAATACATAGTAATAATAATATTAACATAAAAGTTGTAATACACACAATAATAATATTAAAGAAAAATAAAAATAAACAAAAAGTCATCAGAAAAAAAATGAGATAATACAAGTTAGTACAAAAATATTAAAATATATAAAGAACACCACAGATAGCAGTGAGTTATGAGCATGTCCGTGTGCCCTGAGTAAGCTTAATTATTCTCTACTTCTTCTGAAATTGATCAAACGTTTTCGAATATCGAAATTCTTCCTTGATCAGAAAATCAATTTCATTGACCTGTCAAGGACCTTGGGGTCAAAAGATGTTATGTAAACTGGCGACATCGGTTTCTTTTAAATGGGTATGGATAACCCTTCTAGAGATTGTCTGTTCAGTGCCCGCTTTTAGTTAAACTTTTTCTTATGTTTTGTTTTTAATTTTAAAAACATTATTTACTTCGGGTAAATATGGAAAATTTTCGAAATTTCACAGATAACTGCTGCCCAGCATTGCCCTATTTTGTAGTTATGACTGGATAAACATAGTTATTTTATTATTACTGTGGTTGATACCAAGTGGTTTTCTAGGTAGATAAGGTGAACATAAAGTTTGAAACTTTTTCACAGCCCGCGACATACGTAAACAATTAATATGTAAATATCAATAAGGTATTTCTATAGTTTTATGGTAAATTTAGTCACAGTCTTCGAGTTTTGTAAAACGCCTTTGGGTCATATTCACAAAAATGGCGCTATTTAAATTATCCAAGTCTTGTTATTATTATTACAGCCAGTTACTTTTCGACCTGCCTCTTCCTCATCTCCTCCCCTCACCTCTCCACTTCCAACGTTCGAACAATATTATCCAAATTAAGGTTGCCACAATCCTATTGACTTTGGGGATTTATGACTCTTCTCTTATTTAACTAACTTAACCGTCACGCCGTTTTCCGAAGGGGTAGGCAGAGAGGACGGATCGCCATACAAATTTTTGTCTTGGCACACACTCGTGGCTTCATTCACATTCATAGATACTCTTCTGTTATTCTGACTCTTCACATGACCCCATTAAAGTATTTGATTTACTTGATCCTGCCATGTCTTACTCGGGCGTCCTCGACTTCTTCTCTTCTTATCACATAAAACAAATAAATCTCGTGTTGAACATCAGTACATCTAGTACCTGCATATAAATATTTATCATTATAATATGACAATGTAAAAGCGACCGGGATTTCTTGAAAAATATTGGCGTATTCTTGAAGCTGGGTAGGGTTGCAATTCCTGCTGTTGACAGATTGTGGACAGTAACATGCATCCTAATGCATATTATGTTTCCTCCCCGCGGCAAAAGATGTCGCATCGTTTCAAATGCAGAAAAATATCCGATACCATAAAATGCCGAACATGTCACCAAGATTTACTCTTTCGCCGGAAAATACATTCAATATTCGACAGAAATTTTGTGAAATTATATGTTTACTTGACAAATAAACTTAATATAGATTTACAGAAGACCTTTGATGGGCACTTTTTTAGGTAAATAAACATGCTGCCTAGCGTGTATACAGAAGAAAGAACCTTTTGGAATTTGGATAAAAAGGCGTATCGCCAAAATAGCCTTTTTTATTTTTTTATAATGTATACCGCATAAGAATCCCAACTGCTCCCAACCGTCTACAGCCAATGAGACTATGGCATCCTCAAAAGGATTATGTTTGGAGGTTGCAGGTAGTGGAGAAGAAAAAGAGGTGGGAAAGAAGAAGGTTGGGAGTTACCTGACTATTCAGATCTGGTCACCAAACAAGGCTAAAGACATTTCAAGCAATGTTTTGATTCTGATTTTTTTTCTGACTCTTTCGCCAAGGCGATACTTAGAATATTTACCACTCTGGAACGTGCCGCAAATACACTTTATACTGTTTTATATTAAATGTGTACATAATTCAGTGAATTTTATTTTCGCACGCCGGGTTTGAACCCACGACCTGTGGATTCGTAGCCGGGCGTCTTACCACTCGACCACGCAGGCCTTCCCGTCGCAGACTTACGATGAAATATTCAAATTTGACACTGTTGGTAATTGAAATTATCAAATTTCAAAAATAATCGTTTGACATCCCTTCCTACCTAATAAAATACCCACCTATAATGTATTTCAGCTGACATTATTTTATATTCAAAATGGGTGAAGTAAAACAACCTTTATTTTACTGAGCAAGTCCAGTTATATCCCATTATTTTTTACGGTTAACAACCAGTTTAATTCAAAAGACTAATGATAATAATTGCTTATTTAGGTCTTAAGGTCTTTTCGAGGGCGTAATATTTTTTTACACCGAGATCTAGACCGGTTTATTTTGTTAGCTACATCTATATCGAAAAAAATTACTCAATTTAGCCGAAATAAAATTATTTCAGAAGCAAAGCGTTCTCGTCGTAAAGTGAAAAAATTGTGATCTTATGATTTTCCACTCGTAAAACTGCGTGAGGTTTATATGACCAGCCCGGGCCCGAAGGACGGAGAACTGTAATATTAAAAGGCTCCTATCTTAATGAAATCTCCCGAAAGGTCCTTCAAGGTTTCCTGCGTGGGACGGGGCGAGGGCTCGGATTTAATATTTTGCTGATGTCATTACGTTTAACAAATAATCATTTTCACTCGTTATTGTTAAGGCGGGAATATGATTTATTAATTAAACAGTGTAATTTGGGATGTGATGTGAGTACGCAACATTCTAAATTTAAAAATTCATTCTTATTTTCGGTACATATTCATAGAATTTATGCTGACATACTTAAAACTCTTTGTGGTGAAATGTTCATCATGGTTGCCTTGCAGACGATCGGGATTCGATTCCTGCTGTAGTAATTTTATAATCTTTTTTTTTTAAATATATATATACTTATTAGCTCATTCACAAATCTTACAGTCACAACCTTTTCTATCTATAATATTTAGTTACAATTTTTTTTCTCTCAATGTCATTTCCCCAAATACCTAAGAGTGTTGATACCTCAGTGCAATAATATACCAGGAGGGATAGCTTTGCAAAACAGTGTAGTCAGGATTGTTTTTTTTTACTGACTCGGGCGTGACTAGGGTTTTCATGGGCACACTTTTTTACATCCATTTATAGCACATCTCGACATAATGTTTTATTTCTTTGTATGACCACTTTTCACAATATTGCTATCAACAAAAATATATGATATAAGCTCTAAAACCGTTGAGTTATATCGCATAACAAAACGTAGTGGGCGAAGACGGGGGAGATAGAAACTATGCTTACATACCTAAAAGTAGTACGATATTATTTGACCACTTGTTTTGTCTCTTTCTCTCTCACGGTTTACGACGTGAAAACCCGGAGAAAGTGATTTATCGTAAATTTGTATAGGTTGGGTTAAAATATTTAGCTCTCTTTCCATATATATTCATACTTCAAGGTTATACTCTCTCGGATAGGGTAATACTTGGAGTAATAATGTATGGACAGACTTACGATAAATCACTTTCTCCGGGTTTTTACTTCGTACACCATGAGAGAGAATGAGACAAAACAAAAAAACACACCGCTTTATGTATTTATTTAGATTATATGCTGTATTATCGTTGATAAAAAATACTGTGAAAAAGTGGTTATACGAATAAAGAAAAGCATTATGTCGACATGTGCTATGAATGGATGTATAAATACCCTAGCCCTAGTCCTAGCCACGCTTAGGACTACCGAGTCCGGCAAAAATCATCAAAAACTGACTACACTGACTTGGATAGGTACCACTCTACGTACTCTAAGGGGTAATATTTTTTTTATTTACTAAACTAGACTTATGTATGAATACGTTTCGTGCATATTTGTATCGTAACTGATGGAATATGGACAACCTAACATACATTGTGTTTTTTCTATTTTAAAATTTAATTTATCTTTATACAAATAAATAATAATATTTATAAATGTGTTGGTTCAGATTCTGGGCCTTTCGAGTATTTACCTAAACGTCAAGTTTATCAATTTAAAAATTTGGCATTCAAAAGATGAAATCTTAAATTGAAAATTTATTTGAGACATCTAAAGCATTATAATATTCCGGATCTATTTCAGCAACATGACAACGTACGCGCTGCTTGATTGAATGTCCACAGAAAAATACAAATAAATTACCCCGTTTACCCACCTTATCCGAAATCATCCGACCATATTTTAGAATTTTTCACACAAATTCAATTTTCTCACTTCGCACGAGTCCGGCGTAAAATAAAATAAACGTATATCTTGTCTATTTATTTAGGATTGGAAAAATATATCTTCTTTTGAGTTACTCGCGCTCGTTTATATTTTTTTTGCAAAGCAAACATCGGGTATCCTTTAAACTGAGTTAAATCTCGTATATACACAGTCCAGTTGGTGTTTTGAGTTATCCGGTGGGATTGGACCCGATTTAATATTGTATTAGCGGACTCTGAAAATGTATATTTGTCCGGGAATATCCGGAAAATTCTACAACGTGTCTCAAAAAATACCAATTGACGTAATATAAAATTTCGCTAAATGGTGGAAGAGTGCTGAAGGCTCAGAGCAAGAATATACATAAAGAAAAAGAGCTAAACATTTTTACCCAAACCTATACAAATTTACGATAAATCACTTTCTCTAGGTTTTCACGTCGTAAACCGTGAGAGAGAAAGAGATAGGACAAGTTCTCACACAATATAGCACCGCTTTTAAGTATGTTAGCATGTTCTCCGTCTCCCGCGTCTCCAGCGACTCCGCCCACTACGTTTTGTTATGCACGTATCAATATTAAATAGAAATTAAGATTTGTACAGCGCCCTTGAGGTGATTTTTCACAAAAACGGCGATGTACAAATTATCCAAATATTATTATTATTATAACAGGACAGAACTCAACGGTTTTTTAGGTTATATCCTAACTAACTAACCATCACGCCGTTTTCCCGTAGGGGTAGGCAGATAGGACGGACCGCCATGTAACTCTGTCTTGGCACACACTCCTTGCTTCATTCACATTCATACATCGTCTCATACATACTCTTCTGTTATTCTGACTCTTTACATTACCCGATTCAAGTATTTGATTTACTTGATCGTGCTATGTCTTTCTCGGGCGTCCTCAACTAATTCTTCCATTCATTTTCGCATTATATTTTCTTTTCATACTCTTTTCTTCGTTCATTTGCTCTACATGCCCAAACCATCTTTCTATTTTTGTTTACAACAATACTTTGAAAAAGTGGCTATACAAATAAACAAAAACATATGTTGACATGTGCTATGAATAGATGTATAAATACCCTAGCCCTAGACTTAGCCACGTCCCAGTCAGGGAAAAATCATCAATACTGACTAAACTAGCGCTCCCTCCTGGTATATTATTGCTCTGAGGCTGAAGGCATGCATAGGCTGTAAATTACTAGGACCCTCGATTTCCTTTAATGATTTACTTCGGCTTTACTCAGCTCTCCAAAAAATCGAGGTGTGTTAGCTCTAAAATCCTTCAAACAAGAAAGGTTAACCGCTTCTGAAAGCTTTAATCCAGCAGTGGATAGGGGAGGTTCATAATCCTTATGATATATTTGCCTATGTCGACTTTGCAGGAGTGTGGCGAGATAATTTTTTCTATCGCATCTCTTTGATTTTAAGCTTTTCATAGTTCTTGTAAATGACATTTTCGTTTTAGTTAAATTGGCGTTTGAAGTTTTTCTTTAGCTATTTTTTTAGACGCAAATTGTTTGCTTTTAATGAAAAACTTACCATGAAAAAAAACTTTATTTATTGGCCTTATCAATTTGTGATAGCAAATATAATTAATTTGTCCCTAATTTCGATATCAAACACTAGTATTCAAAAAGTCGACAAGCACAAAATCAGGTAATAAACACTAGATATTAAAAATATAATTGTCTTATTACTTTTTTTTATGAATACGTACGTATCTTTAATTTCAAACACCTAGATAAAATAAAATTACGTTCAATGCCAATTACGACGTCTTTTAAATTTTCACTTATCTCTTATTTTTTCCCGCCGGGATTTCTTAGAAAGACGAATTAAGTCCAAAGTAATGGTGTTTGAAAGAGAGAGTACGCAAACAGCGTGCAATATAATTGTGAATGATGAATACTTGGAGCAAGGGGGTGAGTTTATGTATTTAGGAAGTATGTTTACGAGAGACTGAAGGGCTGATAAGGATATTGAAAGAAGGGTGAATGCAGAAAACTCTATTAATGGTGGACTGAACGCTGTTGACGCAAATAAGAAATTGTACAAAGAAGCGAAACTAGCAGTTCACAATTAAGTGCTTATACCAACCCTGGTGTACGGCAGTGACGCTTGGAACTGGCAGACGAAGGATGAAAGTAGACAGAATGCTGAAGAAATGAGATCCCTGAGACGTATGTGCGGTAAAACCATGTATGATCGTATTAAAAATGTGAACATCCGGAAAGAATGAATGGCTGATGTGCGCGTAATGAATTGGATCAAGAAAGGGACGTTCAAATGGTTTGGGTATTTGGAGCAAATGAACGAAGAAAGGAGTGTGAAAAGAATATATGATGCGAAAGTGAATTGAAAAAAGAATCGGGTCATCATTTGAGGACGCCCTTTCCGATAAATTAATATTATAGGAGTGCTTATAAATGTATGGCAGTGAGGCATGAATTGAATGTAAATGAAAGAATGCAAGGTTGATGTACAAGCCGAGGACGCCCGAAAAAGACAAATGGCACGATCAAGTAAATCAAATACACGAATCGGGTCATGTGAAGAGTCAGAATAACAGAAGAGTATGTATGAGACGATGTATGAATGTAAATGAAGCAAGGAGTGTATGCCAAGACAGCGTTATATGGCGGTCCGTCCTCTCTGCCCACCCCTGCTGAGAAATGGCGTGGTGGTTAGTTGGTTAACTTACATATTAATAGTCGTCAACCAAAAACATTAATTAATAATATGAAAAGGCAATGTGTCATGCCCGACCATATCATATTTGCTTTCTTCAAAATCAAATATTTAATTACGCTTTGCAAATATAATTGTTTAAGTGTAATGAAATATTTATTTCTATTGGCTGAAATGGGAAAAGCTAAATATTTAAGCCAAATTTCCCAAGAGCCCTCACCCTCAACCCTTTCGACCTTTCGGGGTGGTTTTAGTCGGGTTTGGCATTCTTCAATTCCTCAATGTAAAACCTTTGAATTATTAGATGCAATGTATTTTGGCGATTCAATATCCACTTAGCAGGGCGCTTCCACCCTCGCCGGGTAGGTATTTAAAGTAAATTAAATACCTACCCCAAGTCGGTAATATTTATTCTTACTTATTGCTTTCGGGTCTTTGTTAGCGTTTTCTATTCTCTCTTTCAAAGGGTATTTGTTTAAGATTACACTTGTTTGAATTAGAGGATTATTCTCAACAGCGTAAAGGAGAATATCTTTGAAGTATGTAAAGATAATCCAAAAATAATTAGACAATTTTTATATGAATACTGCACCAGAGTCTCAACTGCTTCCAGCCGTATAGAGCCAGTGAGACCATGGCATCTCCAAATACGGTATGTTGTGAGGCTGAAAGTAGTGGGGAATGGAAGGAGATTGGAAAGAGGAAGGTTGGGACGTACCTGGCTATTCAGATCTGGTCACCAAATACGGCTAATGCCATTTCAAGCAACATTTCGATTCTAAATGATGGTCTTTCATCAGGGCGATACTTAGAGTATCTACCACTCTGGAACGTACTGCAAATATACTTTTTATTATTTTTATATGAATTAAATGTGTTGTGACACATATTAATCAAATAAAAGTTATTGGCGCACGCCGGGTTTGAACCCGTAACCTTTGGATTCGTAGTCGAGCGTCTTACCACTCGACCATGGAGGCCGTCATAATAAGTATAAGTCATGTATAAGTAATTTGTCCATTATTATTATTAAGTCATTTCTCTACAGGGGTGGAAAAATTTATGGAACGTCACACAATTCTTATTTCATTCGAATATATGCATTGTCTCATGGAAACTATTCTGTTTTACTGATTTTATCGTCTCAACCATCAAAGCGTCCTATTTTTTTATTTGATTTTTTACACTTATACCGGCCTTATTTTATTTTCAGGTTTCTATAATCGTAAAATCGTCGCTGGAAGTCGAAAGGGCTTTAGCGTCATTTTGGACAAAAATGAGTTTAATATGCAGCTTTGATCAGTTTTTTTTGTCTGCATCGAACGCTCTGACTCTCGTTTGATTCTAAAAACTTTTGTGTCCCTTCAGCCATCTAAAATATATTTACCTTTTAGAACAAACAAAAAAACTTGAAAGTGCTCTGGTGTGAATTTCCCGTAATTGCGCTTCAGCTCTTTTGCCTTTCCGGCGAAGATATGTTTATAGCAGATGACGTCAAATGGCTCTTAAAAATTAAATACCGCACAAGAGTCCCGCTGACTGGAGCGACTGGATTTTTTTTTTGGACATGATTTTTTTTTATTTATTTATTTTAACCCCGTTACAGGCTTTTACATACATGTTGCATACATTTTTATTTTTTTAAAACAATAACCTCATAAGTGCAAAAAATTATGAAAAATAAAATTTTACAAAAGAGTATTGAATTGCAGATACAAAAATAATTAATAATATTCAATAAATAACAGGTTCAAAATATTGTAAAAAAAATAAATAATACTAAGTAACAGGTCTAACTATTAGTTTAGCTCTACCAGATGATAACAACTGTACTAAACTAAACATATAGTTTGATATTGACGTATTATCAGCGACATCGGAGTTTCCGACATCGACATTTTGTAAGGATGTTTTGTTTTTTGTTCTTATAATTACATTACAAATATTTTTTAGAAGGCTTGACTCAAGCGACACAAGTTTGGGGATTTTTTTAAGATTTTTGTTGCTTCAGGAACTTTAATGTGAGCACTGAATTACCTGAGTTAACTTTATTTTCAAAATTCAACCAGGTACAGAAGACATTATCGAGACATTTTTTTTTTTTTTACAACATAACATTTTTCTTAAAACGGATATGTTGAAAAACAGATATGTTGAAAAACAATGATATTCCATTCACAGTCCTCACTAGGGATTCCTGTTCCGAGGGGACTGTAGATTGCTGCGTTGGTGCCACTGGTTCTACGATTACTTCATAATCTTTATAATTTCTTCGTCGTCATGGTTATTGATCCACATTTTTATGTTGCTCTTGAAAATTTGCATCTCAGTGGCATCTCTAATATGTTTTGGGAGAGCATTGTATAATTTGGCAACATGAAACTTGTGGTTTTTCTGTCCAAAAGATGTGTTCAATCTTTGAGTGTTGATTTTATTTAAGGTTTTTGTTCTTGTAGTGTGAGTGTTTTGATCAGTAAGGTACTCACTCTTTCTTTTAAAATTAAGTTGAGCATTTTTTGTGTATTTTTTTGTGATGCTGGGAACATTAAAGTTCTTAAAAAAATCTTTTTCTACCTAGGATTGTTTTTAATATTTTTTTGTGCTTTCACGAGCTGCTTCATATGGGTGTTTGATGCAGATCTTCATCCAATAATTCCATATTATATACGTGATTGGCAAAGCGCAAAGTAGATTTTATACACAGCATTTTTGTTGAGAATATTACGTATGTTTCTAAAGAAGAACGTGAGTTTGGTGAGTTTTTTTGTAAAGTTGTTTATGTGGGAGTCCCATCGAAAATTTTCGTCGATTTCAATGCCAAGATACTTTATGCGTCTAGAGTGTGTTATAGTAGGGCAGTGGCAAGAGTGTGCTAAGCTTTGTCCTTGACACTCGTGTAATTATCGAGAACATAATCTTCAGTTGGCTGTCCTCTGGCCGTTATAGAAAATGACAAGAATTTTGTTTTATTTACATTAAGTGTAAGTGAGTTTTTTTCGTGCGATTTTTGTAGGAGGACAGAAGACAAGGTGTAAAGATCCTGAAATGGTGCTTCAGCTCTTTTGCCTTTCCGGCAACGATTTGGTCGGACATAGTTTTACTAATCAGATTTGTCTTAAGAAATTTATTTTTATGAATAAAAAAAACGTTTTTCAAATAACCTCTAATACGTCTTAAGATCATTTGAGATTTGATAGCTCGGCGTATTCCGATCAAATCTAAATTCCTAACTATAGTTTCAATTTTTTATATGATTTAGAACATTTTAAATAATATAAATTCTTGTGCGTATCAACTGAAATAATATTCACACCTTTTAAAATACGTTCCTTTCTCCATTTCACTTTGCACAACACTTTTAAAATGTCTTTTATACATTAGGACCACGTAAATCTAAACCGAAAAATAAAATCCCCTCACTTTAACTCAACCACTGCCTGAAAAATGTCCTACATCAAAATATTCTCGTCTCGTTATGAGTTTTATGTTATACGATAGTTCATATGGAGGTTTTGAGTGCAAAAATATGTCTTGACTCTATAAGAGTGAATGCGTGTACGTTCGTATATTATACGTTATATGGTGTACGGTACAACCTCCGCTGGCTTCAACGACTACATTATTACGTACTACGTTTTACGTTACTTCACGACATAAGTATAAGTTGCAGGAATATACGTTGTATTATTTATTCTGTGCCTAACAGCAACAGCTACGAGGTTTATTATACATTGCTTTTACGTCGAAATTCTACTTAAAATACATCATATTTATATGTGCATTACTTTAAACACTCTCGGAAATAACGTCACATTTGTATATTTTAGGAATTTCACTAAATAATGCTATCAAATTTCCATTGCTTTATTAATTTCTACGGACTTTGCAAGGGTTTAGTTTAGGTTTAAATTTGAGTGTGAACTCCGTCTGAATAAATTACCTGCAATTGTTTTGAATCACGAGTATACAAAAAAAATATTTCTAGGAGAACACATCTCTACCTAAATTCTAACAAATTTTATGTTTATCTTTACAAGTGCCTGAGGTGATATTTCACAAATGCTGCGATATATAAATTATAATGAGCCTCGAAATAAATAAATGAATAAAATGGCTCTAATCTGCCGGATTTACTATTACCAAATAGTTTGTTGTATTATACAACGTGACGAATATTGTTCTGAAGTTTGTAGAAAGCCTCCGTAATTCAGTGATTAAAGGCTGATTCACACCAACGTCCGGATCCGCTCAGTGCCGATATTGTTCCGCAAGAGAGCTTATTGATATGGTATGAATATCAATCAGGGAGTATATGCCAAGACAAAGTTGTGTAGTAGTATATCCTTCTGCCACCTTCGATATTTAACTACTTATTTAGTTAAATAATTATTTTGAAGTGTAAAAATACTTACAACGCAGTTTTTTTTTTTTAACCATTTTTTATCACTAAATAATATTTTTAATAATTAATGATTAGTAAAAATATTATTTAGTGATAAAAAAATGGTTTTTGAAAAAAACATCTGCGATGTTAGTATTTTTACAATTAAAAATAATTATTTAACTAACTAAGTAGTTAAATATCACAAGGGTGGGCAGAAGGATATACTGCCACACAACTTTGTCTTTGCACATACCCCTTGATCGATATTCATACCATATCAATAAGCTCTCATGCGGAACAATATCGGCACTGAGCGGATCCGGACGTTGGTGTGAATCAGCCTTAAGACGCTCTACTACGAATGCAAAGGTCGGGGGCTCAAATCCCGGTTTGCTTAAATACATTTCGTTTAGTGAATTCGTGTTATTTAATTAACATAACATAATATATAGTGCATTTGTGGCACGTTCCAGAGCGGTAGATACTATATACGGAGTATCTCCCTGGTGAAAGACCACCGTTCTTGGTGGTCAGATCTGAATGGCCAGGTACTTCCCAACCTTTGTCTTCCCCATCTCCTTCCTCAGACTCGCCACATACCGTGCCATAGTTTCACTGGCTCTAGACGGTTGGAAAGCAGTTGGGACTCTTGTGCGGTATTTACTTTAAAAATAATCATAATTAGAAAAATAAATAAATGTGTGAAATTATTATTTCGTTATTTTGGTATATCTCTACCCTTTCTCCATCTTCTTCTTCTCCCAACTACCTTCAGCTTCACAGCATTCCACAATTGGGGATGCCATAGTCCCACTGGCTCCAGATGGATGGGAGGACTCTTTTGCGGTATTCACTATACGAGTAATTCGTTTATTTTTTATATCTTAAAATTTTATTTTCAATTTCGCCTTTAACTTAAATAATACGATATTGAGCAAATTCTGTGTAATTCGTGACCGGTGGTTGACGCGGCGAAGCAATTCAAACATAATCGAGACCCTGAGTTTCTGGCCCCGCATGGCCACACTTACCCCCGGACCCGTTTCGGCTAATTCCGAAAAATGTAAGAATATTTCGGTGTTTACGAAGCGAAGGATTTCTTGATTTAATTAAATGAACTCATTAGAAACTCGTCAAACTAACTTTCTTCGCCGTTCAGAATAGTTCAATTTTTAATTACAAACTTTGTTCTTTTCCAAATAAATCACCCCTCCTTATAACACCGTTAAATCTTTCACGAACAAGCTGAAGGGTGCTTAATAATGTGATAATTAAAAAAGAAGCGCTATAAATTACCGCCGTGTGTTTATCATAATTCACAGATGTCGTCTTAATTAAAAAGGATTTAAAGTTCTTATTCTTTGACAGAGTTCTTTGTAATTGTTATGAATTATAAGATTTTGGCATTTAAAAAAAAAATTACAAATAATGTGTGTTTCCTTTAAAAGTTTATAGATTATTTATTTGTTAATTTAATTTCTAGTAACCCAGTCGTTTATTAGCATTAAAAGGGTTAATACAAATTATATTTTTATTTTTAAATGAATACCGCACAAGAGTCTCAACTGCTCCCAACCGTCTAGAGCCAGTGAGACTATGGCATCCCTAAATAGGGCATGTTGTGAGGCTGAAGGTAGTGAGAAGGGGAAGGAGATGGGGAAGAGGAAGGTTGGGAAGTACCTGCTATTCATATTTAGTTACCAAACACGGCTAAAGCCATTTTAAGCAACGTTTCGATTCTGAATGGTGGTCTTTCACCAAGGCGATACTTAGAGTATCTACCACTCTGGAACGTGCCGCAAATATACTTTTTATTATTTTATATGAATTAAATGTGTTATGACACATATTGAATAAATAAAAGTTATGAGCGCGCGCAGGGTTTGAACCCGCGACCTTTGGATTCGTAGTCGAGCGTCTTACCACTCGACCATGGAGGCCGTCTAAAATCTAGTTTAAGACAATGTGACTCTAAGATAATCTTCAGTAATTGCACCGTTTATTATTTATGGTAGCTTTTAATAACAGCAATGTTTTACTTATTTAAGTTTTAAAGCAATAAATAATCAAAATATCATCGTTTTATCTTAAACGTTTTAAGTACCTAATTAATATCGGATAAATGTGAGAATATAATTCACAACGACGGGATATTTTTCCACCAACAATGGCACTGGTGAGGCTTTATTAAAAGCTTTGCTCACGGTTGAGCTTTTACGAAAAATGTCTAAGTATGTTTACCGGCAGTAACTTCACTTTATGACTTCTTTGATACTATACATACGAGGCATGTTTAAAAGAAAAGGTGAATTTTGAATTTTCGCGGGCTGTGTACATTCGATTATCGTTTTTTTTTGTTGTTATGTTTGTACACATATGTTTATCATATGTTAGAATTATCAGCCATTTTGGATTAGTGGTTTGTTTTTGACAACTGGAAAGGTTAGTCACGTTTTTGTGTGTTCTTCGATTTTTACTTTTGAAAAAAATACCATAATAGTCTCCAGTACCTGGTTAGATTTTGAAAAAAAATACTCCTGTAACTTAATGACCTCACTGAGTTATCTGAAGTGACAAAAAGCTTTAAAATTCTCAAACTTTTGTCGCTTGGGTTTCAAGCCTTCTCCCAAATGTTATATATATTTTAGATGGCTGAAGGTCCACAAAAGTCTTCAGAATCATACGAGAGTCAGAGCACTCGCTGCAAATTAACCTCATGTTTGACCAGAGGTGTCGCTTAAGCTCTTCTGCCTTTCCAGCGACCATCTTTCAATACTGGTGTAAATTATATCCACGAATATATGTCGTATGTAATAGATTTGTCTCATTCTTAAGAATCAAGGCAGCTATTTAAAAAAATCTAATATTACTTTTATTTCCGCTGTGAAATTTTTTTGTCATATCAACTAACAATGTTTTTTTTATTGTTCCAGGTAAGTCAAATGAAAAAAATTTAGAAGATGATTGCTGAAATGGTATGTTTTTTTAATATTTAAAACCATTTGGTATTTTAAGAATGTATGAATATAGATTTATAACATAAATAATAATTGAGCTTAACTTTCACACCCAAAATGGCACTAATCGTCACTTTGTAGCATTTTAATAAAAGCAATACTCCACATGATTTATTTTAAATTATACACGGGCAGTTAGAAAAAATGTCCAAGGATTCCAGTGAATAAAAAAGTTAAGCTGTAATCTTTAAAATTCTATTAAAAACATACAAAAATTCAGTAAAAGGTGCAGTTTTAAAACCATCGCAGCTATTTTCGAAGGTCTTCGCTAAAATTCCAGTATACATTTCATTTATAATTTAAAATAATACCGTTTAAAAATTGTATTTACTGAAAGCCTTAGACGTTTTCCCAACTACCCGAATAGAATTAACAGATAAATCGTTTTTAGGATTGCTTGTATTAGAAAACCAAAAACTGTTTTTTTTTGTGATAAAGTCAAATAAAAAAAAAACTATCTTTATTTTCAAGAAATTTTATTATTTATACCCGTGAAAAATCACGGAATGTAGCTTGATCCATTTCAAATATAGAATAATAATACGGGCGTGGCGCGTTGTGCGCTTTCCGGTCACATATCTGTCAACGCGCGGTGTCAGCAATGAACGTGTTAAGCCATTTTGCCTTTCCAGCGACAGTATTTTTGGTCACCTGCAAATAGTGTAATTTTGAATATCAAAATGATGAACTGTGGTGTCACACTCGATCTTTCGTTGGCAAGTCTGAAGCTGTTCTAATAATTAAGTTTGTTGAAAGTTGATTTATTATAACTAATTTAGATGAAATAATTTCCGGCGAAACTTTCGGGGTGGGAAAATCGGCTTAAAGTTTTGTATTTGATACCAGATTAATTGTTCAGTGCCTCCTGTTGTTTGGTGCGCGCTTTCCATTTGTCTCTTTCCTCGATTTTTGTCTTGCAGTGTAATTAAAAACGCGTTTACAGGCCCATCCCTTTTTGGCGATGGCGGAAAAAAGTGCAAAACACCATTAAATTTTCGTCTCATTATGTCGTATAACTTAAATTACATTATTTCCGCTCTTTTGAAATATTCTTCCTTCATATTTTTCACGGCGTCAAAATAAAAAAAAATAACTATTAATAATTATCTTTGTACTCACAAACGTACGACCACAAATTACCAAATTTAAAAAATTATTTTTTCAAATCCCAACCTACCTAATAAATTACGTACCTGTATAATGTGGGTGAATGCAGGAAACTCCATTAATGGAGGACTGAACGCTGTTGGCGCAAATAAAAAATTGACTAAGAAGCTAAGCTAACAGTCCATAATGGAGTGCTTATACCAACCCCTATGTATGGCAGTGAGGCGTGGAACTGATAGAGGAAGAATGAAAGTAGACTGAATGTTGTAGAAATGAGATCTTTGAGACGTATGTGCGGTAAAACCATGTATGATCATATTAAAAATGTGGATATCCGGAAAGAATGCAAGGCTGATGTGAGCGTAATGAATAGGATCAAGAAAGGGACGCTTAGATGGTTTGGGCATGTAGAGCGGATGTACGAAGAAAGGAATGTGAAAAGAATATAGGGCGCGAAAGTGAATGGAAGAAGTTGGAGAAGCCTGAGGAAGTCATGGCACGTTCAAGTGAATCAAATATTTAGAGTCGGGCCATGTTAAGAGTCAGAATAACAGAAGAGTATGTATGAGACGATGTATGAATGTAAATAAAGTAACCAGTGTGTGACAAGACAGAATTTTATGGCGGTCAGTTAGTTTATTCTATATATGAAACGGGTGGATTAAAGGAACTAATATTTTGTTTTGGCAAGTCAAGTTACATCTGGTGATTTTTCGCGGATAACAACTAGTTACTTATATAGTATGCAAAGCAATTTAAAGTTGCTGTCACATACGCAATTATTTATTTTAATGTGAATTTCTCACAAGAGTCCCAACTGCTCACAAGGGTCTGGAGCCAGTGGAACTATGCCATCTCAATTAGGATAGGTTTTTGAAACTGAATGTAGAGGGGACGGGAAGAAGGTGGGAAAGAGTAAGATCGGGAAGGACCTGGCTATTCAAATCTGGTCATCAAAAACGTCCTAAATCATCGCAAGCAACGTTTCGTTAACGAATGGTGGTCTTTCACCAGGGCGATACTGACAATATCTGCAACTCTGAAAACAATACCGTTGCCAAAGAAATAATACAGATAATCGTAATTTTTCGACACTTAAATGGTCGTTTCAATTTTTTATATCTCATGATGAAAATAAGATTGCGAGCGCAAATATTTGCGTTGTTCTTCATATTGCAGACAGAAACTGGTACGCGAATTTCGTGTCGCCAGAACTCGCTGTTCAAGGATTTCCTGGTTCATAGTTATCGTAAATACAACTACTGATATCTTATTCATTAAATTTATGGCCACGAAATTAAAACCAGTATTGCAAATTGCAATTATTTAGATGTGCTCGGTGGCCCAGTGGGTTTTGTTTTTGTATTTTTATTTAGATGTATGCAAATATATTTTCCCACATCTAGTAAGAAAAACATTTATACATTTCACAATAATAGAACAAAGAACATTAGGTTTTATACAGCTGATATAAATTGAAATCTTAGTAATTTTAAGAATCATGCGTGTTTTTAACATATTCAGCACAAATCCTACGAAAAGTGCCGAGATTTGAGGCTTCTTTTAAGGCATTTGGAAGACTATTTTAAAAGTTTTTAACCTTTGTAAAACACGCTGTTTTGAGTACACGCAAGTTTTGTTTTGGGAAGCCTAAAATCATGACAACTTCTCGTAGGATAATTGTGAACATTTACATTATATTTAATATTAATTTGTAGATATTTTGGGTGCATATTATTTTTAAGCTTATACATCATCGTTAAAGTATTATGTATTATGGGTAGGACGCTCCCTTAGCTGACTTCCTTTTCAGCACGAGTTTTGTCTAGCGGAAAGGTTTTTATAGCTTTTTTTATCGTTATTTAGTTTTTAATCACATTTGACTACTGCACATAATAGACCCGGGTGAAACTGACTGAATGAATCATAAGAATTGATTCCCTTGCTTGACCCACTGAATTCCCACCCGGGCATCGTGAGTTCAATTCTTCTGCTAGCTAAGTCCTTCATCATTGCACAAGCAACATATTTCCCTTATTATGATGGCTGTAGGAGTTTTCAAAAAATTGTGGTTATTCTTAACCCGGAAATGTTTGTCTTTCTCTTATATTTTTTTTAATCTACGGTTTAGGGTCAGCACACAAAAATACACACTTTTTAGTTTTCTAGTACAAACAAAACTACAAATTCTTTATCTGCCAATTCTATAGGGTAGTCTTCTAAATGTCTAAGGTTTCCAGTGAATACAATTCTTAAACAGTATTTTTTTTTTATTCTGTATGAAATGCATACTAGCATTTCAGGTAAAACGTTCAAAAACGCCTTTGACGGGTTTAAAGCTTCACCTTTTACTGATATATTAGTTTGTTTTTCATAGAATTTAAATGATTACAGTTACAAAAATTGGAAACCTCAGACATTTTTCTAACTACCCATAGAAAATTTGCAGATAAAGCATTTGTAGTATTGTTTGTATTATAATGCTACAAAGTGACAAGTTTAGTGGGTACAAATTACCATTGAAAAAAAAGAAAAAAATATTTTATAAATCACAAAAAAACTAAAACTTAGTTCTGCTAATTATTATATAATCCTTCGACTAAGGTTATACAATCGCCTTCGAGCATCCTTTCACTCTCCCATTACCAAGAATTAATTCCCACCCTTTCATTACTTATCCGCCCTTCGTTTTCTTAAGCGAAACCGTATCAGTTTTATTGTGGGGGCCTAAATCAGCTTTCTCTTGGAAATGTTGTGTCCTTTGACTGGCCCCCTAAAGAAAGGCCTTAATTCCATAATATGTTTGTACATCCCTGATCCGAGATAACGGCCAGATTCTGCGCGTCTTATTCCACGTAGGTAGTTGTAATGGAACCAGAGAACAAAGCGGGGACATCATCTGTGACCTTGTATCTTGTATGTTATCTGTTGTACGTTGTCCATTAGGGTGGACTCTTCTTAAATGTTGCTTATTTGAAACAATTTTTTTTTAAATCTATATAGTCTCCAACCAGGTTATATTTCGAGATAGCGGCCAGATTCTGCACTTATTCTACGTGGGTAGTGGTAATGGAATCAAATAACAAAGCGGAGACATCATCTATGACCTTGTATGTTATATGTTGTACGTTGTCCATTAGGGTGGACCCTTTTTAAATGTTGCTTATTTAAATCATTTTTTTTTTTTAATCTGGTCATTTTCAACCGGGTTGAATTCCGAGATAACGGTCAAATTCTGCACGTCTTATTCCACGTAGAAAGTTGTAATAGGACCAGAGAACAAATCGGAAACATCATCTGTGACTTTGTATCTTGTATGTTATCTGTTGTACGTTGTCCATTAGGGTGGACCCTTTTTAAATGTTGCTTATTTGAAACAAATTTTTTTTTTCTGATCTTCTCCAACCGAACTATTTGCTACCGTTTTGTACCATAGTGAAAAATGTCATATTTACATTATTCCATCTCGTTGCCATCGAAACTTGGATCAGCCGTTGTGCAGCATTTTAATGCGTGTTCTGGGCGTGGTTGAGCTGAAATAGTAGTTCAACTACCTGTCTTCATCTTTCAATTTCGTAAATAGGCGCTACCAGTTAGTTTGTACGTAATGTTATTTATTAATTAAATTAAGTTTTTTTTTAAATGAGAAAACACAGATACAGACAGTAATTAGTTAAATATTATACATTAACTGGAGAATTTGCCTGCATCCCAACTATTTCTCACAGATTAACATAATTAGCACATAAATAAATCGTTTTAGAAATATTTTAAACAAATATAAAGTCAAAAAAAAAAAAAATCAGTAATATTTTCTTTAAAAATACTTATGATTGTATACCGAGTGATTATAAATAGCATTTTATAAGAATTAGTCGATTACATATATAGCGCTATTTTATGTCAAAAAAATCACTTCAATTATAATAAATTAAATAATCCAAATCATAATCGAAAACAAAGAATTAAAATCCATCTTCGTTTTTTACGGTATGATTGTTGGTTTTGTACCTAAAAAAACGCATGAAAAAAAAATTCTCACACAGTTTTTTTTTTAAATGCGTGTTTATTTGTTATTTTAAACTATAATTAGCAAACCTTACGAATATGTTCACCCTAGTCCACCTCGTGCTCTCATTTCTGGAGTGGTTTATCTCGTATTGCGGTAAGGTCATACCTGTGTTTTATTTCTACTCTTTATGTCTTACGAATGGAATATTCAAAAGGTTTCGCCTTTAAATTAACACTGTATATATTTCCCTCTGTTCACTCTTCAAGATTAAACTTTTTTTATAATACGAGTAACAAAACAAATTCACTGTTTTATAATTTTACACGTACAACCTTGTTTTGTTAAATATGCCCACTAAAGTTTGTAGCATCAAACACAGATGAATCCAATTGCAGTAAGAGGCAGAAGAACTTTGTAATTGATTCATACGATACTATTTTACCTAATTTATTTTTAGACGTACACTCTCATTAAGTAGATTGAATAGTATTTTTTTAAGCCCTCTGATTAAACCTTCAGAAAGCCCATTATGAAATTCGCTCTCATGCCCTAATATATAAATATATGCTTAAAAATCGCAATAAACAGCAACAGTAATTTTACCAATATCATGTCCTCTGAGTGCAAATCTGTATTTTTCTCCAAACTACAAACAATTAAAATAATTGTGTTTTTCTGAAGTGACCTGCCAAGTAAGTATTCTCCTGTATATTATCTCTGTATATTATATTAATATGCCATAAATTATGTGTAGTTAGTAATCAGATGGAGCCTAGGAATTATTTTTTTACAGCGCCCTTTGGGTGATTTCTCATGAAAACGGCACGAACCTGTTAACTAACATTTTTGTCAAAAATGAGTTAGTATTCTCACTAAACTAATTCTGGTACGCTCTATCCAATGCACAGATATTCAGATCATGAACATGTCATGAAAATGGAAAATCAAAGAGTTGAACATATTAACTGCAAATTTTGGTACAACCGAAATATTTTTTAATGAGAAGAACATGTTATCTACAATAATAACATTGTTTTGCAGAAATGCATTAAAATGCTAAAACGTGTATTTAATTGAGTATGTTAGCTATTGTTAGGATTGCTGAATATATCAGAATGACTCGACAGTTAGTAAACAGGTTCTTGCCGTGGGTTCTTCAGTTATCAAAATATTATTATGATAAGAAAGTGTAGATAAAGTAGCATCAGATATTTAGCAATAATAAAGTGTACTGAAGTTGAATTAGAATTTACTAAATATTTAAATTATTTAAGTTTTCTTAAGGCAGTACCGACTACTCGTACATTCCGCATAATCATTCGCGCATATCTTAGTTTTGAAATTGGTGCAGGCTGCATTGTCTGAAACTATTTACAAAATCCAACTTAATACAACAAATTTTTGATTCTACAATAAGTTTTAACCTCTAGAATTCCGGATTCCTGCAAGGTGCAACTTACGTCGTACCTTTCCGACTCTAATTTCATAATAAAACTATATTGTCAATTATGCCATCTTCTCAGATAATGTGTTTTTGAACAAATTGTATGTTAATGGTTCAAGTAGTTTTTCTGGAATAGCGGAATATTCGGAGAATTTGTTTTTTTCTCCCTCACGTCACTAAAATATGTTTGAGACAATGATTGAGAAATGTTATGATTTTTTTAATCATTTATTTGTATTTTTTTTAAATAAATTTCCTTTGAAATAAAAATTAAATTTCGCGCGTTTTTTCTGTAAATACAATCAGTAATTAAGCAAACTTCAAATATGTATCACTCGACTCGTACCGAATTTAACGCAATGCAAAATATCTTCATGGATCGATAATTTTGTTGAAAACGCGATTAGGGATTAATTTAAACATGCGAACAGGTTTTAAAGGATAAAAACTGCCTTAAAGATAATGATGAATGCCCGGTGACTATTGCCACCTCAACAAAAGAGTGCATTAAATCAATAGACTCACGAAATAAACTTTGTTCTGTTTGGTATATTCTTACTTGCACCGCGGCGCACTGAAAGCATTCGCTGCATTCAGCATTTTACATCTGCATTTGAGTGTCACTTTTTCGAATGCATCGACATTTCGCCGCTAGACAGAGACGTAAACACCACTTTGACAGGAGGCGACTGCGTTGCTCGTCGTTCGTTTGTCGGTTGCCTTTTGTGCATTCATCTTGCAGTTGCAGTCCATAAATGTAAACAGACTGGAATGTGTGCATACGAAGTGCATGCGCGTGCTTCATACGAAGTGACAAGCAATTTGCACATGTGTTGCATACTCGTACACTTATTTCAGGACATTTTATTTTATTGATGCATTAGTAACCCGACCTTGAACAAACTAAAGTGGTTTACTTTGGTCATATATTTTTCTAAACTCAGTAAAATCGATAATAGACTCCTTAAACTTTTGACGGTATCCGTGGTCGAGTAGTTAAGACGCAATTCTTAGGTCGAATTCAAAGGTCGCGGGTTCAAATCTCGGTGTGCGTTGAGTAATTTTATTTAATGAACACTTGTTATTTCTTATTAAATTGATATAAAATAATATGTGGTATATTTGTGGCACATTCGCCATGATAAAAGACCACTATTCAGAATCGATACGTGGCTTGAAATGGATTTGGCCGTGCTTGGTCACCACATCTGAATAGGCAGGTACTTCCCAACCTTCCTCTTCCCCTTCCCACTATCTTCCGTCTTACAACATACTCCCATTGGAGATGACATAGTCCCACTGGCTCCAAGCAGTTAGAAGCTGGTTGGAAGCAGTAAGGACTCGTTGTGCGGTATTTGTCAAATACACATTTTTAAACATAGTCTAAATTTAAATAGCATGATTATTTTCATATTCCTGTTTTTGAAAAAAAAAAAACAATTAGTTATAAAACCAACATGGATATTTTTTTATTATTGTTCATTTGTAGACGACCTGCATAGCTCTCGTCAACATAATTAAACAAATAGGCCAATTTTCCTATTTCCCATGGGTCACCTCATTTTTCTGACAGGAACCCAGGTCCTTGTACATTTCCTTTGGTTAAGTTCACCACAGTTGGGTGTTTGGCGAGTTTTTTAAATTTCAGATCCTGTCTTTAAAACTCTCATTCAACTATATTAATCTATCAATAAACCCACTACAATAAACTTATAATTGAAAACCTATACATATCGATAGCTACTATGAACTAAAAAAATGTAACTTTTTTTTTTGTAAATAAATGATTAATAGGGGGGCATCGACCCTTTGATTGCATAGAGTGGTACTTATACAAGGTAGTCAGTTTTTAATGATTTTTGCCGGACTCGGCAGACCTGGGCGTGGCTAGGACTAGGGCTTGGGTATTTATACATCCATTCATAGCACATGTCGACATAATATTTTTGTTTATTCGTAAACCCACTTTTTCACAGTATTGTTATCAACAAAAATATAACATATAATATTAAAAAAACCGTTTAGTTGTGTCGAGTTTAGTCGCATAGAATCAAAGAACCTAAGATCATCCATCCGTACATAAAAGTGGTGTGTTATTTTTGTTGTCTCTTTCTCTCTCACGGTGTACGTCGTAAAAACCCGGAAAGGGTGATTTATCGTAAGTTTGTATAGGTCGGGTAAAAAAGAATTAGCTCTCTCTCCATACATTGTTACTCCAAGCATCGACCCAATGAATTTCTTGTACTTTACTTGTTTATTTTGCCCACTGCTATGAAAATACAACGGTTTGGTGTTCTCAGTCGCAGAAAGCAAAACATCAAAAGTATATATTATCACGTTTCTTATACGTTCGTGTTCACGAGGCGGCATCTCGCGTCGAGAAGTTAAACATTCGCCGGTAAATAAATAAGCAGAGTCTTGATATTGCGAGGCTCTCGGCTTACGGCAATCCGCGCGCCTGCTCGATTTCCGCCAGTGCTATTAATTTCAATACCGTCTCGGACCTAGAAATATGACGCCATCAATCATAGCTTACTGATTAATTAGATACGTGGGGTGGGTCAGGGTGGTATATCGCCTTCTGCCATGAGCTTGAACTAAGGCAGCGCTGCGGTGATATCAACCTGTGAATTATTGCTCCGATGATTAACCTGTTAGGACTGCTAGTGACCCAACATTCCTTTAAATTGGAAATATTCATACCGATATGTTTGGAGCTCAAAGCAATAACATACCAGGACGGAGCGCTAGTGTAGTCAGTATTGATGATTTTTGCCTGACTGAGGCGGGGCTAGGGCTGAGGTATTTGTACATCCATTCATACTACATGTCGACATAACGTTTTTTTTTTGTAAAACCACTTTTTCACAGTATTGTTCCAAACAAAAATGTAGGATATAACCTAACAAACCGTTGAGTTCTGTCCTGTTATGTCGCAAAACAAAAAGTAGTGGGCGGTTCGCCGCAGACTCGGGATACGGAGAACATGCTTACATACCTAAAAGCGGAGATATATTGTGTGAGAACTTGTCTTATCTTCTTTTCTTTCTCTCTCACGGTTTACGACGTAAAAACCGGGAGAAAGTGATCAATCGTAAATTTGTATAGATTGGGTAAAAATGTTTAGCTCTCTCTCCATATATATTCTTGCTCTGAGGTCTGGAGAATATATTGGGGTGCTGACCTAAGACATCATCATACGCCATCGTTCGTTCTAACATAGTACTATAACCCTATCGATTTCTCTAGCTGGGCTTTATCTCTATTTACAGTTCGTGGAGCGTCCATATTGGACCCTTCCCCCGCATTGATTCTAAAATTAACGGCTCTCTGGTGTTTTCGCATAATTACTTATATGTAAAGTGCTTAATTTGATTGCTTTTTAGCCATTTTAGAAATTACACCATTACTTCTCATATTGGTTACTTTATTTGCTTTGTCTGTCATCTTATTTCTCGTCTGAATTCGACCTTTTAGCCCATTTTAGTATTATTTTCTCTAGAAACACAAAGTCTTGCAAGATCTCGAAAACTGCACGTCAATTCATCTTCAATGATTCTTTATTCACTTTTAAATTGCAATTTAAATATGTAAGGAGTCATTTTACGCCTTTAAAACGTTGTCTTACTTTAATCTTTACTTAAATTCAACTTCATCTCCGCTTATTTCCATTCTTAGCTCTAAAAACACAAAGATCTCTTTGGTAAACATCCCAAAAATTGCACGTAAAATCGTCTTTAGAACCCATTACTCCAAGCTCATTAAAAATAACCAGCTAAAAATATAAGAAGCCTTTCGCGCTTTCCTTCGCCTTAATTTTAAATGAAATTACATGCGGTTTTATTGTCCATAAAACACGAAATAAAAACACGATGTCAAAGGATTATGAAAAACATCCTGCGCTTTCAAAAGCTTTCCGAAGCTTCCGCAACTTGTATTTTCGTAAAATTGCAAAGCTCTCTGCTCTCTGTTATTTATCTTTTTCGTTTTCCGTAAGCCGGGCGATCCAAATACCGACAAACCATTTTGAGAAAACTGCTTCTGCCACATTTCCTCTACTTTCGTATTTTCATAATGTACCTATTTTAAATCCTCAAATTTCCCGAAATCGACAAGTGTTAAATATGTATTGCTTTGCGTTGAAACATATTACATTTATTATTTATGAAGTAACTTTTATGCCTATTATTTTCATATTAATAATTGAAACAAAATCAATAATCTTCAACGTAAATATTAAACAGAAAAAATACAACGATGGCAAACAAATCGGAAGAAAAATTTAAATAAATGGTACTAATGATTTTCAAATGAAGAATGAAATCGATTTAAAATACCGTTTTATTACAAGATTTGGGTGGCTGAATTGGCGGAAAGCGTTACTCCTGGATAGAGCGGAAGTTCAAAGTTCGAGTATCGGTCGCAACCGCTATATTTTTTCTGTTTCATATTGACGTTGAAGATTATTGATATTATCAATTATTAACACATATTTATTTATACGTTAACTAACGGACTATTGTCCAATTACAAAAAAATACATTACATGAAATGTGAAAAAAAGAACAACAGAGAAATAACAACACATACGAGTACATAATATTATAATGAAGCAATGACAAAAATAGGACAAAATATACATAAAAAAGAACATTAAAAGCAAAGCCAAGGTCTAGTCAAAGTTTTGATAGAGTCGTTAAGAATGACAAAAAATATTTAGACTGCTACCAAAAATCTCAAGACCATGGCTTGAGTTAACAAGTCTCGACATTCTGGACATTGCAGAATGATACCCATAATTAGTATTGTGATGATTGAGGAACAGCAATTCATTGTTTTCTGAGTCTACAGCAAGGAATGTTGAACTGGATGGAGTCAATTATACAGTTAATATTTTTGTCAAATTAAATCAGTCTTATGCTTTTCCAATGAGGAGTTTTTCAATGATTGTTCAATTTCGTCATATAAATAGTCTCCATGCAATTCCGCGAATATAAAATTACAAGTTTTATTGAACCCTTCTCGTTATATACTTATCTACATGTATATCTATTCATCTTCCTTACCAACAAGTTTTGAACATTGCAATCTCCTCTCTGAATTCCAAATACACTGGCCGCTAATTTTCCAGAAACTACCCCGTTCGCTGCACAGTGTGTGTATACCCGTTCCACATTCCAGTTCGGGTTCAAACCCACAGCTGTAGGCGTATATATACTTCAAGAAGGGTTGAAACAAAATGGCCCACATGTCATATTATATTATGTGCCGGACACATAACGGGACCGCATTAAATAATTAAAAATGTTATTCCACACCCCAAGAATGTGAGGGTAACATTTCAACTTTGCCCTTAGGTAACAGTTTATCCCTACTTGTGCAGGGCGTTAGACATAGGATTTTTTGACGTAAATTTGGTTTTAACACTTTTTTTTTTTCAAAGGTTTTAAAATTACATAATCAGGTTTTTAGATACTATTTAGTTGAACAAGGAGTAAAATAATTAGACTAAGGTCCGAGTGTTTCAAATTCCAACACATTTAACGACCTTCAAATCATTTCTA
Source organism: Drusus annulatus (assembly GCA_022651775.1). Lineage (NCBI taxonomy): Eukaryota > Metazoa > Arthropoda > Insecta > Trichoptera > Limnephilidae > Drusus > Drusus annulatus. The sequence goes on along the minus strand of JAGWCC010000076.1, from coordinate 50,103 downwards.
TTTAGCATTTGAATAGTCCGCTATGGTCCGGATAAACGCCGCTTTTCGACCCGTGATTGCTTTTAATCAAATTGTTAGAATGTTAAAAATAAAAATATGGTTAATAAATTATTCTTAAATATATTTTTTAAATCTTTAATGCCACAGCGCGACTACTTTTACTAACACGAAGATTACAATGTTTGTATTTTGGAGAAAAAAGTTTTACGCCGTCCGAATTCTTAAAATATTATTTATGTCGTTTTAACGCAAGGTAAAATAACTGCAGATTTTCGGAGGAGCGCGACTTTACCTCAGGGACACCTTAAAAAGTCTCGCCCGTGTTTCGGCCATTTTCTAAATATTCAACTCCCTCTGCCGCCGTATTTACGGTCGTAAAAATCAGCACTCAGAAGAATTTGCGCCGTCGTAAATCACAATTTAACCGAGTCATAATTCTCACCCTTACTGATTAATGATTATTTCTCTTAAAACACTCCCAACACCCGTGGGCCCGTAAAGACTTTATCCCGAGAGCACTAAAGAAAAGATATTAATGTTGGCGATAAATTATCGGGTTGCGTTTCGTCTGATTTCCATTACTTGTCATAAATTGCGCATTGTTTTATTTCCATCGTCAATCCCTTCCGGGGAAGAATTGCCCCCTTGGTGGTTCATGTTGTTTTTTCTTTGTTGATAGCAATATTTTGAGAATTTGTATAGCGCCGTTTGTAATGTCACCGTTGTTATTCAAACTGTACATAGATTTTTAATTAATATATTTTTATAATTTTGAAACTGTTAATTCGTGGTGGAACTCCATTTTACTGATTTTAATAAGATCAATTTTTTAACTCTCAGAAGGTAATAAAACTACTTGAATGTATTTTTTAATGTTATTGTAAAGCCGCCTCTGCCAGCAATAAAACAAAACCTAAAGTCATAGATAATCACTAATATTCTTTCAAAATGATCCATGAATCAAAGTGATCATGATCCATTTTTTTCAAAAGTAAAAAATCGAAGAACACACAAAAACGTGACTAACCTTTCCAGTTGTCAAAAACAAACCACTAATCCAAAACGGCTGATAATACTAACATATGTGTACCAACATAACAAAACAAAATCGATAATCGAATGTACACAGCCCGCGAAAATTCAAAATTCACCTTTTCTTTTGAACAGGCCTCGTATATCTACTGTGTTTAGGTTAAACGCTTTATTCCACATTTTTTTCTAAGTAAATGTATGTCCTTGGCGATAACACACCGGTCATGCTGTTATGCTTGACATCTGATCATAATGTTATAAAATGCTGAAACGGGCCGAGAATTTGTGGTTAATGGGGGCGATTATTTGAAGTGGTAGCGGAAAAAACAATCATTATGGCGGTAATCATCGATTTGCAACTGTGTAAAATGTGACAGTGGTTCAAACCACTAGGCCTAACTTTGCTTGCGAAAAATGTGGAATAACACCTTTGACCTAAGCACAGTTGATATAATAATAATAAATGGCTAATTTATATAGCGCCGTTTTTGTGACAGAAATATCACCTCAAGGGCGTCTTACAGCATAATTAACATAATATTAAAACTAAGACTAAATATTAAATTATGCCTAATACTTGACTACACACATATTTACCTTAAAAAATGTATAAAATAGTTGTTGCCCTTGCTATCGGACCTAGGGTAGAAATGGGAAAGTTTTTTTTTTACGTGAATACCGCACAAGAGTCTCAACTAATCTCAACCGTCTAGAGCCAGTGAGACTATGGCATCCGCAATAGGGGTATATTGTGAGGCCAAAGGTAGTGGGAAGAGGAAGCAGATGAGGAAGGGGAAGGTTGGAAAGTACCTGGCTATTCAGATCTAGTCATCAAACACGGCTAAAGCCATTTTAAGCAACGTTTCAATTTGGAATGGTGGTCTTTCACCAGGGCGATACTTAGAGTATCTACCACTCCGGAACGTGCCGCAAATATACTTTATATTTTATTTTATACCAATTAAATGTGTTACGACACATATTAACTAAACAAAATTTATTTGCGCACGCCGGGTTCGAACCCGCGACCTCTGGATTTGTAGTCGAGCGTCTTACAATCGACCATGCAGGCCGTCGAAGGTAAAAGTAAAATGGAGTAATTAAAAGTAAAATGGAGTAATTAAAAGTAAAATGGAGTAATCAAAAGTAAAATGGAGTAAGTAAAAGTACACTATATATATAAACTAAGTATAGCACTTTGACTGAGTGATCAAAACTCTAGTGAAGCAAATTGACATTATTGTGGGTATGATCATTTTAAAAGGAGAGTCTTTAGAACTTAGTTGATTATTTCGATTGTACCTATCTCTAGATCAAATGTATAAATCATCGTATACCTTTATACAACTTTCGTGTTTATATGTTCTTAGGTATTATTGCAAACTGCACTTTAATAAAGATTCATATTCTTATGAGTACTGTTTAAAAATAAATTGTGCCATTTTTATTTACTTTTTACAGCCCTTATAAACTCGAAGGCTTTTAAAATCAGTTTTCAGTCATCAGAAGCTCCCCGTTTAATCTCTTGTGATACGCCTAAACCTGTTACCTGAGTATTGCTGAATGCTGAGTTATCCAGTTGTTTAAAACCGCTGCGTCAAAGCCTTCCCTCCCCCGAAGCGCCCCTTCCTGTGAAATCAAATCCCTTTGAGCTAACAAGTGGTATTCATTACTGCAGCGGTGTCAGACAGAGACGGAGATGGAGATGTGATCTGAACTCTTGATGCGTTCCTAATGAAGCATGGACCGGAACATATTTGACACAGTTTCTTGCATTCGCTGGGGACGATCTCTGACAGAGCTATCTAATAATTCTAGTATGATTGCATTATTGCATATCAGGCCACTATACAGTACGTCACGTAGTAACTTGCATTGGCAAACTATTGGTTTTTTTTTAATACGAAATCACGTGAACTCTTAAGTTAAGTTACACTTTAAGGGGTTAATGTTAGACGTGCCTGCGTAAAATGCAGTAGTCTTAGAGTACATAGAGTAGTATCTATCCAAGGCAGTGAATTCAGTTTTTGATGATTTTAACCAAGTTTCAACCTGACTCGACGCACCTGGGCGTGGCTAAGTCTAAGGTTAGGGTATTAATACATCCATTCATATTACATATCGACATAATGTTTTTGTTTATTTGTATGGCCACTTTTTCACAGTATTTTTATCAACAAAAATGTAGCATATAACCTAAAAAAAACCGTTTAGTTGTGTCAAGTTTTGTGGCATATTAAAAATTGTAGAGAAAGTCCCGCGGTGACCCAGGAGCTTAAGATCATTGCGACAGTATATAGAAGCGGTCTATGAAATTTGTTGTTTCATTCTCTTTCATGGTGTACGACGTAAAAATTCGGAGAAAGTGATTTATCGCAAGTTTGTGTAGGTTGGGAAAAAATAATTAGCTCTCCCTCCATATATCGTTACTTCAAGGTAGTAGTTAAGTATTTAAGTCGAGTAGTTAAGACCCTCGGCTACGAATTCACAGGTTGCGGGTTCAAATCCTGGCAAGCACAAATACATTTTGTTTAATTGTGTATTGTTTCAAAGTTCTTTCTCACTAACGAAGTATTGAATTCCATTACAAGTTTAAAATTAAGTTTTAGGCGCACAGTTCACACCGGGCTGGGCAATATTTGTTAAATTTATCTTATTTCATAATTAAATAATTACAAATAAAATATAGTATATTTTCGGCAAGTTCCAGAGTGGTAGATACTCTCATAATTGCCCTGCTGAAAGACCACCATTCAGAATTGAAACGTTGATTAAGATGTCTTAAGCCGTGTTTGGTGACCAGGTCTGAATATCTAGGTACTTCCCAACCATCCTCTTCCCCATCTCCTTCCCTTATTCACTACCTTTAGCCTCATAACACACCCTAATTGAGGATGACACGGTCCTACTGGCTCCTGACGGTTGGGACCCTTGTGCAGTATTTACTTTCAAAAAAATATTTCTTAAAAAACAGGCCATAATTTACTTAATTTTAATTAACTGACATAGGCATTTAGCATTAAATTAAGGGAAAATTTAGGAGACTTTCTTATGATAATTTAAAATAAGTACCAAAATCTGAGAAATAAACTGCATTCAATTAAACTGCATTCACTCCCGGAGTTAAAAATAAAAACACTCGATTAGTATGATAGTAATGATATCAAATACAACCTCATTTTGACATTGCCACCAACTTGATGTTAGAAATAATAAATACGTCATAATATTATTTTATTACGATTGGAATATATAAATCAAATAATAAACAGAGCATATAATCATCATAATAGAAAGGAATGATATAAAAAGACATGGGTAAGTTAAGTTCACCTTTTCTGATCGGTCAATATAAGATCAGAAAAAAATCAGGCAAAAATCGTTTATCTCAATATTCACTGTTCCCCTTTGATACCCGTCAATCATACATTGATCATTTTTTTGTGTATGCCGGGCTTGGAGTAACAATATACGAGTATAAATAGAGAGAGCTAATTCTTTTTACCCAACCTATACAAATTTGGGATAAATCACTTTCTCCGGGTTTTTGCGTCGTACTCCATGAGAGAGAAAGAGACAACAAAAATTTCACAAAATATCACACCGCTTTTAGGTATGTAACAATGTTCTCCGTCTCCCGCGTTTCCGTCGACTCCGCCCACACTTTTTTATATGCGACTAAACTGGACATAACTCAACGGTTTTTTAGGTTATATGCTTTATTTTTGTTTATAACAATACTATGAAAAAGTGGTTGTACAAAAAAACAAATATATTATGTCGACATAAGCTATAAACGGATGTATAAATACCCTAGTCCTAGTATTAGCCACGCCCAGGTCAGGCAAAAATCATCCATATTATTGCTCTGAGAGACTGAGTGATTTACTATCACAAAACTGCGCTATATAAATTAACTGCTATTATTATTTTTCACCATCTTTCTTGCTTTAGAAATGAGATCCTTGAGGCGTATGTGCGTAAAACCATGCATGACCGTGTTAAAAATGTGAATATCCGGAAAGAATACAAGGCTGATGTAAGCGTAATGAATAGGATTAAAAAAGGGACGCTTAGATGGTCTATGCATGTAGAGCGGATAAACGAAGAAAGGATTGTAAAAATAATATATGACGCGAAAGTGAATGGAAGAATAATCGGGTACGCCCGAGGAAGACATGGCACGATCAAGTGAATCAAATACTTGAGTAGGGCCATATGAAGTCTCAGAATAATAAAAGATTACATATGAGACGATGTATGAATGTGAATAAAGTAAGGAGTGTGTGCCAAGTCAGAGTTGTAAGACATCTATCCTCTTTGCGTACCCTTTTGGAAAAAGGCGTGAATTAGTTTGTTAGTTAACCTTATTTTCATCATTTCTAATTTTGAAACTGTTAATTTGTGGTGGAACTCCATTTTGATGATTTAAGAATACCAATTTTTTTTTTATTTTATTGCACTATTTTTTTTATTTAAGACCTGACTGGTTTCACCTTATGACGGACATCTTCAGACTGGTAACATTCATATTAAATTTGTTATTATTAAATCTCGTTTGCATCCTCAGAAACGTTATTTCCGTTCAGTGCCTCGGCGTGTTGGTCTCACCGAAACAAGATTTCTCCTATCTGGGTTGATTCCAACGTAACTAAAAATATTATAAATTTGCGTACATAATTTTTCAAGCAAAGCTTCCAATTTTTACAACCGTTTTATAGCTTTGAAGTTGCCGTTGCGGATGGCGCTCGAACCTCGACCTTTGGGTCTGATCGTCGTTCAAAATAAGCTAAGGGTCGTAAAATTAGCTCGCAACGACATGCTCCCGGAATTGAATGTGGCGAAAGTAAGTTGCCGAGGGATAATCGAGAGGCAAATTGACTTTTCATTTATGAAATTACCAAAAACGCTTCTCAGATCATAAAACTCTAAAAGCCTATGACAGCCTTTGATGGCGGGTGGCTTGGGGAGTATTTGGGTTACACGAAATGACGAAAATAACAAAGTGATGTGAAAGAGGTTGAATATTCTGATTATTTTTAACTTTAACTAAATGAAAATGCTTCGAAACGCTAATAGATATTGAATCCACTTTTTTTAGCCGGCGTAAAAATTACCGCCGAGACAATTTTTCCATCAAAAGTGACGTGAAACAATGAAGTATTTTAATCGTTTTATTATTTTTAATTCATAAGTTAGCTGTGTCAAAATTCCACAATAATAGTTTAACACAAATTTCCAAAAGAATTTTACTGAATTATTAATGATTATCATTACTAAACAACGTTATTTTGTATGTGATGTGATGTGAGTACGAGACATTGTAAAATTTTAAAAATACCTAATTCTTATTTTCAGTACATATAATCCGCCGTTCTTACAATTGTTGATGGTGTAATGGTAATCAGTCATCATAATCGCCTTTCAAGCAGTTGATTAGGGTTCGATTCTCAGTCGTAGCGATTTTTTTAAAATTAAAGATATTAATTTTAAAAAAATGTTTTTTATAATATCGTTTATTATTATATTATATTATTTAAAGTAGTTGTTATTGAAATTTACCGTGATTTTTCACGGATCTGCGCTTGTAAAATATAAAAATGTGAACAATTTATTTTTTAATATAGGAGCTAGTAAGTAATTTAAAAATTGTAATTTGGTGATATAATATTATTTTAGCTCTTAATATACTTTTTTTTTTTAATAATCGATTTTTCCAGAAGTAAGTAAATAAAATTACAGTTCTTTTTTTAAATTTGGAGTCAGTGAATTTGAAATGTGATTTATATCAGGTAGGTACTTAAATTAATTGTTCATCGATATTTGATTGCTTACTTGTGCGGGTAAGCTCTGCATTTAGTTCTGTTGATTTTTTGGCGAAAAACTCATTGCGTTAAACCAGTCATTCCCAAAGTGGTCTATATCGACCCCCAGGGGTCGATTCCGACCTGCAAGGGGTCCACGTCAATGAAAAAAAAAAATGGCGGTGCATGAGACGTAAATGGGGGTCCACGGGAGTGGATTCCATTTAGGCAGGCCGTCACCAAAAGGTTGGCTTCCCACAAATGTAATAATCCACCTCACAGATAGTACCTTTGTAGGTACTTACGTAATACTATCTTATAATGGACTTTAATTCCTAATTATATTAATAATAATAATTTTTGTGGAAGATATTATGCCGATTTGCTAGTATTTTTCAATTTCAAATCTCTACCGACTAGTGCTTTTTTTTCGGAGGGTAAATTTTGTTGATTTGCTAGCACTTTTCGATTTGGGATCTCTGCCGACTAGTACGATTTTTTGACGAGTTCGACTACAATTGAAGTGTTTACCGCGAAGGGTTCATTTCAAAGAACCTAGCAATTCCTGAAGCGTTCACAAAACTTTGAAGTTTTTCCCAACGCTAAAAAAAATCAATACTAGGAAAGCAGGGGGTCTATACAAAACAGAAAAAATCGACAAAGTGGTCTACGGGACAAAAAAGTTTGGGAACCTCTGCGTTAAACTTATATTAATGTGAACATCTGTCATTGCAAGCGCTCCTCAGGTGATATTTCACAAAAATGGCGCTATATAAATTAGTCAAGTACTGTAAGACTGTCCGGTAAGTTTCAACATAATACAGTTTTTGATTCGGTGTGTTATTCGATTCATTCAAATTGAACCACCAGTATTTGATTGAAAATAAATAATTTGAAATATTCGGTCCATAATTCTGAAAACAATTATTCTAGACGAAACACTTTTAAACAACGTTCCTTTGTCATCTCACGTATGGACTATTGTAATAGTGTATATGCTGGCCTCCCTCAGAAACAACTCAACAGAATACAGTCCGTCTTCAATGCAGCGGCGAGAATGATATATAGTGAGTCCAGATATTGTCACATTACTCCACTTCTGAATCGCCTTCATTGGCTTCGATGCCCTGAAAGAATAGAGTTTAAGATTTGCCTTACGATTTTTAAAGCACTGCAGGGAATGGCACCAGCCTATATATCGGAACTGTGTGTCCGACAAGCCTTAAATAGTAGACAACTTACTTTGAGGTCAGCAGACGTAGATACTGCTGTTCGATTAATTGAACCATCTCGATCAAATAAACCTGTTTACTATGATCGCGCTTTTGGTGTATCTGGTCCAGTTATCTGGAATAAGCTTCCCACAAAACTTCCCAACATACAGAACCTAGCAGAGTTCAAACGAGTCCTAAAAACCAGATTGTTTAAAAATCCCACATACAAAACGTAACTTATTAAAATTTAATTTCTTTGAAAACGTCCCTAATTTGCTTTGTTTCGGTTTTCTCCTTTCTTCTATCATTATAACTCAATGTCTTCACTATCTACTGAAAACCATATACTCATTGTCATAAAATATTTATTTTCTTTTTTGTTACTTGCTATATTTATACTGTTTGCATTTTTAGAATCGTTTACTTACAATACTTGAATATTAATGTTTTAAATGCCAACATATTAACTGTCCTCAATCATATTTCCTTTTCTTTGATTCGACAAATGTGTTAATATGAATTAATTTGTTTCATCTGAATTTTTATACCCTTAGCTTCTAGTAAATTGTTTTTTAATCTGTTGATGTACACATACACTGTTATACCCATATCTGAACCTTTTCTCTCGTGATTTATGATAACGATCATTATTTTAGATAGTTTTAATTTGTATACATATTATGTATTATTTTCTCCTTGTTAGTTAATCTTATTAGCATAATTAATTTAGCATGAAGCGCACTTTAGGTGAAATATCACAAAACTGCGCTATATAAGTTCACTGTTATTATTATTATTTTTAACGTAACTTTGCGGGGTTAAAAAAATATTTAATTTGCACTTAGGTTTTAAAAAACGTGAAGCAGATGAAAGTAGTAGAATTCAGAATGGAATTTATAATTTGAAGTTTGCAAGTTCAAATTATATTTTATGTATTTTAATCTTTGCATATAATAGCAAACATTTGTTTTGAGCCTAAATAAATTGAACATACCAGAACTGAATTATTTGTGTTAGAGTGAATTTCAATTTTCATTTCAGATTCCAAGGAATAATTGCGGTGTATATTTCACCTCTGACCTTAGTTTACATTTGTATTGTTAAATATATATAAATATACATCATCGGGCCGCTTCTCAAACACTTGTGAATAAATTACTTGCCCTCCTCTCGGGGATTTCAAGATGAAGTGCCTACTCCATTGATCACGTGAATTTAATTTAAACGTGAATCATTCTAAGAGCTTTTCAAAACCACCGCTACGAAAATAAATCGTTTGTATTTAGTGGTTATTGTTTTTAAAACCGTCTAGTGTAAGTCTGGATTATATTGTTCGGGGACTTAAAGCGGACGGATGGATATATATATATATATTAGATGAAGAAATTAGTTAAGACAATATTTTATACCGAGCATCTAAAGATATGACCCGGATGTAGTTGGATAAGGCAGTTTTACAGTATAACACATGGAAACAGGTGATGAAAAGTATGGCGAGAGAATATATGAAGCGGAAGTAGATTTATAAAGTAGCGTCAATGAAATATACTACCCGGAAGTAACTTTAAAAATAAGTCATGGAAATTCTAGGAAGATATAGTACAATTTAAGCAATCAAATACATGAGACGAACCCTGTCGACAATTGCTAGGTTAAATAGAACCGTTGGCATAAATGCGGTTCAAGCAAGAACTGTAAACCATGAGATAAGTTTTTAGCATTAATCTACTGACCTGTGCGATGAAACTATGGTTAATAATTATTTATTTAAGCGGGATTTTTTATTCATAATTATTAATTATAAACTCATTTTTATAGATCTTCAAGTAAAGAAATGAAAAAGCTTTTGTATAAGACCACGAATACCGGTCAGCTTTAGCCTAAGCATCATCAGAGTACAAAATTAAACTTAACAAAAAATACAAAGTGTGCGGTTATATGTACATACACAGGGAGAACAAATTATAAAACAAAATAACAAAATAATGAGAAAACAACTGTATATCATTTGAATTATAACAAAATAACAGAGAGAGAGTTAGATAATTTGAATATTTTTTTGACTGTTCATTTGTCAGTTAAAATGTTCAGTTCAAATTAATAATTATTCGTGTGATTTTTATTTAAATCCAAACAATAAATAAACAGGGCTGTCAATTTTACGTTGGCTAATCTGTGCACCTATTCATCGTGGTGTGATCGGTCATGGGATCAAAGCTATGATGGAAGAACCAAAGGCGATATGTTAAATTATACAACGACTTCAAGGGAACAACTTCGTGGATCGGTCGTCCAAGGTTCTAGCACACATACAACTCAGGGATCTCATTTCTCCTTCGTTTAGTATACCTCCATCCCACATATTACATAATGTTTTCATATCCTCTCTTTCAAATACGATGACTTACGGACAAACCTACATTCATTTAATTATCTTGGACGCTAGAGACTGTCAAACGTCAGTGTTGCAAGAAATAAGCGTTTCAACAGTATTCGGCAGGAAATAAACTTTCAGAATATTCGTTTTTGCGCCTAGGCCCACAACTTTCATATTATTTTTAAAAGCTTATGAATTTACGGTGACTTCAATAATGTACGTCCATATTTGTGTTGATTGTTTGGATGCATTGTTCCACTCTCAAAGCAATAATATACAGGAGGGACAGCTTTGCGAAACAGTGTGGTCAGGATTGTTGTTTTTTTCCTTACTCGGGCTTGGCTAGGGTTTTCATGAACACACCTTTTTTCATACATTCATAGCATAACTCGATATATTTTTTTGTTTATTTGTATAACCTCTTTTTCACAGTATTGTTATACAGGATATAACCTCAAAAACCGTTGAGTTTATATCCTGTTATGTCGCATAATAAAACGTAGTGAGTCGCTGAAGACGCGGGAGATGGAAAACATGTTAACATACGTAAAAGTGGTGCGATATCATGTAACACCTTGTCTTGTATCTCTCTCGCGGTTTACGACGTAAAAACCCGGAGAAAGTGATCGTAAATTTGTTTAGGTTGGGTAAAAATATTTAGCTCTTTCTCCATATATATTCTTACTCCAAGGTTCCACTGCACCAGTGTTATCTTTTCAGTTACATATTCTAGGGATCTACCATACGCGGAATGGTAGCGCACATGTTTGGGGGTATTCCGATCATTCTTTTTTTACCAGTTGATCCATTAGGATAAAAAAGATTTATGGGGGGAAATACCCTACAAACATGGTGGAGCTTTTTCCATAAAAAATGTTTGCCGGAAACTCTACAAAGCTTCCACGATTTTTTGTCACACAATGTATTCGAAACATGGTGGCCGTATAAACATTTCATCCATTATTAATTACGGGGAGCTTAATACTTGATGAACTATTTATTTATTGAATATATACAGGTATTTACTTGATTGCTTAAATTTTTTTTGTGTATAATTCGTAAAAAAATTACATTCAAACAAAGTGTCAATTCTTAACAATTACGTAGGTTGAAAATAGTTTTTTATAGTAATATTCAAAACTAGCGCAAACCCGTGAAAAATCACTGGATATTTATAATTTTTATTGAATGTTTGCACTTTTCTTTTTAGATTGCATATTAAAAATGTAAAAAGTGTATTTTAAAATTGTTTTTTTATTTTTTTTTATTAATTGGTACGACTGAGAATCAATCTGCACTAAAGACAACTACACAGACCACTACACGACCGATTATTGTGAGAACGGCTGCATAAATTTATTACATGTACTGAAAATGAGAATTACATATTTTTTTAATGTTACGTGCTCACATCACAATCTTTTATTGTTTTATTATTATTACGCCCGAAATCGGCTGGAGAGCGAAATAGTTCACCTATATCGCAAGGGAGAGTTCAGATTATATTTTTTGTAATGATTCTATAAAAGTTGTAATCGATTAATTCCAAAATACGGGGCTATGCATTCCTTAAGTTAAACGTTATATGTATTAGGTACAAATACTATTTCGTCTTCTTAGAACGCATACTTTCACAAATCCCCATCGCCATGCACCGGTGCATCCAATCAAAACAATTATATCTTCAATCTTAATCGTCGTACGAAATGCAGCATCCATTGTGTTTCAAATTATCTAGGCATAACTTATTCTAAATTATATCCAACAATGGGTATAATTCGGAGCACTGAGCCTCTCTCTATCTCCTTCTGAAATTTATCCGAACACGTGCAGGGGACGGGGACGGCGATAGAGAAAGATTTAGGCATGCTAATGTCATAGTGCGACAATTCTTGCAAAGGAATTTCACAGACAGAACCAGATGTACAAAACAATAGCCTTCTAAACTCGGTGCTCCATGAGAAATATGTATTGGAACTTACCCTAAAATGAAGGGAGTGTCGCGTGCAGTATGAACTTTCAGCATATAGTTACGAGTATTCGTAATTCACAATGTAATAGAAATCTTTTTTCTTTTTTCAATAATTTATGCACGTTATTCTGAATCAAAAACGTTCCCGACGTCTTTTTCCAACCAATGAAAACTTCAAAAAAAGTTTCCTTAATGTTTACCATTGTCGATGATGTAATCATTGATCTCTGTGTATACATTATAGATTTTTTTTTAACAACTTAGCTCTGACAATGTCAATAGAAAGCAAAAAAGCTGTCACGTGTGAACATAAATATTCCACTTACAAAAGTACTCCTACTATTGATATTAAATAAATTGTTAAGGGATTGGAAACAAATAAAAGAAGATATCGCTTATGTCTCAGGTAGGGACTTCAAATCTGAAGCTATTTTGGAAAATCCGACAGTTCGGATTTCTTGAAAATAAAAATACGGATGAAAACCGTTTATTTTGTTTATAAATCTTTTTGTATTTTTTCATAATGAGCGTGTTCGGTATCATATAAAAGACATGCTGATTTAATTTAAAACACTGTTAAAAATGAAAAAATAAATTATTTTATTTTTAAATAGGTTCATTTTAAACACTTGTGCATAACCAACCACGTACATATAACAAGCAACAACACTACTATCTTACAAAATACGATTTCTTTATTACTAGGAACTGTACGGGTTTTAAAAGGGTTTAAGTCTATTAAAAATCAACAAAAATATTTTTTGTAATCTATTTTTTCTTTCGATCATAACAAACGTACGATAGATAATTAAATGTAATATTGCTCAAATAAATAAGTTAACAGTGATAATGTACTATGAGTAGGTAATGATACAATACTTACACCAAACGTGCATTGTATCAGCAGACTGTATACTAGTATACATGGCCTGTTCAAAAGAAAGGGTGAATTTTTAATTTTCGCGGGCTGTGTATATTCGATTATCGTTTTTATTTATTACGTTGCTACACATATGTTTATCATATGGTAGCATTGTCAGCCATTTTGGATTAGTGGTTTGTTTTTGACAACTGGAAAGGTTAGTCACGTGTTTGTGTGTTCTTCGATTTTTTACTTTTGAAAAAAATGGATCAAAGAATATGTATTAATTTTTGCGTTAATATATAGCTTTCGTATTTTAAAAATCCGGATTCCGATTCCACTGTGAATAATTCAAATATCTGGATTTTTCGAACTCCGGATTATCAGGTTCACAATCCCTAGTTCCAGGAGGACATGGAAAAATCGAGTGAATAAAAAATTCTAAAGTCAGCTTACGCCAAGAGCTGAAGAATGGACGAGATAAGGATGATATTCGAAGTGCGTGGCAGGACGGAGGTGTGTGGCATTCGATCATATCTGCCTATCCCTTACCGAGAAGCGGCGTGTTGCTAAGCTATTAGCATTTCAACCATTACCGACGGTTTTCCTAGGAAAGGTTAATCAGACAAAAGGTTACAGAGACACTACATTCTATTAGTATGTAACTATTGAAATCGACAATAGTTGATACGGCATTTTTTTCTTTCTTGTTTAATCAGCTCCAACGGCCTCCGTGGACGATTGGTTAAGATGCTTGACTACGAATCCAGAGGTCTAGGCTATTTCACATTTAATTCAAATAAAATAGTATATAATTGCGGCACGTTCCAGAGCAGTAGAGACCCTGGTGAAAGACCACCATTCAGAATCGAAACGTTGCTTCTAATGGCTTAAACTGTGTTTGGTGATTAGATTTGAATAGCCAGGCGCTTCCCAACCTTCCTCTTCCCCATATCTTTATCTTCTTGGGGATGCCATATTCACACCAGGTCCGGACACGCAGTAGTTGCGACTCTTGTGCGGTATTCACTGTAAAAAATATAATCAATTATTCATTCATTTTATTAGTTAAACTGAAAATATCCGACATTAGTTAGTAGTCTTATGTTTTCAAAGGTTTCGAATATACTCGATTTCTGCTGAATAGTTTCTGTTCTATTTATTTTATCCGATCTGTACTTTTGTGAAGTGAGTACCGCACAAGAGTCCCAACTGCTCTCAACTGTCTAGAGCAAGTGGGACTATGGCATCCCCATATCCATCCGCATATTTTGGGGTATGTTATGAGGCTAAAAGTAGTGAGGAAAGGAAGGAGATGGGAAAGAGGAAGGTTGAGAAGTACTTGGCTATTCAGATATGGTCACCAAAAACGGCTAATTTAACAGTCTGGAACGTGCAGCAAATATACTAGATCTTATTTTATATGAATGGAATGTGTTATGACATTTTTTTTATATTAATACCGCCCAAGAGTCTCAACTGCTCCCAACCGTCTAGAGCAAGTGAGAATATGGCATCCCCAACAGGGGTATGTTTTGAGTCTGAAGGTAGTGGGGAGGGAAACTAGACGTGGAAGAGAAAGGATGAAAAGTACCTGGCTATTCAGATCTGGTCACCAAACACGGCTAAAACCCATTTCAAACAACGTTTCGATTCTGAATGGTGGTCTTTCACCAGGGCGATACTTACAGAGTATCTACCTCTCTGGAACGTGTCGCAAATATAGTTTTTAATAATACATATTAATTAAATGTGTTATGACACATATGAATCAAATAAAAGTTATTTTGTGCACGCCGGGTTTGAACCCGCGACCTTTTGATTTGTAGTCGAGCGTCTTACCGCAGTCAAATAAGTAAACTTATTTTTTGGAGAGTTGTCGACAGTTCGACTGGCAAAGTCGCTGTGTATTTAAACCTTCCCGCATTTGCGTATCGTCGACTAAATCCTCCGCAAACACTCGGCGTATCTCCCCTTCGGCGTACCTGGAGGTACCGAGTGGATCCAGTCCCACGGCGTATCTAGCGCAGTGTTCCGTCTCCGATATTGTAATTGTGTATATCTCGTTCGGATTGATCCGCCATTGTTTGCATACGTTTAGGGTTCGGCGCGGCTCACAAAGGCAGCAATAATCACGGCCCAGACGGGCCCACATTTCTAGACAAACACTGGTTGTATTGTGCGGCCAATAAACCATTCATCATTGATGCAAATGTGACATGATACGATTCACTCTCCCGGTACGAGTACCCCTTGGCTTAGTATATTCCCGATTCGGTACACAATAAGAATTGAGTCAGATTTTGCCATTAATAACAATACTCGTGTAATTTATACGGTGCCGTTAAGTTCAAAGTGCTTCACAAAGTTAGAAAATAACTTGTAGTTAGCTTCGCAATTAGTGACGAACGAAAAGTTATTACCAACTGCGGGTAGCAGACAGTTGCGTGAACAGAGTTTTCTATCCGGATAGGCAGTAGGAAAAACAGCGGACTGATTGATAATAGAGATAGGTACCAACAAATTTCACTGATAACTATTGATTTGTTTCTGTAAAAGCACTGCCTTGGACACTAACCCAAACGAGCCACTTAAACGCGCGTCAGCTCACAGCATACATATTTTGTGTGGTCTAGTGAACATAGTATAATCTATCCTAACGTTGGCGGCGTTTGAGCATGTGTAGTTACTGCTTTTGACAAGTTATAGTAGGACGGTCGGTGTGGTGCTCGCAGCGATGCGATTAGCTGAATTTCGCGCGTATTTTTGAAAATGTAGATTTATTTTTTGCAATAATTTCATATTATTTAATCCAATATTATACATATTTATATGCAAGTACGACACAAATTTATTTAAATTTTTTAAGTTTTTCTTTTCTCGTCAGTAAGGGTTACCTTAATATTTATAGTTTTTGTGTTTAATTTGTAGAACTGCATTTATTTATTTTTTATTATTTTACTTTATTTAATTTAATATTATTATTAAGTTGTGCTATTTTAAGTGTTGTTGTTTTTATTTATTTTTTAGCGACAGCTGATTCGGCGTTCAAGGCCATTATCAAAAATAAAAACTTAAAATAGCAGAAATTAATAATAATAACATTAAATGTAATATAATTACGATATAAAAAAAATATCTACTTCCTTCAAATTTAACATACGTACTTAGAGACTCATGACTTACGTGATTTATTCAACACTCGCTTTATTACGGTCTTCTCTTTTGATATCTCAATTCGATATCTCGGATTCAATGATTTATTTGTGAAGTCGTGTTGTTTTCGTTAGTAATAAATAATAAATCCATGCATAAAATGCAATAGCGATTTGCACATAAACCCCGAGAGACTTTCCACGTGGATTGTCTTTATTTACTGCGAGAGCCATAAAGGGTTTTGTTTTAAAGGATTTGAATATTCCATTTGGAACACTTCCAGTGCTCTGTTTGAAGTTTTATCCCGCCATTATTCCACCACAGACAAACGTTATTTTAAAGCCACGGCGCGACTAGACAAATTCCCATCCAAAATTTGTGGCCAATTCTGTGCCGTGATAGACCTCGCCGAATAAATCGATGCTCCATAGATAAAAAAAGATAAAGAGATTCTGTTAATTGGTTTCATGCATTAAATCCGAATAATAGAACAAACTCTAAGAAAACGTGTGTATTGATAAATACTATGATTAAAGCTGTCTTTGTTCGAAAAGCTCGCTCCAGAAATAAGGTCAGAACATCAAGAAGGATTTTTAATTCCTCGAATTCTTTGAAGCAAGTCGAGAAAACTACAAAAATAAAATGTTGTGTGAGTCGTTTGAATTCTCTGAAAATCTTATTCAATCTGTTGTTCCCAGTATTTCTTGGAAAGTTGTACATTTAGTTGTAGTCATTTTTCTGAGACGTTCGTCTAATTCAATTTCTTTTCTTCATTGTGAGTAGGTACTGCATGCGTTTTTTTTTTATGTTTAACTGTCATACCTAATTATTGTATTTTAATTTTTTTACATTTACCTTAGAAGAAACATTTTGTTCCATATTCAATGGCTACATTACATATTTCTACTAATTTATTTGTTCTATTGGTTATTTTAATTTTATTTTGCTTGTGTAAAAGCATACTTTTACAAGAGAAAAAATATTTTTATAGTCATAAATAGGATCAAGAAAGGGACGCTTTGATAGTTTGGGCATGTAGAACGAATGAACGAAGAAAAGAGTGTGAAAATAATATACGATGCGAAAGTGAATGGAAGAAGAAGTCAAGGACACCCAAGGAAGACATGGCACGATCAAGTAAATCAAATACTTGAATCAGGTTATGTGAATAGTCAGAATAACAGAAGAGTATGTATGAGACAATGTATGAATGTGAATAAAGCAAGGAGTATGTGCCAAGATAGAGTTATTTGGCGGTCCGTCCTCTCTGCCTACCCCTGCGGAGAAATGGCGTGATGGTTAGTTGGTTAGTTATTTTTTTTACATTAAAAAAAAATGTCTATAAACATAGTTTCAAACTTTATATAAACAAAATAGTCAAGTCATTTAACTCTATCTTATCAAAGAACCTTCAAATCAAAACATTTACCTTTAATGTACCCAAGTTACGCCATACAGTCTGATTCATAGCATTTCCATTGGTAATATCAAAAAGATAAGTGGAAATGTTTTTACCAAGTGTGTATTTATTTAAACTCGAACGACAATAACCCCACCTGCAATCAGTCATCGATCCTTACATCACAACCTCGAAATAGGTCGAGGATCATAGGGCAGATACCCATCATTTGTTAAATTTCCGTCTCCCACGTAAAATTAATACCAAATAAAAAAATTACAGAATTTTAGACCTTCTACGAAAAAATCACTTTTACCTTTCGACTGATTCTCTTACATTTCTTAATCATGCTGTAACTATTAATTTATTAGCTGTGATTATAAATGTTTTTCTTTGTGAGTGTACCTACAGTTACGTACGACCATACGAGTGTAAACTTTTCCAATTTGGAACTGATGTCAATTGAAATCATAGAGTTGGTAGAGTAGTATCTATCCAAGGCAGTGAAGTCAGTTTTTGATGATTTTAAACTGACTCGGCGTACCTGGGCGCGGCTAAGACTAAAGCTACGGTATTTATACATCCATACATATCACATATCGACATAATGTTTTTGTTTATTCGTATAGCCACTTTTTCACAGCATTTTTATCAACAAAAATATAGCATATAACATAGAGAAAATCGCATGTTTGTGTAGGTTGGGTAAAAATAATTAGCTCTCCCTCCATATATTGTTACTTCAAGATTGAAATCATTGAATTTACAAAATAATCTTCTCAAATCCCTACCTACATCATAAAGTACCCACCTATAATATATTTTAACAGATATTATTCTAAATTTGAAGTGAAACTAATATTTTTTCTTGACAAGTGAAGTTTTATCTCGTGATTTTCACGGGTAACAACCAGTTTATGTGTACATTGTGCAGAGCGACGACTCCGTGAATTTGTTTATTTTCATGTCCAGTTTCATACAGCTTTTGTTGACGATGTCATACAGCTTTTTGAATTTACTCGTAGCTTAGTATGGGATTTTTCGCTTAAAATAGCTCATATCAAGCTTAAATTTGATATATTTTCACAATGTGGGCGGCTCATTCGATTTCATGCAAAAATATTAAAAATCGTAAAATTTCACATCTTCACTCAAAGTGGTTATAAACAAAGTTTATGTGTTTTATTTATAAATATAGCAAGCCACAAAGTAAATGCTTTTTACGAATATGGAATAATTAATTATTTTTTGCTTGACGGATCTGAATGTTTTCACAGCCCGAGACTTGAAAATTCCAATTTTGTATAATATATTATAAATAATATTATTTCAAAGAGCCTTTTCAAATCTAATCAAGAGTAGTAGATACTCTCAGTTCCGCCGTGAAAGCCACCATTGAGAATCGAAACATTGCTTGAAATGGCTTAAGCCGTGTTTGGTGATCAGATTTGAATAGCCAGGTACTTTCCAACCTTCCTAGACTCCATATCCTTCCCCTCCCCACTACCTTCAACCTCATAACATACCACAGTACCGAGTGCCAACACTCGTGTTTGGTCACCAAATCTTAACCAGGAACTTTCCGACCTTCTCCATCTCCTTCCCCTCCTCACTGTTTTCAGCCTCACAACGTACCCCGATCAGGGACGCCATAGTCCCACTGGCTCCAGATGGTTGAGAGCAGTTGGGACTTTTATGCGGTATTCTCATGTTACATTGTGTTACAAAAAACTCTATTAAAACTAATTAGTAAATTGTTTTTATAAAAAAAAAGAATAATAAATTACAATTTAAAAAAAAAATTAGTTAATTATTATTATTAATATATACTCGTATACATATATATATTTCTCTTCTATAATTTATATTCTTCATATAAATTATATTCTTTCTCGCTAAGGGTATTTCAATGGAGTTCTCAGTAGTGTAACCATTCAATATTCTTCCTTGTTGACACAAACACAATAATTTCACCTCCCAAAATTATCTTCCTTGAATCAGCTACATAATTTATAAATAACCGGTCCAGCCAGTGTGTCCTCTCTTATGCATATAATGATACAGTATCTTTGACAGCCTCCATAAATTCTGACATCTTGCAAAGGCGTCGCTCCGACAGGAAAATTAGTATTTTTACCATAAACGTTTTCCGTCAATGAACATTCCCCACGACATCCGATTCCCAAACCTGTTGATTTGATGGTTTTCATTGCTGGTTAAATGCATGTAAATACACCTTTCTCCCGGTTGAAATCAATTTCGTTTTGCAATTATCATTATTATCTATAATTTACGTCGATCTTTAATGATACGTGCAATTTACAGGTTCGACATATTTTTTTATAACTAGCTGTCAGGTATTAAAAACATTAAAAGAAACATGCGACTGTAATTTGTATCAAAACAGTTCATCCACATTTTTTGCATTAATTTATTAATATATTTTTTTAAATTCTGAATAAATAATCTTAGTACAAATATATCCTATGAAGAAAAAGGAAAACTCTCCGGCGGTGAGCTCTGGCGTCATGAAATATTCACTTTTTTTTTTGAGTCTGTAATATAAAACTTACTGCAACTTTTTTTAGTTTACACCATCCCTAGAGCTTTTGGTATTAAGAATCAGCACCCAAAAACATACTTTTTGCCTTTCTAGTACAAGCGAAACTACAAATTATTTGTCTCTTAGTTCTATACGAATAGTTAATAAAATATCCAAAGTTTTCAGTGAATATAATTCTTAAACAGTAACTTTTTAAATTCTTAATTAAATTCATACTGGATTTTTAGGTAAAACATTAAAAAAAGCCTTTGCTGGTTTTAAAACTGCACCTTTACTGATATTTTTGTTTATTTTTCATAGAATTTAAAGGATTAAAGTAAAAAAAATATATTCACTGGAAACCTCCGAAATTTTTCTAACTACCCATATAAAATTTTCAGATTAATCATTTGTAGTATTGCTTGTATTTGAATGCTACAAAGTAAAGTTTAGCGACATTTTTGAGTGCTTACCTTAAAGTATTTAGCTGAAAACCTTTTTTTAGTAAAACATTTTTTTAAATAGCGAAAATCTAATATCGGAATTGAAATTAAAACAAATTTGTGATAATTGTTTTCTAGAACGCTATTTATGATAAGATAGTCATTTAACAGACTTGACGAAGAGTTAACAATATTTTGAAATGCTCAAGTCAAAATTGACTTACTCTTTTAGTAAAATAAGACAAGTCTTAGTTTATTCCGTGTTTTTCAATGAGACAAAAGCTTTCTTGAAAGGAGAGTTGAAATTTTAGAAGAAACCGTGTAGCAAAACTGACGTATCTTAATACTTAGTTTAGTTATAAGAATTTTATTTTATTATTGTTTTAAATGCGTCTGCCATTTAGATTTTAACAAATGAAGCCACAATTCTCACAAACCCACATACAAATAAAATTGCCAGTTATCGTAATTAAATTAAAATCATAACACAATCATTACCTTCCTTCACGAGTTAATTAACTTCCCGATTAATACACCTTCGTGACTTGCAATCTCGCCAATCTCAATCAAGCGGCTCGTATAACTAGTTGATATTATTTGCTCAAAAGCCTTTATCTCAGTCATAAATTACATCACGTCTAGACGCACGTTTAACCCGATACAGTTTGAAGCTGCATACAACGCATTGAACAATGTATTGTTTAAACTTTAAAGTATTATTGAATGAATGATAGTGAAACAATACAATGAGTTTGATATTTTTACATGCACATGAATAAATACAATAGGTAGATTTTCATTATTATTCATTTCAGAAGAATAAAATCGTCTCCGGAAAGGCAAAAGTTTACACCAGAGTACCTAAAAGTTTTTTTTTGTTTTTACAATCTCAATGCTCACATTGCGTTATCTGAAGCGAAAAAAATCTAAAAAAACGTCCTAAAAACGTGCCGCTTGAGTCAAGCCTTCTCCTAAATGGTAAAAATATATTTTCGATGGCTGAAGAGCCACAAAAGTCTTAAGAATCAAACAAGAGTCGGAGCATTCGATGCAGAAATAAACTGATCAAAACTGCTAGTCATTCTTTACCAAAGTGTCGTTTAAGCCCTTTTGCCTTTACGACGATGATATGTACTGCGGTAAGACAATATTCCGATCAAATCGTATCTACGTCTGAAGCACTGAAGAGAAAATTAATAGAATTAATTGAAAATTAATAGAAATCGTGGGCGTGTTTGTGTCTCCGAATTAAGCTTATTTTTCCTTGCTTCCGGTGAAATTGATCAAACATTTTCCAACACTGAAATTCTTCCTTCAAAGTAAAATAAATTTCACTTGAGCAATATGGGGCCCGAGAGTCAAATGGTCTTATGCAAGCTAAAGACATCTATTTTAGTTCACATCGCTGTGATTACAATTCTAAAGATTGTCTATTCAGTGGCATGTAGGAATAATAAACAGGGTGTTTTGTACTCGATGCGAAATATTGGAGAACGTTATAGAAGAGGTGTTTACAAAAAAATGATGAATGAAGGTAATTTCTATGAACAGCCAGAGATAAATAACCCCGTGAATAAAGCAAGGCTCTGAACGTGATAGAAATCGAAATATTCGTTTTTGACGGTCCTGGCTTAAAATGGCCAATGCCAAATGCCTAAAAGCCTTCGACAAGTAAATAGACGATGTCAGCCTAATCAATGGAAGTGTTTTTTTCTAAAAATAAAAACAAACGTTACCGGCTTACGAATAACATCACAATAAAACTCCTACTAAGATCATTATAAGCAAAAAATGTTGCTTGTGCAACGATGAAGGACTAGCAGGGGAATCGAACCTACGATACCTGGGTACTCGGCTACTAATCGATCGTATTGTGACATTATCAAATAATACATCTTCATTAATTAGAACAACACTTCCAACTCACTTGATAGATAAGTATCTATTCAACTCGATTCAATTATTTATTCACTTTAAAAACATTACAAAATACAATTTCAAGGAGTTTTAAAGATATATTATAAAATGTATATGGGGTATACTAAAAACAGAGTACAAAGCATATATACTTAGATAAGAGTAAGGTAAATTAATTATGAAAAATATATACATTTTTTAAGGTTTTATAATTAAGCAAGATGGAGAAATAATATTCAGTACTTAAGCAAGCAGCAATAAAGCTTGCTGTTTAAAGGTAGTTTCACTGACGCAAAAAATGTCGATATCCGAAGCGATTTGATTCAACAGCAAGAGTGCCCTCCCCACCGGCATGGCCATTGGCAAGTTAGTCCTGCAGGCCGGGAGATGAAACAATCTATGATATCGATGACGGCGATAACCATGGGGAACATAAAAATGAATGCTCTCTATAATAGGCAAGTTTTCGAAGCATCCACGTATCAATCTACTGGAGACCCTGCCCCAGGCATCGCTTTCCGCAGCGATACGGATGGAATATTCCGTTGTCTGTGAATTTTGTAATGCTTCACTCAGTTTTCTCCCCATGCTTGATTTTTAATGCCGAGACTATAAAAAGCTACCAGCTGTTCAACAGATAAAAGTGTGTTTAATTTCTTCAACAATTGTAATAATAGATTCAAATGTGCATATTTTTTTATCGTCTTGTTAATAAAGCGGCTAAACAGAACATGTTTTGGTCATCAACCATTGAGGTTAATATCCTGTTAATGTTTTACGTTTTGTTTTTATTCGATTGTACCGCCATAACGCACGATCCTATCATAAAAAAAGCACTAAAGACCTTTGTGCTGCTTTCGTTAGAACCTTAACGTCATCAATCAGAAATAATGGCGAATTGTAAAAGTCCAATTTTTCACACAACATTCACTCGTTTTCCTGCATACAATGTCGGGTTAAGGATAGACCTTACAGTATTCCAGGGAAATTCTTTAAATTATCTTACCCTTTTCGTGTGGAGTACTTTTATAAAGCACACAGTATCATAATAATATTATGTGTGATGGTCCTGCTGCTGAGAGCTCCGTTGGAACCTCTCTTTCTGTTGTTTATAAACATACTGGATAATTGAGTAAAAAACTTTATTTTTACAGCTGGTCAGCTGGTAAAATAAATAATATATTAGGTGTATTATAGTCAAGGGAGCAACGTCTGGAGAATACGGCGGGATGGGTAGGACTTCCCATTTTAACGTTTTCAAGTATGTCTTGACCACTTGCGCAATATGGGGTCGAGCATTGTCAATTAAAATCTCCCGCAAAAGAAGTGAATTTGGCTCGTAAACTGACATTTTCAATCTAGAATGACTTTATGATACAAACAAAAATCGACCAATGTTTCTATGGGGTTATGTTGACAGATATCTAAATTTATTGTATGACGTCTATGGTCTATTTATTTCCACCACTACTTGCCGCTAAAGCCATATATAGGAAAATGGCGGAAGAAAATTTGTACACCTATAATATGTATTTTTTGTGCTAGTGTGCAAACTTGGAGTACATCCAATCTGTTATGAATATGTAATATTCCACTCTCGTTTATTTCGAACTAGTTGTTTTCCTTGAAAAATCACGGGGTGTAATTAGATTTACAAAGAAAAAATATTACTTGCTTTAATGCACCCATTTCAAATGTCTGATGAAATAAATGATAGGTAGGTACTTTATTAATTACGTAGGGATTTAAATACTTTACTTCAATGATCATCAATTCCAAATTTTAAAAGTCACTCTCATATAATCGTACGTACTGACAAAGGAAATGATTTATAGCTAATTACAATCATTTTTTAGGTCTTTGTAAAACGTATTTTAGGTGATATTCCTCAAAATGAGAGTAAAAATTATCCGAGTATTATTATTGAATAAAAAATAATTTTGTTTTAAGCCACTTTATTTATACACATATAACAATTCGACCGGTTTCGGTTAGACTTAACCTTCATCAGGAACGTATAAGTATAAACTAAGTTTAAACTAGTATATACTAGTAATACGTATAAGTATAAACTAGTTTATACTTATACGTTCCTGATGAAGGTTAAGTCTAACCGAAACCGGTCGAATTGTTAAATGTGTATAAATAAAGTGGCTTAAAACAAAATTATTTTTTATTTAAATTATAATGTCAAGCTACAAAGTGTTTGCTTCCTTCGATAATTTATTATTATTGATATCACAAAGGAGTAGAGATAACAAGGGGTCTATCAGCTTACATGGTTTCAGTACACGTGTAGTCCCTTTACGAAACTAAATTCAATATTATTTATATGTAGTTCATCCCTCCCAATAGTGCTTACATGTTTTGTTTATCAAATATTTACGCGCTCATAATTCGAACTCAGCCATTTCCAACTCTGGCGTGCCGTGAAAGCTTAAAACTAGTTGCTTTAATAAATAAGTACCCCCTGTCTATTATTTTATGAAACCCTTTCAACCTTTACGCAAAATGTGGGCTTTATTAAAACCTGTTTCGGGCGAAAGGCTGTGTTGTAATTTTGCAAGCTTCATTTCTCCTCTCGTGTTCAAGTCACGACTTAGAATTATTTGAATGTGTGTTTTGTAAATTTTTTTAAAATACAGCTTTGATTCCGCTGTAATTGGACAAAGCTTATGTTTCTGTATCTCGTGTCATTATGCCGACTTAATAACAAAGCAGAAGCATGGGGATTGAATTTAAACCTTTGTCAAACGTCGGGCGAAATTCAAAGCATTATCTTAAATATAAACCTTTTATTAAGATGCCAATCATGTTTTCCATTTGAAGGAACTCTTCAAAAATGTTGAACGAATATTATAAATACAAGTTTACTGTAGCTTTTTTGTATGTGATACCGCACAAGAGTCACTACTGCCGAAACCAGTGGAACTATGCCTTCCTCGTTTAACCAATTTTGTGAGGCTAAATGAAACTGCCCCCAACCGTCTGGAGTCAGTGAGACTATGTCATCTTCAATCAAAGTATATTTGCGGCACGTTCCTGAGTGGTAGATACTCTAAAGTATCGCCCTGGTGGAAAGACCACCATTTAGAATGGAAACGCCCCTCTCCACTGCCTTCAGCCTCACAACATACCCTATTTGGGAATGCCATAGTCTCACTGGCTCTAGACGATTAGGAGCAGTTGAGATTCTTGTGCGGAATTCATATAAAAAATGGGGTATGGTCTTAGACTGAAGGTAGTGGGGAGGGAAACTAGACGTAGAAGAGAAAGGATGAAAAGTACCTGGCTATTCAGATCTGGTCACCAAACACGGCTAAAACCCATTTCAAGCAACGTTTCGATTCTGAATGGTGGCTTTTCCCCAGAGCGATACTTACAGTATCTACCACTCTGGAACGTGCCGCAAATATACTATACATTATGTTTAATAAGAATCAAATGTGGTATGACACATAATAATTTAATTTATATTTTTTTTTGCGCATGCCAGGTTTGAACCTGCGACTTCTCGATTTGTAGCCTTCTTACCACTCGACCACGGAGGCCGTCATGCATAATTTGAATTGTTTTTATCTAAGCTGTCTGTCATTTTTTTATTTGAAAAGCGGTGAAAAATGGCAATGATTCGCATTTTAATATTTCGTCTGTGGAGCATTCGTCAAAACGGGGAGATAAATCGTTCGTAATTTAAAAAACAGAACACAATGTTTTCATTTCAAATTCGGAACGTCATTCTGATTAATGTCTCGCCATTCGATTTATGATATAAAATAAATTACCATGATTTATTATTCACTAAATGGTTTTGGATATATATTAAAATATCCAATGACTGACCGAAATATAAATGCATCCTCTTTATATGAATCATAACTACGAATAAAATAATCTGTCTGTATGAAACACAATATCTCTCAAACGGCGAGCATAGTGAAATTTGCACAGATTTTTCATTGAAAAAAAAATCTAGGTTAATGCAACTGTTTTCAGATCACTTCCGTCATGTGGTATGGAACATTGAAATATCAAGAAATAAGTCATATTAAGTATTGGATTGTCAATTAAAACCACAATATTGCTTGTTAAACGTTCTCATCTGGAATATACCAGTGTCATTTGGTCCCCTTTGTATACTGTTCCTATTTATCATATAAGTTATGCTATTCATTCCCTTACAATAGAAAGATTTTAAAATAAATTCTTAAGATTTATTAACTTCAGAATGGGCTTATTAAAGGAATCTATCAATTACGATTATCTTCTCTGTCATCTTAATTTATTGAGATTGTCTGAACGGAGAATAATTACTGACTTGATTTGCTTATACAAAATTATAAATTCAATGATTGACAGCCCTGAACTATTAAACTTGATTTCATTTCATGTTCCTAGCAAGACGATTACAAGGCAGTACCTACCGTACTATTGTAGCAATTCTGCTTCAATCTCACAATTCAACACGCCTATGCGACGAATGTTGCATCTGAGAAACATATACTCCGATGTCGCTGATATATTTAACACGTCAATGTCAAACTATAAGTTTAATTTAGTACAGTTGTTGTTATCTGGTAGAGCTAAACTAATAGTCGGACCTATTACTTAATATTATTTATTTCCTTTCTTTTACAATATTTTTGAATATGTTATTAGTTATTTTTGTATCTGCTATTCAATACTCTTTTTTTTTCTATTTTACACAATTCTTGCACAAATGAGGTTACTGTTTTGAAAAAATAAAAATACATTAAAATATATGTAAAAGCCTTAAAACGGGCGTAAATAAATAAATAAATATTGAATTCGTACATCGCTTCTTCCGCGGAGTTGCATGAAGATTAGGGCGAGAAAGAAGCGATTATTCATATGATGAAATTGAACTATCATTGAAAATTTCTCCATTAGAAAAGCGTAGGAAAGACTTTTAATATAATTTAATATACTTTTAATAATTTAATAATTAATAATAACACTTTTAATAATCTAATATACTTTTAATATATTTTAAATATATACTATTTAATTTTCATTTTCAAAATGACTGATTGTATAATTGACTCACTTTTTTTGGTTGCAACTCATCCAGTTCAACATCCCTTGCCGTAGACTCAGAAAAAATGAACTGTTGTTCCTCAATCATCATTCTACTAATTATGGGTATCATTCTCCACTGTTCAGAATATCTAGACTTGTTAACTCAAGCCGTGCTCTTGAAATTTTTGGCACCATTCCAAATGATTTTTGTCATTCTTTACGACTCTACCAAAACTTTGACTAGACCTTGGCTTTGATTTGAATGTTCTTTCTTTTGTGTATTTTGTCCAATTTTTGTCATTGATTCTCTAATATTATGTATGCTGTTCTTTCTCTGTTGTTCTTTTTGCCCATTTCGTATTATTTTATTTTCTTCTAAATTAGACAAAATTATGTAAGTTTATTAATAAATACATATTTAGAAAAAAGTTTTTTGAAACTCAAGCAAAGCTGGGTAGTAACTTCTAGTATTATATGTTTTAAAGCTAACGAGGGTTTTGTGCGATATCTTAGATAAAGATTACTGAAATATTATGAATATATTTTTTAGGTAAAAACCAATTAAAAAAACTTTCAAAAACAAATTACTTAGCTACGTCACCCTCCTTCGGATCGTACGTTTGATTTTTACTTTCAGGTACGGAGAGGAAAAACAATATTGTTGGATGTATTTCAGTTACTACACGTTTCACCTTAATATTTAGATAATTATCCCGGTACAGCTTCCATGCGCTAAACGCCAAGGCTAGCGCGGTCCACACCGGTAGTAGGTTTGACGAGTCCCCTGTACCCCACTGTGTCAGTCACCGGGCAGAAATAGCCCGTGTGAATACCTTCGTGAATTCTTTATGACCAGCTCATATAAGGGAAGGGGTTTGCCACCTTTCGTGGGACAATATAACTGGGAGACGCAGCGCAACTATGGAGCATATTTATTTCGGTTTTAACACGTCTGATCTCTTTATAATACACTTATGATTTTGATTGAAAAATTAAATGTTATCCCATATGTGATTATGACAATGGTATTTATTGGTTTCGTAAACAAGTGCAATAAATATAACAACTTGGCTGTGGAATGATTTTCCGGCTTCTGTGTTTCCTGCCTCCTAGGCCATTTCGAGACCCAGTTTCACTCCTTACTTTCCTCAAAAAGACCCTCCACACAGCATTTCCAAAGATGACCCTACGGAAAATGGTTTCCCTGTAGGCCTCTTGTGTGTATTTAATGTAAAAACAAGGGACAGATATCGGTAAGATTGGTATGGACTAGACAACAATAAAATGTATCAATATACCATTGAAACAAATAAATAAAAACAATTATACGAACATTTCAATTGATCTTTTCTTGAAAACTTAGACTCTTGAAGTAACCTTAGAGTGTGCTTTCCATCCATCACATTATCGTTGTAATACTTTCTCCTATCAGAGGTTGTCTAGCATCGGAACAATCTTCACCCCGCAGGCTGCAATCCCAACACATAAAAAATAGTATTTGCTTTTTTTCCATTATTATGGCGGAACTTATTTTTCTTCACCTTATCTTAAGGCATGCACAGATGTCTAAATAAACATGGCTAAGTTCCCCCAAACTTCCTCTATCTCTTTTCCATGTTCTTTTCACAACATTCCTCGAAACTGTGGCTACCACAATACCCCTACCTCTATTCGATTAGAACCCTTGTAAAAAATTTGTTGAAATTAATTTCCTCGTATTGCCTACCTTTTTTGTATCATGGGGTCGCCAGTTTGACGAAACGTTAGCAGAGTAACACATCACTTTACTTCCGTCACTATTGTCCGCCCTCGCTCTAAGGGCGGGATATGTGGGGCGGGTGAAGGAACCCCGGCCAAACTTGAAGGTTTAAGTTTAGGAAGACAGCAATTCCTGGGAAAATACCAAATTTGACGTTGAGATGGGTTGCTTAGCCGGATGGAAGAATTCAAAATCGTCGCCAATTCCATGTTGCACCAAAGCTTTTAGGATCATTTTCGCTTGGAAGGTAGGGCGGAGTATGGTATGTGTCAGACATTATATTTGAAAGCTCTTAGCAGAGTGTGTTTTTAGGCTCATGGTTGAGATTTCTGTGTTCACGTGGGTTGTTCTGCCTCCTCTCTCGTAGGATATTTTGAAGGTAACTTAACTTAAGCATGTTGCGAAAATTTTCTTTGTCTTAAGTATATATTTATTTATTTTAAAAGAACGCAAAAATTCAGTTATTCACCAAACAATTTGAGAGATGAATGAGAGTGGTACATAAATTAATAATAAAGTTAAGTAAACAAACGTGTAGGTACATGCATAGTGTGATAAAAGAAACTGGAAGCATTTATTTACACCCCACATATAAATAACATAAGGTTTATCCAAAGGAGTTATATTAATATAAAGTAAGAAGTGGTGCTAATACACTTTTTACTAACTAAATATATATATTTTTTTTTTATTAATTTATCAATGTTTTGTTGTTTTGTGATTGCGGTAAAATATTTGTGTCGCGTTACTATAACATCAAAACCTGTTTTTTATCTTTGCTTCGCTTTCGCGTACGTATATCAGTGTTACAGTCAATAATAATTCTTCAAATGAACCATCAAAATTAAAGGCTCACGGCGTATCAAACGAATAATAATATGTCAAATCTCCATGGCTAATCATAGAAAGAGCTGAAAATAGTTTTTTGATCTAGAAATTACAAGTAAAAAAAAATGCTAATTTCATGACACCAGAGCTCACGTTCAACATTTCTACTGATTTTAAAAACTGGTTTCTGCTTTATGAGGGTATTAAAAAAAATCACAAAATATTTTATGTTACATATACTTCACAAAAATAATCATGGCATCAGATTAAATAATTTAGAAGCACTAGAAATAAGGAAAGCCATTTAAATCAATGGTCAGATTGTTAATAATCAGGTAAATTTGTCTAGTAGTTCAATATTAGGTATATTTCCTGTAAACTCATATCATTATTCTATAATAACCTTTTCAGTTGACGTTTTGTTTCTTTCAATTCATAGTATCTGTCTCTTTCTCTCGGTTTTTTTGTTATAATTTAAATGTTATTCTATTGTTTTCTCATTGTTTTGTTTTGTTATTTTTTTTTCTCCCTCTGTATGTATATATAACCGCACACTTCGAATTTTTTGTTTAATTTAATGTTGTACCCTGATGATGCTTAGGTCAAACGAAACCGTTTGGTCATATATTTTTTTAATAATATTCGTGGTCTTATATAGAGCTATTTTTTAATTTCTTTACAAAATATTTTACCATCAAAAACATTATTTTTCTCTCAAATACATGAAGGTATCTTAAAATCCGTTAATTTTGATACAAGTTTCTTAAACCCGTATTCCGGTTTCCTCCAGTTTTATTCCCAATGACGGGTAGGCTAACATCACGTAACGTATGGTTCTATTTTTATAGTGAACATAATTCAAAACGTAATCGATTTTACCGTAACTGAAAGCAAGTTACTTCGATTACCCCGAGCGGTCGCTTTATCATCACAATCCGGTTATCATAATAAAATATCTCTCAACTATTATACGTTTATATTAATCCATGCAATCGATTGACTTCCGACGCTATAAGGAGATTCAGTTGACGAAATAAATATGCTGGATAAGTCTCAGACTGATAACTAATTATAACATAGTGAATGTAATGTGATTAGATGAACTCATTTAGGACAAATATAAAAGGGTAAACTCGAGGTGGAAAAAATTGACATGTTGAATTCACGGTGAAAAATTTGGTAAGGAAGACTCTAAGATGAAAAAATGTGACAGTCTGAACTCACAGAGAAAAAATGTGACAGAATGAACTCTGGGTGGGAAAACGTGACACAGTTAAACTCTAGGGGGAAAATAAATAACAGGATAAACCCAGAGAGGAAAAATGTCAGATTGTTAAAACATTGTCGATAGTGAAACTCAAAGTATAAGAAGGTCACGGCGAAAACTCAATGAGAAAATATGTATAAGGTGAACCGGGATAGAATAAATGCGAAGATAGTGGATTTAAGTTTAAAAAAAGGAACAGCTTACCACTATTATAAAATAGGATTTTACCTAAGTATAGATTTATTTTATAAAGATGTCATATTTGATTGACTTTTGGTAAATGTACATGCATATTTCGTATTGTAGACATTTTAATGCCAGAGAATATTTGTCTCTCTTCCTGTATCAACTGTGGTTAGAGGTGCATTAATGAAGAGATAATATTTTTACCCGGTGAGCGGGCTGCCTTTTGATATTTTAGGGCTTTTTTAAATAAATATCGTCTCTGGAAATGCAAAAGGGCTTAAGCGAAACTTTGGTCAAAATTTTGTTAAAGATGCAGTTTTGATCAGTTTTTTTTGTGCACCGAATGCTTTGACTCTCGTTTAATTCTGAAGTTTCTGTGGCACATAAACCATTTGAGAGAAAGATTGAGTCAAGGGACACAAGTTTGGGACTTTTTTAGCTTTTTATCGCTTCAGGGTAACTCAATGTGAGCATTGAGTTACCTGAGACAATTTTATTTTTCAAAATCCAACAAGATACTAAAGACCTATAAATTGTAAAAAAAGCTTTAAAGGGCTCTGGTGTAAACTTCCCAAACTAGTGATTTAGCCCTTTTGCTTTTCCGCCAGCGATATGTTTATATGCAAATCCTTGTAGTGGAGTTTTGTAGACTGTGTTTCAAATTTATGACAATTACGTTTGCATTAGGAATGAATAGAAAAGTAAAAGTCGCTTTTTCGTCATGGGAAGTGGTAAATTTTAGTGTTTCGTCTCTACAAGAAACTGAAGCGTCTTTCATTTAATACCTCTACATCTCACAAAAAGCTAGTGAAAATAAAAATACAAAACGTTTTTCAGAACCTTAATCAACATTACTTGTAAAACTTGAGATAGTGCCCACATTGTGTATTAAATCCGCCATAATTGCACTTCTATATTGCATTCTCTTTAGTTGTATGATCCAAGATACGTTCGCCCGGTCAAGTCCCTCGTCGCTCCGGCAAATTTCTTTTAGAAACAAGATGACCGTATTTAATTTAACGAGATCATTTGTCAGTATTAATATAACAAAGAAGAATCTGTGTCCTGGTAACGATTCTTGTAAAGTGGAGAGCGGAGGCTTACGCTAGACCACTGCGAGATAAAAGCATGGAAGGCTCGTCTAATACCGGCTCTTGGCTATTATCAAACTCATCACGCCAAACATTAGACTGTACTTAATTAAATATAGGACTTAATCAGTTCAAGCCTTTCATAGTTATTAAGTTGAAGTGGAGCTTTTAAAAAAATCTTCAAATAAATAAAAATCAATGATGTGTGTGTTGTACATCGTGTTAGTTCAATATATCTTAGTTGCCTAACTTCTTCTAGCCCATTAGATGATTTAATGGCTGGGAATTTGAGGCTTATTTGTGTTTGCTTCAGCTAGACGAACGAGGTGTAATTAAAAAGCTTAAGAAAAGAGCGCTTACTCGACATTTGGAAAGATAAAAGAGTGCCAGGATCATATTACAATGCGCAAGTGGATGGAAAATGTCAGGAATGTCACATCACTTATGTCTTGTTACCAGAGTAGCAGATTCCCTAAGTATCGTCGTGGTGAAAGATCGCCATTCAGAATCGAAACGTTGCTTGAAATGGATGTAACCGTGTTTGGTAACTCGATCTGAATAGCCAGATACTTCCCATTGTTCCTCTTTCCCATCTCTTTCCTTTCCCTACTACCTTCAGCCTAATTAGGGATGCTATAGTCCTACTGGCTCTTGACGGTTTGGAGCAGTTGAGACTCATGTGCGGTATTCACTTAAAAAAACACACACAAACTCTATTTTCGTACCTATGAAGCTAGAGTGTGTACCAAGACAGAAGTGTGTGGCGTTTCTTCCTCTCTGCGTACCCGTGCGATTTGATGAAGCAATTTCACAGTGGTTTCTGTAATATTAGCATGCAAGATGCAAGCGGATGGCGAAATTGTGATTAATCAAACCAATTGGAGTGTAGTCCGAAATGCATTGGACCATTTCATACGCTAAAATGCCCGCTTAACCTTTGAATACGCCCACGTAGTGGTGAAGACACGAATACATGAATATAAATACATTTTTAAAGTGACTTATAACGCCTCAGGGGCCAAATGCCCATTAATTCTCATCAATGCAATTAATTCGCCTCTAACCGGGGGTTAAATATATATTCGCGTCGCACTAAATCATCGAAGGGGTAGGTAATGACGGGAAGGCGTCAGCTGCGGCCGGCCCCTCCGTTATCTTAATATTGTCGGGTAAACGTAAATATTTGTTCTTATTTATTTATTTTAAGGTGGTTTGGAGTACCTCTCCGCAAGTTTCTTAGAGTTTTGTAACGTACAGCATCTGTTAATCTGTTTTCAGAAGGTTCCACCTTCTCACACGTTATGTTGGCATTTACCAAACTTGAGTAGAAACTCTCACAGTTGGACGTTTATCGCTTATTTATTTAGAGACCGTCTTCGTGGCGTAGTGGTATAAAGTATAAAGTACCTGTATCAACACTTTACTTCGGACGATGTTGCGATGTTCCAATGTTGCATTGTCGTGAAGTTGTGAGGTTGTTATGTTGAGATGTTGCGATGCTTCGATCTTATGATGTTGTGATTTTGTTACGTTGTTCCGTTGTTGTTGGAATACTGTCGTGTTGTGATATAGTTTCCGGAAATGCAAAGGGCAAGCGGCACTTTAGCCGAAAATGAGTTAAATATGCAGTTTTGATTAGTTTTTTTTTGCATCGAATGCTCTGACTCTCGTTTGATTCTGAAGACTTTGACATTTGAGAGAAGCGACACAAGTTTGGAACTTTTTTATGTCTTTTTCGCTTTAGGCAACTCAGTGAGAGCATTGAGTTACCTTATTTTTTCAAAATCCAACAAGGTACTGAAGACTTATGAATTTTATTGTAAAAAAAAAACTTTAAAGTGCTCTGGTGTAAACTTCCCAAATTGGCGCTTCATCCCTTTCGCCTTTTCGGCAACAATATCGTGATGTTGTAATGCTATAATGTGCTGGAATTTGTACTCTTGACATGTTGCAACGATGTGATTTTCTAATGTTGTGATATTTTGACGTAGTGAGGCTGTGATGTTTAAATGCTGGATGTTTGCACTGATGCGATGTTGCGATTGAATGATGAAATAGTGAATTGATGAAGTGATGTGGTGACGTCGCGACTTGGTGATGATAAAGTTAAATATTTTTTTATCGCCAGTGATAAAGTTATGATGTTATATAGCGTTAATTTCGATTGTTGCTTGGTGAAAAGAGCAGATGGCCAGTGAATCGTGCCAAATATTTTTGTTTATTCAAAAACATATAAAAATAATATATGTTGACACATTTTACTGGAGCCTATGTTAAGTTCTATCAAACCTCAGAGCAAGAATATATATGGAGAGAAAGCTACATATTTTTACCCAACCTATACAAATTTACGATAAATCACTCTCTCCGGGTTTTCACGTCGTAAACCGTAGAGAGAGAAATAGACGAGACGACTCCGCCCACTTCGTTTTGTTGTTTGACATAACAGGACATAACTCAACGATTTCTTAGGTTGTATCCTATATTTTTATTTTTAACAATACTGTGAAAAAGTGGTTATACAAATAAACAAAAACATTACGTCGACATGTGCTATGAATGGATGTATAAATACCCTAGCCCTAGTCCTAGCCACGCCCGACTCAGGTAAAAAAAATATCTATACTGACAATAGAAGCGCTCCTTACTGTATATTATTTCTCTGAGGATTTAACCTTGTAGGTCCGAAATCTGTCGATCCGACCACTAGTCGAGCATCTAACCCACCTTAATACAGGTTGATCGTTCCACACAAAAATGCAAAGAAGTGGCAGCTACATTAGCGCATTTTTTAGCAAGTTGAATTTTCTTAAACGTGATTAATAGCCGAAGCTTTTTTGAATATATTATTGACGTTAATTCCTCGGGGACAGATTTATCATTCCGGCTGGAAACTTGAGGTGCCTTTGGGAAGTTTTTGGCCCTTATTTACGTATTTATCGTTAATGTAAAATCACTCGACAAGTAAATTTGAGATACACACTTTACCACATGGATTTTTTTCATCGCCATAATTTTAACTTGTACACTTATTTGTTTAAATGACCATCTGCAGAAATGAAGTAATCTCTCTAATGATAAATATTATTTGTGGATGTCACAAGATGTATGTTTGGTGCAGTATTCGAAGTTCAGTCATCAATTATGCCAATTAACTTACCATCATGCCACATCTTCACAAGTGTAGATGGTTCACCGTACAATTATGACCTTGCTTCCACCGCATTTCAACATCGATGATCTGGGTCAAAGTATTTGATTCGTTTGATCAGTTAGATTCATTTGTTTCACATGATTCACTTCATTCAAATCTTCCTGAGCCATCTTTGATACCTTATTTTATCCACTATCGTTTCATTTGATTATTTTAATTCGCTGATTCTTTTGATCAATTTGATTCATTTGATTCGTCTGATTCATTTGATTCATTCGATTCATTTGATTCATTTGATTCATTTGATTCTTTCGATTCATTTAATTCATTTGATTCATTTGTATTTGATTCACATGATTCCCTTTTTTCCAAATCTTCCTGAGCCTTTCCCAATACCTTATTCTATCCACTTGCATTTTATTTAATTCTTTGATCAATTTGATCAATTTTATTCAATTAATTACTTTTATTTATTTGATTCATTTGAATCATCTAACTCATTTGATTCATTTTCATTTGATTCACTTCATTCCAAGTCTTCCCCGATACCTTTTTCTATCCACATTAGCTCAATTTGATTCATTTGATTCGTTGATTCATTTGATTCATTTTTATTTTATTCATTTTCATTTGGTTTGTTTCTATTTGATTCACATGATTCACTTCATTCCAAGTCTTCCTGAGCCTTCCCCGATACTTTATTCTATGCACTTGCGCTTCATGTATTCTCCCGACCCTTATTTCTCCATCCAGCCGTTTTAAAATGACAAACCATCAATACATCCCTTTCTTAATCTTGTTCATGACAATAAGGTAAATAATAAATAAGATCTTATTTTATTTTAGATATTTTTTAATAAAAAAATAAATGATAATGCGTTTTTTTTGTCTTTGCAATGGGGGCTGCTTTTGTATCAAATTTTAAATTTGTAGTTGGGAAAATAAGTTATTTCAAAAACAAATACTTTACACCTCTATAGAAAAGAGAACAAACATTGCTTTTATACGCAACGGAACTCTATAAGGACTGTACATTCAAGCTACCTTTTAAAAAGGCTTTACAGCTTAGACACCTCGTCAAAATGGCACGCGAATTTCTAATGTGAGAATTTTGACCTAGTTTTTTAAAGGACACCCTTTTGTGGAGCTTTTGAAAAGCTCGTGAGAACATAGGCGTTCATTTTAGATGCGCTCCAGGGCTAAAAGTGCACAATGCAAGCGCTGTAAATGAAAATGAATTCCAGTGCATCGTGTTTGTGAGCTTGCGAAATCTGCATATGCGCAGGCCATGCTGTATTGTCTCGCATGCAGATTCT
The DNA here is from genome assembly GCA_022651775.1 of Drusus annulatus. Lineage (NCBI taxonomy): Eukaryota > Metazoa > Arthropoda > Insecta > Trichoptera > Limnephilidae > Drusus > Drusus annulatus. The sequence continues at coordinate 12,744 of JAGWCC010000076.1, read as the reverse complement.
GCGATTCCTAAACTCGGTCTGTACGTCACGCACAATGCACTGATTGCTGTTGAAGTCTGGATAGTTTTGTTACGTTCTGCTGGTGCGTATTCGCTGAAAATTAAATAGACATTCCAATTAGGTTTGTCACAGCTTTATCTGTAGTCAGAAACTAAATGACCGCTTTTATGCAAACCAGCTATATGCAGGAAACTAGATGAATGGAGGATTGAACGCTGTTGGCGCAAATAAAATGAGGAGTGAAACTGGCAGAGGAAGACCGGTCGGTAGCTGAGTGGACAAACGCGTCGGAATCCCACCCGGGCGTCGTGCGTTCAATTCCTCTGCTGGCTAAGTCCTTCATCATTACACAAGCAAAGTCTTCCGCTTCTTATGATGTCAGTAGGAGTTTTTCAAATATTGTCAGGTTATTCGTAACCCGGGAATGTTTGTCTTGCTGTAGACATGAGATCCTTGAAGCGTATGTGCGGTAAAACCATGTATGACCGTGTTAAAAATGTGGTGATCTGGAAAGAATGGAACCGTATTGAATATGATTAAGAAAGAGACGCTTATATAGATTTTTTTATAGTGAATACCGCACGAGAGTCCCAACTGCTTCTAACTTTCTAGAGCCAGTGAGACTATGGCATACCCATTGGGGTATGTTGTGAGGCTGAAGCTAGTGGAGGAGGGGAAGGATATGATGAAGAGGAAAGTTGGGAAGTACCTGGCTATTCAGATCTGGTCACCAAACGCGGCAAAAGCCATTTTAAGCAACGTTTCGATTCTGAATGGTGGTCTTTCACCAGGGCGATACGAGTATCTACCACTCTGAAACGTGCCGCAAATATACTTTTTATTATTTCGCTTTCTCGTTCATAAATGTGTACCGCTTGATGAAATCGTCAGTTCTCTACAAGATCAACTTTCCCATCAGAAGCAAGTCAATTCAGTTAGATTTATTGGTTTATCAGTGAAAACAATCATAACACCTCTCCGATGAAGACGTCTAGTGACTATTTCCAGCCAACTCACTAACTCAGCTGACCGGATTCCATAAATTTCTTTTGAGTGACAGTGGTTTCATAATGTTCAGCTTTAATCAATTTCTAGCGACAAGCGGGCGCCATCTACTGGCTTTATCAAACTAGATGTTATAACCTCAAGAATTGGTTTTAAATACTAATTTTTAAATACAAAAAAATTCCTAGCCGCGTGAACTGTACCGATTTTAAAGAAACCTAATGTCGCCAATTTACACACCACCTTTAGACTCTTAGGCCCCAAAGAGGCTACTAAAATGGATTATCTGTAAGATTCAAGAAAGAATTTAGATATTTTTTTTCGTAAGAAGCAATCACATGGTGGTTAGACATTATATTAATAATAAAAGAATACTATGTTTTAAAACCACAAAATTTATTACGATGAAGGCCAACCGGTTTCGCTTGGATCAAGCTTCGTCAGCAATCCTACAAGTGATCTATCTGAAAATTTTCTACGGGTACTTAGAAAGATGTCTAGGGTTTCTAGTGAATACAATTTTACAACTGTAATTCTTTAAATTCTTTGAAAAACATACTAAAATTTCAGTAAAAGGTGCAGTTTTGAAACCAGAAAAGGCATTTTTGTACGTTTTACTTAAAATTTTAGTATGCTTTTCACAAAGAATTTTAAAAGATCACTGTTTAATAATTGTATTCACTGTAAACCTCACACATTGTTTTTTTGTATTTTAAAATTATGCGATGAAGAAAAATACACTTTTAATCTCCGTAAAGTTATTCTTATTCAACTATCGACAGCTGTAGATCAGTTTTTGTGAAGTCTGACATTATTTATGGACATAAATAATAATAAATATTCCATCTCCCGAAACCTTCCAACGAATGTCGAATGGTTCCAATTTCTGTCAAGGTATTTACCTCGTTTTGACACATTCGTAAATCTCTCGGGGAGGTTATTTAGATCATGCGATACGAGATATGATCCGCCTGTTAGAGATATAAGGTCTCTCCACCGTGTCATAAAACTCATACTTTACATAACCACCAGCACTTTAATAAAAATGTGTTTATTGAGTTTTAAAACCTACTAGTGGTAACCTTTCAACACTCAATTCATTGGATAACTTTCATTTTATTTTTATTGTGAATACCGCACAAAAGTCTTAACTGCTCCCAACTCTCTAGTTCCAGTGAGACTATGGAATCCCCAATCGGGGTATGTTGTGAGGCTGAAGGTACCAATGTTCGATCCAGAAACTGCGATTCAGTTTTGGAAATACGTGAATGAATTTGAGTGGACTGTAAAACGATTATACTTGGTGAATGATTTTATTTTATTTGGGGAATAATGGGAAAGGTAGGTTTAAGCCAGTTTGCTCACCTGTTTAGACGTCTGCGAGAGGGGCCGACCTATCTGCCCGTACGATGAAAAGTTGCGTGACGAATCCTCCAGAGACGGATGCGAAGCGAGGCGCCGTCCCAGGGGTGGGGAAGGAGATGGGGAAGATTGGAAAGTACCTGGCTTTTCAAAATCTAAACACCGAGCTCGGATAAAGCCATTTCAAGCAACGTTTCGATTCTGAATGGTGGTCTTTTACCAGGCCGATACTTAGAGTATCTACCACTTTGGAACGTGCCACGAATATATTTTTTATTATTTGTATATCAATTAAATGTGTTATGACACATATTAATTCTTAAAAGTTTATCGAAGGAAGCAATCACTTTGTGGTTTGACATTATAATTTAAATGAAAAATGTTTTTGTTTTAAGCCACTTTATTTTATTTATATATATTTCTGTATTCGACCGGTTTCGGTTGGACTCACCCTTCTTCAGCAATGTACACATATAAACTTAAATTTAAATACAGAGATATCATAATGGAGACAGTGAAGTGAGAGAATGAGACAGTACATTAGAGTAGAACAGGACAGAGCATCAGAAAGGGGGTGGTAGAGAGGTAGGTAGAGAGGAAGGGGGAGGGGAGGAGGAGAAAGGGAACATCCTTAAAATCGGACTTTGTGTTAAATCTCATTGTTTATTTAAAAATTTGCAATTGTTATTTATATTTGATTTTGATATTTCTAATGCTTCTAAGTTATTAAGGCGCAAACCTATTCCATTTTTATGCAATATTTGCACTCCTGTATTTTTATCAAAAATATGGTTAGTATTAATTAAATGTTCGGCAAATTTTGAAAAATCTATACTTGTTAAACATCTAATGTGTTCTTTGACTCTAATGTTTACATTTCTCCATAGCTTATAACTATACTTAGTATATTTTTTAACATTGTATCGTTAGATTTTGCTAGTTTTGGGTTTAAACCTGATCACTATTATAATACATTCATGAGTCTAATAAGTCAAACTATTTTCCAATATATTTGTTACCATTTTCAAGGCGGTCGAATTCTAGAACATGGCAATGAACTCAAATTATTTCATCGTGAATTCATCCCATGAAATCGGTGAGACTTGAGACAGCATCGAGCATGTGAGAACGCGAGTTTACGATGCAACCGCAACATTGGTTTATATTCGAGTTTCGAATCGAATTCTCGCGGTTTGTAAAGACATAAACGAAGACAGACAATCATAGACAACTTCGATAAAGAGATAGATAAATCTTACCCTTTTCCGCACCATTTCTCCGACTTGAATGTTCTTCACTAGAGATGCAGTCAGTGATGCAGAAAAGCTTAGATGAGACTCCACAGCAATCATTCAAATGAAATTGACCTATTTGTAGTGATGGACATAATATCGATCAGATGTCAATTCTTTCGCACTTTCGATTCATAAATTAACCGTATAAGCATCTATATTTTAAAGAAATTAATAAATAACTTTGCATAAGACCACGGGTATTATTTTAATTTTAATGACCAACCGGTTTCGCTTATGCCAACTATCATCAGGGTTCAAAATTAAACTTATTACATCTTTAGTTTTTATGTGGTTAAAAAAATAACTTTAATTAAAATAAATGTGTATTTTAAAGTTCTGTTTGGTGTAGTTATTTTTTAAGCAATAGCTGTTTTGCCTTCCGAAAGCATTTTCACACTACAAACAACAACGTTTCGAAACACTGCATTAAGTTCAAAGTGTATTTTCATTTTTACAGCAAATACCGCACAAAACTTTCAATTGCTCCCAACCGTCTGAAGCCACTGGTACTGTGGAATCCCCGATTTGGGTATGTGTGACGCTAAATATAATGAGGTGGGGAAAGAGATGGAGAAGAGGAAGGTTAAGAAGCACCTGGCTATTCAGATATGATCACTAAATTTTCTAAAGCCATTTCAAGCAACGCTTTGATTTTGAATGCAGGGCAATACTGAGAGAACATACATACCTCACAACATGCACCGATTAGGGATGCCGTAGTCTCACTGGCTCTAGACGGTTAGGAGCAGTTGGAACTCTTGTGCGATATTCACCTACACAAGAACTTGTTAACTAATATTTTTTGTCAAAAATGAGTTAGTATTCTCAATAAACTAATTCTGGTTCGCTCTTTCCAATGAACTTTCAGATCATGAATATGGCACGACCATGGAAGATCAAAGAGTTGAACGTATTGACTGCAAATTTTGTAAGAACTGAAATATTTTTTTAATGGACAAGAATAAATTATCTACATTAATTACGTTGGATTGCAGAAATGCATTAAAATTTAAAATTGTGTATTTAATTCAATATGTTATCTATAACATTCATGAAAAATAGTTTGTGGTTTTATGATGGTCCACTTTTTTTTAACAAAACGCAAAAGATTAAATACCTCAGAATGACTCGACAGTTAGTTAACAGGTTCTTGCAGTGGGGTCTTCAAATATAAAAAAAAAACAAGTCTACTAGTCAAAATTACAATTTTTGCAATTGCAAATCTAGTTTTTATACGACTTAAGGGGTTTATCTCTGGGTGCAGCATTGCATCGACGCTGCGGGTATGTGCAACTGTGAGGCGTGGCCTCGTTGCTTGTTTATTATATCTGAGATTAGTAACGGTACCTACCGAGTTTATATTTAGAGACACGTAACTGCGCAGGCTGTCGACCGCGACAACTAAGTAATTAACGAATGCGTTTTCTCGATTTATAATACCCAACTAATTAGCGAAGTGCTAATGTCAACCTTTTCTCAACCCTCTAAGGCAGAGGGTTGTTTCATCTTTTAGCTACGGTTTTACAAAATTTATGCCTAGCCGAATTTCGTACGCTAAATATTATTTTGAACTAAATCACGGCTAAAATATGAAACGACCCGCTTTCGGGAAGAGCGCTGGCTATATTTACAGATCATAGAATATATCGACTGTGTTTAGGTGAAAGGCGTTAACCACCCATCTCGGCCCGTTTCACCATTCGATCAAATTATGATCAGGTGTCAAGCATAACAACATGATTGTTATGTTATCACTAAGCCTTAAGTTTCCTTGCAGAAAAATGTGGAATAATGAATTTAACCTAAATACAGTCGATATATTATTGTTTGGTTTATCGTCATTATTTTTAATGTTTTTTTTCTCATCACTTCACAAAGTCTTTTGTGAATTCTATGAAAATAAAACCTAGTTTATTCAAAAGTGGTAGATACTCTCAGTATCGCCCTGGTGAAAGACCACCATTCAGAATCGGATCGTTGCTTGAAATGGATTCAGCCGTATTTGGTGACCAAATCTAAATAGTCAGGTACTTCCCAACCTTCCTCTTTACCACTTCTTTGCCCTCCCCACTACTTTCAGCCTCCCCACTTACTCCGATTGGGGATGCCATAGTCCCACCCTTCACTTTTAATTTATTTATTTTTTATCGTTAGGAGTTCAATACAAAGAGTTTATAGTAAGCCGTCGATAGATCTGCTGTATCCTCGCCATCTTTCTCAAAAATGGGGCATGTAACAAAAATTAGTTTTGTAAAACGGAGGTTTCATTGACAGGACCATAGTAGTTGGTTTTACCAACAGGTTTCACTCGAATATTTCCTTATCAAACATTTTTTTCCTCCTTCTCCCCATTTTCTACTTAATCCAATTTTGACACACAAATCAATACGTTTTTAGCTCGTGATATAAATAAATGACAGTGCGAGCTTTAAAAATTCCGGATACAAAAACCTTTGTATGTTTCGTGAAGTAGGAGCTCGCCTTTTTGACGAGTTTTAAGCAAGACACACAAAGGACACACTTAAAACAAATTTCAGCTTTACAGATGTTTTCTTTGAAATTTTCGTGTCCGCAAACTTGACGCACATTAATCCAGACTGTATTTGTAAAAGAAATACACTTGGTATTTTCTTCAGGCGTTTTCCAGTTATTTGGAAAACTTGTTTTTTTATGGCAATGCTCTATCTCAAAATACATTTTCGCTTCTTAACCTAATTACGTGCTTTTTAAACAGAAAAACTAACCGGTTTCATTTCGAAACTTGCATGTATTAGGTTGGGTTATTTAGTGCGTAGCGCACTTGGGGTGAACGAAACTGCGCTGTATAAATTCGTTCGTATTATTTCTTGATTCACATTTTTTTTTATTACGTCGGCATGCATACGAGTATATGTTATCTGTTTCCTGTTTATGTGTTATATTTTAGCTATAAATCTAACACGTATGTTTTTATTTATTTTATTTTGTTTTGCAAAAACAGTTTTATACCAATACATTGTAAAAACGATAAAAAAATAATGAAAATGGTAATCATAATTATACAAAATTAAGAGAAGAATATACATAATAAAATTAATTTGAGCAGCTAGTTCTTGTTTAAACTTGTTGTAGGTAATCAATCATCATCATTGTTGTATTATTGGACTAGGATTCATATTTTAGCTGTATAATTATCTGTAACTTTATTCTGTCATCTATATATTCTATTTTAAGAATATAACCCCTGAATAGGGTCACAAAATCTTTATTAAAAAAAAAACTAACTAACTAACCATCACGCCGTTTCTCCGCAAGGGTAGGCAGACATAACAGACCGCCATACAACTCTGTCTTGGCACATACTCCTTGCTTCGTTCACATTGATACATCGTATCATACATACTATTCTGTTATTCTGACTCTTCACGTGGCCCGATTCAAGTATTTGATTCACTTGGTCGTGCCATGTCTTCCTCGGGCGTCCCCGACTTCTTCTTCCATTCACTTTCGCATCGTATATTTTTTTCATACTCCTTTCTTTAAAAATCTTTATTTTAAAGTTTATTCTAGTAGAGCACGCTTGAGGGGAAATATCACAAAACTGCGCTATATAAATGCAGTGCTATTATTATTATTATTATTTCGCTTCATGAAAGGATTTTAGGTGCATTATTTTATTGCAAAAATCACAATCTTGAAAATTTAAAAAACCTGTATGTGCAGACATCTCGAAGAGGATAAGCGCCCTTGAGGTGATTTTTCACAAAAACGGCGCTATATAAATTATCCAAATATTATTGTTATTATTATTAACTAGCGAAATATTTATTTAGCACTGTATAAGCAATTTATACAGTAGCGACGCCCCCAAATCAGTTAATAGATATAAAAGTAAATTGACAGTAAGTTCTTGCCCGCAAGCAAAAGAAAGATTGTGTAAAGTATATTATTTATAATACTATGAAATACTAACCGGCTTCGACCGAGTTTCAAAACTCTTTGAATGTTGTTCTCAATGTGTATCGAAGCATAATATTATGGATATTACAATACGCGGTGTCCGGAAACTTGTGGTACAAGAGGGAAATAGTTGCATATTTGATTGAGTCGATTTGAGCTTTACGAGTGAATCGAATTCGATATTTTTTCTCAGTCAAATTGAAAATAGTCGGTCGCTACGGGGTTACATTCAGCTGTGAATTATCTTTTAAAATCCGTTGAAGGGATGATTCGGCTCCAATAGTTTCTCAACCCTAAAGTAGCCGAATTTTAATCGAAAAACCTTATTTTTATTTGGATTATTTGTGTGCTGCAGATGAAAATATTGCTCTGCTCTACTACGGACGTGGTGTGTAGAGCATTGTCTTATTTTTTGACAGATAAATGGCTATTTCAAAGCTCCGAAAACCTAAAAAATCCACAAATAAAAAAACAATTAATGTTTCAATACGCTAGGGATCGAGAGTTTTTATTTCTAAGACAACAAGTACTCTGCAGAATGGTATATGATCTAAGTATCGCCCAGGTGAAAGACCACCATTCAGAATTGAACCGTTGCTTGAAATGGTTTTAGCCGTGTTTGGTGACCAGATCTGAATAGCCAGGTACTTTCCAACCTTCTTCCCCATCTCTTTTCCCCTCCCACTACCTTAAACCTCACAACATACCCCAATCGGGAATGCTATAGCCTCACTGGCAGTAGGGAGCAGTTGTGACTCGTGTGCCAGTATTCACTATAAAAACTAAAATTTAAAAAATTGCTTTGAATGGCTAAAACCATGTTTGGTGACCAGATCTGAAAATTAGCAAATACCTCCTAACCTTCCTCTTCATCTTCCCCATTTCCTTCCCTTCCCCATTATCTTCAGCCTCGCAACTTACCTCAATTGGGGGTGCCATAGTCTCATTGGCTCTACACGTTTGGGAGCAATCGGGACTCATGTTCGGTATTCAAATTAAAAATATGTACTTTTAGTTTTTGTTTTCATTTATTTTATATTAGTTACTTTGTACATTCAAGTTTACAAGTAGCTAATTACTTCATTTCATTTTTGGCTTTATAATACTTTAACTTATCATTTTGAAGTGTATACATTTTAAATAGTTTTTACAAATTATTTTAAATTTATTGATTGGCATAGCTTTGATGATTTTCGGCAGCGCAATATAAGATTTCATTCCTTTATATAGTAAGCTATTTTGTGTGTTGGCTTGTATATGCCTATGTATATGTATACATCGCTACGAGTTATCAGTCCAAATTAAATCGGATCAAGTTCACACCATCTCGATTTCATTCTATGTGATTTGCCATCTCCAATCAAATGGGCTTCCTGCGTTCAATTTAACAAATTATAATATGTGGGATAAAATGATATACGCTTCCTCCCTCGTTGGTGCTGTCGTACGTAATTCACTATATCCTGCCTCTGTGTACATACCCAGTTAAAAAATGTATCCTTTTAATTAAAACTCATATACATACTATAGTGTAGGTACAACCTTTACATAAACCAAAACAAACATCATTATATGGGAGGGAAATATCCCTAAATCCTGTTAAAAAAATTATATATATTTCCCTCTATTTATCTTCTGTGAAGTGTAGGATTAATGTAAGCATTTTTGTGCTACAAAATAACAAACTATTTACATCAATCTCAAATACAAATATGATAAAAGCTTTTTTTATCGCATTGTAAATGATCTCCTTGTTGTATTTTATCTAATAAATGTATTTTTCTTTTTGTTACAGGTGAGTTTGAATACACGTGAATTTTTTTCCGTATATTTCCAGCATTTTCCTAAGGTAAAAGTTTAGTATTATTAACTATAAATAATTTCATTTGTGAGTTCGTACCACCGTACGAGTGTGAACTTATTAAATTTGGAACTGATGGTAATTGAAATTATCAAATTTAATAAATTATATTTTCAAATAAAGTAGGTACTTACCTGTAATGTATTTTGGCAGAGGTTATTCTATATTTGAAATAAAAAGTAATATTTTTTTCTTGATAATTTAAGTACCCCATGATTTTTTACGGGTAACAACTAGTTATTAATAATTCTCCAATAGTTTGTACCTAAATCAATAAGCCTTAGATAAACCTTCTACGTTTGCTTTGTAATGTACCGGTACCAAGTACATATATAGGGAAAAAGAAGCCCCCATTCGGAGTTTTTTTTAATTAAAATTTGCCAACCTGATTTTGTATGAAGACTAAGACTGTTGTATGCACCCCAGACTTTTAGTTTACACACTAAATCAATAGGGCGAAAATTGCATCTTACCAAAAAAAATTATCTTAAATGTCTGAAGACTTTAGAATAAACAATCGGTAATTTACAGTCATTCAATAACACATTTTAAATATTTTTAGTGTTTGCAGTATGTCAGAGCCGAATATAAACGTTAATTTTGAGTGAATTTATTTATTTATCTATTTTACTGGGTTTAAAGAGATGTTCTCACTTACGTGAGAATAATCTAGTTATGAAAACTCAGTTAGTGTATAGTTGTAAAAATATTACAAATATAAAGGATACATCAAATATAAAATTACAAAAACTCAATCAATGATAAATATACACAAAGAGAGACAAAAGTGATACATAATATAACTAGCCCAATCATTATTACATATTTTAAAGCAATAGTCCAAATGTCTACATTAGCACACCCTTATTATATAGTTGACGCATTTGAGACAGAGGGATAAAGTAGGCAATATTATTTCTGAATCTTAGGAATTAAGTACATTTATTCATCGCTAAATTACAATATGTATTATATGTTTAATATATATATATATATATATATATGTATATATATATATATGCTTTTATTATTTAATCGAATTACTTTTCTTCAATATTATTTTTTATATATTTAAGTAACTATCCATATTGTGTAACATTGATATAATTTCTATATATATGTAAACTTTTTTTTCTTATTTTGTAAATAAAAAAATAAAAATAAAATTTCAATACTGCTAAGACATAATGTAGTATCGAGATTGCCGTGAATTATTTTATGTAAACACATTAAATCAGTTATTTGCCTTTTAGTTTTAAGTGAATTGATGCTAAGTATTCAAGGTGTGCGTCATATGATCTAAATGGTCATCTTAGACCAAATTTAAAAGATAAATTCTAAATACTTCAATTTAAATGGCCAAAGATTGAGAGATCTCCCTGTCGTGTAAAGGCTAACTTTGTGAATCTGCAGTTATTGGCGCAAACATCTGTTTATCCAGACTCTGCCACCAGGAGTAGAAAAAACCTCATGTAACTAAAAAAGAAAACTTAAAACTCATTGATCAGAGTTCTGCGAAAAAAAATGTTTAAAAATCACTTCAATACTTTGTAGACGTCGTATCTTATTTAATATTTTCACTTAACTCCTTGCTATTACCTACTCTTTCCTCGGTAATAACGCGGATTTATCGAAAGGTTATTATTAATATATTTACCCGCACATATGAGCATGAGAGCTCCCTCTATCCCAATCGGCGCTATTAAGATATTAAATAAGTCCCTAATTTCCCTTCCAGACGCATTAATCAAACGTGTTGGCGGCTCCGAAGTCCTGCTTAGTTTCACAACACCAGCACTTGATTAATGCCGCCATTCTAACAAAAGCATCCTCATGCGAACCACGTCTCAAATGATATTCCTTGCAGTGATGGACTTTTGCATTTGGACCGGATGCCTTTTAGTAATGTAATAATTCAATTGACGAAGAAACTATGCGATGGCTTCGTTTGTTAACACAACCTTGACGGAAAGTGACTTCATGATGACAATTTATTAGACAGACTCCGTGGTCGAGTGGTAAAACGCTCGACTACGAATCCAGAGTTCACGGGTTCAAATCCGGCGTGCACAAATAAAATGTATTTTATAAATATATCTCATAGCACATTTAAATAATATAAAATAATATATAATATAATTGCGGTGAAAAGACCACCATTCAGAATCGAAACGTTGCTTGAAATGGCTTTGGCCGTGTTTGGTAACCAGATCTGAATAGCCAGGAACTTCTCAACCTTCCTCTTCCCCATCTCATTTCCCTACCCACTACTTCCATCCTCACAAAATACCCCGATTGGGGATGCCATAGTATCACTGTCTCTAGACGGTTGGGAGCAGTTGGGACTATTGTGCGGTATTCACTTTAAGAAAAGGCATAGCTGATATAATTCTTACAACTCCCAACATATTTAACTAGTCGGAAAAACGTCTTAAAATGAGTATCAAAGTACTAGGATAATGGTTTTTCGTTATTAATTTCGTTAAATAAATTAATTTGATTGATGTTGGAAATAGTATCATAAAATATTTTTTTTACTGAATCATTTTAAGAATATAAATATTGAGTAAAAAGTGTTAGGGTTAACCCACATTAACCTGTTTATTGAAGCGTTATATTTCATAATCATTTCGCCATTTTATAAAGGCGGTAGTAATAGAAAAGTGCCTAGTCTTCCAACCTACTATGATTTATAATGATAATAAAATAATGCACCTTGGTTTCGTTTTTTTATCCACTGCTGTGTTCATGTTTTAAATCAAAACTAACAACAAAATGATTGAGAGAAAAAATAATTTCATGTGGGATGAAACGCACTCAGTCTTTCATTATTTTAAACTTTGATAAATAGAAATCAAAGCTCCCTTCATATCTCCCTTGTACTCAAAGGTGTTTTCTTCCATTCACTCATTAAAGAATTCGTTTAATTTAAGCCCCGCATCGAACAAACATGGCTTGATATTCGTTGAATTGGGGACGTCTTTCAATGCCCACAATGTCTCTCCTTACACGAGTAGGAAATATAAACACAAAGGCCATTTCCTTTTGAATTGCTTCAAAAAGAATTCCGTCTTTGTGGGCTAGGCCGTTAACGTCTTCTAAACGTCGTAAATGATCTCGCTGAGTCTCCTCAACTTTGTAGCTACAAATACGAAAGTCCCGTAAAGCTCTTTTGGTACTAAAAGCTGCGGCCGATAAAGATTAACGCTAACCATTTGCCCCGGCAGCTTTTCAATGATGGCCGAATCTTTGATGGCGCTTTAATCTGATTTGTTTTTGATA